>CM073745.1:1285963-2485963 GCA_037127355.1 Schoenoplectus tabernaemontani | reverse complement strand
AATTTTTTGAGTTTCCTTACTTTTCCCTCACAATCTTTTCTTCTTTTTTTTTTTTGAAAAATAATTGGAAGTCTCCAACTTCATGCTCCTAATTGTCCCTGCCAAAATGACCCTCTAAAAAGCTAAATCATATGACCCCGATGTTTAAGAGGTTGTGGGTAAAACAGAGATATAGTAAAAACACTATATCAACGTCTTTTTTTTTAACTAGCTTCATATCAAAGTTATTCGGATTGAATATGACTGTACCAGGGAAGTATTCAATTAATCCTTTGATTTTGCGGATATAATAAATTATAATAAGATTATTATTATTATTATTATTATTATCATCATCATCATCATCATCATCACCACTACTAGTGGTAAAGCCTACTGTCTTAGAAAATTTATTAAACAAATAAATAAAATAAAAATTGCAAGAAAAAAAATCAAATCATAGTTTTTTTTAAATCGTATTTATATACTATTTTTTCTTGCGAAAGATCAATTAATTTTAGATCTTGATAATATCTGTACTGTGATTGGTTAATTTATTTTTCAGTAAAGAATATTTTATGGAATGAGAAAACACTGATATTAATTCCATTGATTAAATCTTTTATCAATTAATTTGAGATTTCAGAACTCGGTGGACAACCAAATTCATGACGGAAACTTATCTATCATATTCACAATTTCACATACGCCGAAATTCATCGACAGTCAACCATTCAATCGATCACGCTATACATCCAACAAATGAATATTTGATTCTTAATTTGTAAAGAGAGACACAATTAAATGAAAACGATGTCCTCTGGGAAAGTTGCATTGCGAGATCCAGCCAGGAACGCAATATAGCTTGCTTCGTTTTTCTTTTCTAGTTTCTACTAATTAAGTCGGCAACAAAATTGATACAGAACTCTGTCTGTGCTAGAGAGGATTAGTTTGGTTCAAATCCAATTGATCCATGGGTTATTTCAGGCCATAGTTCATTCCGAACCATTCATCATATGATCGGATTAGAGCAGTTGAAAATTATATTTATCGTTGGCCCCTCTGAATCGGAATTCTGACCACAACGGGTTGGGACAGATTAGATCCAAGTGGTCCGAGTCAGATATTGAATTTTTTGAAAAATTATGAAAAAATTTCTATTTTTTTTTGCTCAAAAATTTTAAAAAAAGTTTTGGGGGCAATTTTGAGTGGTAAGTAGCTTTATTTTGATTTTTGTCCATTGTGGGACAGTCTGAGCCACGGATTAGTACGGGTCTATGGGCAGTTTTAGTTTGGCAAGAGTTATATCGGACTAGATTAGAGGGGATCAAAATTTGATATGAAGTAAATCGTTCCATAATTTAATCGGTTTTAGAGGGGGCAAGTTAAGTACGGATTTAGTTATGATCCAAGTCGGTTCGAATTGCGGACATGAATAAGTCCGTATCAGATTGGATCGGTCAGATTTTTTTCATTATTCCAGTCTATACATATGTAAGACCATGATGAATCGTTATATATATAAATTATTTAAATCCTCTGTTACAATATATATACTACTACTACACAAGCTGCCTTTAATAGCGGTCAAAAATCATATTTTATAGCGATCCAAGGAGACTGTTAATGAGGGATGCTATAAAAAGTTTTGAAACCGCTATTAAAGAATACTCTTTAATAGCGGTTGTTATATAACAACCGCTATTAAAGGGTTTTGTCTAATTTAAAAAAAAATGCTGACAGATGTGACAGTTGTCACATCAATTAGCTTTTAATTTTTATTTTTTATTCTAAAACACAAATTTTAGATTCAAAATTTTAAAACTAATTTGAATAAAAAATTTAGAATAAAAAATAATTTGAACAAAAAATTTAGAACATAAAAATAATTTGAGTTTTAAATTTGATCACAATTTGAATATAAAATTTAAAATAGAAAAATAATTTGAATTCAAAATTTGAAAAAAAAATTATTTGAGTTCAAAATTTGAACAAAAAAATTAAAAAGAAAGAATAAACAAATAAATTTAAAAAGAACAAAATAAAAAATCTGTCCTAATTTGTTTTAAATCTTGAACTTTTTATTTGATATTTTGTGTTTGAATTTTGAGAAATTGGAAAGATTAAGAGAAAATGAGAGATGAACAAAAAAGTGGTTTATATATAAAAGAAGAGATGAATTCGTGGGAAATATAGTGATTTTGAGTATTGGATCAATTAAAATGGATGCTGTAGATTTAAAAATATATTGGCGATTCGTGGATAGTAGTGCATATTCGTAGGACTCCTTTTATAGCGGTTGCTATTGAACAACCATTATTAAAGGTTCCTTTAATAGCGGTTTTTTGAGAGACCACTATTAAAAGTACCCGCTATTAAATGGTACATTTAATAGCGGATCTTTAGTAGAACCGCTATAAAAGACTTTAATAGCGGTTATTTAATAGCAACCGGTATAAAACCTCAGTTTTAATAGCGGTTAATATTAAACAACCGCTATTAATGTTTTTTATAATTATTCTATTATATAACTTAATAGGACGTAGTAGTGATATTTTTGAAATTAACTTAATTATCATAAAGGTTGCAAATGCATTTAATTTGTGCAATTTGAGTTATTTTAGATAATTATTTTTTTATTATAGACCCTCTAATAGCTAAACGCGGCATCCATTTTTTTTAATACTTCAATATTCTCTCTGAGTGTTTACTAGAATCTGAACCTATAATTTTAACTGTAGCAAATGGCGGCGACAGCGTGACTGACTATCCATATTAGAATATCAGATTTACAATTAGATGACTTATTAAAAAAATATATTATACATAGCACCATTCAACATAAAAGCAATTATTAATTTGTTGTACAAAACACTTGTATCTGACGATCTGTCTGGAATGCTGAGTTTTATTAAAAGAAAATGCATCAATTAATTGTCATTTGTTGTGAGAGAAATCAGAAACTAGTTTCTCAAAGTTAATTCTCGTCCAAAATTTGTTTAGCGCACGATTGAAATTTAAGTCATAATACCATCTTTTTTTCCTCGTGATATATACATGGAAAAAAAACAAAAATACTATACTTCTTGACATAACGAAAACAAGATTTTTTTTTTAAGTAGAAAGTAGAGCAGCAATTATTTCTGGCACTAGCATGAAATATATAAATTATGAGAAACCAAATCTACACCAAAATCCAACAACACAAAACTCAGAGCTCAGCAAACTAAATAAATGTACCGCAAATCAATCAAACAAAAGAAAAGGAAAATAAAATGAAATGAAAACAAAATCTAATTGGTAGTTACAGAACAAACAAGTGAAACAACACTAATAATAGCCCACCAACCATTTCCTCCTCCATGGACTTTTACATTTCTATTTACATCATTCGCCTAAATAACAAGAATTATGCAAAAATGAAGGAAAAAACACTATTAGCTATGCCTAGCCATCCTCTCCATTGTGCCAGTCCTTGACAACATCATCAATTTCAGTTCTCAATTGCTCCCACTTGAACACTTCTTCTTCGACTACATCGCCGGTTTCGACTCTCAACTCCACCAGTAGAAGGGGTGCCACTACCTCTGACAGAACAACAGACAGCATGACGAACCCTGGTAAACACTGCAGTAAATTACCTGCCGGATCTTTCTCGGCTTTCCTTTTTCCAACCACATAACCCAGCTTCCCCCCGGCTTCATTGATCCGTTGCAAGATCATTTGCACTGGTTCGACCGAGGTAAACCTCACAACATCCTTCTTCTTCTTCCCTTCAGCAAACAGGCCCGAGAGATCGAGTCCCGATGAGAGAGAAATCAGGTCAAATGCATTAACTGCCGGCATGCTATTGCTGCTTGTGAGATGACACGTTGATGTTGTCAACGAATTAAGCAAAGTTAGCTGTGAATCGAGGCTTAGTGAGCGTTTGAACCAAGGATGGTTGGTTAAGCCCTCAATGGAGAGCCGAGTATCAGGGTTTGGATCAAGAAGCTTAGAGATCAACCTTCGAGCAGTGGGCGAGAACCAATTCGGGAAGTTGAAGTCCCGCTTTTGCATCTTTTTATACATCAAAGCGAGGTTTTGGTCATCGAACGGCAGAAACCCTGCTAGCAAGTTGAATAGGATTACACCACAGGACCATGCATCCGATTTGGGTCCATCATATGCACGCTTTCGCATCACCTGTACAGATTCAATCATACAGTTTGAGAACTGTTCCAACAACATTGCAATTATCATGCCACTTGTTTGGTTTTAAATTTGCAGCACCAACCTCAGGAGCAGCAAAGGCGGGTGTGCCGCAGGCAGTGTTAAGGCGGCCATCAGGACGAATCTGCTCGGGCAAGGAAGAGAGGCCAAAATCAGAGAGTTTTAGAGTTCCATCATGGCTGAGCAAGAGGTTTTGAGGTTTAATGTCCCGGTGGGAGACGCCGCGTTTGTGACAGTATCTGAGAGCGGAAACAAGCTGCAGGAAGAAGCGGCGAGCAACAGGTTCAGTCAGACGGCCAGCTTTGACACTGCTGATGTACTGTGCAAGGTCACCTTTTGGCGCATAATCCATCACAAGATACACACGCGAGCATGTAGCAAGCACCTGATAGGCAGAGCAGAAAACAATTGTCAGAATTGTTTCGCTCTAACTCTGTGCATGGATCCAATAATCAGAGCTGTGCTGTTCTTTCAGTTCATAAGCATGTATTGTATTGTGTTGGGTTTTTTTTTTTTTTTTTTTGTTTCTTTTGATAGATAATCACCTCGTGCAGACGCAGGATATTAGGATGCGTAAGCCGGCGCATGGCGAGTATTTCTCTTAGGAGGAGGTCAGCTGGCATGGCGGTTATGGCGGGTGATGATTTGTCAAGTACCTTTATAGCGACTTGTGTGCCGTCCGAGAGAGAAACGGCATGGTATACCTTGGCAAAGGTGCCGCGGCCGAGGAGCCGGGTGAGCTCGTACTTTCCATGGAGTTGGTTGCCTTTCTTGATAGATTTGGGGGTTACGGCTTTGGTGGCGGCTGCCGTGGCTGTGGCGATGGCGGCTGCCTCCAATGGCATCTTGAGAGGTGTCAATGGGGATGATTAGATTGGTGCCTTGGTTTGGGTCTAAGAAAAGACTCCAACGAAGGTTTTATGGGGGAGCCTGTGAAGGAGGCGGTATAAATTAGGTGGAGATCCTGTGAGAGGTTTCTTAGTTGTCTACGCCAATTATTAGTTTAATGACAGGGGATTAATTAATAAATAAATTAGAGAAATAGCTATTTTGGGGTTCAAGTGATACCTCTGTGTGCCGCTTCTATTTTGTTTGTTTTGTCATTTTTATGTTTTTTTATTTATTTTATTTTTCTCCTTTGACCCTGCCGCCATAGTCCATAAGGTCGCTACTAGAAGGGTATCTATTTTTTTTCAGGAACAAGAATCTCAATTTTTTATTTACTTTTTTATAATCATGAGTGATAATAATTGAAATATTATGCAAATTGTTTGTCATTTAATTTCCTTTTTTTTATGAAACCATTTAATTTCCTTTCTGTGAACTGAAGTAAGATGGCATCTTAGGAATTCGAAAAGTTTTGGAAAAATGTTGTCAGAGTTGGTCACTAAAAGGTTACCAGAAGGACCAAAAAATAATAGAAAATATTTGGTCATACATGCTAAATAATTATTAATATCCATTGGCCTCGTCTCATAAAAAGAGAAAATATTTTCACCATGATAAAATAAGAAAAGGAATGTATTTTTTTCCCAATTTGCAATTTTTGGAAGAGACTATAAATCTCCAAGGGCATATTCTCCAGTTTGTTCCATAAAGTTTTTTTGTTGAGGCCTTGAGGATACGATTAGATCTAATAATTACCACTTGTATAAATGCAAAACAATTAACCAAGTAATATGTGTAACAAAAATAATATTCGATATTAATTTTGCAGCCCAATCATGAGGCAGAGATATTTGTGGTTGGGTCCACTATAATATTAAAATTTATACATGGACCTACTCAAGTTGCTGCGTTCCGCTAGCTTTTCCCTGCCACTTGCATTTTTTTTCTTACCTAAAAAACATACATTGTAAAGGCAGATCTGTTTTTCATAGTTTATTTGAAAATTCAAGTTTTATTAACAGAGAATATACACCAGCGCGTGTGGATATTTTCTTTTCTTTTTCTTAATCGTCAAATTAAGAATTTTTTTCCCATGCTCCATCTTGAAAGTTGTGATTGCAAACAATTTGATCTGGTGAGTAAAATTGTTGGGTGTGTACCATCTATGCTAGAAATATCAGAATAATCTGATACGCATGAAGAGTATAATATGCAATGTAACAATATCAAATCAATTACTATCGTCCTTATAAATTTCTCTGTGTGCAACTTGGGGAAAAAAATATATATATATATATTAGTATGATTAGAATCAGTGTTGGAAATACATACTATATTTTTGTCGTTGGGAAAACTAACATGTTACACACACTGAATATGCCTATGGATATGCACTTGAATATGTTTGTTTATGCGAAATAAAAAAAATGGAACTAAGTAGATCTTCAGATATCTTCAATGGAAAATAGACAACACTAAAAATATATTGCTCCGGTTTTTGGTTCATTAAGTTATTTAAATAATATGAATTTAGGATTAATGTTGTATGAACTCTTTTTAGTTTTGAAACTGGTGGGGCACCCACTTCTTTTCAAAAAAAAAAAAAAAGAAGAAGAAGAAGAAGAAGAAGTTATTGGAGTAAGCACTTCATATGCTTAACCGGATGAAACTTTGCTGAGTTTTACATTTCAACAATTTATTACTGAGCCTGTGTACGCACTAGGGGCGCTCTAACATTTCTCCTGCTTTTTGATTCGTCTGTTGACTGTTTAACCGTTAAATTATTTTTCTAACACACGGACAATATCATTTATCACTAATCACCCGCTTAATAAATCAACTAAAGCAAGCCTATTGGTAATTCTGGTCTCCTATGTTGTTCTTTAAATCCCTCTTAATCTTTGTCCCCCCCACCCCTTTTTTTTTGCACCCATTCATGTTATTCGTTAAATTATTGAAGGGAAATATATAATGTCTCAACATTGTACAACCAACTGTTTCAATTATTTATGACAAATTAGTGAGCTCCCCGAAAAGATAAATCAAGTGGAAAATCATAGCAGAGACGCAATATCACTATCCATTATTTAGTGGAAAGCGGAGACCACGAAGTATTATATTACGCTTATGGAAAATATGTTTGGTATAGTATATCGTAATTTTTTAAAATGAGTATTAAATAAATTATAATTTTAATAAAATATTAAATAATAATATATCGAATAATTAAAAATGATAATGCACCATTCTTCATGAAGCATTATAAACGTGACAGTCACAATGGTTTCTTTTCATAAATGTGTTAGTTCTCATACCTTAATCTAAAACAATTCACCATCATAAAATTATAAAAAATGCATAAGTGGAAAGACGTCGGTCTCACTGATGCATTTGAGAGAGACACCTTTGAGACTGATATATTTACAACGTATCAATCATTATGATGTTTATTATAAAATTTTAACTATTTAATATATATTATTAAAATTATGCTTTATTTAATGCTTATTTAAAGAAATCTTGGTATTAGTATAGCTACAAAGAGAGTATATTTCAATCTGAAATTTATTGGCCTTTTAATTTGTGTACTGCTTTTTTCTCTTTCCGCGAAATGTGCTGTCGCTTTGAAGCGAGCTGCAATGTTCATTGAATTGCAAAAAGGGTTTCCATCTGGATGATGATGTAGATGATGTAGCTCGTTAAAAGACAAAAGTTTGTACTCATCCACCACTAAAAATGTACCACGTTCTGTGCATGCACGAGAAAGGTCAGGATAAGCACCTCGTTTTTAAGGGATTTCTATCCTGCAACTTAGAGCGCAGCATATCTATACTGTCAGATTGAAGTCATTTATGAACATAAAAAAATTGAATAACTTAAGTTCTATTGTTATCTAAAAAAATGATTAATCATCGTGTAGATTATTAACTTTCAGCAAAAATGACTGTAATATCATCTAGTAATCATATTTTTATCGAGTTTTATATGAATTTATCTATTTTATATTTTCAATTTACGTTTCAAATGAGTAGATATTTATGTAATATTATTTTCAATTAAAATAAAACATTTGTACTTGAATTTTCTTTACTCAAAACATAATATTATATTATGAAAATAAATCAAGTACACAATTCAAATATGAAACATAAATAAAAATCATATATTTTCAATTAGCATATTTATATTTAAATAATCCACCAACATAATACTTTTTTATCATCGAAAAATATTTTACTTTTGAACTAGGTAAATATTAATTTTTAATTGATCATAATATACAAAGTAAGGCTATGCAGGACATTTTTCATTCAAAATTGATAATTATGAGTGCAATTAACAAGTATGGGAATATTGTCTTGAATTATGTAATTTGAGGGTGATTCTTATAAATGAAAGTTTAGAAATACTTTGTGATAAGTGAAAATTTTAGAGGCCTGATGAAAGATTACCCCCAAATATTAATATATTATTTTGCGTTTCAGGTTCAAGATTTTGAATAAAACGATCAAACCAACTTAGTGGTACTTATAAGTGAAAAGTCAAAAGGATATGAAAACTACCTTTTACAGTACTCTTTTCCAAACTTTGTGCTCTCTAAATTTGTCCATTTCATTCAAAATTGCAGGCCAACGTGAAATTGCTCCTACTATATAAAATAAGGTAAAAAAAATACTCATTTTTTTTCATACACACAAACGCATACGCTAAGTTAAACTAAGACATACGTTAAAATTCCAAAATAGAGACGTTATCATTATCTGCATATCGTATCTATAAGAAATGGTGAGTTTTGTATATTTTTAACATGCATTATGTGACTCAATATTTTTTGTCTATCTATTCATTCAACAAAGTGTTATAATTTAATTTTGGTTTTCAATTCTATTTGAATTGTCATGAAAAATAATGTCAATTGATTGTTCAAACAATAAAAAATAAACTGTTGTCAGCTGAACTTCTCTTAAATTAAATGTGGTTGCCATTTATTTGTACATATGTTATTTGTCCAGTATGGAATTGCTAGAATAGTAGAATAGATGACCGATACTGGTACCTACCAAGAGGCGGCGTCTAAAATAGTAACAGCTGGCTTGTGTTAGATCGGCATTCTTTCCCAATTTCTATTACAAAAATATCAATGTCTTCAAATATCTTGACAATTCACATGGATTCAAGTTGTCAATTTTAAGTAATATGTTAAACGAGACCCTTTGGATTTGATTGGTGTAGTAGTACTCGTAGTAAGAGTTATCCCAAACTACAGAGCTATTCTCACCTTGAACTTATCTAAAAGGCACAATAAGACACCAGAAAAGTACAGCCCCTTATTATTTAATTTTGCCTGCATAGAATAACGCAATCTATCTTTTGTTAATGCAAGTGCTAAAGAATAAATTTCACATCTTTGAAATTCGCCGAAAAGCAGAGGAGGTTGATTTGATCTTCTGATAAGCACCAGGCGACTGAAATGTATATTTAACACGAAAGATTCATGTGGTGTTGTAGCAACTTTGTGTTTGTTCGCTAAAAAGCACCAAGCATATATTAATAGTAAATATAGCATATTTTTAAATTTACAGAGATATTTTATGAGTTTAATTTAAAAAATATATCAAATAATTTCTAAATTATAGTTTATTATGCTCATTAAATTCTTCATATGAAAATCTTATGAGATGTAAAAAATTTAAACTGTTTTGAGTTTTTTAAGTTTTTTTTAATTTTTAAAAATTATCTCTAAAAATAATAATAAATGAAAAATTTAATAAGCATGATAAATCAAAATTTAGAGATAATTTGATATATTCTTTAAGTTAAGTTCACAAAAAAATTCTATAAATTTAAGAAACAGGCTAGATTTACTTATATATTAAAGTGTTTTGTTCTTGCTTTTGGTGGCAAGAAGGAAGATTTTTGCAATGACTGCGTTTAGGCGTTTACTTGAGTTCAGGGTCCAGAGTCAAAGTTCTTCCGTAGCGGGCACTTAGTGACAAAAGGTGAGACGAGTTGTCAACGTCGGGGACCCACTAAAGCTTTAAAATTTAGTGTGCTGTGTTTTACTTCAATAGTTCAATGAGTTGAATCTTCTCAGTCATTAACGCCCACATGCTCATGTGCTCAATCCTCCTGCGAATAAGTACCAGTCTTTGTGAACCGAATCTGTCAAATTTTAGATGAGTTGGACTATTATTCAATAATTATTTATTTTAAATTTAGTATCTAAATTAATAAATATTTTTTATATTCTGCATTTCACCGATTTCAAACATCGGATTTTAGAATAAATATTTATTGAAATAATGATTGATCTCAGATGCTGATAAAATTTACTGTCACATGCAGATTTGGTTCCGTAGTTCTGTGGATAAACAATTTTATCTTGCGTTGAACTGATACAGAACTACGTTTTCTATCTGTTTTCGAAAACAAAAGGGTATATGTGCTAGTTCTTTTGAAAAAAATAAGGAAAAATTGAATATCATTTTTTTAATTCAAAGCACAAGGGTAGATGCAATATATGTGTCAAAACAACTCTAAGATAATTTAATCTGATATGCTTGAGATAATTTGCTTTTTAAAAAAAACAAATCATTTTTCAAAGAGCAGGGATCCATTGACAATGGTTGGATTGATAACTTAGCAATGACTTTTTAAATAACTTCATAAAGTTTTTTAAAAAAAAATAAAAACTGAAATCATAGAGACCTAGACATGTTCAAATATAATTTGATATTTCATCAAACACAATAAAAACACATGAAACTTGCAGATGTCTAAATTTGATAATCTTTGATGTAATTTCAAATGATACTTAAATTATATGAAAGTTACAATATAAGTAAGTTGTAAATTTAAAATAGAACAAATTCTGCAAACTTCTTCTTCTTTTTAGATTTTTTCGAGAAACTTTAATTTATTTGAAAAAGCGTTATTAACATTGCCAAATTAACCATTGTAAATGGATTCCTGTCTCTTTTATAAATGTTCTTTAAATAAAGAAATGTAATCCTTTTATCAATTTTTTTAAAAAAAATATATTTTAATTTGCTTGGGGAGAATTGGATCGAAGGCCAATGAAATATTAAATAAATATTAATACAGAGAATAGATTTTGGTTGAAGAACGCAATTAAACTTGAATACTTGATGCCTCGTAGGAGTTCGCTCGGGAGACGGAAATCACGAAGCTGTAAATAATCTCTCCAGTAAATAAATATAAATATAAATATAAATATAAAATAAATAAGAGAGGGATGGTTTTCTTGTTCTGTTAGGCAGGTTAAAAGAATATATGCTCCGCGACTGCAAATGGTTTATTGTGTTTGTCGTTTCTTGTTGAATGTATTGTGGGCCAGAGTCTCAGACTCAGACTAGGTCGATGGACGGCCTACACGAAGCTTCTGGTTAGTTCAATGTAGATTGAATGTGAACCGCAGTTTCATTTCATCATTCATGTAATAGTATTGCTTGGTTTTTCTATTCGTGAAATTACCACAACTTCAGATTCATTCCATAGGCTCATCAACCAGATTTTTTTTAGTAAATGAAAAAGAAAAAAAAAACAAAATTGATCAAAAAAGAAAGAATTTTTGCAGCCGTAGCCTGGACCGAGTTTCAAACTCGGTTCCAGATGCCGGGACCGAGTTTGAAACTCGGTCCCAGGGTTTTTTTTTTTACGTTTGTGTGTATTTGAAAATGACAAAAAAGCTGAGTCTGAGTTTAAAATTCGGTCCAGCTTCCTTTGACCGAGTTTTAAACTCAGTCTCAGCTTCCTGCTAATATATAGGAACACGTAGCCTCTTTTTCTTCATCTTTTTTTACATTTGTGTGTATTTAAAAATGATAGGAAGCTAGGACTGAGTTTAAAACTCGGTCCAGCTTCCTTTGACCGAGTTTTAAACTCAGTCTCAGCTTCCTGCTAATATATAGGAACACACAGTCTCTTTCTTCTTCATCTTCTTTCAACCAACTATTTCCTCAAAATCATCGTTGTTACTGCTGCAAGAGCTTCTAACTGGAAAAAAAAATTGACAGATCCTGAGCCGATCCATATTCACCACTCTCGTCTCACCAACATTGTAAGTTTTTTTCTAATTGGACTATTATTTTTTGCTCTAAAATTAAAATACACTAACAGTAGTGTTTATTATTCATATTGTAGAGACGAAAATGTTGTTGATCAATGTGTATCACGGAGGTCAAATCCTGAACACTTCAACTGGCGTGGGTTACGACATTCGTGCCACGTGCACATTTTCTGCCGATGAGACAAGAAATCTTCGTGATTTGAAGAAGCAGATTCATATTGGTTTGGAGCTGCTCCCTAGCCAATTCACCATCAGCATTACTGCACAGATCAATACTGCACCAACAGGTTCGGATGTTTTTTTTATAGCTTATTTGGGGTTATTTCTGAAGAAATTTGGGGAATGATTAAAACAACAGTTCCGTACCAATTACCCTAGTATAAAACACTGAAACTAGTAGTTGAATCTGAACCAATATCCGGATCTGACAACTATGATCCGACCAGTATTCCTAGAAGTAGTAATCTAGTCATGGCTGAGGAAAGAACCCACTCTCGAGCTCGGGAGCAGCAATCATCCTGTGCTCCGGTACAAAATGTGGATGTGGATGAGGATAACGAAGAGGAAGGGTGACACCTGGATGCCAATGATGATGAAATTGAGGATGCGATAAATGTCGAAGAAATAGTTAAAGAGTGGTAAATGTCTGTTCTTTTTATTAATCGGGGCACCAATGTACATAATTTGCTGATAATACGCTTATGTCGTATGTAGACGAGCCTTATTTTCGTAAATCACCTAGAATTGATGAACAATTTGGTGTTAGTCGGTAGTTTCGTACAAAATCAAAGTTGAAAGTGAAAATTGCTTGATTTTCATGTTCAACGGAATATAGAATTGGAGGTAACAAATAGCTGCAAATCAAAGTTAGTAATGAAATGTAAAGATTCTAACTATCCATAGAGGATGTATGTTACACCCAATATAATGGGTATTTGGGAGATCAGAACAAATATGCTCGAGCACTCTTATTTTGACAGTGCTACTAGGGCGGACCACAGTCAGTTGACTTCCAAACTAATAATAGATATTGTTCAGAATCGGTTGAGAGAGAACTTAGAAATGACAGTTGAAGAAGCAAGAGGATTGGTAAAATAAAAGTTCCCTACAGTACAACCAAGTTATAATAAATTATGAAAATAAAGAGAACTGACAATTGCAGACCTCTTTGGTAGTTGGGAGAGATCATACGAGATGCTTCTGTCTCTACTAGCAGCCATACAAAGTTTCACATATGGCACAAAATACATCATAGAGACATCACCCTCAACAAAGTTCGGTGTTGAAATTTTTGATTGTGTTGCATAGGCATTTGGTCCATGTATTGTAGCATGGTCTTATTTACGGCCAGTTTTCACTATCGATGCTGGATTTTTATCCGATCGGTATACTGGTAAACTATTTATGACATGTGGTTATGATGCAGAGCAATAACTATTACCACTTGCATTTGTTGTCATAGCGGGTGAGGTAAGTGTGGCAAATTGAGGTTGGTTTATGCAGTGGGTGCGTAAAGAGGTTGTCAGTCCTAATAAAATTACCGTTATCTCAGATCAACATTTAGGTATAGGGGCGGTATTTGAGAGACCAGATTTTGGATGGTAAGAATCAGCAGGCGAGGTTGTTCACCGTTATTGCACTCAACACATTGCACAAAATGTGTATAAATACTGCCATATGAAATGAATAAAAGCTCTTTTCAAACAAACTGCAAGACATAAGAAGCCATGGAGGTGCGAGAAATATATGAAAAAAATAATAATAATAGACCGACATCCTATAAATTCGTCAGAAAAGCAGGAATCATGCAAAAAAATCTCCCAACGGAACAAGTGTCCAACAGAATGACACGAAATAACAGAAACCGTAATAACCAATCCATCACAGCTGAGGAAGTGTCAGCCGAAGAATTTCATTATGAGGAGTTAACTCCGAAGCAAGTGGCTACATTGCATCAAGAAAGATGAGCACAACATCTAAACATCGGTCTCAATCGCTGGGGAATAATGACAAGCAACGGTTCAGAATCATTGAACATCGTGTTCAGAATCGCCAGACAACTTTCGGTATGTGCTATCGTTGAGAATACGTGGCATAAATGTGTTGAGTGGTCCTATAAACGTCGAGAAGTTGCAGCGGCTTGGGAAGCACAAGGTCTGATATTCTCACATAAAGTCACTGAACTGATAAAACATCACGGTGATAAGGGTAGAACTTACGATGTCGTACCACTAGATTGGGGTATCAACAACTATGATGTTTACAACAAAAATGGACTTATCGAGACGGTAATATTCTATACTTATATTAATTTTTTTTATTTAACTTTAAAATTTAAGCATTAATTTATAATTTTTATTTGAAATAATAGGGACAAAGAGGTGAAATAAAATATGAGGTTGAATTAGCGATGATAGGAATTGGAAATTGTTGGTGTCAGAAACTACAATTGATCGGCATCCCATACGACCACTTGCTTGATGTTTGTTCATTCAGAAAGATAGATTACACTCAGTACGTTAGTCCATATTGTACCATCCAGTATTACATTAACACATGGTCTAGTCATTGGCGTAGTTATGATAATAGACGAGATTGATCAATGTATAATGGTTCGATCATTAGGCCAGATCCAACAAAAATCAACAAAGGAAGGAGAAGGAAGATACGCATTCCAATGGTTATGGATGAAATGGAGGGTCGTATCAACAGGATGCTAACTCGAGGTCGAACTCGTTCTAGTAGAGCATGATTTAGATTACCAGTCTGTTTATGTTTTGTATCGTTATATTTGCCAGAACAATTGGATTATAATTGTTTTTGTAATATTTTAATTTGTTTGATATTATTTTAGAATAATATATTAATCGTGCTTATATTTGACTTTATAAACCTTTATTTTAATTTTTATTATAATATTTTAGATCAATTTACTAAATGTTGTACTTTGTTTTCAATATAATACACAAACGTAAAAAAATCTATGACCGAGTTTTAAACTCCGTCCCGGCTCCTAGAACCGAGTTTAAAACTCGGTCCAGGCTACAACTGCAAAAGTTTCACTCTTTTTGGCCAGTTTCGATGTTTTTTTTTATTTACTAAAAAAATATGCTCATCAAGGGATCCATCCCACCGTAATCTATATTTTCCTCCTTTGAGTTTTTATAAGTATTGGGATTAATATTTCATTAAGAATTTTAAATCATTTTTAGTTGTCTAACTAAAAATTTTCTCATCAATTCTTTACATTTGATTATTTATTCACTTAAAATTTACTTGATCTGTTATTTATCCAGAGGTTGAATTATGTTCATTAAATCAATATTAAAATTTAATACAAAATTATATGATCAAGCAATCCAACCACCTAATTTTTTTCCTTCTTTTTTTATCTATTTTCATGAGCGATTGATCTTCTATTTCTATTTGACTCCTGCATCGTAAGTTCAAAATTAAATCTCTTTCCCTTGTCGCCCCTCTCTCTAACCTTCCATTTGCTCTCCCCAATCTTTCTTTTGTGCTTATTTTTTTCATATTGCTGATCAGATAGCTGATAGGGTGTCCTACTCGACACCGCCCAATGGGCTCGAGTAGGCTCACATGTTGAACTCGGGGGCTTCTGCAAGCCCATAATTCATCTTATCCGTTACGACGTTCCAATCTTGAAATAGCGTGCCATAAATATCCATGCATGATATTACGTGCCATAAATACTCACGCACGACATAACGTGCCATGAATGCACATGCACGACATTAAGTGCCATAATGTCTCATCCCGAATATAGCGACTGAAACCACCCAACGATCAGATGACGCGAAATGAAGACTATATAAGGCCTAATCTTGATATACCAGGGATAAGTTTTGACACTCAGACATTACACACACACACATCAGATAGTATAGAAAAGTGTAAAAGCTTGTCGAACCTCTCTCTCGGTGATCGGTAAACAACCCGTATCAATAGCCATGGCAGCTTCAACCAAATCCAACAAAGAACAATCATTCTAGTGTTATTTGATTGTTATCATAACAATATTTCTCTTAAAAAAATTAATATATGTGTCTTCTATCATATTTTTATAATAATATTATATTATAATATCTCAAATATAAAAGAGATGGAGGAATCCCATGGATTAACAGTTTAACAGCAAAAAAATATTTACATAATGAAGAAAAAGTAAATTATGCGGGAGAGTTAATTTGATCATATAATTATTTTTATTAAATTCTAATATTGATTTAATGAAGATAATTCATCAATTTAGGTAAATAACAAGTCAAGTAAGTTTTCACTGGATATAAAGAATTGATAGATAAATTTCTAATTAATCAAATTTTCTTGAGTACATACTCAATTGTCTCATAATATATTTGATGTGTCTAAACTCTAAGGTGTATATATAACTGAAGTAGATTGTCAAAATTTGACCCGATCTGAAATAATTTGAGAATAAATGGGTCGGATATGAGTAAACAAATTTTGACTCATCATCGGTCGGATCAGATACAGATCGACCTGATTTGATTCGTTTAGTTATGTTTTTGAATTTATTT
This sequence comes from Schoenoplectus tabernaemontani, assembly GCA_037127355.1. Taxonomy (NCBI): domain Eukaryota; kingdom Viridiplantae; phylum Streptophyta; class Magnoliopsida; order Poales; family Cyperaceae; genus Schoenoplectus; species Schoenoplectus tabernaemontani. Next base: position 2,469,232 of record CM073745.1, on the reverse strand, counting down.
TATAATTTAACACTAGTCATACTAATTGAGTTTAATTATATATAGTTAATATTAAATTACTTTAAAATATATATAAAAATAGTTAATAAATATTTAATTATTATATTCAGATCGGATCGATCCGAATCAAAAAATACTGACGTGATTTTAAACAGATTGGATAGAAACAAAAAATAATAAAATAATAATATCATGATCTAACTTGACCCATTGGCACCTCTAATTCTGAAGAAGAGCGAAAACGATTTTATTATCTGAAGAGTGAAGAGGATTTAACCAAACGAACAAATATATATAAAAAATTGTACTAATATAGATTGCAAAATCCTTGGAACAGGATGTCCGGTAATTGGGGCGTACTGAATTAAGATGGAACCAGGGAAATTACTGTCAAGGGTCCCAATTAATGGTGTTGGCAGTTGGCTATTTCACCGGTGGGTACCAATTAAGAGCCTAAACAAGGAGATATAGATACGCTGCAACCATCACCAAGAGCTGAGAGGGGAAAGATTCGCTTAATCAAATGCCAAATCGTATGGTGGTTACGTTGTTTAAATTTGTAAATGGGACAAGTGGCACCTGTTACGGTGATTATTTTCCTTATGTAGACTCATCTGTTTGTTGATAGGGACCCGACATTATATCTGATTTTTTTTATTAATAATCAAAAGAAAAAACGAAATCACATAACTAATAGTCATCTTTGCAAATTTACCAAAATAATAAACCCTGAACTTCTGTCCTTTTTATATATCTTTTCTTTAGCTATTTCCATCATTATTTTTTTTTATTTTTTATTTATTTAAATACTATTTAAACCAAGTTTCTTAAATATTATTTAAACTAGTTGGAGGTGCGAGAGGAGAGGATAAGCACCACATATGAAACAAAGAGTGGCGTTGCGTGAGTTTGTATTTAATCAATGCAAGCTTGGTGCAGTTCCATGCTTTGGGTCAGGCTCAGGCACAAAAAATTTCCTCGAATGACAGAAATTGAAAAGGGCGGCGGATGAATTACTGTAATTTATTGGATTTAAATTTATTATTTAATTAGATATTAAATAAAAAATTAATATTTTAATATATATTTTTATTTAATAAATTTAGGAATTAAAATTAGATTTAAGAGGCTCATGACGGAAATGCGAAAGCTGGGGTTGTTATTTTGATAAATTTGCAAACATGCCTGTTAGTTAAGTGATTTCATTTTTTTTTTCTTTTGGTTATTAATAAAAAAAACCGGCATCATGTGACCAGAGAGTTTTGCAATTAATCTTTTGTTTCTAATTTTTATCATAATAGTTCTCGTGTACTCCTAGATATAAAAAGATGCGGCCGAGATTAATGTATGTAATTCACAGGTTCAAACTTATAACATTTTGTTATTAATAAAATAGTTGTTGGGACTTGAGCGTTCAAAAAGAATATAATAAATAAATAGCAGCTTTGAAAATTAAGGATTGATTTAGTTGATAATTATATTGAAATAGGGAAATTTTATGTGCTAAAATGTTCCTGAAGCTAGGGAAAAAATCTAAAAATTATTTAAACTAGGGTTGTAACTCGAATTTCGCCCTGACAATGTAGTCCTCAAATAAATAATTAATAATATAAAAGTTAAAATATATTTAATAAATTTTTATATTAATAAAATTAAGGCACAATATCTTTAAATGCTAATTAATAATGATAATTATAATAATTATTATAAAATATAAATGAACATATAAAAAATTGGATCATTTTAAGAGTTAAGTTTCACCTTAAATACATTATCACATTATTTTAAATGAGAAGAGAAAAACTATTTTATATAAATCATTGGATTCAAGAAGATGAAAAGATTTAAACAAAATCAATGGTGGAGAAAGTTGATGACATGACATGCTTGAAATAACTCAATTTATGTATTAAGGATATTTTCAATGAGGAGAGAGAAACTATTTTATATGAATTTTTGGATGTTAAGAAAATGAAAAAATTTAAACAAAATAAATGATGCAGAAAAATGATGATGTGACATGTTAAAAGTTTTAGAAATTTAACCTTCTTTAATACATGTATTAGAAATATTGCACTCGTTGAAATTAAATTTTGTCATGAATTTGCGCACTTCGTGCTTTAACGTTGACAGTTCTTATGATAAATTTTGAACTTGTTAATCTATAGGGATTTTTGTGTCGTAGTTGATGAGATAGAAAATAAAACCGTGGAAGCTAATATGCCTGGTATCGTATATAATAAATTAATAATGGATTTATATGGAAAAATGACTGTCATCTTTCATTAAAAAGTAAAATAGAAACATCTGGACCAGGCCAAACGCATACGCATCTCCAAACAAAGAAAGCTTTAGTTGAAATAAATTCATGTAAAAATTATGTAATGGGTCTATTGTACATTTCAAATTGACGATTCCTTTATAGTACGTTCAAATCAAGTGAAAGAAACAATGAATTAAGATGACGAAGAAGAGAGAACGTTATCTGTCTTGATTTTTTTTTTACTAGAGTTAAGAGTTTTTATGATTTTTCAACCTATTTTTTAAATTTTCCATACGAATTGCTACGAAGCGCAACTCAACAATAAATGACAAATTTTGAAATTTTCTTGTGGTCACGATGTTGAGCATAATTGAGTGGATACTATATATGCCGACTTATCTTATAAAGAATATTCAAAGAATTTTCATTCGAAAATGACTCTCAAACTCTACAAAAATGGTGAATTCTAATTGTGCATGAGTACCACAGATTAAATGTCACATAATTTGAATGTTCATCAGTTTAAATCATTATTTTTTATTTAGCTGATAATTCCTAGAAAAATGGCAGCTTTACTTTTAAGTCCGCCAGAGTAAGATTATTTATGAGAGATTATGTTATGGATCAGAATAATTTCGAATAGTTAAGATAATTTTTTTAGTGTGATTAAAAAAAGAGGTTCATAGTTAAAATTATTATCGTTGATTGATAAATTAACGGTATTCCTTATCAAAATTAACCATTATTATCGCACTTACAGTGAGAGCGCGTGGTTTCTATTATTTATTTATTACTTCATTGTTCATCATATTTGCTCGTTATTCTACCCAGTTTTTTCACATAAAAATGAGCAACGTATAAGACCATATATACAGGGTATTCAATGGATCAAACACAAATCAGAACGTGAATTCATTAAATATTTACATGAGATCTTTAAGCAAAAATCTATTGCTAAAAATTTGAAGTCGAAACGCTATTACATAGATATATTGTACTGTATCAATACAAAGATAATTCTTGTGGGTTTATATTTGGATTACTGAATTATAGATATCCATTGATAATCTTTTGTATAACTGAAGATGAAATTAAATATATGAAATATAAGATTGTAGATCAAAGCAAGAGTTCATACCGCTAGTATATATCAATTGTTAGAGGTAATTTGTAGCACCAATTAGGAGAAAACATTTAACTTTGGAAAAAACACTTTACCAGAGTAGAATAATACTAAAATTTAATTATATCAATTAGCTGGATGCAACTGTACGCATACATTTAGAGAGTTAATTAATGTGATTTTATATTTTTATAGTGCAAACCATGATCACGATCCTAAGCGTTTATTATTAAACTAATAGAAAGTTAAATAAATGATTAGATGTGCCATCATGAGATTTGTCTTGTAGTCTTTATCAGTGTATAATGCCATAGTAAAATAGCAATAGACGGACGATATTAATTCAAGCACAACTATGTGAAAAGCAATGGGAGACTTTATTAAAGGAATATAATTGTAGTAAGTTAGAACAATATATATAAAGAGACAAGCGGTAGATATCAGTGCATATAACCTAGCACTAGATATTGGCATATTGCAATCACTTTCTTAGCATTACTCTATTTAGAGAGACAATTAAAATTGGACCCAAGATGTGACCATTACAGATTTGCGGTGAAATTGAGTGCCAAAATGAATTTGCCATAAAAGCTGTCTGTTCTCTGGCGAAACAAACTTAGAATTATTCTTTCCTTATTGACCCATCTTGATCAAAATTCTCTATGCGTCCTGAGATTATTCTAATTTGTTCTTGCAATTATGCAAGCTCAACTACAGATCTTCATCACAAATCTCAGATCCTGCTGTGATTTTTTGGTTCTGTCGTTAATTGGAGTCTTCCCATTTGAAGTTGGGTTTTTCGATTGCATGCATAAAGGGTTTTCCGAGAAGATATATAGAGGTCAGAGGTGGACTCATCTCAAATTGAAATTTCTTCGAAGAAAAACCTTCGTTTGGAAAAGATGAGGATTGTGAACAATAATCTCTTCTACAGTCCACGGAGAGAATGGGCAGCGAAATAAAACAAAGTGATAACACAAACAATCAATACCGTTAATTTAGTTACAATTGACGATGAAGATGGAGAATAACATCATCCTATTATCTATTTAGGATGACAACAGATATGGATATTATATCACAGGATTTTATTAGGGACGTGGAAGAAAATTTTATAATTCATAATTTGATCGGTATTTGATTATATTTTAGTTATAATTTGGTTCATTTGATTAGATTTTTTTGTCAGTTTAATTTAGTTCAGTTTGATAAGTTTTTAATGAACTAGTCCGAATTCGATTCATAATAGTTTGATATGTAGTTATTTGTATATATTTTAACTATTTAGTCAATAATATATGTAATAATATAATTATTTTGTTATAAAATTAATAAATTATTATTAATTTATTATGAACTTAATAAATATTAGTTAAAAATTTATTAAGTTATTTTTTAAAATTTTAATATAAAATTAATTATTTTTATTTTAATTATTTATAAAAATATGAAAATTAATATAAAAATTAAAATAATTGAGTTCGTTTAGAATTTCGGTTCGAGTTCAATTCTGCTTGAATTTAATATAGTTTGAATTAATTATAAATCAGATTAATATAGAATCTAATTAGATTGAATTTAATTGGTTTGCAGCCCTAAATCCTATATATCATTTTCAAAATATGCAATAAATATTCTGTAATTAATGCGGGGAATAATATTTTCTCGTACAATAGAATAATATCATTTTCTAAATAAGGTGCTTAGTTGCAGTGAACCTGGTCCATGACTGTGAGGCACTGCCACTGCCACTGGCCACTGGCCACTGGACAACACATAAATATATCAAGCTAAAAATTTGAAGTTGTACAATAGTCCACGCCTAGGCAGATAGGCTCACGGTGACAGATGTCAATATCGAATTCCAGGGCGGGGCCCACAAAGCAAAGACCAAAGCAGCGGCGCAGAGACTCGTTTGCCCTACCATTACCAACTTGACCAGAACCACCATCAGCGATTTGATTTGAGTTCATAAGTTGCTATCTATCATGTAAACATTCATCAAAGAATATTAATAAAAGAAAAGATCTAGCATTTCTGCATTTGCTATCTTTTTTTAGCTCTTCCGATACGACCCTGGCCGATGCTATCGCCTATCGCCTATCGCATTCGTTCAAGTAAGAACAATCAGCAAAGGCGGGGCCAACATTTTTCAATGGCTTGAATAATAATTTAATATTAAGTTATACTATTATATTAAATGTTCAAAATTATTGCATCATATATCACCTATTTACACAAATATTTTTAGGACTCAAATTGGTTGAAAAATCGATAACTTTACAAAATCATCTTATTCAATGATGTAAAAAGATTGAACACAATATATATATATATATATATATATATATATATATATATATATATATTCATTATTTGGCCTAAGACAAAATTATCATACCTAATATTATTATTTTTAAATTATGAAAGCAAAATTAATTTTGAATATGAATCTAAAATAATAACAAATTTGTCTAGTTTAAAAAATGTGGACTCAATAATATTAATCATTTTACATAATTGAATGAGTTCAATTACGTTAGTTAATTTTAAATATTTTTTATCATCTTTGTTCTGTCACCTAAATAGGTGGTCATTGAAATGATTTTGTAAAATAATTGCTCCCAAAAGAAGTTACGGATATTGTCTATCCGCTACTTTTGTAATACTTAAAAGGATAAAAATTAATTTCTCATTATATCTCTAAGGAATTTTTAAAAAATGCTATATTGAAACAATAGAAAAATTCATTAGTGAAGTATGATATGAAATATATGGGGTTAGGTGCATATAGTTATTGAAAATCAAACTATGTTAGTATAAAATTTGTCAATGTAGTAACTATAATTAAGAAATAAATAAATAACATTTACTTCATTGGATATACGTAAATATGCCCCTACCAAGAGATAAGTACTTATTGCGGCGACATTTTTTTATCAGGTTATTTCTTATGATGGTTGTTATCCAAAGTAGACAAGATACAACTTATCTTTTTAATAATTTTTAGACAAATATTAAATCATTTAACATCAATATTTTTAAAGTATTCTTCATTTATATATTTTAATTTGTGATATTCAATACAAAATTATTGTCTTTGCTACTACGTCAAAGAATAATTTTTACTATTTAAAAATAGTAGTTTGGTTAGTATGATTCAATAAGTATTCAACTGAAATATTTACGATTCAAATTTAAGATTCAGTTATAAAATTATTAATTCAATAACCTAATAATCTAGAATGTCAATTTTTATATTTTTTTAAGAATACTTTACTTGTTTATATATTTTTAAAGAAGGTCCAAATTATTGGTAAAAGTTGGATCGGTTTTTTTGGCATAGAAATTTGGAGCTTAAGTCGTAAACGTTTGGATTAAAATATTTATGGAAGCACATTACATAAACTAAAATTAGATCGAAATTTCACTTTTATCTCAAAATTGCCAATATTTTATATACACGTACACTATATAGTCTTTCTTAAATGGGCCAGGTCGTTCGGTCGTATCAATTGCATCGATCAAGCCCAATAATATTAACTAGCATATAATCCGTGCAATCTACGGGATTAATTTATCATAGACTATCTTACAAAAATGGCAGCCTAATAACCGCTTGGGCCTGTGCGAGATATACATAGATATATGAATATGTTTTTTTTTATTAAACATAATGTATGCATTCGAGTTTATGGTCATTTGTTGACACAATTGTAATAATATTAGACATTATTTTGATAACTGACAATAGACCTATAAATAAATATAAAAATAATCTTAATTATTTATAGAAATAATCTTAAAAATGAAAAAAAGTTTATAGATGTGTTCTTCTACCTTTAGATTGATGGTCATTCAAATTTCATATAATTTCATTATCGTTCGATAGTCCATTAAAGACCGTTAAATTAGAACCGTTATAAATTGCATGAAAATTTGATGGTCTTTGATGGACTATCAAACGATAATAAAATTATATGAAATTTGAATGACCATTAATCTAAAAGTAGAAGAACACATCTATAATTTTTTTCTATTTTTTAGATTTTTTTTATATTTATTTAGAGGTTTATTGTCAAGGTTGTCAAAATAATCCATTGTCAACCGATCCCTTCTCTTAATATATTGTGAAACCATTTGAATAATATGAAGTTTTAGATCCGAGTATCAGATGACTTCTAGAGCTTTTGTTAGTTAACTCATCAATTTTGCACCTCTTTAGAACTACTATATATACATATGTACAATAAAATGACAATATATTTGCAGTAATTATGTATAGAAAAGTAGGTTTAAGCTTTTAACAATAATGGTTTATTGGAGAAAACTAATAAATAATATATCATCAACTGAGAAATAATAAAGTATGCGGAATGGGTCTATTAGATGTCATTTTATTTTTAAAAATTTGTCTTTATATAATAAAAAAATTTGATGAATAAAATATTATAATTCTTATATTTTAGTTCTTAATACTAATTGATAGCTCATAATACTGATATTTTTGTTATTATTTTCATTTTTTTTTACCCTTCATATGTACTTACCGCAATTAGAGAGCTTACAAAATAGGTTAAAAATTCACTATTAGTACGGTTTTAAAGCTGAGTTAATGTTGTACTGCTACAAAACGTTTGTCTGCAATCCTCAACTGCAAAATTGTTTGCTGATAATATTAATTTATTGAGAGATCTTGGCTCAAAGGCAAGTAGTATGTCATTGAACTCTTAATTTTGAAGGAAAATTTTGATATTAAGGACGACATTTTTTGTCCTCCTGTTAATTTTTCTATCCTATAATTTAGTTAATTCAAAATACTTCTTACTATGATGTTTTTCATCTTTTTAACCGTCTAGTTTTCTATTTCAAATTTGAAACGTTTATTTGACTAAGCACAAAAGTGGATTCAAAATAATTAATACCGTATTTAATTGATGTTCATCAATTCTAAACTTCTAATATCTCCTCTGGAGAGGAAATTTTTTATTTTCAACAATGAAATTAAGTAATTAACCCCGCTTCTCATTCCTTTCAATAGTAATGGGTCAATTTTTATAATTATTCATGTTTTTCTTCGTACATAAATTAGCCATTCAAAATCATAAGATTAAATTAACAAAGGGACACATTAGAATTAGATCAATGGATTTAATAGCTGTACACAGTACATTGGCATAGACAATATAAAAAGAGGAGGGTTCTAATGTCATCAATTTTGTATGCTGTCAAGTACTATCAACTCATTTTTTAATTATATTTTAAATTTTAAAATTCATATTTCAAATTCAAACCGTTGATATTGTTAGTTTTCATGGTATGCGTATTCTCATAAAATTTCATGATTTTTGAATCTCATTTTATATTAGATCAAATTATAATAAAATGAATGAATCTTTGTTATCTATGATTGATTAATTTTTATGCATTCGTTGCTATCATTTGATTTAATATAAAATAACCTTCAAAATCATGAAAATTTATAAGCATGCATCTAGCATGAAAATTAAAAAGATCAATAGTTTGGATTTGAAATTTGAATATTAAAATTTAAAATATAAATTAAAAAATAAGTGGATAACATTTAATGGTATATAAAATTAATGACATTAGAATCCTTCCCATGAAAAAAATTAAGTCGCCTGAATTAGTCTAGCTGTAAAAATAGATAGGAAAAAAATAGCTATATAAATTGACCAACTGAAATCCTGAACAATTGTTTTTTTTTTTTAAAAAAAAGATCCTGAACCATTGTTAGTGCCAAATGATCACATATTAGTTTGATTTAATTTCTTAAATCGATACATTTTTACAAGTGAATTTTTGCTTCATGATTATTGATTCATATAATGTGATATATTAATGGTCCCAAACAGACTCTACCCTAAGAAACTGCAAATTGAGGAGTTAGTCAATTGTATGTACGTAGCTCTTATTCTTACGACGGATATGACCTCTCTCTCGGGCACCTATTTCATCACCTTTACTGTCTAATTCCTACCATCTAGCAACCTCTGTATATGCATGTTCTTGGAACCTGAAATCGTGGTTTATGTCAACTATTATCAGCACAGTAAACAAATATTCCATGTAGTTTACCCTGCCTCTTCAGGATTTCACAAGCAGTGAAGAAATTAATGGAAAAATAAATGAAAATGAAACTTTAATTGCCTATTATAGTTAACATATTTCTGCTTTCGTTGAATTAGAAAAAGAGGATTGTTTATTTTAGTGGAGATCATTTGATGACATGAAAGCCCAATTATTACCTTGGAGGTTGAAAATAGTAATTTCATTATATACACACAGTAATTTTCTAAATTAAGGAGGGTAATTCCCCCCCCCCCCCCAAAAAAAAAAAATTAATCCTTGCTGTCTGCATCCCTGCGTGGCGGTGTATTTATAAGTTGCGACGATTAACACTACATCATGAAGTTATGAGGTTGGCGTTGCACCCTCATACAAATTCCTTTTTTTTTAAAGAAGACCCAGCTAATGTCTAAAATTGTAATTTCTAGTACTGTTATCATTATTTGAGTAACAATATATATATATATACTATTATCATTAATTTACTAAGTCTGATTTTTAAAAGATAACCCTAAAATAATAATAAAATTTATACGTCAAAATGATTACTTTCTAAAAATCATTAAACATAGTAAACTAACTCCAAATATGATAAAAATTACTATTCGATAATATTATGATATAATGATTTTATTGAGTTATTTAAATTAAAATATCGAGTATGAAAAATTAAAATTTGGACTGATAGCGTTCCGGCCAAAGTGCTATTGTAAGCACAATAGACAATATATATATATGGTGAGGTTACGGTGCTTTGCAAAGTAAAGAACCGATTTTGTTTTGGCATGAGATTTTATATTCTAACAGCTTAAATGTTCTATCTAAGTTGCTCAATAATTTTTTTATGTTAAAATCTTATGAGATATTAAATTTCATAATTTTTTGAGTTTCCTAACTATTTTTAAATTATTTTTAAAAAACAACTTTGTTTAATGTAAAAAAATGGTCTATTTCAGGGCTGTTTTCAAAAATAATTTAAAAATAGCTAGAAATCTCAAAAAAATCATGAAATTTAATATCCCATAAGATTTTAACATAAAGAAATTATTGAGCAACTTAGATAGATCATTGAAGCCATCAGGATATGAAATCTCATGCAAAAGCAAAATCGGTTCTTTACTTTGCAGAACACCATAACCTCACCATATATATATATATATATATATATATATATATATATATATATATATATATATATATAATTTGTCTATTGTGCTTCTAGTAGCACTTCGGCCGAAACACAACCAGTCCAAATTTTATTTTTTCATTATCAGAATTTTAATTTAAATAGCTCAATAAAATCTTTATATCATAATTTTATAGAATACTAATTTTTATCGTGTTTGGAATTAATTTACTATACTTAATGATTTTTAAAAAATAACACTACGCCATAATACCCCTTTTGCAGCGCACCATTTATAGCGGTTTTTATCTGAAAACCGCTGTAAAGTTCCTAATAAGTACTGCTGCCCTAGTTACAGACTCTCTCTCTCCCCCAACCAGCAGCCGCCACCATTAAGTAAGCTCCGAATTTGAGCATTTTTTTGAGCTCGAAATAACACAAAATTCCACCAAATTTGATCAAATTTTCTATTCTCTTATTTTACTGTCTCAACAACAAACTTCTCATCTATCTTCTCTCAAACGAAGTGGGTAATAGAAGCGGATCGGAGCGGGTGATTGGAGAGGGTCCGGAGTGGGCAACGGCAAGCAGGACCTCGGCAGCAGCAAACGATACCGGGCGGTGGCGCGCAGCGGGCTGCGGTGAGTGTTAAGGTTAATTTCTGAAATCTTTAATTGGTCATTTTCTTAAATAAATTTTGATTTGATTATGCATTAATTTTGTTAATTTTAGAGCATGTGACGAGTGGGGCATACTTGAGTCGGATTGGGAAGAGTTCAAACTCGCGAAGCAAACCTCGGAGTTTTTGGTATAAATAAAAAACCTTATTTCCTAATTTATGTTATATCTAACAACACACAAATATATATATATATATATATATATATATATATATATACATATATATATATATAGGTCCAGTTTTTGGTATAAATAAAAAAATCTTATTTCCTAATTTATGTTATATCTAAAATGATGTTCAAGTTTTGAGCTTTTTAAGTCACTGTTTTTAATTTTTTAAAATGATGTTCAAGTATTGAATATATTATTATTATTTTTAGAGATGATTTTCAAAAATTAAAAACCACAACATAAAAAACTCAAAACACTCCAAATTTTTGCATCCCATGAGATTTTCATATAAAGAATTTAATGAGAATGATAAATTAAAATTTTGAAATGATTTGATATATTTTTTGAGTTAAGCTCACGGAAGGCCTCCGTGAGCTTAAGCTCACGGTATCTCTACTCTATATATATATCCAGTTTGTCTCTTTATTTCTCTTTTGCACTGGGAACCGTTATAATGATTCATAAATCGTTATAACGTTTCATAATGAAAGTCTTGAATTTTCAAGAATACCCCTTGTCAAAATTATATTGAAACGTTATAACAATTCAAAAATGAATAGGATGAATCGTTATAACGTTCTACAGAGACGTTGAACGGTTTACAGAACCGTTACAACATTTTGACTTATTTGACCAACCTTCTGACAAGTTTACTGATCTTTAGAAACGTTATAACGATTCAGTTAATCGTTATAAGTTTCTCTAATCGTTGTAACGGTTCTCTGCGATAGAGTCTCTTCCTTGCATTATTAGGTTTTTTTTATATATATTTACGTACTAATTATCATTTTCTTTTTTCAGAGTATCAAAACATACAATCCTTTAACATTGACCGAGTACGAGGAAGTTAAGAAACTTTGGATTGAGTTTGTGATTTCCTTGTTTTGACATTTTTTATCAAGTTTTACTATTTTGTAAATATTTATTATATTTTGTTGTATTATGTGTGTATGTTAGAGAAATTAGTTAATTAGATGTAGTTAATTAGTAATTAAATATAGTTATTATTATTTTTGTGAAAATGCATGTGATGACAATATTATATATGGTTAGCATATATGGGCTAGTCACAGAAAGAAAAAAAAATTAAAAAAAATAAATTATTTTTACAGGTTTTTACGAAAAAACTGCTGCAAAGAATTTATAAAAAAATATTTACAGCGGTTTTTATGAAAAAACCGCTGCAAAAATAATTTTACAGTGATTTTTAAGGTAAAAACCGCTGTAAAAGGTGATGTTTACAACGGTTTTTAGTTAAAAACCGCTGTAAATGGTATTTGGCAACGGTTGTTATATAAGAACCGTTGTAAACAATTTACAGCGGTTTTCAACAAAACCGCTGTTAAACTTTGCAGCGCTCCCAATAACAGCAGTTGTACAACCGCTGCTAACTGGGGGAAATAACTGCTGTAAATGTCTATTTGTGGTGTAGTGTAATAAAAAATTAATAAAATTTATATGTCAAAAATGATTATTTTCTAAAAATCATTAAGCATAATAAAATTACGAGATGATGGTTATTTGTTCACACAATTGTATTAATACTGGACATTATCTTTTTGTGAAACCATTTAAATAGTATGATGTTTTAGATTCGAGCATCAGATGACTTCTAACTTTTGTTAGTTAACTCATCAATTTTGAGCCTTTTTAGAACTACTAACATATATATAATGAAAGGACATTGTATGTGCAGATAATTATTATACAGAAGATTACGTTTAACAATAATGAGGTATTGGGGAGAACTAATAAATAATATATCATCAACTATAATATAATAAAATATGAGGAACGGGTAAAGGTGTCACTTTATTTTTACAAAAATATATCTTTATATAATAAAAAATTAGATAAATAAAAAATTGTATTCTGAAAGTATATAATGTAACAAGTTCTTATATCTAATAGTGCATATAACATTTTCTACAATTATAGTGAAAATGGTTATAATGGAACAAATTGATTGCACATAATATGAAGGTTTTTCATTATTATTTGCAAAAAGATTGCTCTTCTTTCCAGCCAGCAGCAATTACACAACAAGAAAACACTCTTAGCATGGTTTTGAATCTTAGTTCATGTTGTTGCTGCGTCATAATGCATGGGGTTTGTCTCTAACCCCTTGATTACAAAATTGATTGCTGTTAATATGAAGTTAGTTGAGATCTAGACTCAATGCAAAACAGAAACTTATTGAACTCCTCATTTTATAGGAGAAATGTCATTAAACACCTCACTTCTTTATCCAACTTTTAATTTGTTGCATGTTAATTCTTCAGTTTTAGTTTAATTTTACTTTGCTTTCCTATAGTTGAGTTAATTCAAAGACTTTGCCTTTCAACTTTTCTTTTCATGTAACTCTGTTAATTGCTTAGCAAATAGTGAACAAAAGCTAGCTATTTTGGATGAATTTTACTGTGATGTTCTCATGTGAATTTTGGTCTGATATATTATTTTATCATCATAATCGTTGATCTTTCTATTTCAAATTAAAAACATTTATTTGAATAATTTGTATTTAATTGATAATGTTCATCAATTCTAATATTTGCTAAGCAATTAACTAAATTATAGGAGAGAAAAATTATGTTTAGTTCTTGAATTTTTTTTTAAATACCAAATCGGTTCATGAACCACTTTAGAAAAATCAAATCAATCCTTAAACTTTAAAATATGTAAAATAAATCCATAAAATTTTGATATAAGAACTAATTTCGTTTTTGAACTTTAAAAAAATCTAATATTAATTTTCTTTTCAACATATAAATAAATAGGAATAAACATATTTTATCAATTGAAAAATAAAAATTTTTATCAAGGCACTAGTTGGATTTCAAGTTAATCGGTGTCAGTATTTTTCTAGTATCGGATCAATTTGAGTCGAGTTGGATCAGATTTCGAGCTCAGACCGTTCGGGTTCTACCGTTCGGGTTCTGATCTGAACCCTTCCGACCTAAAATTCAAGAGTAACCAAAATTAGATGACTAGAAACCTAATCTGATATGATTCGAAATACTCGCAACCTGATATAACTTAAGGTTAGATGAACAAAAACCTGACCCAAACTAATCTGAGATCCGAAAAAGACTGATATTGTTTGACTCAAAACCTAATTCATGACCGATATCTTTTCTTAGTAAATATATTTATTTATATTTTAATTAAACTTAAAAAATATTAATTTGAAAGTTCAAGGATTATTTTTTTTTAAATTGAAGGACCCAATTTATTTTTAAATTGAAAGTTTAAGAATTTATTTGATGTACTTCAAAGTTTAAAGACTAATTTAATTTTTCACAAATTGTTCAAGAACCCATTTATTGTTTTTTAAAAGTTCAAGGGTAATTTGATATAATTAAAAATTTAAGAATTAATTTATTTTTTGAAAGTTTAGAGATGAAATTATCTGATCCGAACAAAATTATCGGATAGCTTCCATAGTATGGATAGCGCCAAACAAATTATAGCCACTCGCCATCTATTGAGTACATTTTACAGATTTGAAATTATGGAAAATCCAGATGAAATTCAATCTTTTGGCAACTAGATCTGAAGCGTTAATTCCACGCATCAGATGGCTCTCAGCTTCAAATGCTGAGAAGTAGGGCGTGTAAACGGATAGTAAATTATTTATCCGTGATTCGATTCAAAAAATAATAAAAATTTGTGATTTTATATGTATCTGAAAAAAATTGTATTCGTATTTGAAAAAATTTAATGGATAAGGATATGATTTTGCTATTGCGTATTTATATTTGATTGTTTAGTATTCATCAATATCCAATATTATATAAAGGTATCTGATCCAAAATTATTAGATTTTATCTAAATACATATCCAAAAAGTTTTCATTATATATTTTTTATTAGTTTAGCTGATACATTTGAACTACTAATATAATGATAATTAGTAATTTTTATATTTTTCAATGACATATAAAATATTTGTATTTAATATTTGAAATATAACTGTTTTCATATTCATATTTGTTCGATATGTGATATGTATCCGAATATCCATCATTTATTCAATTCATATCATATGTTGACTATCCATATCTAAATTTGTATTCAAAAAATTATAACACATATAAATATAATAAAAAAATATTATATGTCCATATTCTATCCATTTTACACCCCTACTGAGAAACCAGCGTCCCCCCCTTAAGATCTCAAGGAAAGGTATCGCTCAGCAAATAGTGAAACAAGCTATTTTGGACGAATTTTATCAAACGATGACACAATAGTATGATTTTATTTCTTAATTTGATGGATTCTTAATTACAAGTGAATTTTTCGTTGCTGAACAAAAATTCATTCATCTGATATTATATATCATATATAATAATAATCACCAAACAGACTCGGTACTAAGAAACTGCAAATTGAGGGGCTAGCCATTGTATGCAACTCTTAATTCTTATTACAACCATATCTTACTATCTTAAAAATCATCTAAGGATTGGACATATCTAGTTGTTTTATTCAGATGTTTTGGATTTTTTAAGACGTGAATTTCCAAAAACACCCTTAACTTCAAATTGTGTACGGTTGAGATTAAAAGTTTTAAAGAATGAAAGGAGGATAATTCGTTGTTAACTATCTGAGTGACTTAACCTCTTCTCCGGTTCAAACATTAATTTTTTTCGCCGATCGCTCGCTCAACGATTTAATCTTTGTGTTGTCTCATCGCTTTCCCCTTTTATGTGCTACCAGTTCAATCCCTCGCGTCTCCCTCTCAATTTTGAAAATAAAAGCCCTCTCTTTCGCTCTCCTTTGATCTTTTTCTTCTCGGAGCACTCGCTCATCACTTCCCCGCTCTGCTTCTCTCTTCATCGCATCAGACTTTCCATTTTAGAATTAGTAACAATTGATATTTTTCTTTGTTGATTCTTTCCTTTTTTTTTCTTTTTACTCTGTTGCTCTATTAAAGTCCTCAACTCTGGCATTTTTCTAATAGAGATATATCTGATGGCACCATGCTTCTTGGCGTGCTTCAGTAGGGTAAGATGGATACACCGTTGGCCCGTCTTAGAGGATGCCAACGCTTCAGTTTTGATATCACGCCAATACCCGGCGAGTGACGCGGTTCTCAATTGAAAACATTTTTGTTTCTTTCACTGACTCTTCACTATTAATTAAGTTTTAACTAACGTGAATTCTTTTATGCAAATAATTCTGATCTTTGTTGCTTGTATGTTAATTGCAGCCCAAAACTTCCCTCTTAGGAAAACTTTCCTCTTACAATTTTTAGGGTACTATGTCTTCTCAGAAATATTGATCCATTCTTACCATTTTTCTTGAACTAATAATTTTTAATTATTGAAATTGAGCTATTCATTGTTGTTTGTATGTTATTACAGCCCAAAACTTCCCTCTTAGTAAAACTTTCCTCTTATGATTTTTAGGGTACTATGTTTTCTCAGAAATATTAAACCATTCTTATGATTTTTCTTTAACTAATAATTTTTAATTGTTGAAATTGAGCTATTCTTATGTTTCCCTCTGGTATATCTGGTAAATAGGTTTCTCTCTCCTTGATTTATGTTATTGCCCTTGATTGTGGAACTGGTTCCCATAACTATTGTTCGATTTGTTTAATCAGGGATTTACTCTTTTCCTTTCTATCTTTTGTCCCTTGATTAGTTAGTTTGTGTATGTTTAATCAGTGATTTATGTTTGTTGGACATTCGGCCTTTTCTGATAGGTAAATTTTGGTTTCAATTTTTTCTGTTGTGCTTGTACTAACACAAAACACAAGTGAAATGTGTTTGTCTTGAAAAAAATTTGACCCACTTATCTCGAAAAACAAATGGGAAACAATGATTGAAGTCGGTCTAACTGGTACATGTACCGTGCCCCTCAGTATTAATTGTTCATATCTGTACTGATCTGACGGAATTATATCAAAATCTAAGAATTTTTTTTTGTGGTCGTACATGTATCTTTGATTGGGTTTGATATAAAAAAACTGGTGCATGATTTTTGCGGATGGGTATTCATGGCCATCCTCTCAAAATTCAGGAATGTTTTAATAATGGAAGCCCTGATGGAACTCAAGATATTCTTAAAAAACTGCAACAAGTTACAGAAAAGACCTAAATATAAGTGGCTTGAATAATCTAGATTTTTGAACCTGCTTGGTTTAATATATGATTGTACCATACCAGACTTTCTTACCAGTATTTTAATTTATCTAATGCATGATGCATGTCATTTTTTTTTGTTATATGCATGAGTAATGTAGTTTAACTTCTAAATTTTTACAGCGGCAAGTCCAAGAAAGCTTGGCCTAGGTAAACTTCATTCTCTCAATTCTCTTTTATTTTTTATTTTTTGAAATATGAAGCATTTAATTAAATTTAATGCTATATAGTTTACAAGGACTGTCTATTATCATGGACTGAAGTATGCCACATGTGAATTTGTCATCATGGATGCTGATCTTTCTCACCATGTAATCCTTCGTATTGTTAATTAACTCTTGATTACTCTCATCTCCAACTTATACTATGCATTATTATTTTTTGCAGCCAAAATACTTGCCTAGCTTCATGAGGTCTGTAATTTCAGAGTTCTTCTATAGTCTTTCATTATCTAATCAACCTATCATTTTGACTTTTTAAGAGTATATTAAGCATTTTCTTTGTGCTTGCACTCAATTAGTATTTCTTAATTTATGTCATCAAGGTTTCAAACTTTCTCAAATTATTTAAGTAGAAGTTGAGATTTCTTGAAGAACTGACTGACAATTTTGTCATTTTCGCTAAGAGTCATTAATAAAACTGCATATACAAAAAAATCATCACAAAACTATATAGTCACTATATGTGTCATGTTGGTCATTATTTTATTTTCTCTTCTATTTCTGGTAGGCAAAGCTTTTTGAGAAGATCAGGGAAATGGTGGAAGGAGAAAGTAATATGATCTTTGTTCTTATTGATAAGCATCCTCTCTTCGTGTATATGTTAACCTTTTTAATTGCAGTTGCTCTTAATATTGCATTAATGACGAAATAAGTGTACTTACCAAAATTTAAAGCCCGGCACAAGATGTACAATATGTCCAGGTAATTTCAATAAATTAGGTTTTAGTGATGGGCAACAGGGTGATTTTGAATAATTTTTTTCCGATTATAAACACCCTTTGCTGACTATGGTTTAATTATAAACACCCTTTGTTGAAGAATCTGATGATATGAATACCTGTACAAATTTGATACAAGATCAATAAAAAAATAGCACATTGACTCATCAATAATTGCTTTTGAGTAATGTTCTTATCAATAAGTAGTAGATGCTTGGATCATTCCAATTCAATTGCTTAAAAAAAAAAGTTTTATTCTAAACTCAGAAAAATGAACATTTTTTTCAATATTTAATATGAAATATTTCACAAAAATCTGTTAAGTTTGTCATTTAATTAACCAATATAATTAATACAATCATTGGCTTATTTTATTTTATTCTTTGTTTAATTTTTGAAAATTGCTCATAAATATCGAGAGCAACTGAAAAGAACCTGCATGTTCAATATATGCCTATGTAATATTAATTTGTCATGTTATTGTGTGAAGAATTTTCAACATAAAAGATAGAATAAAAGAATATCGTCGCTTGGTGCGGATCTTTTTACTATATGCATTTACTTGTATTCTCATATAGTTCATTTGCTATGACAATGATATAAATAATATGAAAAATATTATTTGGCAATAGCACTACATGAGATGTCATTAATTTTTTTGAGCATAATTATTGATTATAGTTAAAAATTAAATTATTATTATATGATGGTCTGCTCATAACAGATGATACAATTACTAGCATTTATTACAAGTATTTTCTTAAATATATTGTTATCTTTTGAATAAATTTATATTTTATATTTTCATAATAGTTATGAGTTTGTTCTTATATTTAATTATTTATTTATAAATCAAAATATCATCTATAAGAGCAAGGATAATTTATACAATCACTGATTTGTTTTTTCTTTCGTTTAGTTTCTAAAAATACTCTAGATATCGAAAGCATTCAAAAAACCTGCATGTTAAAAAAATCCGTGCGTAAGAGCGGGTATATGTACTAGTATGTATATAACACAGACACCTATTTTGATGTCCTTTTGCAGTTGTGATCTAATTCCTACCATCTAGCAACCTCTGAAATCGGTCATGCTTCATAACTGTAAGTCTGTAACTATTTAATTTTTAATTCCATGAAGCTTACCCTGCCTCTTAAAGATGCACAAGTGTTCATATATATATGTATTACATATATAGTCTACGTCAATTCCATCTAAACGATGTTGTTTTATGATCTTGGTACCAGACGAGACTGCTTTATATTGACCCATGTTTTAATTGAAGAAGCTGTGAAGAAGGCAGGATTTTGTATGAAATATAAAATTATATTTAAATTTTATGAAATTTAAAATAAAATTAGTTCAAGAATTTTCCATAGACTTTTAATTTATTTCTTAATTTTCTTCCAATAAATCTGAAAACTTACAGATCTCTTAAATCCCTTGTTGCTTTGCTTTTACTTTCTGTTGGTGCACATTTCTAGGCCATGCATTACCAATTTACCACGAGAAGCGAGTGCCTAAATCAGAGCACTAATTTGGGCTGAATTTGGATTGAAATTAGTGCACTCGCTTCTCGTGGTAAATTGGTAATGGCCTAGAAAATACTGCATTATTGACCAATTAAGTTTTTGTGATGTGTTGAGACCGATGAGGTGATTTTGGATGGTTGGGTTAGTTTATTCATCCACTTTGTACCTCTCTACAATTACTATATATATATAACAAATGACACTATATTCGCAGATAATTTAATGGATATATATAACTTATATTTAAATGTTTAGAAAGTACATGCATTTAGCAATATTGATCAGTTATTGGAGGAAGCTAATGAATACGGTACGTACCATCAATTTTTAAAAATTACATCCTTTATGTGCTATTTCTTGATTGTAGAATTTATATATCGTTTGCTGCATATATACGAGTTAATAATTATATTAGCACTGACAGAAGTGCAAAATTGGTGAAACAACAAGCATTATTTATCTTTAAATGCATGGAACCGTAAATATTAACTCTTTGTGCTTTCCTTTTAATTACGAGTTAAATATGGTATTAAGAGAAGTGCAAATATTACTAACTCTTCTCGCCTTCTAATTTCTATGCTCACCACAACGCAAAGATGAGGTATCTCATTTTTCAAGCAACTTTTGAACTTTATTAGTGATACGGCCTAAGGTCTTTTTGTTGTCCTTAAATTCAGATTTATGCTCAAGATTAAGCGAAAGCAAGTGAATGGTTTTCTGATTCGAAGAAAAGATTATTAAACTTATCAATTATATATGTTCCCGTTTTAGTTAATTGAAATTCATGTTTTGCATATAATTATATTAAATTGATTCAAATATCTATTTTTTTTACTAATTTTAGTTTCTTACTGTAACTTGATAATCGTTGTACTCAATGTGGAAATATATTAGTGCTTTTTTTGTTTAAAATATATTAACTTATTCTAAATTAATTTGTACTAAAAGGGAATATACCTTTCTTCATTATTTATTTCAGTTTAGTTTAGTTTCATATAATGATTTTATTATTTGACTTTTTTGTACTAGTTTTTATATATAGAGAGAAAAAGAGATAGACTATTGTACAAACGTTTGCATTTCAACTGATATGTAAACACATCAAAAAATATATTTTAGGATCCCAAAAATTTTAATTTATGATTCTTACTAAATTTTTTATATGAAAACCTTATTGAATACAAAAATTTGAAGTGTTTTAAGTTTTTTATGTCGCTCTTTGAAATTATTTTAGAAAAAAACACAAACATTGAATGTTTATTATTATTTTTAGAGCTATTTTTTTAATTCAAAAGAGTGACTTACAAAACTCAAAACAATCAAAATTTTATCATACAAAATTTTCATATGAAGAATTTAATGAGAATAATAAATTAAATTTTTTGAGATTTTAAAATATATTTTTTAATGTGTTTATATATCAGCTAAAATGCAAATGTTTATACAATTAATAGTCTATCTCTCTCTTTATATATATATATATATATATAATCTATCGTACAAAGAATTTTAAATAAGAAAAATCTTGAATGTGAAGCAACACTTAGTCAATAACTTGACATAAACAACAAATTCCGTATGATTTTTTTTATATAAACTCTTCAAAAGTGATTCATTTGGTTTGAATATACTACAAATATAATACCGGTGGGAATGTTGGACAGATTTACATAGAAGGGTCCCACCAATCGCAGTTACGGGATCTCTGGACATTGGGCCCCTGCCCTAAAGGGTTTACTTAAAAGGCAAAGGAACTCTTCTCTACTGTGTGATGTACCCCTGTCGTTGCTTTTCTCTTCACCGAGAAACAATCATTCTTATCAGATCTTTCTGGGTGAATAGTGATATTATTTTTTGCTCTCAAACTTTTTGTACTATTGTATGATTTATCCAGTTATATCTTCTTACAGTCTGTTATTTCTCAATTCGGAGAATCACAGAGGGTAAAAAAATAGAATTATAAATATTATGTTTTGAGTTAAAAAGATAATTGAATAATTGAAATTTACATCTGTTGTCATAGATATGATGACAGAATTTTGTCATTATATTTATGACGATTGAAGTCCACAAAATAAAAAAAAATAAAAACTCATCTCTTATTAGCTAAATATGAGCCATTTAAATTTTTTTTAGCCATTAAGATAGTTCCATAACAGAACTCTGTCCTCAACTTTATAGCAGCAGATACGGATTCAAGGTGGATAGTATCTAACATTTTCTTGTCACGGAAGCAGCAGTGAATTCACCTAGCACGTCCCTTCTCATCTCCTCCTCAAACCAAACAAACAAAATCCTAGAAATTACTCCAAAATCAAAACTTGACCCTAATTTGTGATGAATGACAGTTGTACCTGAGCAGAGGACGGCCTTGTGCTGTGTGTGATGACTTCCTTGGAAGGAGACTGAGAGAGGGATTTATTCAGACGTTTTTGTTATGGTTAGTGCTCGTTGCTTCAATCACCTTCGTCTTTAACTCTTTTAACTTCCTGTGCTTTCAGATTTGCTTGTTTGGCGGCTTTTGTTAACTATGGCCTGGACGGATAATTCAGTATTTGTTGTTGTAATCTCTTTGGGATAAATATTGTATTAATTGTGTTTCCTTAAAATAAACCTTTTA
Organism: Schoenoplectus tabernaemontani; assembly: GCA_037127355.1. NCBI lineage: Eukaryota > Viridiplantae > Streptophyta > Magnoliopsida > Poales > Cyperaceae > Schoenoplectus > Schoenoplectus tabernaemontani. The sequence continues at coordinate 2,446,535 of CM073745.1, read as the reverse complement.
ACTGCAAGGTCTTCATTGCTGGCCTGTTAACAAAGAGGGGTTTTAGATTAGAAGTTGAATAAAGAGCGGTTTTTAAGGATGTGAAATTCTAATCCATTACAAGTATGGGAATCCTGTTATGTTCAATTTTGGAATAAAGAGGCATTTTACATTTTCAAGTCCTGACACTATTAAAGTCTTGACCATGAAGTTATTGTTTTTAACTATATATTATTTTTGAACTATTCTAAAGTGGATTATTCTGAAATATATTTTGAACTTTTTGAACTCAAAATACTGTCATGAGGTATGATCATAGGGTTAGTTTGGCAAATCAAGGAATAGTTTTGGAAGAGTAGTAATTTTAGAAAAGTGATAGAATAGTGTATTTTTGAAAGAGTGTTAGAAGAGTGGTATTCTTAACTATTCGGAAGAGCGAAAATATCATTTGGCAGTTATTAATCAGAATAGTTAAAAAAAATGGATAATTATGATACTAACAATGATGATAATGATAATAATAATAATAATAAAATAATGATCATAATTCATAATAATATAATAAAAATATAAACATAATCATAATATAATAAAAAATTATAATTATAATAATAAATAATCATAATTATAATAATATAATCATATAATCATAATATAATAATATAATATAACATAATTAAATAATAATAAAATAATAATCATAATTATGATAATAATAATCATAGTTGTAATCATAATAATAGAATAAGAAAAATTATAATCATAATCATAATATAATAATAATAATAATAATAAATAATTATAATCATAATATAATATAATAATAAAGAATTGTAATCATAATAATATAATTATAATATAATATAATATAATATAATATAATATAATATAATGATAAAATAATAATAATAATAATAATAATAAGTAATAAGTAATAATAATATAACTATAATCATAATATAATAATAATCAAATTATAATCAAAATGATAATAATATAATATAATAATAATAAATAATCAAAATAATAATAATATTATAATAATAAATAATCATAATAATATAATAATAATAAATAATCATAATCATAATAATATAATAATAATATAATCATATTTATAATCATAATATAATTATATAATACTAAAATCATAATTATTATAATATAATAATAATAATAATAAATACTAAAATTAATCATATAATAATAATATGATAAAGTGATGTTAATATAATAATAGCAATAATTATATTAATAATATAATATAATAATAATAAATAAATAAATATCATAATATTAATATAATAATAAATCATAATCATAATAATAATATAATAATATAATAATAAATCATAATCATAATAATAATATAATAATAAATCATAATCATAATAATAATATAATAATAAATCATAATCATAATAATAATATAATAATAAATCATAACTATAATTATAATCATAATATAATAATATAATACAGCATAATCAAACAATAATCGCTATTTCGTTTACGAGAGCTAATCCGGTATACCACCTATAACTTGGTATACCAGATTAGCACTCTTCCGCACTCTTCTACTTAGTCTAAAATTCGTTTGGCAAATTAATTCGTCGAAATAGCTATTCTATTCCAATTTTTTGCTATTCCACTAAGTGCCAAACAAACCCTTAGTGATTTATTTGTGTTATGATATAGGCAAACCAAATTGGATCTGTCACCTAGAGTATTGAGGCTGTCAAGATGTCCTAAATAAAAGCATTATTAATTGTCAGGGACGGATCCAAGATGGTCCGCTACACCCCATGGATTTTGAAAAATAGTGTTTTTCGGTAATTTGTCTCCCCCGAAAAAAATTTTGCCCCCCTTGGATTGTTTAATTATTTTTATTGAGAAAAAAATATTTAATATCGTGCATAATGAAATAATTATGCAAAGATATCAAAATATAAAGTTCCCTAATTAGTTAATGGGTTTGAACCCGATAAACTATTACAATCCAATAATTGTCCCCTCCCCCCCGACCAAAATCCTGCATCTGCCCCTATTAATTGTATTGTAAGTTTTGTAAGTTTAATAAAATCTTTTCTCTTAAATAGTCATTTTCTGCAAAACATGGAAGGAAAATTTTCATATACTTACATTGAAGTTCCTGCTTGTAATTATAGCATTATTAATATACCCTGTCTCTGATGAACCAGTGATAGGGAGTCAATGAATCTTTAAACTGACTTCCTGACATGTATCCATTTTAACATTGAAAAAAAAAAAGGAAATTTGGTGTTTCTAGGACTTATATGAAATCCTAAGCAATTGTTACCATTGAATGTTGTCTAATTAATCTATTTCTTTTTATTGTATAGTATTTTTGCAAGTGAGCATAACTATGTTTGGAGAGTTCTTCCTTAACTCTCAGGATGTATTTTATTCACTTTGCATAGATAATTGTGATTTATGATGATTTTGGATATTAGTCAAAATGGATATAAAATCTGATGTATGGTCAGACTTGAAATACTTTCTTGGATTCTTATTAAAATTAATTTGAATTTTTTGGGTTAAGTATGATATAGTAGCGAGTTTGGATTTTTCTTTAAATTTTCAGGTATTAGTTTCTTCACTTCAGCAAGCTAATCTGTGCTATTATTTATTGTTGTTTATAGATTATCTTTTGTGCATGATAGCCACTGTTGTCGGTCAGAATTTTATTTGTGTTTCAGATATAATTCTTTAATTCGAGAAAAAGTATCCAGCAAACTAAAAAATGTACAAACATGTGTTCATTTCTAATATAATTTATTGCATGTATACTGCTATTTTTATAAATTTTTTTCAGTAGTATTTTATTTCATTCCATCTCTTCTCTTAATCTACTAATGTAATTAGTATATGAGATAATATTTGAGGTTAAATTAGTCATTATTTTTATACTTGACAACAAGTAACGGAACTGTAGAATACTGGTACGAGAAGAAAAAGTGGGTGTGGCTGTGTGTTGAATATACCTAATTAGTTGATGATATGCGGATACAAGATACCTAGGATTTAAAATTTGTTTGTTTTGATGGCTGATAATATTCTTGATAATTGTCAGATTTGAATTTTGTACTACTATTGCTTGTGTAATTAGAATTAGTATTATTATTGTAATAATGTTGTCCCTGTAATGATAATTTATATTGTTTGTGATTATTTCTAGTTATTAAATGTTACATTTATGTTTTATTAATTTTTATAATTGTTTATCTTATTTATAAATTAAAAAGAGTTAATGATACACAATATTGTCGACATTTATGAAAAAAAAAATTGGATATAGAAAGGGTCATAGTGCAAAATCAAGCGATCTGCGCAAAAATGATCAGGTGACGTCATCAGTAGCTATCTGCGATGGTTGTGACATTATCAGCGAACTTCATGACGTCAGCAGACAATATCTGTGAGGGAGCATGTGCCACTGCCACCAGTCCATCTGTGATGGGAGACCATCGCAAATATCCATCATCGGCCATTTATTAATTAGTTGTGATCATTTTGGCCGTCGCAGATATCCTATTCTATTCTGCAGTAGTGGTACAAGAGATGCTGTTCTGATGGAACATCGCATTACAAGAGAAGTTGATTGTCAGTTTTTTCTGAGTAATTCATGATGATGGAGGTTGATGTTACCTAAGTCATTTCATTCGGAGGAGGTGCAAGCAATACAGGCTGAATCAACAAAGTTGCCAAAACCAAATTCACAGTAGGCACCAGGAAGTTAGATTTTTATATGATAAATTTGACTAAAATTATAAATTAAAATTTTTGAGATTTTAAAATATAATTTTTGACGCATTTGCATTTTGCATATCGACTGAAATATAAACGTTTTCACAATAGTTTAAATATATATAGAGAGAGAATAAAGCTAGCATCCTTCTAGGAGCACGGAGCTTCTCCGTGATCCTAGCTCAAAAAATATATCAAATGATCTTCAAATTTTGATTTATCACTCTCATTAAATTTTTCATATTGAAATCTTATGGGGTGTAAAAATTTAGGGTGTTTCAAGTGTTCTATGTCACTCTTTTCAATTTTTAAAAATCAACTCAAAAAATAAAAATAAAATATTCAATATTTGTACATTATATTTAAAAATTTTAAAAAGCGATTTAAGAAACTCGAAACACCCCAAATTTTTGCACCTCACAAAATTTCAATATGAAAAATTTAATGAGAGTGATAAATTAAAATTTGAAGATCATTTAATATATTTTTTAAGTTAGGATCACGTAAGAGCTCTGTGCTCCTAGGAGCATGCTAACTTTACTCTTTATATATATATATATATATATAGTTTGTCTAGTATACTTCCATTAGTATTTCAACTCGAAATGCTAACGACTCAAATTTTATTTTTTATGCTCGAAATTTTAATTTAAATAGCTCAATAAAATCTTTATATGATAATCTTATAGTATACTAATTTTTATCGTATTTGGAGTTAGTTTAATATGCTTAATGATTTTTAGAAAGTAAATTTTTTTAACATATAATTTTTTATTATTTTTCTATTATTTTATGGCTATCTTTCAAAAATCATTAAGTATAGTAAGCTAATTTCAAATATGATGAAAATTAGTATTCTACAAGATTATAATTTTACAAGAATACTAATTTATACTTCAGTAGTACAAGATTGTGAATTACTTTTAATTATCATTTAATTTAGGTCATACCGTTTTTGTGAGTTGTGAGTGAACATTTGTGATGAACCTCGAAATAATATCTTCGAGTTCAAAATATTCGGGATAAACTTCGAAAACAACTTTATAGAAATTTAAAAACAACACTTACAGGATAAAAGTAAGAAAACGTAAAACGAGCACTGCAGAATTCAAATTAATCACTACTACAATATTTGGCACACAAACCTCCAAAGCAACTGCTGCTCTCAGACAAACTAGGAAAGAACCAAGGTCTTATTCAATACAAGATACATCTAGATATTTGAAATTCATCACATACTTCAGTAGTACAGCTCAGTGAATACTGGCCAGAAGCTTCTGTGCCTGCTTTTCATACTTGAAATTGCTCTTTCTACTGAAAGTATCATCTGGGAATAAACAAATATACCGTGAAGTACTTTACCTTGCTTCTTTAGGATTTCGGCTGCATTGAAGAAACCATTGTCTGGTGCTAACCCCCCATAGTCGTCAGCCAGTGAAGAAGCTTATGAGAACCTTCCCGCCAGGATACTTTGAGCTTTGTTTCTCAAAGTAGCTTAGAAATTGTGAAACTGTAGTTTTCTTACTATAACTATAGAACTGGAAGTTCACATAGTCTATGACGTTTCCATACTTTTTGTACAGCTTTGAATAATGGTTTATGATTGGTTGTATCATCGAAAGGAGCAATGGATGCAAATGAGATCACCTTGTTGTTCTTTAGTTTTGTTATAAGTTTGCCGATACACTCGACAAAGGTGGCTTCATCATCATGTTTGAAATGTTCATAGTCTATGTCGATGCCATCTAGGTGATACAGTCTTATGATCTTGCTGAGAGACGAGACTGCATTATAAACCCAAGTATCTATCGATATCGGGGAGAAGAAGGCAAACTTTTGGTTGGGCAAACTGTCTCCACCAACGCTGAGCGCAAATTTTACGTTCTTATGTGATTTCTTGAAGGAAGCAACAGCGGAAGGCGTTAGCTTATCTGACTGCCATAATACATTGAAGTGGCCATTGGTGGGAGAAGGGTTAGCTGTGTTGGTGTAATCTATAGCAAAGGCAAGTATGAAGTGGACTTCTACACCAGGGGTAATTGGCACATCAGAAAAGGTGACACTGACAAATTCTGCCCCAATGTACTGGGCAAAGAGTTTGGAGTTTGCGGCGATAGAGAGGAATGGAGATAAGAGAATGAGGAAGAAGTGAAGGAAAAAAGGAGAGATCAGGCTTATTGAGCTTGAATGTGGAGACATTGGTTGAGAATTCTTTTGCTTGATGGATATCTGATGGCTTATAAACCTTGTAGGGTTGTGCTCTATTTATAAAGACGCTATTGTAATACAACTTGAAATGAACTCTTGTACATAGAGAGTAGAATGGGCACACGTGACATTAGAGGTGGCAATCGGGCGGGTCGGGTCGGGTTCGGGTTCGGGTCGGGCGGGTCGGGTCAGTTTGACTTTCTGGAAGAAATCAGGTCGGGCCGGGTCGGGTCAGGGTCGGGTCGGGTCAATTTACATGTTGTGTTTTTTCAGATCGTTGATATATTTCGATTGGATTGAAGGCCATTTGATCTCGGGTCGGGTCGGGTCGGGTCGGGTCGGGTTCGGGTCGGGTCGGGTCAGTTTGACTTTCTTAAAAAATCGGGTCGGGTCGGGTTCGGGTCCGGGTTCTGCCACCTCTACGTGACATGTATAGTCACAGTAGAAAATTTTTTTGTTGTTCATTTAATTTGTTATTTTTACATGGTTCAGAAATTCAGAACTACAATCGGTGTCGAGAAAATATTATGTGTAGAATGGAAATTGGCTAACTTGGCGTGAATTGGTCGATTCCAATTGGAAACTTGGATTTCTAAAAAAAATATTTTGTGCTTAAAACATTATATTTAATTTTTATAACAAAAACATATAAAATTAGATTAAATTTTCATAGAAAGTAAAAAATAAATATAATTTAGAAAAAAAATTATTGAAAGTTAAATGAAGAAAAATATTTTCACTCGTTACCAATAACTAGGGGTGTCAATGGCTCGAGTGGGTCAATATTACTTTATTATTTTTCTTAATCCAACCCGATCTGTTAAAAATTATATCAATATTTTTTGATCTAATCCAATCCAAATAAAATAATTAAGTATTTATTATTTTTTATATATTTTTATGTAATTAGATATTAATTAATATATAGTTAATCTCAATTAATTTATGTTCAAGATTTGATCCATATCTAACTCACTTATTCTCAGATTATTTCGGATCAGATAATACTCAATTTGGATTGGATCTGGTTATGCCATCAGATCGGGTCAAATTTTAACATCCTTAGCTACAACTGAAAATATAATCCTAGCGTTCCAAAAAAAATTACAATTTTTTTATGTTTTCATTAAAAAAAATTCAGAATATTTTCAAACACTTTAATGATGTGCATTGAATTTCTATCTGTATAGTAACACAAAGTCGACCATTTTATTGGTACTTATTTTTTAATATAAGAAGTTAGTGTTATTTTAAGATAATTGCTGATGGTATATACTAAAATATAAGTTTACACTGGTTTAGACATGTTAAAAAAGATTGATATGATAGATAATAAATTTTCTACAATTTCACATAAGAATCGACTCAAAAATAAGTAATGAAAGAATGCAACAAATAAGTCGAATGCTAAATGTGAATGTAATAAAAATATACTATGAGAATTCAATCAAATATCAATTATCAAAAAAAGCAATTGATATAAAATAATCTACCACAACTTTCAAGACAAAATATAACTTTGTAGAAAATATAGAATGTAAAATATAAAAGATACAAGTATAGAGATTTAGAGAAGACAAGATAGGTTAAGTGAGTTTGATTTTATAAATCTACATTTTCAGATCTCGTTCTACTAACGGGATGCTACTTTATTACACAAAAATATTTTATAATTAGAAAATTTAGCTTCTTCATAAAAATAAGTACAAGAAAACTAAAAATAACTTAACAAAATTACTACTACAATGAGCACTCAAGACTCAGAAAAAAAAATCAGCTACAAACTTCGGAAAAATTGAGCAAAAACTCAAATATATGAGTTAAACAATGCTCAAAAGATTATAAGAAAACTAACAAGTTTGGTTATTTCAATATGTTAGTTCTTATATTTGTAAGGAAAGGTTATTAGGGTTCTTTGAGGCCTTTGGATTGAGTGCTCATATTGTTTAGAATTATAAAAGTTTAATCAGTATGAGCAATACCAAGACAACACTTAATGACTCAAAAAATATATAGGATAAACCATTATAACGATAACATGAACCGTTGAATGTTTTATAAAAGATTAACAATTGTTTGAGTACTTTGGCCATACTCTGATAAGGTCTACTATATTTTGAAAACGCTATAATGATTCAATGAATCGTTGAACGTTCTGAAACGTTAACATTTCACATATAGCGTTACATAAAGATATACTCTATTACCTTTGAGATATCTCTACTTTCAGAAAACTTAGAAAATTTTGAGTGTAGTATTATGAAACGATATAACGGTTGGGTAATCGTTATAATAGTTTACTGCGACAGAGATAATTTTCCTTGCAGTATATATGTAAAAATATAAAATTTTGAATTATATTTTTACATGATTATGATCTTATATCTTTATTGATGTTTCTTCAATAGTCTTGATCATTTGCACTTGATTTCTTGAAACAATAATAAGATCCTACACAAATATCAAGAACTTGTTATATTCAATTATGTTTTGCAAACTAACAAAATCAAAAAAAAATATTAACTACAACAGTTAGATAAAGTGAAAATGTGAAAATGAGTGCATTAATAATTAGGGAGGGATGACTTGACAATGGTTACTTTGTCAATTTTGACAATGAATTTAGATAAATTCAAAAAAATAAAAATAAAAAAAATTATAAATGTGTTATTAACTTATAAATTGATAGTATTTCAAACTTCATATAATTTTATTAACATTTAATACTCCATCAGAGACCGTTAAATTATAATTGTTATAAATTATATAAAATTTAATAGTTTTTGATGAATTATCAAACGATAATGAAATTATATAAACACCATCTCACTATAAGGTGAAGAGTATATCTATAACTTTTTTATTTTTAAGAATTTTTATATTTTTGTAGAATGTCATTATCAAAATAACTCATTATTAGGTGATTTCTCCCTTTTAATAATTATCGTGATTTATATTTTATAGAAATAAAAAGCTTGCGCATACTGTCTATGAAAAAATGTAACAAATGAGTCGAATGCTAAATGTGAATGTAATGAAAATATGCTATGAGAATTCATCAAATATTAATAGCCAAAAAAAGCAATTGATATAAAACAATCTACTACAACTTTCAATAAGAAATATAACTTTTTAGAAAATATAGAATGTGAAATGTAAAAGATGTAAGTGCAGACATTTTGAATGTTAGTGTTCTTTTTGGCATTTAGATTGAGTGCTTAGATTGCTCTGAATTATGAAAGTTTGATCAGTATGAACAATATCAGACAACATCTTAAATAGAGCTCTTAACAGAGAGCAAATAGTATTTTTGCGTGGAAAGCCATTATAACGGTTCAAAAATTATTATAATATTTTTTTTATCTTAAATCCAGAGACATTTCCTTACAGTATATATATGAAGAAACATAAAATTTTAAATTATATCTTTACATGATTATAATTCTATATCTTTATTGAAGCTTTTCAATAGTCTTGATCATTCGCACTTGAATTCCTTAAAGCAACAATTGAATCATACACAAATATCATAAAAGAACTTCTTAAATTCAATTATAATTTATAAAATAATAAAATCAAAAAAATTATTAAGTACAACAGTTAGATAAAGTGAAACTATAAAAGTGAGTGCATTACTAATTGGAGAAGGATGACTTGACAATGTTTATTTTGTCAATTTTGACAATGAATTTAGATAAAAAAAATAAAAATAAAAAAGTTTATAATTGTGTGTGCGACCCTTTTTCGCGCCTCTCCTCACTCAGGAAAAGAATCGGGTGAGAACGGCGGAAGAAGGACACGGTACCACCTTCAGATGTATATTTATGTATTTATTTTTAGGATTATACATCCAAAGGCTTTTTTTAGTGATTGTGGGAACTTTATTGTTCCAGTGAGCGCAAGCCCTCACTGTTAATTACCCTGGGCTATGAACCCTAGGAACCTTCGATGCTAAGAAGAAAGAATTAGAATATAAATAAAATTAATTAAATAGGTCATTTTGAGTAACGAGAACTAATCAACAACGATTATCCTTGGTTTTGTTGTTTTAATGAACCTGTGTGGTAGCTCAAACCATAATACGAGACTGGTGAATCTGGGTGTTCTTATACCTTATAGATTCAATTATCAGAAGATGGTGAATTTGGTCCACTTAATTATCTTACTGATCTTCTAAATCATGAAACCCTATGAGTTTATAATTTAGGATGTTTTAACCTGAGCGTTTTGGGCTTTGTTAGGTTTGATTTATTGGGAACATGTGAGATTTGGGTCACTTGACTGTCTTACCAATCTTTCAGATTATAAAACTATGCTAGCTCATAATCCAGGCAATGTAAACCTGAGCGTTTTGGGCTTTATTAGGTTTAATTATCAGAAAAATGGGTGAGATTTGGATCACTTAGTCATTTAATTGATCTTCTAAATTATAAAGTTTGAAGCGCTATGCCAACCTACAACCTAGGTATTTAAAATCTAAGCATTTTGGGCTTTATTAGATTTTCTTATCAGGAAGCCGGTGAGATTTGGGTCACTTAATGATTTTTTACTGATCTTCCAAATTATGAGATTTGACGCATTGTCAACTTATAATCTTAAGTTTTACGTGTTTTGTTAGGTTTATTTATTATAAGAACGAGTGAGATTTGAATCACTTGATCGTCTCAAATGAATTTTTGAGTTGTGAAATCTAAAACGTTTTATAAGTTCATAACTTAAAGAATTGAATTTAGTATTTATCATATATATATATATATATATATATTTAGAAGGTGTTTAAGATCTATTCTATTTATTTCATTTATTTTAAAGGAAAATTTTATTTTTGAATTACTTCATTTATTTGAAAATAATTTTATTTTCATTTATATTTATAAGAAAGGAATTTTAGGGTTACCATATTTTATTTATTATTTTTCCTGTTTTTAGTAAAAGGTTAAAATTTTTAGAGAAAGGTTAATATTTTATTTAAAATTATTTATAAATTAAGAGAATTATTATGTATTTATGAATTTATTTAATCAAAGATGAACTTCACTTCTTTTTTTTTGTTCATATATGTTTACTTACCTTTATATTATGTTTATTATTTAAAAGAAATTATCATTATTATTTTATGAAATAAAAATATTTATGATTGTGAATATCTAAAATAATTTTATATTTTAAGAATTATTTATTAATTAAGAATCTATTTATTATTATTATTTATTTTAGTTTTATGAAAACTAAATATTTCGTTTGTATAAAGTTCTATGTAAGGTATGAATAATTTAGAAATAAATTTTGCTTAATTTGGAGCTTTGGAGGGTTTTGAAATAATTTATTTTGGTTGTATTTTTTATTATTCATAAAATTCTTTGGTTCTTTTATTCTTTTATTATTATTATTTCTTTTTACGTGATGGGTTAAGTTCAGCTTTATGGAATCAGACCGAATTTACTCTTTCTATTTTCATTATCCTTGAGCTATTTCTTTCTTTGCTTTCCTTTGAGCCTGATTGATTATTATAGTTTTTATCGTTAAGATATTATAGAAAATAAGCTCTAGTCTTCTTTCTTTTCTTGGACCTCAATATGAGCCATCTGACTTCTTTATTGGGCCAACCTTAAGTGTCTGATGTTCGCTTGAAAATTAATTAACTCTCTTAACATTTATTATGCAGTGGATTAAACATCCAACGATTTTGATCTTTTATTACTATGCCAGATTTTTGTGAACCGTTATAAATTCCAAATTTTAGTATGACAACTTTGAGCTCTGAATTTCCATGTTCTTCTTTATGATCTGAATCTCAATTTACATCATATAAGTATATGAGTCATGCTTATGCACTTATTTCATATATCTTCAAGTTTATAACAATGCTTGACTTTTGTACTGATATGCTGGTGTTTGCCACTAATTTGAGTTTTTTTGAAAAGAATTCTACAGTTATGATAAGGAACTCATATTTGGATTTCAGAATATTCTCAAACATTTATTAAGGAATCATTCTTTCGGGTAATTTTCGAAGGTTGTTTTTTTTTGTATAGTATTTCATTATTGGATGACAATTACAGAAGATAACAAAGTATCTTTTGGTACTAATTCAGCAATAATATCTGACATGATTCAAATGATTTAAAATAAAGCTTCATGATTTTATACCAAACAAGTTCCATGCACTTCTACTGACTTATGAAAGAGGAAAAGACATGTCCGCATTATTTAAACAATTTAAAGTAGTGGTTTTCTTTGAAAATATATAGGAAAACATTATTTGATATATTTTTTTAAACACATAAAACAAAACACATGCATCGTATTTACAAATATATATACCGTTTATTTTATGTTGTGAGGAATAAAAGGGACTGACAAGGGTCATTTCACCATAACATATCAATTTTATCTGATAGAAAAATTAAGTAGAAGATTATGAATAACTTTCATGTTGATCATATTTTTATTTGGTCAGGTTTGGACATATTTACAAATCAGTCCTTGTTCAGGGGTCTAAATCAGAAAAATAAACCTGTCAGAATCGTTTTACTCTTTTGAACATTCAGAGATTAATATTTTTGTTTGAAATTTTTTGGTTAAGCATTATTTACAATAGAGTTTGAGAATATAAAATAAAATATATGTGTCATATTTACAGAAAGGTCCAACTCAAATGAGATTTTTTGTGATTTTTAAGAGAAGGATGCAAAATTATTGAAATATTTGGGTTTTTATGCAACATTTCTAAAAGTAACATACTGGGACAAAGTGACAGTAAGACACATTGGGTAATTTAAAACAACTTTTATTTTTGAAGTTTTTTTATTTGACGCCATTTTGGTTAAGTTTCAAGTGACTTTGACCAAAGTGTTAAAACTGTAATTAATGGATAGTTAAGAGTAATTAGGGTATTTGGGTACTCAGAACTTTATATTTTTATCTCAAAATTTACAGTTAGACTCTAATCTTTATGGAAAATAAGAATATAAAATAAAATTTATATGTCAAATTTATAGATTGCTACAGTTTATTGGATCATTTTACTGCTGCCAGTAAAAGAGAAAAATCAGAGGGTATTTTTGGGATTTTAGAAAATCTGTTTAAAAGGAGATTTAAACAAACTTAAGGGATTATAAAGAAGAATATTTATAACAAATTTTATGTAGGTAATCTTCTCATTTAAGACAATAATAAACAAATTTCAAAATAGTTTCTCAAAAAAAATAAGAACAATAATGGGTTTTGAATTGTTACTATAGTAAATGTTTATATGATTCTTATTATGAAATATTACTAAAACTGTAATGCTACCTTATTTATACTAAATATGAGCTTTAAGAATTAACCTTTTTGCAAAAGAGTTTAATTTTCAGAAAAATCATCAGAACATGCTAGTATTTTTCATATTTTGTGTAAGGTTTATTAAATGCTTAAAACATTAGTTTCTCCTGATGGCAAGCACTCGCATTTGTATATAACCGGCACAAGCCTTACAACTTTTCAAGATTAGGCACTCACGGTTGTATATAACCGGCACCAAAATCAAGAAAAGCTCTTATTGTTAAAAAAAACTTAAAGTTGCTACTGTAGTTGATTTTTGTTTTATAGTTTCAAACATAGAGTTTCATATAACCAGGAATAATCTGAGAATACGAAAATAATCTAAACTAAATGAAAATAAATGGAAAAGGTCCAGAAACAAAAGACCATGATAGAAAAGAAAAAAAAAACGAAATTGTTTTTAACTTTGAGGTGTATGTCTTTGTGTAGAAGAGTTGAAAGTCAAGTTATATAGTTCTAAACTAGTTTTCTCTTACTTTAAAACAGGAGAACTTAATAATATTAGGGAGCGATCTCATCCAGACCTACATATAATTATTTTTTTTAACTCCTCAGAGTTGATTTTTATTTTATACTGGACTCACAGATCTGTTTATATTTATATGTATTCAAGCTTCTATCTAACATCCAACTGAGCTTATGGTGTAGATTGAGGCTGAATCAAAAGGAGAAAACGAAAAGGGAAGAAACAAGATGCAAATAAGAAACAAAGACAAATAAAAAGAAAAGAGAAAAAAAAAACGTAACAAGTACTTGCAAAACTCTATTTCATTGCATGATTCATATTTACAACTATAACATCAAAACAGAATATGATCCACAAGATCTACCTATGCTATTATCTCTATCTAGAGATTCGAAACCGAATATGCGTAGAGTTTTTTGGTTTCGAAAGGAAGAAATTTTTGAGCGAGTATAGGCTTGTTAGAGATGTGAGATGGAGAGAGAGGGTGGGTTGTGTATCTTGTCGCTGGGAAGCCGCTTATCTTGGATGCCTTTAAATAGAGAGGAGAGGCGGTCCATACGAGGTGTGATGTGTCGAAGGTATAACATTCCCTTAAAACTACTCCAACGACGCTCCATTTGATTCCTTCGTTAGAACATTGCCCAATGATTGAGCCACATGTGGACGGTCGGTTGCGAAACAGTCCAAAGTTCTGAGAGTGTTATTTGCATCGCAAGTTTAGCTAGTGAAGGCATATATACATGGCAATCGCATCATTAGTCCTTATGAGCTGGCATTTTTTTTGGAATTATCTGAAAATTAATCTTATCACACACCAGGTATTCTCTGATAATCTGAGCCGTCGATTTGGTGTTTAAGAGCTGAGCTTCTTTTAAAATTTCTCTTTGAATTTTTGAATCTTTTGTCCCAAGTTGCTTTTTAATTCCCCAAATTTTCAGGGGTAAACAAAGAGCCACCCACCAAAGCGGGTCATGAACACCTTGAGAATTGAAGGGCCTGCTTTGGTGCATTCAGAGTTGACACTTATTCTTATTTTGTAGAGGTTTTCGAATTGAATCTTCTTGTGAAGGGTGTTTCCATTTGGATCCCTTCATCTTAAGAGGTTTCAGCTTCACTTCTTCATTCTAAGGATCTCTGATTTACATTACTCCAATAAGGTTGTATTTGACAAAAGATACAGGACTCAGGACGTTTTGAGTCTGAAGCGCTATGCCAACTCACGTCAGGGCCTGCAATTATCGGAAGACGGCCGAGCTTTGTGCGTCTTATCCGACCTTCTAAATCATTAGCTTGAAGCGTTTCGCGGCTTTTGAACTTAGGTCTCCAACTCTTTACTGAAGCAATCTTCTATTAGAGTCTCGTTTGAAGAGGTTTCGGCTTGAATTCTTCATCTGGTGGGATCTTCAATGGAGTACATTCGCTCCAAGAAGTTTCAACCCTGATTTTTTCTTTGTAGAGGTTTTGGATTTAATTTCTTTTCTGAAAGGTCTTTGCTCAGATGCCTTCATCTAAAGAAACTCTTGCTTCACTTCTTCATCCGCAGGGAATCTCAGATTTCGCCTTCGATGCATCATTCGGCTGAAGAGGTTACAACTTGAGGCCTCTGTCTGTCGGGATCTTCGTCAAAGCACCTTCGCCTCAAGTGATTTCAACTCTAACTTCTTTTATTTTCAGTTTATACTTCCGTGTGTTTTTCTTCTGATGGCTTGTTTACCTGATATCCTTTCTAGGGGGCTTCGTACCTCAGATTTTCATCAGGAGATTCTGCCCTCGCCTGATCTTTAATGAACTTTTGGTTTCACCTTTCTTTGCTTCTGGTAGGCTTGTATGCTTGTTGTTTGTTTGCTCGCATATGTTGTTCAATCAGCGTCTCTTCTGATCAGCATTTTTGACACAGCTTCACGGCGGGACCATGGTATTTAAGGATACCAATCCTACCTGTATTGACCTCTAGGCCAGGTACAGAGTGAACCCGTTTATCCTTTTATTACTGACGGATAAACTTGCCAATGTCAATTGTATTATGGATTCAATTGACAACACCATTTTATGGATACTTCATGTATATATCATTTTTAAGTGGAAGCTCACACACTCTCCCCCTCATTTGTGCACCTTTGTGTGCTAAAGTGGAAACTCACTGTCGCTCGTCTCCTCTCAATTTGTTTGGTGGAGATGGTATTTTACGGATACCGAACCTACTTGTATTGACCCCTAGGCCAGGTACAGAGCAAACCCGTTTATCCTTTTATTACTGACGGATAAACTTGCCAGTGTCAATTGGATTATGGATTCAATTAACAACACCATTTTGTGGGGACTTCATATATACTTGTCATTTAATTTTGGAAGCTCACACGCTCTCCCCTCATTTGTGCACCTTTGCGTGCTAAAGTGAAAACTCACCGTCGCTCATCTCCGCTCAATCTATTCGGTGGGGATCCTACCCTCAAACATCCATCACGCATCCCTGCGAGACAGGCTTTCATCGGGTAGGTTCGCTCTCCATGAACAAAGTCACTTCTTTAAGCAAACCACTTTGTTTGACATATAAATGCCAGGTAAAAGCGTAAACCCTTTATTCTGACCCCTCCACGATTTGTTATGGGATTGTAACAAACCATTTCCTTGGGCGTGCGGTGCTTTTGCGGATAAATGCACCCAACCTGGCTTTGTATAACACTCGTGGTGTCGGGGACAAAGGTGACAACCCCTTTTGAAAATTTTATTTTTATATGTTTTATTCAAAAATATAGAAAATATTTTTGTTATTTTATAGTATATATTTTTTTAATATATTTTTATTTGAGAGGGAAAATTTTGTTATTATTATTATTTGCTATTAATATGTACGAGAGTTATTTATTTACATGCCCTCGGAAGCGACTATTACTAGCCACCAATTTGCTCGACCTATCCCTTTTTGCACCGTGGGCGACCAATATGAGCAACTTTCGTCATTGGGCGATACAGATAGTTTAAGGGACAAACTGCAAACCCTGTCTATTTTTATATTTATTCTGGATCAAATAGACAAACCCAGTGGTGTTCGTATTATGGGCCCAAACACCCTAGCCACCTTCTTGGCTTTCCATTGTGTGGTTTCGCCTTGGGTTCAAACTGAGTTTAACTTGGTCTTCACGGCTTTCCGATTTGGGGTTTTAGCCTTGAATTTTGAGTGACCTCAGTTTGATTATGGAGGTTTTCCATTTTCTTGGTTTTAACCTTGTACCCATATTGGGTTTGTTTTGCTTTTTGACAGCTTTCCTATTTGGGGTTTTAGCTATGCACCTTTGTTAGGTTATGACCTTGATACTCATGCCCTTTTATTTTGTCTTACTTGTCGTCCATCTATTTAGCCTTGTTTTGAGCTACTTCTCAGGCTTGTCAAAGTCTTTATTCAACTTTATCGTGGGCTTCTTAAAGCCTCTTATTCGGATTTTGTAAGCTCCTTGAAACCCTCTAATATAATTCTTTATTAGCAATCCGCTTATTAAATCTTTATTTCATTTTTATCTCTAGGCTGTACATAATCTTTATTCTGGGCTTCTTTAAAGCCTCTTATTTTATGCACACGATGGGCTTTCTAAAGCCTTTATTTTATTTTATTTTATGTTCTTGGATTTGGAAGGTTTAAGCGTAGTACTTCTTAAGGTATCTCCCACTGATTGGTGGCAAAAGCCTGTTCCCTTTGTGATCGATGAGTTGATATGCACCCGCCTCATACACTTTCTCAATGACATATGGTCCTTCCCAATTTGGGGAGAACTTAGACCCCACATGTCTACCGATGATCGGTCTCTTCAGTACTAATACCAATTCTCCTTCCTGGAATGTTCTTAGGCGAGCCATTTTATTATATGTTTTCGCCATTTTTGCCTGATAAAGCTCCAGATTTTGTTGAGCTATTAATCTTTTCTCGTCCATCGCATCTAACTCATCCAGCCTGAGTTTACGATGTTCCTCCAAAGTCATTTCTGTTTGCATAGCCACCCTTAAAGATGGTAACTCTACTTCCAATGGTAAAATTGCCTCGACTCCAAATACCAGAGAATACGGCGTTGCTTGCGTTGGGGTTCTGTATGTGGTTCTGTAAGCCCAAAGCGCCTCTAAGAGTTTATTATCCCAATCGCGTTGATTTCCTTCGACCGTTTTCTTCATGATGTTGATCAGGGTTTTGTTGAACGCTTCCGCCAACCCATTGGCTCTTGGGTTATAAATTGAGGAGTATCTCCAGTCGATTTTAAAACGTTCCGCCAAAGCATATATTTTAGCGTTCTTAAATGCTGTCCCATTATCAGATATAATCCTTCTTGGAGTACCGAATCGGTATAGCACATAGGTTTTGAAAAACCTGACCACATCCGAAGCCTTGACCTCTTTAAGCGAAATTGCCTCCGCCCATTTTGTGAAATAATCCGTCGTGGCGAGAATATACTTGTGTCCTTTCGAGGTGGGCGGATCAATTGGCCCTACTATATCTGTGCCCCAAATGCTGAATGGCCATGACGACACTGTAGGATGTAGTGGGCTTGGTGACTGATGTATGAACGGGCCATGAATTTGGCACATGTGGCATCTCTTAGCGTGATCTTCACGATCCACCATCATCGTTGGCCAGTAGTACCCCATTCTCTTGATCTTGAGGCGCATCTTTGGTCCAGACTGGTGGGCACCACATAAGCCCGAATGAACTTCCTTCATTACTTGCTCGGCTTCTTGGTAGGAGATGCATCGTAACCATAGTTGGTCAAATGATCTCCTATAAAGAGTGTCATTTAGATACACAAATCGAAGAACCCGCTTCTTTATCTGGTCTCTATTTCGCTTTCTCTTTTGGAAGGATACCTTGCTTGAGGTAATCGATGAAAAGGCCGTCTCCAATCATCCTTCTCAGAATTAGCCACCAACGTGTTTATTTGGTCTGAGCTTTTATCCAAATAACATTCATCTTCCACTTCAGCAAAATAGTCATCATTTTCTTTAGTGAAGCACAGAGATAACGGTCGTCGGCTTCTAATGGTTAGATGAATTTCATGCTCATCGGGTTCGCTTAATTCCTTAGCCACCTTTGCGAGGGCATCGCTTCTCGCCATTTGCGCTCTTGTGATTTTATTGAAGATGACTTCGTGTATTTGCTTCACTAAATCTATCGCTTTTTGGTAGTATTGTACCAATTCTCGGTTTCAACACTTTGTATTTCCCCGTAACTTGATTTATAATCAATTGTGAATCACCAAAAACATGTAAGCATTTGATTTCTAAATCGATAGCCATCTCAAGGCCAGTTATCAAAGCTTCATATTCAGCCTCATTATTGGTGCATGGTTCCATTAATGCTAGCGCATGTCTTGCAATGCCACCTTCTGGGGTGACAAACACTAGACCTATCCCTGCCCGAATTGTAGGAATACCAGGTCCCGGGAGTGGCCTTATTGATGACGCTCCATCAAAATACATTTCCCATACGGGATTATCTTGCTGGATATTCATGACTTCTTCATCTGGGAAATCACACGATAAGGGCGAATCGTCTGGAATTGGATGTGCTGCCAAGAAGTCCGCCAATGCTTGCCCCTTGATTGCCTTTTGTGGTACACATGTGATGTCGAATTCTGTCAATATAATTGCCCACTTGGCCAGTCTCCCCGTGAGCATAGGCCTCGTCATTAGGTATTTAAGCGGATCCACCTTTGATATAAGGATCACCCGATGAGAAATCATGTAATGTCTCAACTTCTTGGCAGCGAAAATTAGGGCTAGACAATGCTTCTCAATGGGTGTGTACCCGTGCTCGGCTCCTACCATCATTCGACTAAGGTAATACAAGGCATTTTCTTTCCCTTGCTCATTCTCTTGGGCTAGAAGAGCACCCAAAGACCCTTCTAAGGCGGTTGTATACAAGATTAACTCTTTCCCCGAGATTGGTGCTGCCAAGACAGGAGGGTTGAGTAAGTATTCTTTAATTGTCAAGCGCCTTTTGGCAATTTAAGTCCCATTTGAATGGGACATCTTTCTTCGTAAGTCTAGTGAAAGGTTGAATTTTTCCAGATAAGTTCGCTATGAAGCGTCGAATATACGCTAATTGTCCCTGTAGTGAGCGTAAACCTTTAAGGTTCTTGGGAGGAGGCAATTCCAAAATTGCTTTGATTTTGTCTGGGTCGATTTCAATGCCTCGGTGGCGTACAATGAAGCCCAGAAACTTCCCTGATGATACCATAAAGGCACACTTCAGAGGATTCAATTTGAGCGAATGCAACCTCAACCTATCAAATACCACTTTCAAATGGCTAAGGTGCTCTTCTATTGACATGGCTTTCACAACCAAATCATCCACATAACACTCGACAATCTTATGTATGAGATCATCGAATATTTTAGTCATAGCCCGCTGGTATGTGGCACCTGCATTCTTGAGTCCAAAAGGCATAACTGTATAACAATAGATACCAATTGGGGTACGAAAGGCCGTGTGTTTCTCATCTTCGGCCGCCATCTTGATTTGATTGTATCCCGCATATCCATCCATAAATGAGAACACTTCATATGATGAAGTATGGTCAATGATGATTTCCGTGACTGGTAACGGAAAATCATCTTTCGGACATGCCTTATTAAGATCTCGAAAATCAACACATATGCGTATTTGTCCATTTTTCTTTTTAACGGGAACTATGCTAGCCACCCATTCTGGGGTTTCTTCTTCCCGGATAAAGCCAGCTTTAATCAACTTCTTTGTTTCTTCAACCACTTTCTCTTCAAGCTCTATTCTCATCCGTCGAGGCGCTTGCTTTATGGGTTTAGCCTCAGAGTCAATTTTCAATTGGTGAACTGCAACTTGCGGGTCTAAGCCAGGCATCTCTTCATAGCTCCATGCGAAACAATCGACATATTCTAGGAGCAACATTTTTAGCTTTTCACTTTCTTCCGGTGCGAGTGATGCGCTGATGAAAGTGGGCCTAGGATTCTCTTCACTTCCCAGGTTAATTTCTACCAAGTCATCGATAGTATTTGGGGTCTTTTCCATTTCTTTCTTTGCATTCTGGATTATTGGTGAGACTTCATCATCTTCCTTTTCTTCTACAGGTGTTTCATCGCATGACACCATGTGGCACTCGAAGAATTGTCTGCATGCTTCTTTAGGGCTTAAAAGATCTTTGTCGGATTCATATCCTAAACCTCTCGAACTCTTCATTTTCCCATCCAAACCCATCACTTGTTTGAAAGAACCTCTCCAAAGCTTTTCAAAATTCTCCATTTGTGATCTCGGAATTGACTTTGGGAGTTTAGCCTTTCTGGCCAACTTTCGCACCTTCCTCCCATAATATTGGGAGGTTTCAATCTGCACTTCTTCTTTATTAAGAATGTTATCTTCATCATCCCAATCTTTCCATCCATCTTTCTGATGATCATCGTTGGTTAGCTCACTTCTGTAAAATATGATAGGCTTATGCCTAATTATTTTACCTTGGGATTTTTCTTCTTTTGGGGGTACTATGAAAGTACGTAAGACTTGTACTTGATTGACTTCCCGAGGTGTAAGGTCTTTGTAGCGATTTTCCGGAACCTTTTCAATTGCCAGTGATGTCTCGCCTTCTTCATCACTACTGATTTTAATGGTGTTTATTCTGTGAATCACCTCATCTTCTGAGTTGCCAGTTCCTTCATATGTCTCTGATTCACTGTGATCTTCCTCATCAGTTGAGGCTCCCAATATCGGGATATCACGAGAGGTTGAGCTCAGATTGAAGATGACTTCTTCATCACCGTCCACTGATACCTTACTAGATATGCTTGGGATTGATTTTGTTCCAAGATTATCCATTGAATCTTCTTCTTCGTAGCCGCAAGAAATCAGAAAAAAGTGAATTCTCCGATCGCTCTACCACCGTCCAGATCAATTATCTCTCGTAATTTGTATGGGAGCATCTTCATCTTCTTGTCCCCTATCTCTATAACTTCTTTCGGATAATCGTATTGGAATATCGTCTTTTTTCAAATTTTAACCTTCTTTCAACATCTCTTTCACAAGAGCACTCTTCATGTGTGCAAGTAAAAGATTGCAAGGCATGTAACATTGTCGTCTTCTGCCTTTCTAATGACTGAGCTATTCTTAGGTCTCATTTCTACACTTTTTCTCGATCCCTTGAGATAAGCGTACATATCTTGTACCAGATTCATGGTTCGTTGTTGTTGTTGGATGAGACATCTTATACTATTCTGACATCTGCCCACTTGATATCTTAGATCGGATAAAGATCTCGGCTGGTGTTTTCTGTCTTCTTCTTTACACGGATCGCAGGAGACCATATTACATATAGGTGTAAATTCACCAAAATTCCCTCGCTCATCATCCCAATGGACTCGCCATTTGCGAGTTTATACATGGCTACCCCTTCGCATTCTTCCGGGAGGAAATTCTTCCACTATACTTGATATCTTGATGAAACGCGATGGCAATTCAAGCACACCTAATTCGTATTTATTTTGGACTAACCCCTTAAAGGTTTTGCAATCCCGAATGTCATGGTCCGTCATTCCGTGATAATTACTAGGGTTCTCCCGGCACCCAGTAGGTGTAATCCAAATATCTCTTATTTGGCACTCTAAACCCTTGTTCACACCATAGTTCAAATATTTCGTTTGCTTTTCCCTCATAAAATGAGTAAACTCGATGCCTTGATCTTACGGGGGTGTGTGCCGCTCGCCTTTGTGGTCTTGCACTTGGCTCACCAGCACTTATTTCTATCACCTCCCTTGATTCATCAATCTCGATTACCTTTCGACTTGGCTCACCAACTTTTAATATTTGTAGCCCTCCGCTCGAGGAGTCAGTACTATATGAGTTTGTAGAAGGTCTCTTGCCTGTGGGGTCAGTGTTACTGATAATCACGGGATTTCTTTCCTTCGTAAAATCACTACTACAGATGATTGTGGAGCACCTTCCATCTACAGAATCAGTGCTGCAGGTAATTACCGGGTACTCTTCCCTCGCTAAATCATTGCTGCGGGCGATGACAGGAAATTCTTCATCGGTAGAATCAGTACTGCAAGTAATTACAATACGCTCTTTGCTTGAGGACTGGAGACTCTCTTCAGTGGAGAAATCACTGCTTTCTTCATCCGCGAGTCGTATTTTGGGTGACCACGGGGCATTCTATGTCCGTGGAATCTCGTCTCGGTGTATCTCTTGCTTAGATAGTCTGTACTTTCCCCACTTGTAGAATTGGAGTGATAGGAGATTGCAGGATATTCTTCATTCGTGGAATCAGTGCTGCAAGAAATCACATTTACAGTGAATTCATTTCTTGAATTCGAGTTTCGTCGAAGGCGGGCTGGCAAGCCGAATGTACCTAGCTCATATCTATTCTGCACAAGGCCTTTGAAAATTCGACAATTAAAGATATCATGACCTGTGGTCCCATGATATATGCAGTAGGATGGCCTAAAAATTTGAATCATCTCTTCCCGAAATCTACTATTTGGAACCCCGATTCCACATCCGCACCATATTGCAAATATTTCATCCATTTTGTCTTCACGAAATGAAAAAATAAGGGTTCTATTTCGTCTTGCACGACCTCGTCGTCTTGAAAGTTCGGCTCATCGTCATCACTTATTTCTATCATTTCCCGAGCTAAGGTCCGCGACTAAACACACCAATTTCTCTATTTTGTAACCTTTACATATCTTATCCATTACTATTATTGGTGGTCGGAGAAGCGGTTCATCATCCATTCCTTGATTTTCTCCCCCGTTGATGTCATGCAACCGGTAGCCATTTGGCCGAATGATTGGTCGATTATTTGATTTAACCATTTCTTGTCCTTCTTTGACTTTTTCTTCCCATCTTTGGACAGGTTTTCTAAATACTCGACCTGTCCTGGGTTTCTTATGCATGCATAAATTTTATGCAAAAGGCATGCAGTCTGAATCTGTTGTTCTTGAAGAAATTCTATGTTTCTTTGACACTCTTTCAGTTGACACATCACATCAGTCGGAAATTCAAGATAATATTCTTCCTTTATTTTTTCATTTATGGCAACAAAATCTTGATTTTTGAACAAATCACTCATCATATTACAGTTAAATCCTTCCTTTTTAACTTTGATAGCGTTCTTAGCTACCCTGATGACTCCCTTTTTGTCCTGATTAACTTGTAATGATTCTTCACTTTCATCGCTTGTGTCATTCCTCATTCTAGGACGGTATACCACTTCTTCCTCTGATTCTTCATATTCTGATTCTCGAGAATCTTCAGAAGTGGTTCTGTCATTTTTCTGGCTATCACTTGATTCTTCGTTTGCTTCCGAGCTTTCATCGGTTGATGCTCCTAAAATGGGGATGTGACTCGAGCTTTTATTTGGATAGAATATTACTTCTTCCTTAGCCGAATCATCACTCGATGATGCTCCCAATACAGGTGCATTGTTAGACATAGCCATCGATTTACGGTAAAACATTATCCTCTCATTTTCGTCTGATGATGTATCATAAACTGGTTCAACAAGAGGTTTGACTATCTCTTGCTCTTTTCCTTTACCCTTTGGGATAATTGACATGGATTTTGTTGAGGTAGGTACTGCTTTCTGCACCTTTTTGTCCGGGTTTCAAGCTTCCTCCTATTTGGCTCGCTCAACCTTGCCTTTTCTGGTGAGTTAAAATATCTTGCCTCTTCGTACTTGACTTCATGTACGCCAAAGGGCCTAATATCACCATTTATTCTTCTTTGTTTTCCATCCTTCATGTATTTTATACACTGGTGAAGGGTCGAAGCCACCATACGGTGTTCATGTAACCATGGACGACCTAATAGAGCCTTGTATGATGTATCGGCATCTATTATGTAGAATTTTGCCTCTGTTTTTAACGCCCCAAAATTCAAGGCGAGATTCACAGCGCCCAACGCTCTTTGAGAATTCTGATTAAACCCGTGGATGGTCACTTTTTCATTTGACAATAATTTAATATCCAACGCGAGGGTTTTCAATGTTTTTAGGGGCATGATGTTGATAGATGATCCTGCATCTATTAGTATGCGATTGAGTCTTTGCCCTTCGCACTCTCCAGTGATGAACAAGGGCCGGTTATGGTCAGCGGTCCCTATCAGTAGATCTTCATCAGTGAAGTTGATACCGGCCATACGGCCGCTGATGTAGAGAGCTTCTTGCAAGCTTTTGTCTGCGAAGTATGACTTATATTGTTCGGGATTCTGTAATGCACAAATCAGCACATCCCGTAACTCTTGCGACATCATTAATGCGTCAAAGACACTGAGAAGCGCGGGTATCTTTCGCAAATGAGCCATAATATTGTATTCTTCTGCTACCAACCTTGTTTTATCACTTGACTTATCAATAGGATTAATATCCTTGTTCTTTTCCAAAGCCTTATCTTTCCCTCTGCTTGCTTCCTTCGGAGCTTGTCTTTCGGGAATTTGAGCGCCTGATCGCAATACAACTTTACAGTTTACGGTTTTAGGCTTGCTTGTTTCTCCTTCTTCCTTAGGACAAAAGAGTTTTCTCAATGACGAGAAGTTCTCTTCTTCAGATTCAGCATCATGAACTACCATGTCACATGCTTCATAATCACAAAAATCAATGTGGCTTATCATTAGACAAGCCTCACCCCATATGTTTTCATCATCATCTTCATAATTAGAATCTATTGTCTCAACTTCTACTTTTTCAATGTCTTCTTCTTCTTCTTCGACTATTTTCTCTTTCCCTTTGCTGGTTGCTTTGACATGCTTTTCTTCTTTATCGGGAATTCCCATCAACTTATCCCAGACTTTCTTCGGGATATAATCTCGTAGGATGGCTGGTATCGGGTTACTAGGGTTATACTCTTCGAGAGCATCTACATACTTTTGTATGTCTCGTTTGCTTATTTGGTTTCCTATTCTTCTTCTTTTTACTACCCTCGTTCTTCTTATAAAATACTTTTGTTTCTTTAGGCTGAGAAGGTACGACGGGTGTAACCTCATTTCTCCATTTTATGCTAGGTTCCTTTTGAAGAGATTTAAGCAACTTCTTTGCCTTTTTGGATAAGTGCACTACCCAAGGTTTTTCATCATCATCTACCTTCTCCTCTTGGCAGAAGACATGATTGGACTGCTCATGGGGCGCTGGATCCTGCAGAATGCTTTTCGGTAGAGCGATTTCTCCATCTCGATATTTTCTCTCCACCCAATCCTTAAATACCCAACAATCTTCGATGGTGTGTCCCAAGATTCTGTGATATGGGCAGTAGTTTGGATCGTCAGATTTCTCATATCTGCCGGACGCTTGCACTCAGGCAATTGAAGTCCGTTCTTCAGTGAATCACTGAAAATTTTAGCCACTCGATCTCTACGGAAAGAGTAAGGTTTACTCTTCTTTTCTTTCAAAGTCGTGATGAGTCTAGAACCTCCTTTCCATCATCGACTTGTCATTCATTTGTTTGTTTCCACCGTTGTTGTTCATGCTGGTGTTGTTTGTTGTATTTGTATTGGCCACCCCTTTATTTCTGTTGGGGATATAAGCTACTCGGGTGTTGACTTTCCCACTTCTTTGGGGTCGGGACGCCGAGGCACCATCTTCCATTTTTGGATGTAACGTCTCCTCGAGTCTGGCCACACTTTTGATCAAATCATGATAAGTGCGGATCGACGCAACACTTAAATAAGGCTTCATTTCTTTGGAGATGTTTCTGAGTATAAACTCAACGGCCTCTTCTTGCGTTAGTTTGTGATCACACTTAACGCTCAGATTTCTCCATCTAGCGATGTATTCTGACATCTTTTCACCGGGATTGGGCTTCACATTTGCTAAATCCACTAGGTTTGTCGTATCAATCATAACTGCAAATTTGGCTCTGAAGGCATCGGCCATTTCATCCCATGTACCGATACTATCATTTTCTAATGAGTAGTACCATTGAAATGCGATCCGGTTAAACTTTGAGGGAATTGTCGCGTAGAAGGGCATCAATACCTCCCGTATTTCCACATGAGGCAACAAAATGTGCCAAGTGTTGATCCGGGTTTACATCCCTTGTACCCTCGCCGAGAGAAGGACTTGAATTTTGGGATAACGTACCCTTTTGGGTAATCAACCCGATCGTAAAATGCGGGATAGGGTCTTCCACATCTCCTTGCGGGTGTAGGTATGTATCCTCCTCAATCATTTGTATCGTTGTTGTCGACCAACTCTTGCACCTCTTTCTTGGTTATGCTTTGATGGTCGGGCATTCGAGAAGCGTTCTCATTGGAACGATTTACCTCTCTATATGGTCTTCTAGTACTTGTACTCGGTCTTTCTTCTATTTCATTATCATCTTTCACCTCTTCGGGTTTTCCTTTTGGGTTCTTGTTTTGACGCAACCTTACCTCCCATCATGAAGGCTGCATGGATCGCATCATCTTAAATATTTCATCATTTTGTTTCTTGAGTTCTTTTATTTCTTTTTGTTGTTGCTTGCAATTTGTTGTTCTTGTAGCTTTAAACGAACTTTTAGCAATTCATCGGGATTAAGCGTCCCCGAATCGCTAACCTCATCATCTTCTTTGTTAGGTCTTCTTGACGACCTCTTTCATTTTCTTTGATATTTGTGTGTTCCATCTCCGGGTTAGTATTTCTACTATTACCTCTTGTTACTATCACATGAGCCCTCGCGAGATCGGCTCAAAGAACACATTCGTGATATCTTCGGAACATCATCTTCTTCATAATCATCGACTCCTACGTGGGCCATGTATACCGAGAAGTCTTTGCTCGGCTTGTTCTACCACTCGTCGTTTTTTGTGACTTGGGTTTGACGTAGTTATAACTAGATTTTTATTCACAGGTGGTGGTCCATATTTAACTTTATGTCCCAATCGACTAAATACACTCTCTTGAGGGTCTTCGTGTGCCTGTTGAGAATGACTTCCCTTTGGAATCCACATTTGTTTCATCTTATGGGCCTCAGGTTTAAACTGCCTCCCTGATTCCCGGGGAACATAGACAGTTCGCTCCCTGTGGTTGGGGAATGTTAGCCGGGTCTTTACAGATTCCCGAACTGGAGTGGGAGCTTGTTGGATATGTTCATCCGTCCTTCGTTGCCACCTTCGTTGTTTTCTTTCCTTCATGGCTTTGTGCGCCTGGTAGATGACATTGGTAGAGGCACGAGGCTTTGGTCTACCTCCATGCACTTGAGCTTTTGGGGTCGTGGTTGTGGAACCTCCCAAACACGACGTATTTGACCCGTATGAGAGTTGTTCCTTACCACCCTCAGTGGTGAGAATGAGTTAGCCACCGGGACAGCTGGCCTAGCCACCCGTTGATCCTGATATTGTTCCAAAGCTCTTTTCTTATTGAGCCTTGGGGCATGTTGTGGTGCTGACGCTGGCACAGGGCGGGAGGATGATGCCGCAGCCATCCTTCTCCGATATGACCTGCTTTTCTTTTGAGGTTGAGGAGGAGTTCCCATTATGTTGTTACGAATGCCCTTCTCGGTGAGGTAGAAGCAAAGCATTCATCATCCTCTTCCACGGCTTGAAGTGGTTGCGGAATTGGAGTGACCATAATAGGAGCCATTGGAGCAAAGTTGTGGTATCGTCGGGATTTGAGGAATCGTCCCAACGAAGAAGTAGTTCCTTCCTAGAGCATCCCGAGCAAAGCTCATCGGAAGAGGAACCATGTTGTTGTTGACGTTGGAGTTCAAGTTGTTCTTTGAAGAACGCCATTTCCCGCAAAAACACAAACAAACTCCAATTTTAATTAGTTACTCATGATTATTTAATAATGACTTATTTTATTTTATTTATGTTCTATTCCTTTTCTTCTTAGTGAACGGAAGGAAAACATGGTCCCACCGGGCGTGCGATCTGTGCGACCCTTTTTCGCGCCTCTCCTCACTCGGGAAAAGAATCTAGTGAGAACGGCGGAAGAAGGACACGGTACCACCCCTCGGATGTATATTTATGTATTTATTTTTAGGATTATACATCCAAAGGCTTTTTTTTTTTAGTGATTGTGGGAACTTTATTGTTCCAGTGAGCGCAAGCCCTCACTGTTAATTACCCTGGGCTATGAACCCTAGGAACCTTCGATGCTAAGAAGAAAGAATTAGAATATAAATAAAATTAATTAAATAGGTCATTTTGAGTAACGAGAACTAATCAACAACGATTATCCTTGGTTTTGTTATTTTAATGAACCTGTGTGGTAGCTCAAACCATAATACGAGACTAGTGAATCTGGGTGTTCTTATACCTTATAGATTCAATTATCAGAAGATGGTGAATTTGGTCCACTTAATTATCTTTCGATCTTCTAAATCATGAAACCCTATGAGTTTATAATTTAGGATGTTTTAAACCTGAGCGTTTTGGGCTTTGTTAGGTTTGATTTATTGGGAACATGTGAGATTTGGATCACTTAACTGTCTTACCAATCTTCCAGATTATGAAACTATGCTAGCTCATAATCCAGGCAATGTAAACCTGAGCGTTTTGGGCTTTATTAGGTTTAATTATCAGAAAAATGGGTGAGATTTGGATCACTTAGTCATTTAATTGATCTTCTAAATTATAAAGTTTGAAGCGCTATGCCAACCTACAACCTAGGTATTTAAAATCTAAGCATTTTGGGCTTTATTAGATTTTCTTATCAGGAAGCCGGTGAGATTTGGGTCACTTAATGATTTTTTATTGATCTTCCAAATTATGAGATTTGACGCATTGTCAACTTATAATCTTTGTAATAAACTTAAGTTTTACGTGTTTTGTTAGGTTTATTTATTATAAGAACGAGTGAGATTTGAATCACTTGATCGTCTCAAATGAATTTTTGAGTTATGAAATCTAAAACGTTTTGTAAGTTCATAACTTAAAGAATTTAATTTAGTATTTATCATATATATATATATATATATATATATATTTTTAGAAGATGTTTAAGATCTATTCTATTTATTTCATTTATTTTAAAGGAGAATTTTATCTTTGAATTACTTCATTTATTTGAAAATAATTTTATTTTCGTTTATATTTATAAGAAAGGAATTTTAGTGTTACCATATTTTATTTATTATTTTTCCTGTTTTTAGTAAAAGGTTAAATTTTTAGAGAAAGGTTAATATTTTATTTAAAATTATTTATAAATTAAGAGAATTATTATGTATTTATGAATTTATTTAATCAAAGATGAACTTCACTTCTTTTTTTTGTTCATATATGTTTACTTACCTTTATATTATGTTTATTATTTAAAAGAAATTATCATTATTATTTTATGAATAAAAATATTTATGATTGTGAATATCTAAAATAATTTTATATTTTAAGAATTATTTATTAATTAAGAATCTATTTTTATTATTATTTATTTTAGTTTTATGAAAACTAAATATTTCGTTTGTATAAAGTTCTATGTAAGGTATGAATAATTTAAAAATAAATTTTGCTTAATTTGGAGCTTTGGAGGGTTTTGAAATAATTTATTTTGATTGTATTTTTATTATTCATAAAATTCTTTGGTTCTTTTATTCTTTTATTATTATTATTTCTTTTTACGTGATGGGTTAAGTTCAGCTTTATGGAATCAGACCGAATTTACTCTTTCTATTTTCATTATCCTTGAGCTATTTCTTTCTTTGCTTTCCTTTGAGCCTAATTGATTATTATTGTTTTTATCGTTAAGACATTATAGAAAATAAGCTCTAGTCTTCTTTCTTTTCTTGGACCTCAATATGAGCCATCTGACTTCTTTATTGGGCCAACCTTAAGTGTCTGATGTTCGCTTGAAAATTAATTAACTCTCTTAACATTTATTATGCAGTGGATTAAACATCCAACGATTTTGATCTTTTATTACTATGCCAGATTTTTGTGAACCGTTATAAATTCCAAATTTTAGTACGACAACTTTGAGCTCTGAATTTCCATGTTCTTCTTTATGATCTGAATCTCAATTTACATCATATAAGTATATGAGTCATGCTTATGCACTTATTTCATATATCTTCAAGTTTATAACAATGCTTGACTTTTGTCTTGATATCTTTGGTGTTTGCCACTAATTTGAGTTTTTTTTTTAAAAGAATTCTACAGTTATGATAAGGAACTCATATTTGGATTTCAGAATATTCTCAAACATTTATTAAGGAATCATTCTTTCGGGTAATTTTCGAAGGTTGTTTTTTTTGTATAGTATTTCATTATTGGATGACAATTACAGAAGATAACAAAGTATCTTTTGGTACTAATTCAGCAATAATATCTGACATGATTCAAATGATTTAAAATAAAGCTTCATGATTTTATACCAAACAAGTTCCATGCACTTCTACTGACTTATGAAAGAGGAAAAGACATGTCCGCATTATTTAAACAATTTAAAGTAGTGGTTTTCTTTGAAAATATATAGGAAAACATTATTTGATATATTTTTTTAAACACATAAAACAAAACACATGCATCGTATTTACAAATATATATACCGTTTATTTTATGTTGTGAGGAATAAAAGGGACTGACAAGGGTCATTTCACCATAACATATCAATTTTATCTGATAGAAAAATTAAGTAGAAGATTATGAATAACTTTCATGTTGATCATATTTTTATTTGGTCAGGTTTGGACATATTTACAAATCAGTCCTTGTTCAGGGGTCTAAATCAGAAAAATAAACCTGTCAGAATCGTTTTACTCTTTTGAACATTCAGAGATTAATATTTTTGTTTGAAATTTTTTTGGTTAAGCATTATTTACAATAGAGTTTGAGAATATAAAATAAAATATATGTGTCATATTTACAGAAAGGTCCAACTCAAATGAGATTTTTTGTGATTTTTAAGAGAAGGATGCAAAATTATTGAAATATTTGGGTTTTTATGCAAATTTCTAAAAATAACATACTGGGACAAAGTGACAGTAAGACACATTGGGTAATTTAAAACAACTTTTATTTTTGAAGTTTTTGATTTGACGCCATTTTGGTTAAGTTTCAAGTGATTTTGACCAAAGTGTTAAAACTGTAATTAATGGATAGTTAAGAGTAATTAGGGTATTTGGGTACTCAAAACTTTATATTTTTATCTCAAAATTTACAGTTAGACTCTAATTTATGGAAAATAAGAATATAAAATAAAATTTATATGTCAAATTTATAGATTGCTACAGTTTATTGGATCATTTTACTGCTGCCCGTAAAAGAGAAAAATCAGAGGGTATTTTTGGGATTTTAGAAAATCTGTTTAAAAGGAGATTTAAACAAGCTTAAGGGATTATAAAGAAGAATATTTATAACAAATTTTATGTAGGTAATCTTCTCATTTAAGACAATAATAAACAAATTTCAAAATAGTTTCTCGGAAAAATAAGAACAATAATGGGTCTTGAATTGTTACTATAGTAAATGTTTATATGATTCTTATTATGAAATATTACTAAAACTGTAATGCTACCTTATTTATACTAAATATGAGTTTTAAGAATTAACCTTTTTGCAAAAGAGTTTAATTTTCAGAAAAATCATCAGAACATGCTAGTATTTTTCATATTTTGTGTAAGGTTTATTAAATGCTTAAAACATTAGTTTCTCCTGATGGCAAGCACTCGCGGCTGTATATAACCGGCACAAGCCTTACAACTTTTCAAGATTAGGCACTCACGGTTGTATATAACCGGCACCAAAATCAAGAAAAGCTCTTATTGTTAAAAAAAAAAACTTAAAGTTGCTACTGTAGTTGATTTTTGTTTTATAGTTTCAAACATAGAGTTTCATATAACCAGGAATAATCTGAGAATACGAAAATAATCTAAACTAAATGAAAATAAATGGAAAAGGTCCAGAAACAAAAGACCATGATAGAAAAGAAAAAAAAAACGAAATTGTTTTTAACTTTGAGGTGTATGTCTTTGTGTAGAAGAGTTGAAAGTCAAGTTATATAGTTCTAAACTAGTTTTCTCTTACTTTAAAACAGGGAGAACTTAATAATATTAGGGAGCGATCTCATCCGGACCTACATATAATTATTTTTTTTAACTCCTCGAGTTGATTTTTATTTTATATTTGGACTCACGAGATCTGTTTATATTTATATGTATTCAAGCTTCTATCTAACATCCAACAGAGCTTATGGTGTAGATTGAGAAATTTGAATCAAAAGGAGAAAACGAAAAGGGAAGAAACAAGATGCAAATAAGAAACAGCAAATAAAAAGAAAAGAGAAAAAAAAAACGTAACAGTACTTGCAAAACTCTATTTCATTGCACAGATTCATATTTACAACTATAACATCAAAACAGAATATGATCCACAAGATCTACCTATTCTATTATCTCTATCTAGAGATTCTGAAACTGAATATGCGTAGAGTTTGCTGGTTTCAGAAAGGAAGAAATTTTTGAGCAGAGTATAGGCTTGTTAGAGATATGAGATGGAGAGAGAGGGGGCTGGGTTGTGTATCTTGTCGCCAGGGAAGCTGCTATCTTGGATGCCTTTAAATAGAGAGGAGAGGCGGTCCATACGAGGTGTGATGTGTCGAAGGTATAACATTCCCTTAAAACTACTCCAACGACGCTCCATTTGATTCCTTCTGTTAGAACATTGCCCAATGATTGAGCCACATGTGGACAGTCGGTTGCAGAACAGTCCAAAGTTCTGAGAGTGTTATTTGCATCGCAAGTTTAGCTAGTGAAGGCATATATACATGGCAATCGCATCATTAGTCCTTATGAGCTGGCATTTTTTTTGGAATTATCTGAAAATTAATCTTATCACACACCAGGTATTCTCTGATAATCTGAGCCGTCGATTTGGTGTTTAAGAGCTGAGCTTCTTTTAAAATTTCTCTTTGAATTTTTGAATCTTTTGTCCCAAGTTGCTTTTTAATTCCCCAAATTTTCAGGGGTAAACATTGTGTTATTAACTTATAAATTGATATTATTTCAAATTTTATATAAATTCATTAATATTTAATACTTCATCAAAGACAGTTAAATTATAATTGTTACAAATCGCATAAAATTTAATAGTTTTTGATGAAGTATCAAATAATAATGAAATTGTATAGACATCATCTCAATCTATAAGGTGAAGAATATATCCATAATTTTTTTATTTTTAAGAACTTTTATATTTTTTTAGAATGTCATTATCAAAATTGTTAAAATTGTCAAAATAACTCAATATTAAGCGATTTCTCCCCTTTTAATAATTATCGTGATTTACATTTTATAGAAATAAAAATCTTACGCATAATGTCTGTGAGTCGTATATATTTCTTGGTTCGCGAGTGTATTGTTCAAACTATGATATTGTAGGCACAAGATTAACATATTTATTAAAAGAAAAATGTTACAGTGATATAATAAAATAATTTAGATACACACAATAACTTATATAATGTGCATATTTATATTTAAGACTATATTATGACGGTATCAATATAAACATATTTGTGTATCAGTCACTTAATTAAATATATGAGATTTCAAACTTTTTATAGTGAAAGTAAACTTTAACGCTAGCTCATCCTTTTTCTTTGCAAACACTACAAAAAAAAAGATATTTGACAACAGTTATTAATAAATTTTAATAATGATTCTTAAACCATTATTAAAAAGATATTAGAAAATCATCTAAACAACCTTTGTCAAATCCCAACTGTTCAAAACTTTTTTTATAAAAAACGCCTTTAGCAACGGTTTTGGACTAAGAACTATTATTAAATACCCCTTTAACAACGATTCTGGTACAAAATCATTGCTAAATATCCTTAAAAAAAATTCAAATTTTAAACTTATTTGACTAAGAACGAATAATAAAGGAACAAAAAATAATAAATGATATAAAAATAACTGACAAAGGATAAATATTGTGACATATATATTATTTATTTAATAATTAATATCAAAGAATTATAATTATGTATCCAATGAAAAATATAAGAATATATCTTTCTCATGCAGTACTATAAAAATCTATATAATTTCTAAGAAAAAATAAAAAATAAATAAATATAAAAACTTCAAATGTGTTTTTAAAGTTCAAGATAAGATTTGTTTTACCATAAAAATGATCGTAACGACATAAACTATTAACCCTGTAGAGCTCGTTGTAAGTTTGTCATAGCCGTGTAGCACACCTCAGTCGGAGTTTTCTATCAAAAATTATGTCTGTTTGAAGCTGAGATGGTTGGATTTTATTTTTATTTTATTTTTTTCTGTCTCTGATTTTTCTCTCTCTTTATTCCTCATCTCTCTTTTATATATAAAACAAATGATAATCCTTGAGATTTTACTTTTTAAATTTTAATTTTTATATCATTGAATTTTGATGAACCAAGGGGATGAAAAAATATAGCAATCTATTAGAGCACATGTTATTGGTGGATAGCGTCGCTGTCAGAGTCAAAAAATAGAACACTCATTTAACAACAATTTTGAACTGAAAACGTTATTAAAATAGAGTGTACTATCTCTATCAGAACCAAAAAAATATAATTTTTATATGACCTTTAACAATAGTTCCTTTAAGAAAACCATTGTTAAAATAGTACACAATGTAATGCATATGTCAAATGTGTCAAGGTGAGATCAGTTAGCTATAAATAGCCATGTAATGCATATGTCAAATGTGTCAATTAAATTAATTTATTATTTTCCATCTTACTTCCTTTCTTATATTACCTCACCTTCTGTTGATTTATTATTTCCTTTATTTACTCTCTTTTTCAATTTAATTACCATCAAATTACTCAAAAAATACCACAAATTATCCATTTCACCTCAAATTTACAAAATCATCCTAAAACCATAACCAATTTTATGTGCCTTTCCATTAGGTACATGACACATCATGTTACAAAAAATGAACTAATACTTATAGAATGACAAACTGAGGCTAATGAGTATAAATCACATGATTTAATTTTGCTTATACGACAAAGTTAAGCATCGATAAGACAAAACATTATGTGCTACTTTCATCAAAGCTTTTATGTATTGTAACAGGATAGTAAATCATAATCACTAAAAGGGAATCGTCAAAGTATTATTTTGTTTTACAAATATTACTCTCATAATGAATGTCGTCTGAAAATTTCTCCTAAAATCAAGACATCAGATAATTCAGCACCTGCATCTACGCATTCTTTTAGGTCGCTCGAACCAGTACTGATCCTACATTTCACTGTAGGTCCTGTTATTCTGCCAGACATCAAGTAATTGAATAGTCTTACTGATGTGAATTGGAACAATTAGTATTTATGGATGGTTGTATCAGGATAAAAAATAAAGTAAAAAAAAAAGATGTGCAGCCACTGAAAATTTGAAAAAAGGAAAAAGAAATATATCCCACATAGCCCTCAAAATGATGTAGCTAGACAAAAGAAAACCCCTTATTTTGTTTCTTTACTTAAATGCCTAAAATGCCCCCCATTGTACGTCTAAATTATCTTAATCCCTTATGTTCTCTCTATCATCACACAATGTATTAGGGAACATTTGTAGTTTTATAAGTGTAAAGAAAATGTTTTGCTTTCTTTCTTTTCCATAATTGCCGAATTGGTTTTAGTTACTTTGGAAGTAACGGATCCGGTTGGCCTAACAGTTCCCCAGATTTGTAATTCCGCATCACTAATCCAACTTGTTAGAAAATGCAATTGCCATCAGGTTTTATGAGAAGGCTCAAAAGACGATGTTACAATTCAAAGAAACAAACGAGTATTAC
This sequence comes from Schoenoplectus tabernaemontani, assembly GCA_037127355.1. NCBI lineage: Eukaryota > Viridiplantae > Streptophyta > Magnoliopsida > Poales > Cyperaceae > Schoenoplectus > Schoenoplectus tabernaemontani. The sequence goes on along the minus strand of CM073745.1, from coordinate 2,410,086 downwards.
ATCCAAGTTCTGCATCTCCCTTAATACATTCAGTATTAAATAGAAATATATTTTAGAAAATATATATTTAAACTAGAGACTATGTATTCTCAAAAATATTATTACATAAACACTAGGTGTAATTATCATTTCTTTAAAAGAAAATGATAATTAACATAAACAAAACTTTCTCCAAATTAATTCCATCGAACACATAATTATCCTCATCTATGTTTTTAACCAGGGGCGGACCCAGGGTTATCCAGGGGGGGCACATGTCCCCCCCTGGATTTTAAAAAATAGTGTTTTTCGGTAATTTGCCCCCTCCTGGAAATTTTTTTTGCCCCCCCCCCCCCCATCTGAATTGTCTGGTTATTTTTATTGAGAAAAAAATATTTAATACCGTGCATAATGAAATAATTATGCAAAGATATCAAAATATAAAGTTCCTTAGTCGAAAACTTTCTTCATCAACTTGATTATCTATTACTTTGAGCTTTATTTTATTGTTATTTTAATATATAAAATGTTATTATTTAATAAAAAAATTATTAGTTAAGTATATATATTAAATTTTTTTTATTTAGAACCCGATTAGTTAATGAGTTTGAACCCGATAAGTCATTACAATCCGATAATTGCCCCCCCCCCCCCGAATCAAAATCCTAAATCCGCCATTGTTTTTAACAAGATTTCTGCTATAGATCCAAAATTTTATAACTATTAGATTTAGATGAATCAGAATTGTTAATCTCAAATTTATCTTTCTTTTTCTGTAATAAATATTTTGATTCACTACAAAATAAGCATTTTAATAATCAAACAAGGTTCCCCGGCCGTTCAAATGTATAGTGTTATCTTTTCACTTTTCTAATGAAATAGTGGTTATTAAATACAAATGAAAATTTCAAACAAATCAAAACGATTATTGTAATTAAGAAAGAGTTTTTACTAAGGTGTTATGCAATTGAAGAGAAAAAAAAAAGTCCCCGTACTTTTTATCTATATCTTGATTTCAGAAATAAATAATACTCTATGCCATTGCCATGTAAATATTGAAAGTCTATTGAACCTCAGATTTGTATTTCTTTAGATTTTTTTTTGTACGCTTTTTAGATATTGAGAAATTTAATTAATTTGGATAAAGAATTAATACATATACAACGTTGAAGATGGACTATTTGAATTCTAAAATTTTGAACAGAAAATACTGAGATCTTTTTACTTTGCGATAACAATTATAAGTAATAGCTGGCCCAACACAATCTAAATCGACGGCCCAAAAAAGGTCGCTTATTTCCTCCTCTTAGTTAGCGAAATTTCGCTACTACACGCTTCCCCAAACCCAAATCTCTCTTCCGACTTCCGATCATCCACCGTTTTAGAAACGTTGAATAAATTAAAAAAAAAAAAACAAAACAAAAGGAATCAAATCTGAAGTTGTCAGTGCGAAACAAACGGACAAGCAAGCAGAGAATTGGTGTAACTCGAAAGGTGAGTTTCTTCTGATTCAAGCGTTCTTTAACCTCAAAGTAAAACATTCGGTTTGGAAAATCGTGTAGTAATCGGATCCTCCTGAGCAACCGATACAATTACAAAGATTCGCCAGACCATGGTAGCAGCAATTGACTATGGTTTCATTGGTAGAAGGTCGTAATTTTAAGTAAGGTACTTCATAAACAATAGGATTTGATTTTGTGTGTTGGGGGGGGGGGGGGGGGGGTCTGGGTCCCCACTCTGTCTCTGGGACTAGCTATTTCGTTTTTTTTTTCCTTTCCTTTATTTGAAAATCTATTTCATATGGAGCAAGTTCAAGTTAGAATTAGGCTTAAAGTCTTTTCTTTATAGTGCTGAGGCACAACTAGAAAGAATAGTGGAGTAGACATTTTCTGTTACTGACTAAGTTAGAATCATGCCTGAAATTAGAGTTTTTAAAACGATTGACCTTTTATCTTCATCTATAACTGACAGTTTAGAGTCAGCCTAGAAAAAGTGAAAATTTTCTTAATTACAAATTAAGTATCTTTTTGTCTCTATTTCTGTTTGGAATTCTTTGAATTGGTTTTGTTTTCTGTATTTTCTGAAGTATTTTCTGAAGAATTAAAATTGGAACCCTTTATGGGGATCTGACTATCAGTTTGAAGATTTGAGAAGTTTGTCTTGATCTATGGCATGCATTGACACAAATCTCAATGCAAATCAATTATGGAGCTCCTCTAGTGTTAAGATACTTGAGATAGTAAATACATCAGGAGCTAGGTCTTTCAAGTTCTACTCTTTGTTTGGTGTTGCAAGGATGAACAGAATTGTACATTTTTCTCTTTCTGACAGGAATTACAAATCCATGCATACAATTTGATATTATTTTTCCTCTATATCCAGTGCTAGAATAAGACTTCTCAGCTCTTGAAATGATATGTCTAGAATTTTGCCATATTTTTCCTGCATTTTTTATTCTATAAATTCAGGGCTTCTTTAATCAGAAATTTTCTGTTATAAACCCCTGGCACTGTCCCTGTTACATGTGGATCCAAACTAGCCACTTAATGCTGATTTTGTGAATAGTAAAACTCATTCGGGTTGCTTGTCAGCGGCCTTGTAGCAGGTTCTGTGCCAATGTTCTGTATAATGAACCAACTTTTTAACTCTGACAATTTTAAAACAAATGCCACTTTCATCTTTCTGAGCTGTCTGTGTAGACTGGGCTAAGTTTTCTCTCTTTTGTTGTGCTTGGTGTTGACAAGAAGTTGATTCTTCCATCCTTCTGCATATTTTTAGGGTGTTAGCTAAAAGAATTTCTCCCTTTCCAATTTAGAACCTGAAACTCACATTTTAGGCTTGTTTTCATTCATAAACATGAAGCTACAAATTACGCTTTAATTTTCTTAACCTGTTAATATTATATATTATTATCATTAGAAAATTTTCGGATCAAGTAGAATCATTTTTTTAAAATTATTTACCATGGTCTTTCTCAGTATAGTTTTGGGAGGAACCTTTGTGCATAATTCATGCCTTTTCCTCTCTTGGGAACTATATTTAGTTAGGGCAGGAGACAGAACATAGTCATGTACTTGAGAATAAACCATCTTTATGTTTCAGATTTTGCAGGATACCACCAATTAAAAATGGACGTTGACACAATGAGAGAATCATTTGTTCAGGTGGCAGAGAAACAAACACAGTATGCAACTCAGTCACAAGAGATCATTGACCAACTGATTAAAGAAATTGAAGTCGCGATTGCTAACCTCCAAGATGCCAACTCTGACCAATCTACCATTTTAGCCCAACTAAAAACCAGGATTGACGAAATTGCCCCTCTGGCCCAATTCAAGGGGTTCCAGAAGGAAGTCAACACTGCTATTACCAAATACACAAAGATTTTGGAAAAGACCTTCAACCCAGACATCTCCAAGGCATACCGAGATGTTGAGATGGACATCCCTACAATAAATGAGATCATTGCATGCCATTTTTACAGGCAGGGTCAGTTTGAGATCGGAGACAGGTTTTCAAGTGAGGCCCAGGTGTCAGAGTCTGACATCCTCAAATCCCCTTTCCTAGAAATGCACTCAATCCTCCAGTCCATGAAAGAATCTCATGACCTTGAGCCTGCCCTAGCTTGGGTCGCAAGGAACCATGAAAAGCTTCTCCAGTCTGGTTCATCCCTCGAACTCAAACTCCATGAGCTCCAGTATGTAGAGATGCTGAAAGCCGGAAAACGGGTTGAGGCCTTGAAGTATGCACGGATACACTTGGCTCCATTAGCCACTAGATACCGTACTGAGATACAGAAAGTATTTGCATGCCTTCTGTGGGAAAATCGGCTGGACCAGTCCCCATATGGTGACCTCTCTTCACCATCTCACTGGGATGAACTAGCAACCGAGCTGGTTCGTCAGTTCTGCGGGCTGATGGGGCAACCATATGAGAGCCCACTGGCAGTGACGCTGGCAGCTGGGGCGGAGGGGCTGCCGACATTGTTGAAGCTAGCAGCAGTGATGCAAGTGAAAAAGCAAGAATGGCAGGAGATGAAGCAGTTGCCCGTGCCGCTTGATCTGCCTAAGGAATACCAGTACCACTCGGTGTTTGTCTGCCCTGTGCTCCGGGAACAGGGGAGTGAGGAGAACCCACCAATGTTAATGCCATGTGGGCATGTGCTGTCCAGGCAAAGCATACTCAAGTTGTCCAAAAACAGCACACGTGCATTCAAGTGCCCGTATTGCCCGCAGGAAGGGACTGTTGGACAGTGTAGGCAGCTCTTTTTCTGAATTCGGATGGTAGGTTGATGGTTGTATTCATTTTGTGTTGGGTTAACAATTGGGATCTTGAAATGAAACTTGTTCATAGTCCTACGGCAGGTGTAAAATGTTGGTATATTGCGCAGTTGTTTCTCCTAAACTGAAAAATGTTCTGTTGCTTAATCTTTGTTTCTGTTTATATGTTAAATATTTGTAACATCACGTCAAATAATTGGATTTTTCCTCTCTTCGTGATTCCGGCATTTGTTTTTCTTTTTTCTTTTATTTCCAGCTTTTTTGGGGCCAGTTCGTTGTTACAATTTTGTGTTAATCTCTGAAATCTTCGGCTTCTGTGAGGCAGCTGTCACATGACTCGTATCTGGATCCTACTGCAGGACTGCAGTGTTTATATTGCAATACTTCAACTTTCTATTGCCATGTGAATGTAATAATTTGAATGAAGTGAGTAATCGTCAAATATTCTGATACGATGCAATTAATATGTTATGTTGGTTCTGTAGCTCGAGATAATGGAGTAAATACTTGGTTTAGGTGCTCACATCACATGATGTTGATTGCATCAAACATTTACTGGGTTGATACATCACGTGCCGCCTCTTGAGCCGGATAGCAGCACTAAGGATCCAGTTAATCTCATGCTTTTGTTACTAGGTTGTTGTGTAGCGTTAATTGGTGGAAATAATCTTATTATTTCTGTACTGTTTATTGATGTATGTCAATTCCATTTTTTTTAAATAGTAACTAATTAGTTAAATAATCCGGTAGGGAAATTATCCTATATCAGTGTCCGGACAAGCACAGCTGAAATAAATGAAGAAAGTTTATTGTGTCGTTAAATGCTAAAGATTTAATTTTGTATTTTTTGTTGTTGTGAGAAACACTCTGATCTGCATCTGCTTGACCGAGTTCCCAGTGATTCAACCAGCATTGGCAGTTATTGGACTTGAAAGAACATCCGCCAGTTTAAATATTTCATTTCATGGTTCGTTGGCATTTAGCAAAGCAAACATATCATGTCACAACTCACAAAGTGCTACAGAAAGAATCCCGATTTTTTATTGGTAATTAAAGTAAAATAAAAAGTCACGAGAATGACAATCAACATTTGAATTTTATGGATATAACAACATCACACGTGATAAGACAGTCCCGGACCACCTTTACTAAAAGAGTCCCCATAGCCCCACCTACCACCATGCGCACATTCTAGCATATCTCTTTCTTCTCGCACACAACACTTCTAAATTCTAATTCATAATCAAAAGCAATTGAATTATTTTACTGCTAATCAGGACCGCGTTGAACGTTACATTAAGGACCGCATGGGTTGCTTATGTTACATTCAATTTCATTGAAAAATGACCAAAAATTTATTGAACTTTATAGTTACATATTTAAAAAATTAATATTGATCTAAATTAAAAAATAAACTATTTTTATAGTAAACAAATATTGTGACAAGTAGTATTTAAATAATAATATGTAATTGATTCAAAATAATTGATTTGTAACTTCATATATCAAATTTGTAATGTTTGTACGTTTAAATTTGAAAAGCTTTAATTTTCAGTCCATAAAATCAATTTTGTAATATTTTACCATAATAATTAGCATATATATATATTCGCATGAACCTTAATTTTTAATTTTAAAAAATATATAAATAACATATTAATTGCATGAATATTATTATTTTTTTCAATAAAAATATAATTATATATGGATCAATACATACATGGTAATTTTTAATTTAAAAATAAAAATATATATACATATTTGCATGCAAGTTAATTTTCAATTTGAAAAAAATACAAATACATATAAAAAATATTTTCAATTTTCAATTACATATTAATATTTAAATACTACTTGTCACAATATTTGTTTACTATAAAAATATTTTATTTTTTTAATTAGATAAATATTAATTTTTCATACATGCAACTTTAAAGTTTAATGAATTTTTGGTCATTTTTTAATGAAATTGAATGTAACATTAACTGCCCGTACGGTCCTTAATGTAACGTTCAACGCGGTTCTAATTAGCAGCAAAATAATTCAATTACTTTTGATTATGAATTAGAAATGTTATGGGAGAGAAAAGAGATGTCTCGTAGAGTGTGCGCATGGTGGTAGATGAGGTTCTAGGGACTTCTTTAATAAAGGTGGTCAGGACTGCTTTGTCATGGGTGGTTCGGGACAATCTTATCACGAATGACTTTGTTATATCCATAAAATTCAAGTACTAATTGTCATTTTCGTTACTTCTTATTTTATTTTAGTTATTAATAAAAAAATCGGTAAAGAATCGGATAAGACGAGAAAGAGAGAAATGCTCCAAGTGTGCTCCATAGGCCATAGCCAAGTTCATCTCTCACCCTCTTCTCTAAGAAACCAAATGCTCCTCCATGGCCCACCGGCCTCGCCTGATACCTCATTGCTACCAGCCACCTCCTCCCCTTAGCTCTCCGCCTCTTCTCCTACTTACTCAACCCCAACACCTTCATGTACAATATCTTAATAAGGGCCTTCTCCAAGTCTTCAACTCCTGACCTTGCGTTGAGTTGTTTGTTGAAATGCTTTGCGATGGGTGGACAGTGGGAGAGAACTTCATGGCATGGTGGTCAAGCTTGGGTTGTTGGCTGGTGACATATATGTGCGCAATGTCATGGAAGCGTCTAATGTTTAAGGAATGTGAAGAGTTTGATGTTGTTTCATACAATTCATTGTCAATCTAAATGCTTTAGTTGAGCTTTACAATCTGAATGCTTGGATTGTAATTTTTACTGCAGGCGTACATGAAATGGCGCTATTTCAAATTTCCTTCCTCGTCAGATATATTTTGCTCTTCATATCCAGAAATTCATTTACCAAATTTCCAAATGGCAGTGAGCACAGCTAGGGGTGTGCAAACGGATCGGTTTAATTGATTTTGAACCAAACTATCAAATTTTGGACTATTTAGTTCGGTTTTTCGGTTTAAAATTTTCGGTTCGGTTGAAAATTTTAGTTAATTCGATTTTTATTTTTAGATTCGATTTATGTTTTTCTAAATTGGATAAACCGAATAAACCGAATAGTCCAAAATTTATTAAACAAATTCATTTTGCTTTACATAAACAAGAATCATATCAAAAATAGTTTAAATATATTTATTTTTTATATATTTATTTAGTTATTTATTTTATTTTCTAAACTATCTATTTTTTCTATAAATATTTTTAACTATCAATATTTTTCATCATCTTTAATTAATATAATTTTGGTTTAATCGAATAAACCAAATAAAACTTCAGTTTATTTGTGTTTCGATTTATTCGGTTGATATTTTTAAAAATTTAGTTCAATTTTTAATTTAACAAACCGAATAAAATTTTAAATACATATATTTATTTCGATTTGAACCGAAGCGATCAATTACACACGTCTAAGCACAGCACCTGAAATCTGAAGTTAATTTCGAACTCAGCAGCACAGCCTTATACTCGAAGCATTCGGCATTTTAATGTGGCCGGTTAAACTTGGATGGCAAAATTGGGCCATGTCGAGTTCCTTGAAGTGTTTGGATGGACTCACACTCAGTTTAATATTTCAGGGCTGAGAAATATCCTTCACATGAATGGTTGCAATTGCAACTCTTTCGGGGCATCCTATCTGTGGGATGATCCTCGTTTCCCATTCAAATGAATTAAACAATAACTAATTAACTATCATGGGATCTTTATTATGTGTTTCTAGCTTTTTCACTTCTCCGTTCTCACTTCTCACCAATAAAATATGTGTGTGTGTGTGTATCGATGCATGCACCATATTTTATTCCTTATTTGTACATGCTAGACTGCTAGTATTTATATTTAACACTTAACTAGTTGTATTTTATATTAACCTTTGGTTTCAAAGAAGATGAAAAAATTTAAACAAAATTATGAAGAAGAAAGATGATGATGTGGCATGCTTGGAAAACTTAAAAACTTAATTTTTCTTTATTATTAAGAATTAATTCTCCAACTGCATCAAACTAGATCCAATCACGCTAAATGAGTTGTAATTCATATTAGCGGTATGCCGGTATCTACTTTGAATACTAAAAATATCATATAAAATAAATTATAGAATAAAATCACTAAAATAAATAATAACTCATTTACCATAAATAATAAATTTCATATCAACTTTACCTCCGTAACATATACGCCTAACATTTTGTCCAGACTAGAAACAGTGCATGCATGCATATTACATAGTACTGAATTGAGGTTTGTCGAATGAAAGAAGCGAGGGAAAGGAGGAAAAATAATAATTGAAGGTTGCACTCGTGTGAGTGCACAACTACTAAAACACAGGAAGGGTATTCTCTGGAGCGTTTTTTTGCGTTTCAGAGTGGAGCATTTTTTATATGAACCGTCCGATCATTTATTAACAGTTTTGATTCAACAATAATAAAAGTCTCTCTGCATCAAAATTCGTATTTTTTTAAAGGGGACTTTTATTATTGTTGAATCATGGCCGTTGATGAGCGATCGGATGGTTCATATAAAAAGTGCTTCACTCTGGAGCACAAAAAACGCTTCAGAGGATACCGTTTGCCAAAACACATGGCTCTAGAGTTTTTAAATGGACCGTCCGGTCCAATCCATCCCGGACGACCCGTGACCGTGGACCGGACCGGACCGTGACCAAACTCGTGTCCGTCCCGTGCCCTACCACGGTCCGGTCCTAACGGTGGGTCGGTCCACCCTTCACCCAAAATTGGACCGTATAGACCCATCCCGTGCGGACCCGTGGACCGTGCGAGACCGTGGACCGGACCGAACTAGGCCGTGATCCAAACTAATTTTTTATAATTTTTATATTTTTTATAATTTTTTTTAGTATTATTCGATTTTTAAATAATAAAAAATATAAAATTAATTCAATGAAAATTATTATTTACAAAATATCATAAATTTATTTTCCAAATTTCATAATTTTTTAAATTTGTAAAAAAAATGGACCGGACCGGACCGTACCGACCCGTAGGGGTTTAGCCCCTGGGGGCAACGGTGGGACGGGTTCAATTTTTCTGAGTTTGGACCGCCTAGGACCATCCCGTGTGGACCGTGCAGAACGTGGATGGCCCGAGTTTGGACCGGACCGGACCGTTTGCAAAACACTACATGGCTCCCAATATAGTGCGGCTCATTGCTCTATGAACTAAGAGAAAGGATCGGTTGACAATGGGTTATTTTGACAACCTTGATAATGGACATTTAAATAAATACAAAAAATAATCTTAAAAATAAAAAAAAAATTATAGATGTGTTCTTATACCTATGGATTGAGGTCATTTAAATTTCATACAATTTCATTATCGTTTGATAGTCCATCAAAAATCATCAAATTTTCATATAATTTGTAACGGTTCCAATTTAACATTCTTTGATGGACTACCAAAAAATAATGAAATTGTATGAAATTTGAATGACCATCAATCTAAAGATAGAAGAATACATATATAAACTTTTTTTTTTTAATTTTTTTAATATTTATTTAGAGGTTCATTGTCAAGTTATCAAAATAACTCATTATCAATGTATCTCACTCTAATAATTAAGAGTGTGGATCCATTGACAATGGGTTATTTTGACAATCTTAACAATGGATCTCTAAATAAATACAAAATAAATCTTAAAAATAAAAAAAACTTATAGATGTGTTCTTCAACTTTTAGATTGATTGTCATTCAAATTTCATGTAATTTCATTATCGTTTGATAGTCCATTAAATTTTCATGTAATTTGCAACTGTTCTAATTTAACGGTCTTTGATGAACTATCAAATTATAATGAAATTATATAAAATTTGAATTACCGTCAATTTAAAAGTAGAAGAACACAGTTATAAATCTTTTTCTATTTTTAATATTTTTAATATTTATTTAGAATTTCATTGTCAAAATTGTGAAAATAAACAATTGTCAACCTTCTCAATAATTAATTGCCGTGTTGTGCGACAACCAATAGCCAATAGGCTTGCAGGAAACCGCGTGTCACGTGATAGGTGACATTGTCGCACATGCTAGGGGATTTATCTCAGGCAATTACAAAAACCAAATTTTTAAAACAAGTCTAACTTAAACATCCAAAAGTCTAACTTAGACATGCACATGATGCCAGTCGCCAGAGCTAAGAAGTCCGACCACCATATTTACCAATTCTAATCCTCAGCTGTTACCACCATAATTCGACAATTTTTTTCGTAATTAAAAGAAAAAAGAACGAGAAAAATGGTATGAGTGGAGGGAAATTTTGCAGTACTAATTTGGTGAGTTTAAAATTTGGTCTTAGTATTTTGGACTGAATTTCAAACTCGATCTCAGTATCTTAGATCGAATTTTAAATTCAGTCTCAAGTTTTTTTTGTTTTAATAAATTATTTAGTTTGTTTGATATGTTTAAATGTTGATCTTTTGGTTTAGATTTTTTTTATTATGTTTATTTAATTAATTTATGTTGTGAAATTATATTTATTAAGGGATAAAAACAAGAAAATTTTATAGTAACAAAAATCTTAATGTGAAACAATAATAAAAAAATAATATTATGATAATTAAAACATAACATCAAAAGATATTTAAAATATTATAATAATAATAAAAAATAAATTATTCTCACAATTCTAATAATAAAATATAAACACTAGTATATTAAATATAACAAATCATATTCTCGCTTGAATGTCCTCAATCCCGGGGTGATTGTCTACCAATGCAATCCTTCATTTCATTCATAATCATTAGAATATGTATCTTTCTCCTCCTATCTTTGTTGATTTTTGCTGGATTTGATCTAATGATTGGACTGTTGTACATCGACCAATCTCATTTATTACCATAATTATATCAATGACCATATCATGTATTGACGTAATTGTGAGTGTTATAATATGGACAAATATATTGAGTGTAATACAGTTTTCTGAATGAACAAATTGCAAACAAGTAATTGTATGGAATGTCAGTCAATTATAGTTTATGAACCAATAATTATCAATCTCGTCATGGCCAATTCAACCTCATATTTTATTTCGCCCATGTGTCCTTGTAATTTAAAATAAAAATCATAAATTATTATTTAAATTTGTAGTTAAATCTATAAATTTAGAAACTTACTATTTCAGTAGTTCATTTCTATTGTAAACCATCGTACTTATTTATGCACCAATTCAGTAGTAAGATATCATAAGTTTTTCCTTTGTTACTATGATATTTTATTAGTTTTGTGATCTTTTTAGATAAAATCAGACCTCACGCTTTCCAAGCTGCGATAATTCCTCGACATTTATAGAACCACTCAACACATTTGTGCAATGTGTTCTCGATGATAGCACATACCAGAAGTTATTTGACAATCATGAATACGTTGTTCAATAATTATGAATTATTGCTTATCATTATACCCTATCGATTGAGGCTTCTAACGAAATATTACGCTCATCTTTCTTGATATAATGCAGGCATTTCATCAAAGGTTAACTCCTCATAATGAATTTTTTTTTCCGATACTTATTTTATTGGCACGGATGCAACATTTTGATTATTGTAGTTTCTAATATTTTGGGTCCTGATATTTCGGGTCATTATATTGTCGATGTTTTGATTATTGCAGTTTATAAGATGTCGGCCTAATGTTGTTGATTTTTTTTCAAAAATTGCTCGCATCTTCATGATTTTTTATATCTTATAGCTTGTGTGAAAAGAGTCTTTAATGTTTTCATACGATACTCCTAGTATTCATTTTATGCAATGTGTTGAGTACAAAAAATGATGAACAGTCTCGGCTATTGATTTCTACCATCCAAAATTTGATCTCCTAAAAACTGTCCTTACATTGAAATGCTGATCTAAGATGATGATAATTTTTTCGGTACCGATAACCTCTTTATGCAATTAGCACTATATGAGCCAAACCCAGCTAGCTACACTCTCCTTGACTGCTACCACGACAAATACAAACATTAGGAGTTGTTACCATGTAAGGTCACACTGCAATGCATAGACCAAATAATCATGCAACCCGATTGAAAATTTTAACACTAGATTTTTTTAGGATATTATCTCTATGAGGTATTTGGTGTTAATTATGGAATTCTATATGACTGCTAGTAGAGATGGAAGTATCTCGTATGATATCTTCTTACTATGAAAAAGGTCAACAATTATTAGTTCTCTTATTTTTCATATTTTATTGGAACTTAGTTCTACTGTGAGAAATTTTTATTTAACTAAACTCCTTATTTTTTGGATAATTATTTTCATGTTCTATCTCAGATTTTTAATAATATCTACTATTATTTTTGAATTCATCTGACAATGATCCACGCTAATAACACTTTCAAAATAAGAGTACTCGGGCAGATTTATTATAATATCTTAAATACCCATTATGTTGAGTATGATATACAATCTTCAAAGATAATTGGGATCTTTACATACCATAACTAATTTTAGTTTGTTGTTATTTGTTACCTTCAACTATATATTTCGTTGAAGATGAAAGTCAATAATTTTGAATTTCAACTCGAATTTGGTACCAAACTGGTGACCAACATCAAATTGTTCGTCGATTCTAGGTGGTCTGTAAAAAAAGGATTATTTGCATATGGTATTTGTGTATTAATAGCTAAATGTGCACACGAATGTTGTATTCCCCCATTAATGAAAAGGACAAACATTTATCACTCTTTGACTATTTATTTAATATCTATCTCAACCTCAATTTCATTCATATTTATATATGTTACATTCTGAATGTCATCATTCTCGATATTCAAGTGACATTCTTCTTCTTTCTTTTTCTCATCCACATTATGTACTAGAATATGGATTGATGGGTGTTCTCGGGCTTGAAAGTATGTTTTTTCCTCATCCGAGACTGAGTTACTACTTTAAAGAATACATATAATAACGATAAGGACTGGAGATTGGTTGAGATTCGTCCACTACCTCTAGGGTTTTGAACTGAGATAATAACTGAGGTACCTTCAGGGTTTCGAACATAGATAATAACGATAAGGACTGAAAATTGCTATGAGGTTGTTGTTTTTATCATTCTTCAAAAATCCTCAAAAAATATCCCAGATAAGCTATAAAAAATCACTCAAATCAAGTTGGATAGCATTGATTCATGCACTAATGGTTAATTTTCTATTCAAAATGAAGGATAAATCATGCTTTAGTGTATTTCATTTTTACAGCAAAAAACAATAGTGCAAATACAAAAAAAAAATTATAAAAGAGATGAGAAAATAATGCTAAATACAGATATGGACTGGACCCATTGAAAGACAAACTTTTCAATTGAAAGATTTTGTAAGACTAACAATGACGATTTTGAAGAAATGGCTAGAGAAAAAGAAGTAAACAGCTGCTGGTGTTTGGTAAAATATATATAGAGAGATAAAAAAAAATCTATCGTGTGTTTAAGCTCACGGAAGGCTTCCATGAACTTAACTCAAAAAGTACATTAAATCATCTATAAATTTTGATTTATCATGCTCATTAAAATTTTCATATAAAAATCTTATGGGATGCAATAATTTGGGGTATTTTGAGTTTTCTAAGTCATTGTTTTTAGTTTTTGAAAATAATGTACAAATATTAAATATTTATTATTATTTTTAGAGCTAATTTTCAAAAAAAAAAATAATGACTTAAAAATTTGAAGCACCCCTAATTTTTGCCTCCCATGAGATTTTATATGAATAATTTAATGAATATGATAAATCAAAATTTAGAGATAATTTGATGTACTTTTTGAATTAAATTCATGAAGGTCTTCCGTGAGCTTATGCACGCGATAGGTTTTAAATCGAATCATTAAATTTTAGATCATTTGATTTTATTTTTCGATTTGAAATTTTCAGTTCGGTTAAAATTTTTAGGTAATTCAGTTTTTTACATTTTAGTTTGGTTTATATTTTTTTTAAATCGGATAAACCAAATAAACCAAATAGTCCAAAATTTATCAAGCAAATTCATTTTATTTGGTATAAATAAATAAGATATCAAACATAATCCAATATATCTATTTTCTAGAAGTTCTATTTAGTTATTATTTTTTATTTTTTAAACTATGTAGATATTGGTATTTTCATTCTTCTTTAACTCATATTATTTCAATTTAACCGAATAAAATTTCAATTTATTTGATTTTCAACTTATTCGGTTTTTTATTTTAAAATTTTAATTCAGTTTATAATTTGGTAAATCGAATAAAACTTTATATGTGTGTGTGTGTGTGTGTGTGTAGAGAGAGAGTTTGGCTACGGTGCTATGCGTAGCACGGATGGCCCGTGTGCTACGGACTGTTTTTCCGTCTCAAAGTTTAAATGGTTGATCCGACCGGTCAAAATATTTTTCATATAAAATCTAGTTGGAGACTAAATTTTATATTTTTTAGAATTTTTTTACTATTTTTTAAGATAGCTAGAAAATCACTTGATTTAATTATTATGAGCCATTCAAAAGAGTCATTTTCTAGCTATCTTAAAAAATAGTAAAAAAAAATCTAAAAAATATAAAATTTGATCTCCAACTACATTTTCATATGAAAAATATTTTGACCGGTCGGATCGACCATTTAAACTTTGAAGACGGAGAAATGATCCATAACACACGAGTCATCCGTGCTATAAGTAACACCGTAGCCAAACTCATATATATATATATATATTGTTTGAACCGAATCGACCAATTGCACACCCATACGTGTGGTTGGATATAGTGCATAAGGGGTCAATATGCGGATATGTATCCTAAAAGTTCTTAAAATATTTGAGTTGATCATTTTTTTAAAAAAAAATAATATAAGAAATACATAATAAAATATTAGTATAATTTTTTTTTTTAAACTTTATATGATAATAAAATTTAAAAATATCACACACTATTGAATAGGTGGATGCATACTTTTATATATGCAGCATTGCACTACATATGTGACCATACGGTCGCATTTAAAAAAAATATATTATTCCTCAAATTTAAACAAACAAATACTTCTATTTAGTTGTTAGAGCATCTCCAACCCTACATTAATTTTGAGTTACTATTGTGGTCACATCAATTAGAAATATTCAATTAAAAAAATCACTCCATCACTGAACCCATTTTAGAAATTTTAATTAGCATTATTATTCGCTCTACTCAATGAGAAGAAATTAATTAATTAAATTTTTTGTTCTGCAACGCTAAATTAAGTGAGTTTCAAAATGACGTGGCGTTTAGAACTGAGTTTGTAATTTAGTAACTCTCCTTTATAGTTTCTAAATTAAAAAAATTTCTCATATCCAAAAATTAAAATAATTACTACATAGAATTTAGTAACTTATTAGAAACTCACATTGAATATGCTTTTAGAATCTTGAATGTTTGAAGTGCCAATTTGAACTTTAATGACATGATATTTTTTTTCATTGCAACTAAAAATGCATTTAACTAATTATAAAACTTGAAAAGAAGAATTTAACAAATCGAATCGGGTCGATCCGTAATTCAACCTGTGTGGGACCAATGCTCTTGAATATGTACAGATCCTTTAATTCACAGTTTGATTATTTCAGAAATTGACACCCATAATATAAAATCTTTTGTCGGATTTGACTGAAGGCAGCCATGCGAAATTAACCAAAATTCAGCTATCCTCAATAGAAAAAACAAAAAAATTGACTATCCGCTCTTTAAAATCAAAATAGAGTTCGTTAATCTAATTTAACTTTACCAGATAAAATGAGAGTCAAATTTGATGCTGAAAAATGAAAAATGTTTTCAAGTGAGTGAGCTAAGATAGATAAAGTCAATGTTGTAAGTCATAAGCATTAATATTGGTATAAGACTAAAATTGGAAAAACAACAGTGTTTTTATTTTCCACCATCGCCGTGTGCATTTGTCTTGTCACTGGTGAAGTATAGACCAGAGGTCCACATCAAAGTTCAAATCTTTGGACCGCCTACAGCCTAAAGGCTACATCAAAACCCTATGGTGAATTGTTATTTCACTCCAAACTATGCACATTTCTTTTTATTTTTGGCTATTTGTACATACATAGTCTTTAAGAGCCGAATCGAGACTTCTCAAGAATCGGTAAAGATCGAATTTTAAAAAGTCTTTAGAAGGTTAGATTCAAAGGATTTGATTTGAAAAGGATCTTATCAAGGACCAAGAAAGATAAGATTTCAAAAATATTTTATCATTTTTTTTCAATTTTTTTAAATATAACTAAAATAAAACACATAATATTAAAAGAAATAAAGTAAATTTTATAACTATAATTATAATAAAATAATATTTTTTTTTTTTTAATGCACGATTATAGGAAAAATAGCATTTGAACGGGTCAGATTAACAAGGGGAACAAATTGGGTTGAGTTGGAGAGGGGATAAGTAAGAGCCAGATTTTTTGGTGATCCAGCCAAGCTGGTTCCATGAATTATAGGCTATGCGGCTATGCCTATCTGAGCTTCTTTGGGTATGATTTTTGATGAATCCAAATCTGCTCTTATTCTTGAAGAAGAATAGGGTCCCATTATCAATTTTAAAAAAATAAAAAATAAATTTTAAAAATAAAAAAGTTTATGGATGTATTATTTTACTTATAAATTGATAGTCGGTCAAATTTCATATAATTTAATTAACGTTTGATAGTTTATCAAAACCGTTAATTTGGAACCATTATAAATATTAGTGAAAATCGTTAAATTTAATTATCTTTGATGTACTATCAAACGTTAATGAAATTATATTAAATTTGACAGGCTATCAATCTATAAGTAAAATAACATATTTATAAACTTTTTTCAACAATCTTAATTTGATAAATCTGAAATTTTATGTTACTCATTGTATATGTGTCAGACAAATGAAGCAATAAGGCGAGCTGATTAGGGGTGCAAATGGATCGGACACTGTCATATAGTAGTTATAATCATATTGTATTTGTTTTAATTTTTTGAATATGAATATGAATACAAATATTTTGAATACAAATATGAATACGGATAATTTTGGATATAAATACGGATAATATGTATAAATTATCAATGATAAACATAAATTTTCTTAAAATTTATAAAATATATTGAAATATATAATAAAACAATTTTTTAAATATTATTCTTTATTTAAAAATATATATTTCTAATTTATAAAACATTAATATCCATAATATAGATTCAGTTATAGTGGTGAATAATATTTATTTTTTTATAATATATGATTATTATATTATATTATATGTTTAGTATTCGAATATAAATAATCAAGATTAAAATTTATTTTTGTATCATTTTTCATTTGGATATTCGGATACGGATTACCATATTATTTCTTTTCAAATACAAACTGAATACAATCGGATATTATCCGTATAAGTTTGCACCCCTAGAGCTGGTACACTAAAAAGGGGGTGAATAACAAAGATGAAGTAGCACCCAAATTCATAATCAGAGAGGACTCCAAATTTTCTGTTATTCTTGTAGAAGAAGAAGGTTTTATTATTTATTTCAAAAAATATTAAAATAATCTTAAAAATAGAAAAAAAATTATAGATATATTATTTTATTTATAGATTAATAGATCATAAAATTTTATATAATTTCATTAACATTTGATAGTCCATCAAAGACTATTAATTTATAATCGTTATAAATATTAGTGAAAGACCGTTAAATTTGATAATTTTTGATGAAGTATAAAGCATTAATAAAATTACATAAAATTTGATAAACTATCAATACACAAGTAAAAAAACATATAACTTTTTTTTTTTATATCTTTTTAAAATAAATATCATGACCTTCTTCTACAAAAATAACAGCAAATTTTAATCCAACAGAGAATCAAGAATTGCAAGTGGGGCGAGGGAACAAAACACTAAACAGTGACTAGACCCGTTCCACCACCTCGTACAAACAAGACTTATTCCTCCTGTGAAAATCAACGCGCAAACAGAGACAGATCGGACGGTGGAGATTGAGGGCTTAGTTATTATGTTGTTACCAATTTACCATAGGCTGCTAAAGCTCTAGTCAAGTGCGCTTCAAATCAGATGAAATCTCACCGCCAAACTTGACACGTGTAACAGTGACACGCTGGAAGTGACAGCCAGTCGCCTCACACATTAATCCTAAATCATTTATGGACTGTGGGGACCATTCGTACATTTTGTTTTTCTTCACAAGGGGTAAATTCTTGTGCCACATTTGGAATGGAGAGAAGTTTTTGTATTGGCCTCCTCTTTTTTAGATTGTTAGCACCAAGAATAAAAGTGATTGTTAGACATTTTTCCATGCTTTTGTTTTTCATTTTAGCTATGGTGTTTGTAAATTAAGTGCAATAAATCCATTCACTCCTCTTACTGCAAATTGAACCGACACCATAAGTTTTTTTTTCAGAAAATAAAATAAACAAAATGGGGTACTTAATGCATGAGATCAGACTTTAGGGTACTACATTTTCTATCTTTGATGCAGTTTCCAGCTGTCCCTGGGTTGGAGTGTAGATGGCAGCCCTGTATTAAATATCCACAAAATGTTATAATAGAGCAATTGTCAAAAGTGATCAATATTTCCATTAATAAAACACCAGGCGTGATAATAATTAATTCTCTAACTCCATCGGATGTCAAAACCACATTGATTGGACCACATTTTAAGTAATATCATGTAGGTGATCAAAGCCTACAACTCATTCAATAAATCGGAACCAATGAGATTATTTTGTATCAGAAATGAGTTCTGTATGCATGTAATTTTTAACATGTGAAGACCATAAAATTAATGAAATTAACTTGTGTGTGTTTATATAGTGTACCTAGTTTTTTTTTAGAAAAAATATGAGGGTTAAGCTCTCAAATTTTATTTTGTTTCCATGAGGTTTAATTTATGATTTTTTGGAGATAATTCTAACTAGCTATCATATAAGCTATCAGATCATTTGCGTAGTTTATTATATTATATTTTAAATTAATTCATAAATTAGATGTTGCTTCATCTGTAACACTGATGGCATGCACATGACATAGAGTCATAGACTCACAGTAGTAGAGAAGGCCTTTATTAAACCCCTTTTAAAACATTCTATTTTCTGTATTAGTTTCAAAGGCGAATTTGACTTGAATAATTCAAAAAGTTAAAACACATTCAAACATGAAAGGTCCTTTTCTTTCCTCCTCTCTCTCTCTCTGTCTCCGTCTCTGTCTCTGTCTCGCTTCTCTCTCACCAAATCGCCTTAAATAATCCACTTCCCAATCCCCCAATACACACATCTCCTGATCTCTCTTCCCCCTCTTTCTTTCTCAAGCAAAAAAACACACATTTTTTTCACAAAAAGAAAACACGCCAAGTACTGAAAACAAAGGAGTTAATGGAAAAGCTAGAAAGGGAACAGATTGGTGAATTCCAGGAAGTCTTCTCTTTCTTCGACAGGGATGGAGATGGTATATATGTTTATTTTTTTATATGTCTGTCTTTTCTCCATTTTCCCTGTTCTTCTATCAACTATTAAGTATTGTAAGTTTATCTTGATTTTCTCGGTTTGCTCTTAAATCTTAATCCAAGTGTTAGTTGCAGCTATTGCTTTTCTATTTTCCACTTTTTCAACTAGTGTTGATGCTCTGTTTTGTACTAATACACACGTACTAATAATGTTTGTGGCACTTTTAATTGAAATTTATGACAAAAGTAACAGCTGTATATGTTTTGTTAAGAATAAATTAATGTATAATTCCCAAACTTAGTTTTTGAGAATGGCCGTCTACTTGCACGGATAAAGTTGGAAAATACAAAAGTGAGTCAAGATTAAAAGCATTTGTATGAATGAAATTAATATTAATGACTATATTTTTGGGCATGAATATTCTGAGACGACGAGAAAAGTGGTCTATTTAGACTCGCTACTTTGCAAACCTGATCACTTCTTAATTTTTTGAGGAAACTTCTTCCCTTAATTTTGTTATCAACTTTGTCTTTTATTCAGTAAAGTAGATTTTTCTTGTAAAGTATCATGTTGGGTTGCCGATACAAAAAAAATAAATATTTTATTTTCTAAAATCATTCATTTCTCATCCTTAATTTTTATTATGATTATATATATTCAGGATGCATAACATTTGAAGAATTGGCTACGGTGATAAAGTCTTTGGGGCAGAACCCAAAAAGAAGAGCTATATGAGATGATAAATGATGTTGATTCCGATGGAAATGGTACCATAGAATTTGGCGAGTTCTTGAACCTCATGTCCAGAAAAATGAAGGTATATTAATACATCTAAACATGTCAATTACATATTAGATACACTCATACATGAGTTAAAGCTTCAACTTCTATGTTTTTCCCCATTCATATTTTTCAAATATTTGACATCAAATCTTTATTTCTAGATATTCGAGTAGACATTTTTTTTTATTAAAATAAGCATTCACAACTCAAAACTCATACACTCATACTGAAGTCACATGTTAAAAGAACTAAAAAACTTGGAAAAAAAAATCTGAGTGCAGAACATGCTGCTTTGTCTATTTTTTAGCGTATGTTTTCAGTTCTCTGAACACATTAGTTATATGAAAAAATACGGAATGTATGTGCTCAGAATCTATACATTATCTTGTTAAATATTCAAAAAGTAATATATAGTCATTTCAAATATTTTGAAAAACCGGAAAGACCAAAACAATGCTATATATATACACATGGAATGGACACTGCATGCAACTTAAAAGAGTGAATATGTCATTATTTTATTTTATTTTTATTTGTAACGAGACTAACAAAATTTTATTTATTTGAAGGAGAATAATTCAGAGTCTGAGGAGGAGCTAAAGGAAGCTTTTAAGGTGTTTGACAAGGATCAAAACGGATACATCTCAGCTGGCGAGGTATATATTGTATATTTATAATTGCTCTGGTTTGATCAGAAGAGATAATTAATTGTAATTTTCTGAATTATTTTGTATTTTGATTTATAGTTGAGGAATGTGATGATAAATTTGGGGGAGAAATTAACCGATGAGGAGGCCGAGCAAATGATCAAAGAGGCCGATTTAGACGGCGACGGTCAAGTAAACTACGACGAATTTGTTCGAATGATGTTGTTATCTGAGCAACAGTTCTTGTTGCAATAAAATGTGATTTAGGTTGTACTTAAATATTCTTCTATGGATTTAACTTGTATTGTTCATATTTTGTAAAGAAGATGTTGAACGGATGTTTGCTCTGTTTTCTTCTCTCTTAATTTCTTCAATCTCCTAATTAGTTGTACAATTTCATGCAAATTGTGTCCGTCAACTGCTAATACTTTGATGAAATTAATTTTGACCGAGAAGTTGAATCAAAATCTTCATTTGCTTATTATTAATTCCAGCATTATGTCACTTTTCCTCGTGCATTTTTCTTTGCTCTATGAAAGTAATTTATTTCTGTTAACCAGAAACCATGCTTTTGAATATAAGATAGCTAGCTATAAAATCAATTCACACGCCCCAGTACTCAAATCTAGACTGTCAAATAAAAATGTAAAAACAAAGAATTTGAAATTGACTGTTAACGTTATGGTCGTCTCTGCAACGTGTTCTGGTGAAAATAACAGGGGGGGGCACTTCTGACAGATAGACCCCACAAATACAGAAATTAATGCCTCTTCATATTGGTTGGTGACTCATCACACCAAGGCCAACATCAGTGACTTCCACAGTGGATTAAGACTAATTAAAAAGTGGTCTCTTAATTACTAACCACTCTTGGCTGTCACTCTCGGATTAGGATCGTAGGAGATGCACTATATGTTATATATTGAAAAGCGCTGCCTTCAATTTCAATATCCTATAAATTAAATAACACTAGGTGTTGATCGTGTGGTTAGGTTCTTCTAGGATGCACTATATATATGTAAGGACTTAGACTTAGACAACACGCGGTTATAACAGTTATAGATCAATTATGTTGTTAATAGAATTCAACGGTATTATTGAAATATTGAAAACAAAATTTGTAATGATTTTTAATTAAAAAAAAAAGGCATTGTTAAAATAGTCTTGATAGACTAAAAAGTTGGATACATCTTTAACAACCGTTAATAGACAAAATCATTATTAATTACAAATGGTTGCTAAATGTCTCTTTAATAATGATTCCTAATTAAAAATTATTGTTATAAATTACTTTAAAAACAGTTCTTAGTTAAGATCCTTTAACGATAGTTCTTAGTTAAAAATTATTATTAAGGGTCTTCCAAAAATAATTTAAAAAACCAATTTAACAACAGTTATTTATACTATTTCTAGTACCCCTTCAACAACAATAGTTGGAGAATCATTATTAAAAGTGTCTCAAAATTATTGTTGAATCATTTTTATGTGATAGTATAACTAATGAAGTTGAATTGTCAACCTCATGTTTTTTTCTTCGGATCAAAATATGTAAATTTGTCAATAGATGTGTGAATCGGGGAAAAACTTGTAACATGTTGAGGTTCGAAATGTCAACGCGGTTATATATTTAACAAGATAATGCATACATAATTTCATAGCCTATGCTTCATATATTTTCTAAAGTGTGAGTAGTACCTTCTTAGGAAAAATGTGAATTCGGTTTAGATACTTGTCAAATAAAATTGCAATTGAATTTGTCCAAAATTAGAAATGTAGTCAAGGCTCAAGAATGGGTAGGTCAAGACCCAAGAATGCAAAAAAAAAAAAAAAAAAAACATGCAGTAATCAAAAGTTCATAGTCAAATTTCCGACTATTGCATTTAAATAAACTGGATTTTGATTTTATTGGAGGAGGATTTCAGTTGTGGGAGGTACCATTCAATAACAAAATAAATTAGGTCAAAATTCGTTAATTCTTTATTTTTTTTTCTGGTAAATATGATTAAAATTGTGTTCAATACAAACTCTATTTAAGTACTTTTGCGTTGAAGAAATTAACTAGAGTCTAGAGTTCTACATCACGAGATCTAAGGCCTGGATGACAAGAAACCTTGGGGTTGAATAAATGGGTGGAACGGTCTATTGTTTTGAATACCTACACGACGAGTTCTGACCAGCTTTGCATGCATTTCAGGATTCAATAGCAATACAACCTATTTAATTTAATTACTAAAAGT
Source organism: Schoenoplectus tabernaemontani (assembly GCA_037127355.1). Taxonomy (NCBI): domain Eukaryota; kingdom Viridiplantae; phylum Streptophyta; class Magnoliopsida; order Poales; family Cyperaceae; genus Schoenoplectus; species Schoenoplectus tabernaemontani. The sequence goes on along the minus strand of CM073745.1, from coordinate 2,386,703 downwards.
TAGAAATCGTTATTTATTTACTACCAGTTGTTTTCATGTATCAACATTTTTATCATCAGTTTAGGTTGCAAAAAATTGACCTTGAAAGTCAATAAAACCGATTATTTGACAAAAAAAAAATGAAACAAGATAAAATAGTATATCTGGATATGGTTTTTATTGTAACTTCAAATTTTTAGATATACACCAGAAGCAAAATAAATAATGCAAAGCTTATTAGTAGGCTACCTCATCAGAAGAAAGGATAATTAAGTGGAAACAGCACTACGCCTAACCCTATATTCTTCCCTATTTTGACACACTTTCAGACCATAATATTAAAAATAAAAATAAAAATAACCCTACAGAAAGTTAAAAACAATGATTTAGATATTTGGGTGCCCTTTTTAATAGTTGCATGATGGAAACCCTTAACCAGCTGCCAATGGTATAATAAAATTCTTAATGATTTTGTTTTATATAAAGACGGCGAATGGAGAAGGTGTGTCACGTTATTCTTTGCAGATTGACCGAATCCAATTACCACAAATTAATTTTAGAGAAATTTCAATAGAAATAAGATGATGGTTTACTGACTCACCATCTCACTTTAATTTATGGCTCATATCCGATTATCCTCACAAAACATAGTAAAATTTGAAATTTTCCATAAAAGTATTATCATTATCTTACTATATCATCATTATCACCACCATCTTTTTTTTATCGAGACGTTTAATATGATTTTATTAAACTTTAACAAACAAATTTTCATATATGCATGAAAGGTCTGAGCCTAAATTTTGGAAAAGATGGCGCAATATGGGATGAAGTGATTTATTGACAACTGTAATAATAAAACAATTATCAATATAAAAAAGGAATCCGTCAACATATTTCTGATATTTTGTCTACCAGATTTGAGGCACCTTGAAAGCAAATTAATCATGCATCGAGTCAATTGGTTTGAACATTAACGGGAGAAATTTAATTATCATTGTCAATATTGATTATTAATTGACTATAATTTTCAAATTTTCACCGAACTAGATGCACAATATATTAATAATACAATAAATATACAAAATAAATTATTTTTTTAGTTTTATTTTTATCACTTTTCTCTATTATCAAATAAAAATGATTGTTAATATATATCTTTTATTGATAGAAAAGGAGAGGAGAACTAAAGTAGCAGTTATTTTGATTTTTAAGTACCAGATAATAATAGAACAGGCTTTTGGAAATGATGATTCAAGTAGACAACAATTTTCTATTTTTTTTGTTTTATTTTAATTTTAACTTTTATATATCCCAATTCTCATGGGATAATTCCCAAATTTTTATTGAATTTTGGTATTTTTGTAATTTATTTATATCCGATCAAATTTTTGAAAAGCAGAGTCTTGACCTCTATCTTATACTCAAAAAAAAAAAACAGGTTTTGTGTAGGGAATTTTGAATGTGAGAAAAGTACTAAAGCTAGCCAAAATTTTGGAGAAAGCAAGTTTTTAGACCAGTCAACGATTTGATCAAAAGTTAAAATCTATAAAGAAAATGCATGGCATGAGGTAGTACTACTATCTAATGCTTAAATAGGTTCATTTGACATATTCAGTAGAAAGAAAATTGGGAATCAATGCAATTATTTTACTGGTGGCGTAACAAATTTTGTAGAGAAAAGAACTGGTACGTCATTGGATATCAGCAGACACCATTTCAAGAAATAACTGATCCAGAAAAGGTACAAACACAAGGGACCCCATCTCAACTTTAATTCCCCTTTTCAGATTCAAAAGCTTCCAGTTAATAATTAATATTCAAAAAAAAAAAGTTATAAGCTAATAAATTGTTACAGGTCTTAGTGTGAAAAGCCCAAATTGTAACAGGCTTCAAGACCTAGAAAACAAATAGTTTTGGGGTCCGTTTGAAATGTAGTTAGCTTGTTATAGAAGAACTATACTACAGCCTATCTATAGGTATAGCACCTCCAAATAGCAATTTGCATTCTCTTTGTATAAACTTTTTTATTTGTAATGTGATTCCAGTTTCATCCCAATTAAACTTAGGTGAGTAACTAAATGATAGTGTTTTATAAATATCATAAAACTATATTTGCATGCAAACAGAGTTGTTAGCTATTCATCTTTATGCTGAAAATAATTTAAGAAGATCCTTCCTCTTCTCTTAGCTGCCAATTATCTGGACATAGAAATTTAGACTGCCGTTTCATGTACATGATATGCAGGTCTGAAATTCAGACCAATTGAGATTGCTTAAAGAACAAGAAAAAGAAAAAGGAAAAGCAGAATGCGAGTAATTCTTTCAATAAAAATAAATTTGACTCCAAAGTCACCAAATAGCACACTTCTTACAGAGAAGTATGAAAAATTGATGCACCTTTGAAGCCTTTTGATTTGAAGGAACCAAATAAAAGAAGGCAGGTGGACAGATTCCATTCGTAGAATTGGACCAATATTCCAATTCATTGACTCATTGACTCTATTCTATTCCTAAAATAATGTCTTCCTTGCCTCCTAAATTATCCCAACAGTTTTGACAGAAGAATATATACATTGTAGAATAGTCAAAATGCGTTTAAGAAGATTTGAGAAATAACATTAATAAGTACGAATGCTCAAGGCAACTGCATGATAAATGAAGGTAAAAATGTGTTGTGATTATTGATTGCAAACAAAATGCTTAAGAGCCATTCATATGACAGGTTACTTATTATCACATGTTACATGCTACAAAAAATGTGGTAGACACATAAGAAGCCAGTAGACACCCCCGAATTTCATGGAACATGTTCCATGTAACATAGGAGGCTGGCTTTTAGTTCTTGATTTCTTGCCCAGTTATCTTTTGGGTTGAAATGCTGAGAAATGTCTAAAGCCCAGTGGCTCCCAAATTAAGGCCTTTTTTAGGATTCAACAACGACCCAACAAAATTTAATCTTGGGGATTCAATAACTAAGATTAAATCTGATGGTTTTGACATATGGCCTGAAATAGATATTAATTAAGATTAAATTTTCAGCCTCTAAAGTAAATAATATTACAAATATCATAAGCAATCAGAGGATTAATGTCAGTGGAAACGTGAGTAATTTACAAAATTACTCAAGACGGATTTAGATCCACCTTAAGATTTTATCTTCTTTCCTAGACGGACCCAAATACCGATATCGTATTTTAAATGCATTATATTAAATATATACATATAACGATACTTTATGCACGTTTAAGAAAACTCCCTGTATGAATGAGATGAAATGGCAAATAAACCGAAATGAAAAATCGTGGAAATACGGATATAATATATGATAAATATGTAATAGGTACGAGATTTAAAACACCCGTATAATATATCCCAGTTGCAGATCATCAGTCCATCCACAAGCGGGCACGTGATCGGGCCCTGGACTTGTGACTTACCTAAGCGGGCACGTATTCGGGCCCAACTTACAAACTTAGGATTTTCGAGTAAGCGGGCGCCAATGCCCTGAATACCCTGGGAAAATTCGGCCTCCGAGCGATAACGCCCTAGGAGAGTGACGGCTAAAAGCACGTACTCGGTATTCTGAATCTGATGATCCACCTCACATAATGATAATAATAATAATATGAGCAAAGGGAGTTTAAAATAATTATGCTTTCAGTTGCCATATCGCCAAAGGATATAACTACCCGTGAATTGACAAATCGGAAACAAAAGGGAGCCTACACTGTACCAACCAAGGGTCAGAGGGCCGCATCCCGTAAAATATCAAAACGAAATATATACAAATGGGAGCCTACACTGTACCCACTAGGGCCAGAGGACCGCATCCCGACTTTCTCTCGTACCAACTAAGGGCCAAAGGAGAAAGCCCTTCGGACGATACTAGGATCCTAAATAAGCGGATAAATAAAATAATATAATATCTCGAAGTAGATTCCAATCTTGAATATGGCCGCCCACACTAAAACTGAAAGACACGGTATCCTGATCGCTCAAATTTGGATAAACATTCTTATTTATATTAAGAATAATGATAATATAATATTGATCAAAAATTAAACACTCTGACACCGCCGAACCCGCCAACTGACGGGGTCGGTGGATAACCCGACAGGCAAAGATGCGCAAAGTGCATATGCGGAGCCAGGTGGGTCCCAGCGCCTATGGGTCACCGTACGTAACCGTTGTAATGATGCGGTTATGCAAGGCGACCTCAGACCGAGAATTACCCGTCCGCCTCTCAACACTCCCATGCATTTAATGCATGATTAACTACGACTTAATTAATAATTAATGATAATAATAATATTTTCCTAATAATTATAATCTACAACTTGAATTATCTAATTCTATCTAATCCTATCTCGGGACTATTTCCGGATCCTACTCCTACCCTATCTACATGAAATATGATATGATATGACATGCGAATGCGGGTATGTCTCGAATATGCTGGTCAATTTACCGGATGCAGATGACAGGTCAGATTCAGTCTCTAGTTATTTTTTTGACAAAAACACCGCAATTCAGATTTATTTTAAAAACATTTTATTTTCGGTTTGGGTTCCTAATTCTGAAGAAAGAAGATTAAATCCCAGAAACCGTACACGAGAGTCTTTGGCTAGGATCACGAGTCGCTCTACTCCGGAGGCAGAACACCGGCCTCGGGGTCGGTGTCCGCGTACGTCGGGTCGGGAATGACCTCGTACTCCGCGAGTGGATCCGAGTCGACTGTATCACCTATTTTTAATTTAAATTAGATATTTATTAGTTTTAACTTGATTTACTTAATATTTAATAATAAATTTAGATTGATAATTAATCTAAACTGTTGTTCGGGTTTTATCGTTTTTCCTTGAAAATTTCGGCAGCATTTCTACTGCATCTATACGGTGTCGGAAATTTTAGTTGCCCGTATTCGAGATCCGTTAAATTGTGTGTATCGTTCGTGATCGCTTTTATACGTCCATTCTTTATTTTAAATTCGAGTTCATGGATTTAAGTATTTACATCAATTAATTTTAAAATAGAGAAATTGATTAATATATAATATATAATATATCCAATATTTTATTCTAATATTCTTTTACTTATTTAAAAATGAAAGATTTAATTAATAAATATTATCATTTTATATATATATTGTTTAATTAATAGGTATTTATATATATTAATATTAATTAATGTTATTTAATTATTAAGATAGAGAAATTGATTAATATATATTTTTATATGATAAATTATTTTTATACTTTATTTATTACTTTAAAATTCTTAATTATTTATTTTATCTTCTTTAACTACATTTTATTTCATAGGTTAGTGTTATCTTTCATAAATTAGAAAATATACTATAGAAAACTAGAATTTAAAATAAAAACGAAAAATCAAAAATAAAAATAAAATAACACTTATTTGAAAGAAATTTAAATTTAAAGTAAACTTAAATTTAAATTACACATTTTTATTTATTTTAAAACGTGTTGGTGTTTTAATGTTCGGGATCATACGCCGACTACCAAATCATTGGTGCCGATGCACCGATATCCCGAATCGGGGCGATCAGGGAATATAATCATTTCCGATTTCTTTATGTTTACGTATTAATACATGGATCTGCCTAACCTCTCGGGGCGGCCTCCAATTAATTAATTTTCTATTTAATTTAATCACGATTAATTATCTTGAGACTTTTAAGTATTGGGCCTTAATTAATTATTTTAACTAATTAAACTTTGATAAATTTCAAATCCATTAGTCGGCCCGATAACATTTCGAATATAAGGCACAGTCTATAACATTCAATTTGGGCCTATCCTCCTTTAATATTTTAATTTGATTCCCTAAATCTTAAACTTAGGCCCAATTAATCATAACTCAATAGCCACATTTCGGAAGGCTCACTACGGATCGGGTTAGCCACAACCCATCAAAATAAATCGAGCCAAGCAACGAGAATCAAACAAATCAATAGCGACGGAACCAAGTCTAAGCAAACACCCGTCTGGTACAAGCAAATGGGGGTACCAAGACACACATCTGCGCGGGAGTAGCAACGCAGGCATCCCAAAGACAAGATAACAACAAGCCACCCAAGTGAATTAACACGATAGCAATAGGGACAACCAACAACAACCGAGTAAGCACAAATCGAAACCCACAACAGAACCGTAAGGGTAACGCATGCACTCATAAATCAATTCATAACCAAAATCAAACTCAATTTGGATAAGCATTCACAAGTAACTAAATAGACCGGTCGACGGATCGAGCAACCGGCAAATCCGGCACGAGAGGTCGGGAGCCGATTAAATACTAGAGGGTCCCCCGGTCGGGGGTTCGGCGACAATGATAATGTGGCAACAAGGTAAAACCCAAGGCAACAGGCGAGAAAATCAAGCGGCGCCTTCACGTAGAAACACGGAATATGCAGAACCAACCCACCACAAGAGCGAGAGAGCCCCCCTCCCCAAATATAACCCAAACAAAATCAAACAACCAGCAAAGAAATAAACCAACAAGGGGCTAGGGTTAATTATCAGTAAACAGCAGATTCGCTCAACAATCCATAAGTAAGAGGGCAAAAATAAGAGACAATGAATCAATCACCCACAACCACATTTGCATAAGGTAGGATTTTTAGGAGTTTACCGATGTAATCAAGCAAGAAGGAGCGAGCTAGGATCAAGAGGGCCCGAGGACTTGGCTACCACCTCTAATCGGATGACCGCACCTCGACCTCCTTCTCAACCCTCTTCCCCTTTTAAATTTCCAACGGTAGAGTGCTCTTGTTCTTATCGGTTTTGTTTCTTTTTCTTTGTGTTTATCTCGGCACATGAGAGCGGGGTACCGGGGAAGAGGGCGAGAGGGCCGAGAGGCGGGGCCTTATAGGAGAGAGGGGACGAGCATCGGTCGATGGAATTGACGGACAACGGAAAGTGGGCGACGGGACGGATAAAGGCGGTGGGGTCGGAAAGGAAGTTGGCGACAAGCCGTAGAGAGGAGTAGAGAGGGCTAGTACTCTCGTCGGAAAGAGAAAGAGAGAAAGCTCGACGGAGAGGCGGACGACGGGACGGAAAGAGAGACGGCGGATTAATATCAATTTAAAATTAACGGATAGATCGATTATATGTTCTGAAATTTCTTAAACTTTTTTAAATTTTTATATCGGCATCTTTCTATCGATTTATTATTTTGCTTTTTGGTGGGACAACACAACAGAACTTTCCTCATAAAAAAAAACAGCATGCCCAAATTTATCATTGCTTCTTTCATTGATGGATAAAAGTATAAAACCCCACACACCATGCACGTAAACCTACTTGTATTGATTGATATTCAATAAAGCATAAGATAAGGGAGGTCTACCTCCTCCTTAATTTTACTTTCGTTTGAAGAAAAGGAAAAAAAAAAGGAAAGTAAAATAATGTGACCTACTTAGGCTATTTTCCATTTCAGGACAAAGCAAACTGCAAAGTGTTCTACATGGGAAATCATAATAATGACTAGTGGAGGAAAAGGCTGTGTGTATAGACAATGGAAAAGAAAACAATTAGTAATAAGAAGGGAGAAGAGACCCAATGCTAATGCAATGCTTTTCTGAAGATCCTTGGAAAAGTTCATATAATTTCAGGCTTTTTTCAGCACAGAGAAACCTCTTAATCAGTCAATAGTAGTAGAAAATGCATTGTTCTTTGGTTTTGGGTTATATTAACATGTTACATTTTGTTGTGTAGTGCCATTACAAATTACTACGACACGAGAACTTGCACATCCCATGGATGAAACCACTTCTGGCCTTTAAAATCAATGAAAGTTTAATTAACAAATTTTACAGCATTGCGTCCAAGAATGTTATTATATATATTTTTCCCTGAAAGTAAATTACCTCCATGAATTTTTGCTCCATCCGGGTAAACCAGTGTAGATTACCTCCAATAAATGTTAATTTATTGCTCTCTAAAATCAAATTATCTTTCAAAAAAATGGAAGCTTTATTTCACACTTTGATTCCTTACCTGAGTTTATTAATAGTAAAAGTTCAGATATATACAATCTGAAAAAGCGAGCTGCTACAATAAAATCTGGTTCTGTTTTTCGCTTTAGTGGGACCAGCCTCTCTTTTCCTCGGCAGTCAGCACATGTTAGCAATGAGCAAACAAGAGATTTAGAGACACATTTTCAGACTATGTAGTCCCACACAAACAAAGCATTCTTGCAAATCCCAATGACTTGCAAAAGACCAGTCAAAGATTCTCCTCTACAAGAAATCTTTAGAATTTAACTAACAAACAAACAGATTTTATACATGACATTCTACCTCCTCTTTATATTCATCCACCAGCCACAACTGAACTCCAAAATTATACAAACAGACGAGAAAAAAAGCAAAAGCACCAAAAGTGCAAAAGAAAAAAGAAATGAAAGCAACTTAGTGTAACACAAGTCCCCTCTTCATTGTACCCTTTACCCCCTTTCTCTTTTTACTATGAGAATATATATAGCTAGATGGAACCCACATACAACCTTTGGCAAAGCTCTTTAATTTTTGTTCTTAGGTAGGACCAACACGTACATGACAAGGTAAATCTGCACATATGTTACATACATTGATGGATTCTTGAACAAGTTGCACTCTAGTACACCTAAACTTTCAAAATTAAGATATCCCTACATAAATTATCTATCCTAGTCCACACCACTGCATCCCTATGCTATGTTCTTTGTTTGTTTTTCATGGGTTTTCATGGGACAATCAAGCGATGTGCTTCCTTTCGTTCACTATAGATAGGAGGCGACTTGCGCCTTGGGTCCACATGTCATACTCACGCTGGCTTCTGCACTCAAATTCAATCACTCGGTGCTCAGCTGTTCTCAGTCCAAAATAGCGGCGTTGCTCACCTCCTTCAAGTAAATGTCGGCCAGGCCAAGCTAGCACTTCCTTGCACACATCAACCACCACACCTGTAGAAGTAAAATTTTGTCAGGATATTGTTAACTTAAAATTCAAAGACTGATAAATTGGATTGTAACATCCACCTTGCATAGTAGCTGTCCTGTCAGATCAATGTTGATGTTACTTTCTTACAGATAAGATCAGTAAAAACTCAAGGTGACCAATGGCAACAAATAACCATTGTTGGTTTCAGTTGATCTGACAATTCGTACAATCAGTTTATTGGCAGTTAGGCTACACCTAAGTAGTTAAGGAAGTCTTACGATTTGGCTGGATATTTGCATGCATAAAGTTGTTAAGATAATCTTTTTATCAAAAGAGAAGATTCTGGTGCCCCAATCAAGACAAATTAATGTTTCATGACATCATAATCATGACAAATTTGCAATTTCACTACCATGTCAGCACAAATTATTCAAAATGTAGGTAAGAATAGGATGTGTCCTGCTTACTCTTTTTCTTTTTAGTGATAGTTCCTGCTACATGCTTGCTTTTCATCTTCAGCATCACCTACACAATTTTTTATGGATTAAACACGAAACTCCAATTTAAATCAAGAAAAACATACAATCATTCAAGTGGAACTTGTTCATACCAGGCCCAATCGGTTGATGTAGACAGAGACAATCTTCCAATGTAACGAACCTGAAGAACAACAAACAAATTATACATCAAAATTGCAACTTACAAAGAGAACTCAACATTTTAACGGACATAATAAAAAATACAATAAAAATACCTTTGCGGGTGCGCTTAAGGAGTTCGGTTCCCCGGGCAAGCAGCTCCTGGCTACAGAGGCCTAGAAAAGTATCTTCCTCAAGTGGCAGCTCATCACTAAAGCTGCTCCCGTTGCTTTCCACTTCTTTCAAAGCCTTGCTCAGACGACGCTGCTGTTTGTGATGGGCCCCACCAGGTCCCACCGGCCCTTTCTCCACTGGAATAACAGCTGCTATATTCCATACCTCCTTCAACGCTCTTGCCTTGAGTGTCGCTGCTCCTCTTAGTGCTGAAATTAATTCCAGCGCGCAGTTAGTTTTGGTACTTGTGTACAACATAAAATCATTAAATATACATTCAAATTTCCAATGCGTTTAACAAAGAAGCGGAAAATATGAGATTTAAATTATACCAGTTGCAGCAGCAGCAGTGATTGTAGTAATATCCCCAGGGGTGCGCACATTAACAGCAGATCCGACCACTGCTGCTAAGTGGTCTCTCTCAGCGCCCATGGCTTCAGCTGCCTCAACACACTGTGCAGCTACCAGAGTGGCAGCCGATGCAACTGCCATGTCAGTCCTTGCAGCCTTATCATCTTTTCCAGATCCTGAAGCAGATACTGCTGTAGCAGCTGCAACTGCAGCCACGGCCGCAGCTACAGCAGCCACAGAGACGGCCGCGTGCAGCTGGGCATTGTGGGCCCGGGTCTCCTCCTTTTTTCTTTCCCTTCGGTCTTTCAACCACCTACCCACAGTTTTGTTTGTGGCACGGTAATTTTGTGGCTTTGGTGTGGCCCCAGCCCTGCAGTACTGAAATGTGGTCCCACGTGTTTTGTTAGCACCATGCGTTTTGCATGACTTAAAAACGGCTATGATTCAAATGACATGAATACTATTCCTGCCTCATTAATTAATTTTGGGGGGATATTATCATGTTGTCTCTATAATTAGGAAAAAGTAGCTGGGGAATTTATTGAAGTACAATATAAATAAATATGAAATAAGTTCGTTTTGAGGCTTCGAGCTTATTGCCCTTAATATATCCTGCAAATCCGGTCTTTCCTTTTGTCGCAGCGTATCCAAAAAGCAATATTTCCAGGCATAAAGTTACTGTAAAAACAAGGCCTAAAACCAAAATTCAATTAGGATCCAGGTGCAAAATTTCCTTCTCTAATTTACAATTAATTTCAAGGGATCGAGGTTGCAAATAATAAAGTTTTTGCAGGGAAGTGCGGGAAGTAAATACACCAAAAAGAACAGCTGGATTAAGAACATAATTATCAGACAGAATGTACAGTTCATTTAAATATAATCAGCAGTCTTACATTATAAATAAAGTTTCATAAAATCAAAATGAAATAGGAAAGGCTGAAAAAGTTCACTGCCACGGCAGTAACTTTAAGGACGAGAGGGGGACAGAGACTGAGCTCAAGTTACTTTTTCACAGAGGGAAGATATCCTAGAGAGAGAGCACATGAGGAGAGATCAGCGAAGGGACAAGGTCAGAGAAGATGGAATCAAAGCTTCTTCCGTGCCAAGGCAAAGCCAGAGCATTGACAGAGAGGTACAATACACCAGTACATGTACAGTAACCCAACAAATTGCAAAGAGGAAAAGACAAATAGCCCAGAGCTATTTACACAAGTAACTGTACAATAAAATAACGTATGGGAAGTCATACCCTACGGTCGAAGGTTACGTGACAGGTGGGAAAGCAAGGTAAATTTTACATGATCAACCCAGCGACCTTATAATCATTATACACCTCTGGCAAGTGGTAAATAGGTTATTTGTCCTCTGTTCTGAACTTATCATGGAATGCAATTTACAGCTGATTAATCAATTTTAAGGAAAAGAAGGAAAGAAGAAAAAAAAATCCCCTCGTACAACAAACTTTCACAAAGGATCCAAAGGACTAATTGCTTGTGACTTGTGAGAGATTCAAAAGGTGACTATTTGAGTGAAAATCGCAGTACAGTCGGGTGGGGGACTGGGGGGTGGGGAAGAAGAAAAGGTCAAGTCATAGACTTCCACATATACTAAGATAGATGTTTCGATTGAAATAGGAAATGCGTTTCAAATGTTAAGGCGGGAGAGATCGCTTGTGATGCTTGTCAGGCGATGTCTCATGGGAAAGCGAGAAAGCAGCCATTTCTATAGCCTTCACTTTTTCTCTTCACTGTAGAACTCGGTCGTTCTTTTGATTTCATCCCCCCGCGTGGAAGGGACGGGTACAAAAAAAGTAAAAAGAAAAAAATATAAAGAGAGGAAATCACCTTGAGATCGTCAATTTCAGAAGGAGAGAGGGGAGGGCTGTCGGAGAGAGATCCACCGTTCAATGGGCCACTGCTGTGCGACAACCGTCCAGATGTCAGCGGCGACACCTCCTGCTCATTATTATAATTAAAAAAATGAAAACCTTAGTAATCAGTCCTCGAAATTAGTATATTTCTCATTGAAGCTTTTGACAGTTACAGTTACAGTTACAACCGACAAAAAAAGTAAACTGGAGCACAAGTCTAATGTAAAAATTGGGAACAGAGAAAGCAAGTGATTGAGGGAAGTAGTTACTGTATACTAAAAGATAAATAGGTAAATTAGATGACATTTAGCAATCACCATTACCGAAGTAAATTCGGTAAATTTCAATATTAACAAAAAAACCAGTGAAAATTTTGGTCATTCCGAAAAGACAACAATTGTCTCATCTGAAATTCTCAATACGGTGTGCACTGCAGTAACAGAGGTTTTTACTACATACCACCAAGCCAACTTGAACAAAGAGACAAAGCGCTGCCATGAAAGATAGCGCCATCTCAGACAAAATCCACAATTGTTTCCATGTTATTCCGCATAAATCCAAACAAGCAACTCACCGATTGGGACATGATCCGCTCCATGACGAGCTGTGAGGTGGCGGAGGAGGCGAAGGAGAAGGTGTTCCCGGCGATGGCCGGAGTATCGTCGACCTCGCCGGCGGGATCCTCGGCCTGGGGCGGTAGACTGAGAGGAAGATTCGGAAAGCCACGTCCAGCGGTAGAGGAAAGAGCCTTAGAGACCTCTGAAGCGGAGGCGCTCCACGAACGGGAGAGAAACTCCATAGGATCCTTGATCTCCGTGGTTCGCCATTGGAAGATATCCCTGGGCTCCTCCATTTGAGAGAGTGAGGTTGGGTTTTGTTGGGAGGGGGTTTGAATTTGATGAAGAGATTTATAATAGAAGAGAGTTAGCTATGTGTTTCTCCTTGTTTCCTCTTAATTTATTTTGCATCTTATAGTTATAGTATTGAGTGGAGTTGTATGGCTATAACGCTGCTGTCTCACTCTCACACAGTCTCTCACTGTAGCTTGCTTTCAGCGTGACTTTCTGCCTCTCCAGTTCGTTCATACACCGAACATTCCAGTTTTTTTGTGATAACTGGATGATGGAATATTAGAGCTATTAGAGCAGTTGAGCTGGTTGGGATTGCGTGCTAGCCGTCTGATTTAAACTAATGTATTGTTAGAATGGGTCCTGATGAGATGATGACGATGGTTCAACCTTAATTTTCCTCTGAGTAGTTCACATAATATGGTTTTTACTTATTTATGGATGCACACTTCTTATATTAAATTCATTCATGAATCATGCCCCCACGGCCCCACCAATTATCAAGGAATCAAAAAGTGAATTTCAGGTATACAACGTAAAACCCTGGTTGCTGTGGACAGAAGATTATTTTATAAACTGATTTATATTTCAATTTCGGTGAGCTAAGTCAATACACCGGAAGTTTATTTACAATTGGATCTATACAAATTTTACCTCAGCCTATAATATTTAAATTTGAAAAATTGTATAGATTCTTCTCCGTGAGGTCTTGTTTGGGAGGAGGAAAAATAGAAGATAAAGTTATCATCATTCATCACATCTCAGTAAGAGACTTCCTCATTATTTCTTGTTATGTCCAATTTATCCTTCTTTCAAATTTTGTCGTAGTTAAGTTTGTATAAAATAATACCATAATTCACGAAATTAGTAAATTATTTTGATAATGACGAATGACCTTTGGCCCATTTGTTTAAATGTTACTGCCTTACTACTACTAGTGACTGTTTTCTGTCTGCCTAGTGCTGTGCTGTGTACTTTCTGTTCGTTAGAAGATTTTTTTTCCGACAGAGTTGGTCGTTAATTTTTAATTTTCAACATCTATAAATAATAAATAAATTTTCAATCGAATAGAAAAAATATGAAAATAATTATTTAAATTATTAAATCCGAAGTTAATTTCCATGCCTGTTGTGATACTTTTATTTGGAAAGATTTGTTTCAGTGTGGCAGCATAAATAATTAATTTATTCTCCATCTCGTCTAATTAAAATACAACACAATATAGGTATTTAATATTCTATGAAGTAAATTTCACTGCATTAACGATTACGCCTTACCTTATGCATTGAAAGCCTGTTGTCATTTTGGATCATTTAACTTTTTGAAGGGCTGATTTAATTTATTTATCAAAGTCCAAATACTTCCTGTTTTAATTTGGTACTCAGTGCTCTACTATAGCTGCAGATCTAAAAAATATAAAAATTCATTAATAGTACTAGGACTGTAACTCGGGTTTCGTCCTGATAATATAATCCTTAAATAAATAATTAACAATATAAAAATTTTAAATATATTTAATAAAATTTCACATTAAAAAAAATCGGACATAATATTTTTAAATGCTAAGTAGTAATAATAATTATAATAATAAATAACATAAAGAAACACATAATTATATATAAATGATCATATAAAAAAGTTGGATCATTTTAATAGTTAAGTTTCATCTTAAGTATATTACACATTATTTCAAATGAGGAGAAAAATATTTTATATGAACTCTTGAAATCAAGAAGATAAAAAGATTTAAACAAAATCAATAATAAAAAGTGGTGATGTGATATGTTTGAAAATATTTAAAATTTCTCTTTATGTATTAAGAATTATAAAACAAAACGGAAAATATCAATATAAACGTGTCGATACGGTTTAAATCATTTCTCCAACGAACAAATAAATACCACATTTCAACCTTTAGTGATAAGTACCAGGAGTTAAAACATTGAAAATGAGATTTTTCGACCTTGAAAAAGACCATCACGGCATAAGCAATTAACCTTGTAAATCTCATCGTAACCTTTTTGTGGCCATCTTTCACGTCTCAATCGAAATTTCCTATCAAAAATTATGACAGTTTGAACTTGAGATGGTCGGTTTTTTTTCCGTCTCTCTTCTTTCTCTCTCTCGGTCTCTCGGCTCTCTTTTATATCAAAATAGAAGAGGAAGAAAGGTTCGATCCATGGGATTTTATTTTTTTTATTTAGATTTTTAGATTTTTTAGATTTTTAGATTTTTTATTTTTGTTTTCCGATTGGGTTTCATTTCTAGCTTACCCCAATTTATTTGGAATTAAAGGCTTTGTTGTTGTTGTTGTAGATTTTTAGATTTTTGGATTGAGATGAACGAATGATAAGATTGAAAAGCCTATTAATCTGTGAGAGCTAAAAAGATAGATCAAAATTGATTGGTTTCTTTCTGTTTTGGAAAATTTTGAGTTTCACCTTTTAAGAACGGTTCTTAACTAAGAATCGTTGTAAAATGATTATTTAATAAAGATTTTTAATAAAAAAATATTATTAAATAATCATTTAGCAGTGATTCTTAGATAAAAATTATTATTAAATAATCATTTAACAACGGTTCTTAGTTATGAATCATTGTTAAAGGCTCATCCCCACTTTTTGACTTTTAGCCTTCATTTTAATAATATTTTTTATTAATAATCGTTACTAAAGATATTCTCAATATTTAATAATGTTATTGATTCCTTTTGACAATGAATTTTATCTATAACCATTGTTAATTGAGTATTATCTAATTTCTTTTATGTTATGTTGTAGTGTCTTGATAAATGGAGCCAGACTAAAAACACGAGATTACGAACAATAAACCCACTAAATAATCTGTAGGAAAGTTAAGAGGATGTGTTTCTACTATTTATGTGGAAAATTAAGAATTGAGAAGGTCGATGATTATTATACAAACGCATAAGAAATGGTGAATGAAATAAATGTGAGTCCACAATAAATGAAAAATCATAAATCAATGCTGTTGATCCGACATAAACGTTTCTGTAAGTTGTTACGACGGAAAACTGTTACAATGGTTCAAAATAGTACTAATTAAGAACAAATAATTTTGAGGACTTCATTGGATAATGATTTCAAATCATTACAATGGCTATGGTACAGTGTCAAAAAATTCAAGATTAATGGCTAAATCTAAGATCTATTTAACGGGCTGATTTTTTTTTTTAACAAACCTCATAGGCAACATGCTCCGCACACACTTAACCTATCATTTTATTTCATATGCAAGGCTCGATCTCCATAGCTCCTTCTGGAGGTTCAATATCACAACCAACTGCTTCAAAGCAACGGTGACAGTTGATCTCTTCATTTTGACAATTTTTAAAAAATTTATATTTTAATTTTTTTTTAAATATATATATTTTTTAAAATTTTCTATAGGTTTTAATATAAAGCGAAAAATAATATAAAACTTTTTAAAAATCGATTGAAGCAGGTACAAGCTCTGAGCTCGACAATGGATTGAGACTCGAACTAGGAACTTATACCAGCTTCAACCTGGTAAATATGTATGATTTGGTAGGAAGTCGCAGGGCTAAATTGAAATTAATAGAAATATAGATTTTATTTAAATATATAAATAAATATATATATTGTCCATATAATATACTTCTTTTGTGACATTATAATTTAAAATCTATTTAATATTTAATATTATTATTAATATAATTATTATTTAATTAACTTCTACATTATTTTTTTTAATATGTTGTGATTAGTTTTTTGGACCTGCCAACTCGGCCTCCTGTATATTTAAATTCTGATTCTGCCTTTGTATTAGATATTATTAGTGTGTGGCACAATTCGAGTGTGTGTGATTATAAATCCTATATACATAGGGATGCTAATTGTCTAGCTCCGTTTTATAGTGTCTGCTATCTTGTTTTCTTTTTTTTTCTCTTTTTTTTATTTTAATTGTAATATTTGTTTGTGAGAATTATTTGAATTGTGGTGTGATCTTGAAATTGCCAAATTAGAACAAAAGCGGATTTGTATTAATTACCAAAATTCTATAAATTATCCCCTTAGACGCTTGCATTATGTGTAACAGAACAAACTATTACGAAGTGGGTTTGTAAGTTTGTAATATTTTGTGAGCGTTAAAATTTAAGATATAAATAAAAAAAATGAGTTTGCAACGGGTTGTGACAAAAACAATTGTGATATTTTACATTTCTTTTTGTTGGGCGCGGGTTAATAATATTTACAGAATCGATGTAGTGTAGGATAAACAAAAGTAAATAAAATAATGATTTACGTAAAAGAAATGCTAGAACAAACAAACATAGGTTAATAATGTCTTACGTAAGAGATAATTATTAATATGAAGTAGGGTCCGGTCCCTCATTTGACTGGCATAGTAAAAATTAAAAACTGAAGAGTAAAAGTTAAATCACATTAAAATAACAGTGTTTTGATAATAATAAAGTACATAAATGTAATTTACGTATTAAATATTAAAATACAAAATTTAACGTTTTAACTTTAAACATCTATGATGTTATTTAACTTTACTTCACCTCAAATTATTTTTGTTTAACGCTTTAAATCGTTTTAAAGTTCTTACTATATATTTCTTACTGCACCTGTCAAACAAGAGGCAGGTGGAAGGTGTTTATCACAAATTCATGATCACTGTTATTCTGGTAATAGGCTGCTCCTCTCTCGTAATTTCGTAAACTCGGCTTTTAGAAAGTAAAAGAAATGCCCACGTGGAATTTGTGGTAAAGGAACACTTGTATATAATATAATTATAATGTATATTAAAAGTTCAAAACCAACTGCTTCACTGTGGCTCCGAGTAGTTTGTCTGGGGATGCAAATGCCATAAATAGGCGCGTGAAAATGAAAAGCGGAGACCTCGAAATGATCGGTTGGAGAGGAAATAATGATATAAAATGGGGGTAAATATGGCATTTTTCCACAGGTAATTATGATTGCTAGCCACTTAGGTTGGGCAGTGAGATTCGGCTGGAACTGGAATTAAACAGTACAATAATAATAATAACCTGTTAGTTTTGATGAAAGACAAAAATAATTACAAAAGACTCCCGAGTCCTAACTGAGGTCGTATTGCATTTGCAGGCGAAATAATTCAGACTACTGTGCTTCTGAATGTAATTTAATTTTAGATAATTTTTCAAGGAACCTGCTTTATAATGTAGCTCATGTTTCTGGGTCGTCTCCCCCACATTTCAACTGTCCTTCACTAAACCTATTCTTTGCTTGTTTATGCTTCTTCATTTGACATCGATCAACTTAAGCTCTAATTCGCTTGTTAAGTGGGAAAGGAAATAGAAATGAGATTTGTATTAAAATGATATTATGTGTGTGGGAAAAAAATAATTCAGTTTGAGTGAATTTATTTTTTCTTACGGCACCAGTAAAATCCGAACAGTGCCTAACTGATTTCTATCACTGTGGTTTTTAGCCATGCATATATTTATGTACTAAAGTGGATTTTTCAAAAATATTATAACAAATTATATAGGGGTTTGTGTGCGCTAAATGAGTGAGTCACAAGTCTGAATCGAATTGAAAATTAATTACTGTCATAGGAAAAGTCTTAATATTTAATTTTGATAATTATTAATATGAAATGCTTCATCGTGGAAACGTTTGCAATTCCGTTGAAACGCAAATGCTTGAAAAATTACTTGTGATCTTTACAATTTTAGATTTGCCAGCACCATAGCCTCAATATTGTATATTTGTATGTATGGAAGCTGGAAAGGTGAAAGTCATAGCTACATTTGTAAATAAAAACGCAGTAGGGAATTTAATAGGGGCGAGGAGTCCCACTTGAAGTTAAGGTCACATCACTAGACTTCACTTCACTGGTTTTCTTCAGTAGGCAGAAGGAGGAAGCGCCCTTCCCTTCCAAAGCGATAACTTTGCAGAGGGGAAGAGAATGAAAAAAAAATTATGATATTTTTCATTCTCTTATTTAATTCATATTGTTAATTTCCGTTATATTTTAATTCAAAAACAATAAATATAACTTAAGAGGTTACAAATTGATTTTATTATTTTATTAAATTTTCGTTCAAATAAAAATAATAATAATATTTGTTTCCCTTCTCTTTCTCTACTCCCTGTCCAAATAAGACGGGGTAATTCGGTCATGAAATTGAATTGGAAGTTCAAGTCAATTTCGCGATCCAATCAATCAAATCAGAACCAAAGTACAAAACCTCTGCTGTGATATAAATATTTTTTTTAGGATAGATATAAATATAATTTACCCAATTCTCAGACTTACGAAAAAATTGAGTACAAAAATAAAATGTTGGGTGTCTGTACTCTGTGTTAGGTTTCTGTTGTAAGACATCACCGTTTGAGTAATAAAATTAAAATTGAGAAGATTAAATTATCTTAAAATAATGATAAAAAAGTAATATAATAAATAGATGAAATATTTCTTATAAAAATATTGATAAAAATAATATTTTAATTTTAAAGCATCTTAAATTTCTTCTGTTTGAACTTTAAAACATTTTAAAATACTTATTACGCCAGTCAAATAAAGGGTTAATAAGAAACAGAATGATAAAAAAAGTCCCTTTTTATTTTTAGAAAAATCCTGAGATTTTTTTTTTTATAAAATTAAAAAGGATCGAGATAAAATTTGATTTTGATTTTTTGATTTTTTTTACACTATTTTGTACTTATAAATGAGATAAAATGTAAAGTGACTGAGATAATAATTCGGTTCTTTTAAAAAATTAAAAAATAATATCGATCCCTCTAATCCTATAAAAAAATAATTATATTATATCATGAAAAAGTACCCATCTCAAAAAATAAAAAAATGCCAAAGTAACTAGGCCAAGGCAAAACCACAGACGCTCTGAGATTACAAAAGTTTGAAATCAAATTTCTTTTTCCTTTTAAATCTATATAGAAAATAACAATGCCACATCTCTTTTGAAAAGACAGGAAATGTTTCAAATGACGTGTAAAATAAAAACACCCTCTTTCCAAGTCCCAGTATTTACCCATACATGCTTTTAAGTTTCAATTTTCAAGAATGATTTTTTTTTGTTGACAAATAAAAATATCAATGTATATATATTATAATCTTACCTGTAGACTGCATGTTTTGTATTTATTAAAAAGAGTTCGTCAGCGACTCAGCATTGAGCTTCTACCATGTTTTCTTTCTCTCGGATAAATAAAATTTACTCGGAAGTGGGAAGCATTTTTGTAAGTAAAATATATTGTGATGCACTCGCGTCATCTATACATGATACTTCATGTCCTCCCAATGTTTTATCATTGTCATCTTAATAATGAATGTTCATCGTTGAATTATTATTTTTTTAATTTATTTTAATTGATGATCAAGATCTCGGAAAATAAAAAAAATTAAATGTGATGCTTGCCTTTAAATAATATCCTAAAATAAGCTAAAAAAAATTGCAGTTTTCTCCTCGTATTCCTCCTATCCTATATTAGCAAATAGCAACCAACGTTTACAAATGTTGTCTGCAAAAAAAATGAAAAAAAGAAAGATCTCTTCAAAGACTTTTATTGTGTCGTACATAGAAGATATGGCATGCCGTATTTTGATACGCTATCACCTATCGTTGGTACGCTAACAAACTTCCTGTACCTATGAGTCTATGACATCAGTATATTATTCACCTAGACTGTACTATACAATACGTACGTTCTACTTCCCTATACAACCTACTCTTTTTCTTTTCTCGGACTAAAGTTTGATGGCTTCTTTTTGCTTATCATGTGTTTATACGAAAAAGAAATATCCGAGAAAATGAAGGGCTCCAAGCCTCCAACTCCAAGGACCCCAACTCCCCAAGGACCCCAAGCTAAAAATAAAGTACCCCAAGTCCCAAGGACCTGAAAAGAACATTAAATGGGGAGATTCACGTTCACCTACGAATAATTAACTAAAAATATTATTAATGAGGTTTGGTACGTGCGGTGCAAAAATTAGTGTATTAAAATTGTGACGGGTTAGGACGAGTTGACGGGACGGGACGGATGAACGGATTTTCACGGTACGTGTTAGGACGGGTCTATTTTGAGGGATTTGACCGTGACACGTGCTAAACCAGTCAGGTCAGACGGGTTGGCGGGTCGGGTCTAAGGGCGGGGCAGGTGGGACGAGTCGGCGGGTCCAATTTTTTTTTTTTCTAAAATTCTGAAAAATTCAAAAATTCTCAAATAAATTCTCAAAAATTCTGAAAAATTAAGAAAAAATTATTTAAAATATTTAATATATATAACAACTTATATTCTTGACCAAAAAAATATTTTATTTTTTTATCATTTTTGTTAAAAGTTCAAAAATAATAAAAAAATTCAAATAAATTCTAAATAATTGTAAAAATTTGAAAACATTTATTTAAAATTAAATATAATATTAAATGATATGACTTAAAATAAATTGAAATAAAATTTTAGATGAAATAATTTAAGTAAAAAATTAAACAAAATCTTAAAGAATTGAAATAAAATGATAGAACTTAAAAAAAGAGAGATTTTTTTAATATCATAAAAATTAAAATAAATGGGTTAAAAATAAAGTTACCCTCCTCATTTATTCCGGGTTTAGGACCGACTATGTAATACATAGGCGGAGTTCTAACTTTTTTTTTGGTTAGTAAAGTTTATTGAAAAAAAATCAAATAAGGATTGTAAATGTTAGAAAAATAATAAAAAATAAAGAATATAAGTGTTTAAAAATACCATTTAAAAAATCGAGTTCATATACCATAGATCATTTTTTGGCATACCATCTGAGTCTTCATCCGCTTCTGTCATAAATTCACCGAATGATTGTTCAACAGGTGCATGTTGATTACGTTGTTCTGCATCAAACCAATCTTTCAAGCAAACAAGTCGTTTGAATGTCTTTGCACCCAATATGTTGCGTTTATCTGTAGTATCATGTTTGCTGAACTAAATTAGGATTCAGAAGGGACAGTTGACACGAGCACGATAAATATATCATGTGCCATCATGGTGAGAGTTGGATATATAATTTCATTCCTCTTCCAATAACCGAGGATGTCAATACTGTCGGGTTCGATACTTCTAAACAATAGCTAACTAATTCATTCATATTTGTTTGCATTTGTGAGTCGTCATCTTCCTCCAAGTCTCGCAATAATGCAGACCGACTATTTCTCCTGACATATTTCAAAAAATAAAAAAATATTAGTCTCACAATATTATAATAATATAACGAGTTCAAATATTATAAATATGTTAGATTTTGGTACCTAATATTACGAGAATTCAAAGAAGATGGTTGATTCGTTTGGTTTGCATTAAGTAATTGATGTGCGGATAGTATGTACGAGCATGATAGTTGGACGGTTGCGTTGAAGAAAACTTCTAAAAATGTATGAAGTTGTTCGAGTTGGTCACATTCTTCCGTGGAGCATAATAATGGTAATCTCTCCGGTGAGTTACGTAGGATCTCACTTAGAACTTGGCGGATATTGATTAGAACTTGATGGATATAGAGAACTTGACGGCAATGAGGCCGAACCTTGTCCGGCACTAAAGGAAGTGATTTACGGGTTGTAATTAGGATCAACATGCGGTTGTGATGAATAATATTATTGTGATGTAATTTATTGATAATAAGGATGCAGAGGGTTAGAATTTTGTTGATTGTATTAGTTCGGAGGGTTAGAACGTGACATATTTTCACCAAAAATTTCAACGCTCAATCGATGCGGCATTTTTTCGGCATGAGAGAGATTGGGAGATGCCATTTGATATTTCTAAAAAATATTAAAAAATATAATGAACATTATAAATATAAAAAATTAATTATTACAAAGTAAAAATACTACTAATGAAATAAATAATGTAATAAAAAATAAAGAATATAACAAAAAATTAATTAAAAGAAACTAATGATAAAAAAAATTAAAGAATGTAAAAATATTTATTAAATAATATTATATAAAAAAAACTAATTATTATAAATTAAAAATACAACTAATTACAAAAAAAATAAAGAATCTAATAAAAACTAATTAAAAGAAACGAATGACAAAAAAGAATGTAAATATATATTTAAAAAACTAATTATCAAAAAAATATAAACTAATTATAAAATATAATATATATTAATAACTAACTTTTTTTGTCGGAATCGAAAGATTGTCGATAGCCTGAAACTTTAAAACGAATTAACGACAGATAATATAACGAATGCTAAATTGACAATAATAACTAAATAACACTAATATAAATATTTTTGATTTTTTTCTGGATAATGTAACAAAATTACTATAATAATATAATTAGAGAATTACTAATATCTAACGATTAACGAATTAAAGAAGAAGAATTTTGTTTGGAGAATTGAGAATAAAGATAGAGTGAAGTTGTTTGTGTGAGGATATGATATGAAATGAGGTGATATTTATAGGAAAAAAAATTGATTTTTTTTTTATTTTTTTGGATTTTTTTTGAAATTCAGCGGGTGGGACGGGTTTGATTCCCGGGTTTCCCGAGTCGGGTCGGGCATGGATTAGGATGGGTTGGACGGGTCGGGTCGGGACGGGTCTAAAACTGGTCGGGTCTAGCACGAGTTTTTTTCAAATTTTTTTGTCCGCGTCCGTGCTAGACCCGTCAGTTCTAACGGGTCACAGATCTGACGAGTTTGAGCACGGAGCGGGTCATGATCACGGGTCTGACCCGGTCGGGTTTTTTTAAATCACTAGCAAAAATATTAGTAATTAAATGGAATGGAAGTATGAAGTATGAAGTATTGAAGTACGGGAAGTGTGAAAGAAGCGACAGGAAGGGAAGTAGCAATGTACGGTCAAGAGACCAAATTAAAAGCACTTGGATTGAATCGATCTTTGATGATTGATCTGCGGTGGCCTTACCTGATGTGACCTTTTGTGGGCTCTACCCCACCCCCTCTCTCTAATCTCTAGTCTCCAACTCTCTATGTCATGCCTGATGCCACATCCCAAGATCTATCCATGTTGTCATTCCATCACCCAAAGTTACGAAAATATGTTAAATAACACGTCGAAAGTTTCATCGAGGCTTGTTCAGTAATAGACTAATAGTTAGTTATATTATATTATATTACTATGTAATGTTGTTATGTTATATGGAGGCGGACAACAGCGCCGTAGGCAAAACGTTCTATATCATTATACATAATTTTTGGAGACATGTGCAAGGGCTCTACATTTCCAACTAAAATATAAAATACGGGTTTAAACTTTAAAACATACTTTTATCTTTTAAAATTATATAAATATTTTACAAACGTCCTCTTGTACTTTAAAAATTAAAAATTAAGACATGATTTTTACATAAAAATGTTTTTTTTATTATTACTTGAAGTTTGTCGGATTAATTTATCAATATATATTACAATTTGTCAAATCAAATGAATTAGGATTATGATCATCGCATTCACCACTCAAGGGCTTGTTTGGCAAATTAAGGGATTATGATCATCGCATTCTAGAATGCTGTCATTACAATAATAAAGCAGAATAG
This sequence comes from Schoenoplectus tabernaemontani, assembly GCA_037127355.1. Lineage (NCBI taxonomy): Eukaryota > Viridiplantae > Streptophyta > Magnoliopsida > Poales > Cyperaceae > Schoenoplectus > Schoenoplectus tabernaemontani. Next base: position 2,362,356 of record CM073745.1, on the reverse strand, counting down.
TAATAGATTAATGATTTTTAAAATAGTAAAAAAAAATAGAGTTATAGTTTTACACTTTTACTATAATCGGCAAATGATTTTATTGAAAGAGTGAATGCATTATTATATTCAAATAAGTTGCATGAATAAATAAGAATATTTTTCACTCTTCCTCATATTGAGATTGGATGCGTTTTTTTTTTTTTTGAAACAGTGACTTAAGCGTTATCCACTTTCATTATTTTTTGAAAGCGAATTTAGATTGAATGTTATTCCAGTATTCTCGAAATACCGGAAGAGCCTCTTCCAGGTGCTATTCTAATGTGTTATTTTTGTCTTTTAAAACAATTGTTATTTGTAGTTTGGTATAAGTTTTCACCCGTAATAGTAAAATTTTGTTATTCCATTTCGAAATTGAGATGGCAAACGCACCCTAAAATTATCAAACCGACTTATTTATACATAAGACCTTAGAAATTAAAAAAATCTCATGCCCAAAGAAACAATACAACTCAAAGGTCAGAAATTTTCTATGACAAATAAGATTAATTTTTCGTCACCAAAAAATGTGTGTCGGTGTCATAATCGTTTTCAAATGTATAACCACGCATGCAATTCCAACCACAATTATGTATTAATTAATCAATAATAAACTTTGACTAATTAATTGAAATACAAATTTGGGATCCAAATTCCAAGTTCCAATGGAGGTCGCTCTCGCTCTCGCACGCACAAATCGTACCAGTCACATTCACAACCATATAGTTGTCAAATAAAGGATTAATATATAGCATCTACGATCGACAATAATGTGACATATATGCGTAGTTGCACCCCATCCATCTCATGCTAATTATACAGTGACAGGTGCTTGTGGTACCATTCTAATCTCTAATGATCTAATCTATCATTCACGCATTCATCCATGAATCGAATATATATATATATATAGCTAATTTATCATTTATTTATTAATTCTTCACCAATTTTCTGTCGGTGTTTGTAATGTACTAAAACGCAATCTGGTTACTATGCAACCTAATTTCTCATTCATGATACAAATATATTTATATGTATGGTCCCAGAAATACAGTTTAAAATGATAAATGGCTACGCGCCTACGCCCACTCTATTTTTATATATACTATTTGCAGAAATACACGACTTGGCCCTTTTTGGTGCAATACTATCTGTCTTTTTTGAATGAACGCGGCATTGGTGAGATATTTCTATTTTTATATGTTTAAAATTTTAGATATTTGTTTGAATACTAGTATCTTATTTGTATTTTGCTATGGATGATTTCTACATTAAAATCTAAAAAATATCATTTTATTTCAATATAAATTATGATAATAAATAAAATATTAAGTAAATATAATTAATCATTTTTATGTAGTAATCATAGTTTTTATAAAAGTAATATATAACTAAATTTTAAATTTGATAAATTCTTCAGCAGAATAATGCCTTCTAGGAAAGAAATATAATCAATTGTATAACATTTAATGTAAGGGATGTATTATGAATTTAATAAATAAAATATTTTCGGTACAAACTATTATGTTACAAAAAATCTTAATATATCTAACGATTCATGTTTTTTTTTAATTAATCAATGAATTTCAATCAATATTGATCATTGTAAGATCATGACACTTACACGATATAGCATGAATCAAGTATCTTACCCCGTGCATTGCAGGGATGATTGTTTTTAAAAATACAAAAAAAATCATGAAAAAATAAAAGAATTAAGAAATTAATAACTTAATAATTAATATAAATTTTAATCATAGATACTTAATTAATACATAATATATAGATAAAAATGCATTTAAAATTAAAAAAATGATATTCAGAATTGGAAAGATTCTAAGAAAAACAAAAACAAATAGAATAATTCTACTCATTTATTATATAATATTTACGTATGACAATCAAAATTGAGAAAAAAATATAACTTTAATAAAACCAGACAATCAGATAGTAATAATATTTAAAAAATAACACAATCAGATAATTGATAAAGAGTAGAGATTAATTGACTAGAAGACTGCAATCCATAGGAATGATGACGTGTCCGATCGAAAGTTATTTAAAGTTTTTGACCTTATTATTTTGCGAAAAAGAGAGAACATTGATGCTTAGTGTCTTAAGCTAATTTCTTAGACTTCCTTAGTTTCTTAAGTGGCATGTCAAACATGTTTTCGCTTAGCAAGACTTAATTAAGATCCCCTCCTCTACCCTTCTTTTGCCCATATATTTTAAGGCTGCCCAAGAATTTAAGTCATGTATCTATACGGCTTCAGAATTTTCTCCTTAATTTTTTTAATTTCTTAAGCACCTTATAACCGAACACAGGTTCCTTAAAGGAGCTTAAAATTTAATTAAGCTCGTCACCACCACCGAACAGCCCCAATTAATATTGACTTGTAATAAAAATCCAACACCCGAAGACATTCATTTAATTAAAATTCAACATGCATATCCTTTTGCGACATATTTTGACAGCTTTTTGTTGCATCAACAATCTAATTTAGAAAATTTGTGGCTACTTGAAGTGTTCTTTCTGAACTTTTTATTAACTTTAAAACATTTTCGAACAGAGATGCGTTTTGCAATAGCGAAGTTGTGCATATTATATATAAACGAACGTTCATTTCTTATTTGGTTTACATATTAACTGTGTTATAAAATCTATAATTGTGATTTTTATGTGCTAAGACACATGAGAGTTAATTGCAATATATTGTTAATTGCTATCAAAAGTGAAAACACATGAGAGTTTTCGATAGTTCAAATCGTGGCTAAATTGATAGAGGCGGCATGGCTCATATATGAGTCAAGTGTATGGTCTACAACGTACTAACAAACTAATAGTCCGAAGAAACATTCGTGATTTAGACATAATTTTAGAATAATTCATTAAATATAATGAGTTGGGTTACTATGCTACGCTTAACACGATAACTAGTGTGTTATGAATCATTTCTTTTCTTAAAATTTAAATAACTGATATGATCATTCAAAATAATTTTCATATGAAAACCTAATCGTACATCAAAATTTATATTTATTTTACTATTTTTAGATAGTTGAAAAATTACTTCTTTGAATGACTCATAATAATTAAATCAAGTAATTTTCTAATATTTATTTAAAAATAATAAATTATTTTTAAAAATATAAAATTTGATATACAATTAGATTTTCACATGAAAATCATTTTGAGTGCTTGAATCAACCATTTAACCTTTAAAAATATTAGCATTTTTGCCGCGGGTTCTAACTTTAGTATAAATAAAAGATATACCAGAATGCTGAAATTTTTAAAACCGGAGAATATATAATATCATGGTGCATGTAAGTGGTATTCCTCCGTCGTTTCAATTTAGTAATAAAAATATCAGCATTTTGTTTAATTGTGGGAAACAATTGGGAAATATTTAAACTTCGGCTGGAAAAAGACAAATCCTCTCCATACCATGCATTCCCCTTGCTGAGTTGCTGGATTAAACAAACGAACAAACAAACAAAGCCTAAGGAGACCATCATCAGAGCAGGCCTTCAGAAAACGGCCCAAAAAGAAAGAAAGAAAGAAAGAAAGGAATAAATAAAGAAATGGTTGGCACTTGGCAGGGAGTGTTGAGATATGAGAGAGCGAAAGGGAGAAGAAAAGACATGGCAAATATATCAAATTATCAAGTGATTCATGTAATGGGGAGACAATGGCATCTGACTTCATCATGAGATTTAATCCACTAAGCTATTTGTGGGACATTATTTTTTTAATTTTTTTCCTCTTAGATTCGTTATATTATAAAAATATATATATACTATTTCATCAGTACGGAAGAAAGTTGATAAAAAACAATAATATTGGGGTCTACCACATTTTTGACAATTGACCACTCTTTGACCTGTTCAAACCATGCACACACCAACATGCTTTTGAATATCTGTTGTTTGATTAGTTTTTGAAGTAATGTTGTATTTGGATTAAAATTGGCACATCATCACCTAATCAGTGACATTGTAATACCTTGCAATATGAACTGCCTGAAATTAATGTAGCATATTTCACATTATTGAACATATCAATTTTAGCGGCAATAATATTTCTGTTTTTCTTACAGATTTTTATTATATTAATTAATCCGTACGTCATCACTAGTGTTTTTTTTTTTTGAAAAGGAACAAATCCGAACCATACTGTTCAATGATTACAGTCAAAATAAAAAAAATCAGTAATGAGTGAAAATATGTATTATTGACTATAATTTTATTCAATAACTATTAACTACATATATATGTTTTAATCAACAAAATAAGTTGTATTCTACATCAAATTTGATGTGTGTTAAAATGAATTTGTAAAGCGATTTGACAATCTTTTTGTTGTCTCATTGATGATCAATATTTTTTTAAAAACACAATCTGGTGCACAATGTTTCTAAATTTGTAAAAATAAATAAATCTATAATTCAGTTTTGGCAATATATCCAATTTTCACATCTATTGTTGTGATGGTCGAAATAAATTGGTTTGTGAATACATTCCAAGTTTCCAACCATAATAAATGTGGATAACATATCCAACTAAGAGGAGAGAAGCAAAGAGGTCATTGTCAGGCCAGGTGGGGGGTGTTTTATGGTTGTCACAGTCAAACAGTGAATGGCAGCTCTGGCCTCCATTTCTGTCTTTAATTTCATAATCCCCACTACTAGGTTGTATTTAGACCCCACCTCTCATATTGTTGCTTTTTTATTTATTTTTTCTAATTATTGCTACTATCATTAATTTCTAATTAGAAAGTACTTTTTATTTCTAAAAAGTATTTTCCGTCCTACAAGTAAATGATCTACTAATATTAATTTTGTCTTCTACTGATACAATATATTTTAATGATAACATAAATGATAGGTTGGAAAATGCTTTTGGCCACTAAATGTGTCCATATCCCGTTACCACCGCCACCGAATCTGTTTATTATATTTTCAAAATACACTAATATGAAAAATAAAAAAAAAAAAATTAATTATATCGCTTTTGCGTACTTGCACTTTGACATGGTTTAGTGCCCCTAGTCATGTGGTTAATTATGAAATGTCCCTTTTTTGTGCCTAGATATCAAAATTAAACCGGGGGGAGGGGGGATCTAAAATGGGGACCCAGGTGGATTGCATCTCATTATCAAATAATGTTGTTAATCTATCATTAATCAACGAGGAAATTCATGTTGAATCCACATTTCTCTGTTTTTATACAGGAAGAAAGCAAAATAGTATTGCATATAACTCTCTCAAGAAAACATTAAATTTTTTTGGGTCAAATCACACAGATGACAAAAATCCTACACATAAAGATATTTTTTATATAAGTCCTATGAATGAATATATGTATGTACATCCTTGCCTTGGTTAATACATACTAGTAATAATGGTGTATTCTCTAGTGGCATGTTTACTTATGAGATATTGAATTTTTGGTATGCATTGTCTATTTGCCTCCCTTTCACTTTCTCATATATCCCTTTCTTCATGATAAGAAATGCAATATAGGTAGGCATATTATAGTGGAGGTATCTTTCTGCCTTTATGCGTGTGAAGAACACAATATGCCGTAAAAATTCTTGTTTATCTTCAAAGAAAAGAAAAAAAAAAAGGCGTTATCCAAATGCTCTAAAATTTTAATCCTATATAATGGTACCTTTTTTTTTCTGATATAATATCAGTTTATACTTTATATATACATACTTGGAACCAGACTATTTGTTGCTGCTGATAGTATCATGTAAACTGTGCTAAAAAAATATTATATTTTTTTGGGAGAGGAGAGGAGAATTGGTGGTTGAAATAGTTATTTGGAGAATTGTATGTAGAATGTGCTATCTAGGCTATGTTAACATAAATTAAAAGACAATATAATGATGATTTATACGCAAAGCCCATAACTAATGACAGGGGAACAAACTTTTTGGAATCCAATCAATTTGCTTTTCTAGTTTGTTTAAAACGAAGAAAAACAGGGATCAGTATTTGATCAGGGGAATCTTTTATCCAATGGCAGCCTTTGTTGAGTTTCACCAAAGAGAACTATCATCACAATCCAAGCATGCCTACTCAATACTCAATACTACTCACATGTTTTCATTCTTTAATTTAATTATTTACACACCGCTATCTTCTTCTTTTTTATGTTCTTTCTCTGTATTATGTTATCTACGAGTTAGTTATGTAATTATTCCCAATTATTCAATTGTGCCGTTTTTTCTCTATATTAATTTTCAATTATAATTACTTACATGACATCATATGGGATAATTAATATATTAAATGATATGTGGTCGGACCGTTTGTTTAATCACCACAAAAAAATGACCTTTTGTCATATCAGTACCCTATGAGGTTACTTTGGGCTTCTATAGAAGGAAATGACAAAATAATAAGGCCCATGAAAAGAGCATATTTGCATAAAGTTTGTTAGTCGATTATACATTTTGAAGAAAAAAACCACATAAATTTATCCGTATAACTTTAGATAGAAGCCTAGAACCCACATGTGTGGTAATGTACATAGAAATAGACAGGGGACCAAATAAATTAATTAAACGATGTTTCTTGCACTCCTCCACATTGAAGCTATTATTGTTCTCATTTGTGATTGAAAAAGACCATTTGCTTTAGTAATAATTGATGCCAAGCATCAAGCGTCAAGCATCAAGCATCAAGCATCAAGCATGGATGTTATGTCAAATAGAACAGCAGTTCATTTTCTTTCTACCCTGCCCATTATGTGGAGGAATCTTTGATGGTACGGACTTGATAAAAAGCTGTTAAAAATGATTAACTTGTCTTAGTTAAAGTTGCCAATTTTCTATGTGTTGGTTAGAAAGGACACATTAACATGTATTGTATTTTTGTTTTGTTCTTTTAATAAAAAATATATAAAACAAACTTATAATTAATAGAACTGATTGTCATACTTTTTGAAATAAGAAATTGAGATAGTATGTTATAAAATCTACTAATTTATATCATTTTAATTCGCCCATGCTCCTTACAGGCAATTAGTGAAGAAATACCAGAAAATTAAAATGAAACATAATGATTAAGCTCATTGAAAACATTTCATTCTCTTGGTTTTGGCAATTGTCTCCCATCCGACAGATCTGACAAAGAGCACACAAGCCAAAACAAAAACCAGCGATACCAAATGCCAAGTGCCAAATGCCATGCAATGCAATGCAAGAAAAAAGAGCTAATAAAGCCGTTGTGGCAGCAGCAGCTGAGCTGGGCTGACGGCGTGGGCCCACAAGGTCAGATTTGTACGGAAATGGTATACATAGAGAGCGACTAGAGAATTTGTCTGTCTCCCCCATTTTGTTACTTGGTTATTTTTCTTGAAGCCATTTATTACGGTGTTAGCGTTATAGTACTGTTGTTATATATACTGTTACTATTACCCCCACCACAGTATATATGACGCATGGCATGAGCTGAGCTCCATTCCATATCACTTTTAGTTTTTGGATCTATCAAAACAATAACAGCATGCACTTGCTGAGTTGGAAGTACAGGACATCTCCATTGGATAGTAAAAATATAGAACAAGGGGACTGATATTTGATTATATATGAATCTATGATTGGGAGAAGAAGAAGAAGAGACGAAAGAAAGAGCAATCTCAGAAACAACGATATCACACTGCTCCTGTTTCTAAATTCTAATGTATGCCACTTAATAAATTATTTACTAGCTTAGGTCATGCTCTCATGGACCATCCCTGCTAATTAATTTTTATAGTAATTGTCGGTTTCCTTTTCCAATCAATTGCTTGGCATTTGGCAATATCGTAGTTCAAATTTTTTAAATGTAACTGTGGTTCTGAAATCCAAAATCGGAACAGTAAGTTTTCCGTGGAATCAGAATCAAATTAATTGGATCAAACTCGGATTTTTCTCCCAAAAAAATATTTTGCAATAAAAAATTGTAAAAAAATTATTTTGTCAAAGGTACAAAATTTCACTAAAATAATGCACAACTATGTACTTAATACAGTCACCCTGCCATCATCCCTCAATCAGGCGAAAAAAGAGATTTGGAACTGAAAATGTCAAATGAACACTGAACACAGCTATCGTTGGTCCATTATCACCATATAAGTATATAAACATATCACATATACGTTCATGCGGTCGTATTTTAAAACAATGGTTTGTCGTATGCTTTGAGTGTGTTTTGTTGTGTAATATGTAGCCATGTAGGTGATTTGTGTATGTTATGAGTTTAGTTAGGGTTCAGTTTGGCGTCGTTACTGTGCGTGTGACAAAAAAATTGAGTCTGAACAAATTTTTTCCCCCACACATACAATAAGATTTAATTCAAATCTCAAATCCATTACCATTCATTTGCGCCGACCGAACATTTCCTTAGTTTGTGTGATTGATGGTTGTTGTGGGATAATGAATATAAGTTTGTGTTTGTTTTAAAAAAAAGGGAAAAAAAAATCAATCTGTACAATTATGATCGACACATGCACCGGTGTATCATGAGCATACATCAAAATTTGATGTTCTCCATGAGTACTAAACGAAGTGTGACTCTTACATGAACTAAAATTTTCAACAATTATTAAATTTGAGTAAATCATAGTGATTGATATCAACTTGATGGTTACATCTTCAATACAAATTTCTGAAAATTTTAATTCATATATGATATGGCCCAATGCCATTGAGTTTCATTGCGGTCCGATCCATTTGAAGATCAACCTCAGATGTCTAACAAAATCACAAGTATAAATGCTAACCGTTTAGTCAGATTCGTATCTGACATTTTTCGTTTCTAATTTCAGAGGAAATCTATAAATAAAAGTCTTAAATCTACTAAAAGATGATCACAATTTCTGAACTTACACACTCTCATCCTCTCTTAAATGACAAAATTAGCTTTAAAAGAAGGGTGATTTTAGATGACCATCTCTTTTAATTAAGAGGATGGTCCCTTAAATTTTCACTTCATGGCAAGAAATAACGTTGCATTTGAGGGGGCAGATTTTCACGTTTTATAATTGGATAGATGACCATGCCCCGTCATGTTTATGAGATTAATTACTAATTACTAATTAATTAATGTTGCTTAAGAAATGAACGACATTGATGCCTAGGAGAGTATGGGAATATTTTCTTTTCCTTTTCCTTTTTCTTGAAGTAGAGGCTGGGATAGTATGGAGATGTTTTCTTTTTCTTTTTATTTCTTTTTTTCTTAAGCAGAGACCAGAGTATGGGTATATTTTCCTTTTTCGTTTTTTTAAGCAGAGAGTATGGAGATATTTTTCTTTGTTTTTTTTGAAGTACATTTTGTGAGAGTCGGTGAGCTAAAATTGATATGTCAATGTCATACAGTTATAGTACAATTATAGTACAATTACAGAGATCAATATCCTCCATGGTATCATAAGAAGTACAGTGGGCAGTTTAATGAAGGAAAAGTATTACGCACAGTCTCTATAGAACTAGGGTCAGATTTAAAATTAAAGGACAGACAACACTCTAATCTTTGTGATACCACAGAGGATGTGGATTCCAATTATAGTGATGGGAAATCATAGTTCCACAATTTTTTTCGTCTATCTCGTAATTTAAAGGAACTATAGTGTTATACTGTTATGCAACTTCACTTATTTTGAAAGACTTATCAAAATCATTTATGATTTATTCATACATTCAATATGTTTTTATTAAATGATGTCATTTTTTAAGTAGAGAATAAGAACCGCGCACATGAACATCCTACGGAACAACAAAAAAAGTGCCCGTCAAATTCACTGGTAATTTGGTGTGACATTTACTGATTTACTTTGTATCAATAAAGTTAAAGCAAAAGCACAAGTGCATGATAGTACCCATATCAGCAGTAGCACCACACCACATTGGGCTTTTTTTTACCTTGATACAAAATAAAGATAGCCTCGGGATTGAGATTGGTTTTGGTATCAAATCCTCTTCTTTGTCAATATGACACCATGCATGTTCTGCATCGCTTGTCAGAATAGAATCTTATCAGATTATTAAATCCATGTACTTAGAGCACAATAAATGCAGCGGAGGAAATATTTTGTATCTGAAATGTAAATCACCGAAACGAATAAAATGCCAACTTTTGATTTTTTTTTTTTGTTTTTAGTTTTTACCCACAATGGAAAAAAATTCATGCGGACTTCCAAGCTGGGGAGATGAACATAATTTTATATATTCCTCAGAATATTATTAAAATAACAGTTTGGCTTGTTACGAAGCAATTTTTAATGTTTGAATTTTGGATGTTTCTTTGATAAATAAACAGTAAAATTCGAATTTTTTTTTATTACATCGATAATTTAATTTTTCATTTTGTATAATATCATTAAAATATTAAAATAGATATATACGTGACTTTTAAGTTTAACTTTGTGGACTTGCAGTTCTTATTCATCTTTTAGAAGTACTTTAACTACTATATTTTCCCCATACACATGACATGACATTAGGAAGCTACTATTAATGAATTCCGGGTGCAACAACTCGTTTATTAAATTAATTAATTAATTAATTATCCGCAAAAGACTGTGACAAGGAAATAATAAATTTGGTTTAATTAACAAGAACTTAGAGCAGCCTAATAATTGTATTAACAATCATTGGGAGATGAGGACTTGAAAGATTTGTATGAATGGTATTTGACGATGGCATTTTCAGGTTTTAATTGATGATTAAGCAAGACCCACCCACGCTACGATCAGTGTATACAGATATCTGCTGTCACAGTTAGTTCATAAGTACTACGTTGAATTGAAGCATTTTATATATCCCACAAAACTGGGAGAAGAATACCAAATCCTTGAAATGAGATGGGAAAATAATTCCAGTGAATGAGGCCCATTAAGGCCAGTTTCATGTATGGCCCAATATCTTTATAAAGGTTGGTTGTTCAATTGGTACTGTTAACTGTTAAGATATCTGATATTTTGACTTGTTATGTTTTAGAATAATTGTCGGCCCAGACATCGTGTCAATCTATCCATGGATTCTTCACAAATCACAATCACAGCCAATTCTCCCTCTCCGCCTAGACCTAAAGACAAACTGCTTCGACTTCGAGGGTGGCCGTTCTAGAACGACGAGTTACGCTCTCTACTGGACTGGACCTGTTCCTGCTCTTGCTCCTCTGCTCCTCTCTTCGCCTCTCCGACATCCTCTCCATTGCAAGGATGTGTTAGTTGTAGACGAACACATCCTGCATTCATATCTGGTATTGTCAAGGCTAGTTTGAAGTTATTTTGTTTAATTCATGTACATATTAGCATCTCGACCTTATTCCTCTGTATTCTCAAATTGGTTGTTAAGAATGATTATTTTTTTAACAAAAACTGTTCAATGATTTAATTCTAAACAAAGAATACTAGTGAATCACATGAATGTTCCACAAAGTACCTTCATAAAAGTTGGGTGAAAGTTCCATAGCTTGGAGGGTAACATTGATAAAACTGAAGGTCAGATCAGTAAAATCTTGCGACAGAATGTCCTTTGATTGGGATTAAGGTCCTTCATTTATATTATGAAATTATATTATAACTCACTGTTTCAGAGCTTCACAAATTGAGGAACTTTTTGTGGGGTTTAAACACAGTGACACATTGATGCATTGTTCCCATCTTCATGCTTAGTCTCAGTAAATTGTTGTTTTATTTCGAGCTACGGCATGATGGACAAAGTTCTTGACAGTACTTCTCTTGTGTTGAACATATTGGATTCACATTATGATTTCATCTTATATTATCTGAGTTTTACGTCATACCATTTGCTAGAACCTCAGTCCCATTGTAGTTATATTATAACTCACTGTTTCAGAGCTTCACAAATTGAGCAACTTTTGCGGGGTTTAAACACAGTGACATATTGATGCGTTGTTCCCATCTTCATTCTTAGTCTCAGTAAATTGTTGTTTTATGTGAGCTTAGGCATGACAGACAAAGTTCTTGGCAGTACTTTTCTTGGATTGAACATATTGGATCCGCAATATGACTTGTTTTATCTTATATTATCTGAATTTTAGGTCATACCATTTGCTAGAACCACAGCCCATTGTAGTTAATTCCTTTGCTTCAATTGTTCAGTTGATCAAAAGTAATACTTTCAGCTGTTCAGATGAATTGATATGAGACTCCAAAGGTAAATACAGGCATTTTCTTTTCTGTAACTGAACACAACATAGCGTTAACCATTGTTTTCTCTGTCTGTGTCAATCAGAAGTCATGTCACCAAACACTGATGAGCAAACTGGAAAGAAAGTTGAGATCTGATATGTACCTGAGACATGTTGACCAGATCAATAATGAAAATAATTTAAATGTTCAGGCTCAGCTTGTTATTACAGGCTGTAATAATGTCCTGGAGAAAATGGAGAAGGTGATTCTAAAATCTCTGCTTCTTTTGAGGATGTAACCAGGCTCTGAGGTGTCATTTCCCTTCTATTTATGCCTTCTTCTTTTTTTCCTGGGATTCCTTTATGTGAAAACCAGTTGCAAGTAAGGTCTGTCATGCGTTTTCCAGAAATGAAAACAGACATTATAACATCTTTATTTTCTCATTCATTCTCTTATATGATTGTTCATTGTATTTAATGGTCTATTGGAGTTCCTTAACAAGTTTATGTGTCAGTTATGAAGGCTTAAGCAGCAGACATCAAGCTCTGGCCAACATAAAGTTACAGATAAAATAAGCAGTCTTAAGACAATAAATATTGTTTATGAAAAATAACAGACATCAATATCTCGCCAACATGGACACACAAAGAAATGAAAGAGACTTGTTACCTGTAGTATGGTGGGTTTGGTATTATGTCATACCTTTGAGTTCTTGTACCATGGGTCTATCTAACAAAATGAAAAATGAATATGAATTATCATTATTACTAATATTGGTTTTTTTTTATATTTGAGATCTGATTTCTATGATTTCGGATTGGGTTTCATTTTTAGCCTACTCCAATCTATTTGGGATTGAAGGTTTTGTTGTTGTTGTTGTGAAGAACAATTAGGTGGAGATTGGGCATGAAAAGCAACTTTTTGTGGGTTTTGATGTACTCTTAAGTAGCTAAGAAGGCAAGTTGAGGTGCCACTTGACAAGTAGCACTCTTGAGAGGTTCATTTTTTTTATTATTATACTCTTTTTATTGGGGCATTTTGGTTTTGCAAGAACAAATCTGAAAGAATGATAGTACAACGAGACAGGCACTGGTTCTGCTGCATTTCAGATTATTTTGTTTTTTTTAAAAAGAGAGAATTCACTGACAATCAAGCTCACTGGGAATTAATCCCAAACCATCTCTTTCAGTGAAGTGGCTAGCTTTGCATCTCCTCTGTTGTCATTTCTATATCCGATTAAGTATTGTTAGCATTGTTTTAAATTATCATTTTCAATTTGACAGATGTTTTGACATCAGTGAAACAAGTGTACCATGAGCTGATGTGTTGAGTTATTTATAAAAGAAGTCTTTACTATAGGGGGTCATCGAATCGTTCCTCTTCTCCTCCATTGTCACCTGTAATTGAGAGGTGAGGTGCTAATTGCTGAACAGAAATGGCTAACTGCTGCTTGCGTCAAAGTTCTGGTTTACATCATATCTGATTTGCAGATCTTTTAATTTTGTTGTGCCAGATCCTTTTTAATCTAAGCAATTAGCAAATGTCGAAGACAATTTAGCCGTACCACCTCACATGTAATATTGACCATTCGATCTATTTTTTCTAGTTTTGTCTTAGACCAAATCGTTTGTGTTTTAAAAGTGTGTTTGTTGTAATTTCCTACTATAGATGGGCACAACCAGAGTTTCGAATGTGGGGAGGGGCACAAATGGATATTTTTTTTTTTTTTGGGGGGGGGGGGGCACAGATTGAAAAAATTTCAGGATCAAAATTTAAAAATTTTCTTCAAGATAAACATATTTTACTATTTTTTTTCTAAAAATATAGATAAAAAAAAATGGACAGGGGTTCAACTGCCCCCGCCCTGACTTCAGAATACTTTTTTTCTTTCTGGAAGTATCAAATGATAACTATTACTTTTATAATTATATTTTGAAAAAAAATAATTTAAATTAAAGAATGAAAAGTAAATTTTGCGTACAATCTCAGTTTTGTTTGATAATACGACAAGAAAGGTTAATTTTGGAAAAAGAATCATGACACTTTTTGTATGATGAAACATGTCAAATCTCATATGTTTTTTTTTGTATACATGATATATATAAAAATATGAACCACGTCTATAACTTCAGATTTCGCACCTAAGCTTGATTTTCATTCTTTAACATTGTTAAAATTGTCAAAATATTAAACTATCAAGTGACTCCTCTCCTTTTCTTTTTATCATTCATTTTCATTGTAAGTTCATAAAATCTACTTATACCGTACAAGCATTGCCAAACATCAAATTCTGATTCTTTTAGTCTGCATTGTAAAATCATACCTTCTTTTGACTCAGATAAAAGCATGCTTGGTGGCCAGTAAAACACGAGTACCAATTATAAAAACTTTTTACTTGATAAGTGTATGGGAATTAATCATAAAGTTTATTTTCAAAATTAAGGGGGTAAATTCTAAAATAGAGTATTTTATAAGTATATTATGTGGTCGTATGGTATAATATGATAGCTCAATTTCCCCCTTATTTTCCTTTCACTTTTAGAAGTTCAAATAGAAGGCAACAAACTGAGAGTACAGGGCATACCGGTGCCATACTCAAACTAGAGAGGGACCGAAAATGATGGATGGAGGATACAACTGCTGTATCCAATTTTTTTTTCTATCTTTTTTTAATTCAAACTTCACCAAATGGTTGCCAACTTTCCATGAGATAATTTCAACCAATTCTGTTCTCCCTCTTCTCTCTTTCTTAGCTTTCTTAGCTTTCTTAGCGTTCAACCATATATCGACAATATCGCTCTTAAAAATAAAAGACACGTCAAAACAATTCTAAGTTTTTCCAATATCAAAAAGCATTCACTACCCACTCAATTAAGAATGGCGTTAGTGGCTGAAGCTTCTGCAAGTGCTGTAATCAGTAAACTCATTGATACGGTACTCAATTATGCTAACGGCTCCTGGTGGCTGGGTGCAAAGGCCATGAAAACCGAGACCCAAAAGCTCCAATTGGCATTTCCTATGATCAAGGCAGTTCTTCAAGCTGCGGGGAGAGGTAAAATCAACCAACGGGGCCGAGATCTTGAGGCATGGATGTGGCAATTCAGAGATGCTGTGGAGGAGGCTGATGATGTGCTTGATGAGATTGAGTACTACCAACTGGAAGATAAAATCAAAGCTCGCGATAACAAGGTCAGTGGTCCCCTCTCTGGCTGCAAAAGAAAGCTGGTTGAGATCTTTAAAAATGCATTTATCAATGACAGAATTCTGAAAAAGCTGACGGAGGCTGTGAGGGGATTGGAAAATGTCGCTGCTGGTGTTGGACCTTTCCTTGAGCTAGTGAAAGGTCTCAATCAGGAAGTGGCAGTGTACAATTTCCGTAAGACTGGTCCGTTGATGAATGACATGATAATTGGGCGGGAGAGAGAGAAAGAGGCGGTTCTCGAATGGTTGACATCTGAGGCCAATGATGAGGAGCAAGCACAGATCTCAACATTTGTGATATTTGGTGCTGGTGGAATGGGAAAGACCAGTCTTGCTCAACTAGTTTGCAATGACCAAAAGGTTAAAGAGAACTTCGAGCAAATTGTATGGGTATGCGTGTCAGATAATGACAGTGTATTTGATGCAGTGACAGTGACAAAAATGATTATTGAGGATTTTAGTAAGAAAAACTGTGAGTTTATTAATTTAAGTACTCTCCAAACAACTCTGCAAGAGATTGTGGCCTCGAAGAAATTTATGCTGGTGTTGGATGATATCTGGAGGGATGATACACGTTCAGAGTGGGAGAAAATTATGGCTCCACTGAAATATTGTCAGAAGGGAAGTTGTATCTTATTGACCACCAGAATGGAGTCGGTGGCTAATATGATTGCAGGGTTGATAGAAGGGAAAAAGGAAAAAATGAGATTAGAAGGTTTAGAAGAGAAAAACTTTGTTGCTCTATTATTTAGGCATGCATTTGCTGGTACAAACCCCAATGAATACCAGCATCTCCATGAAACTGGCATCCAAATAGCAAAAAAACTATGGGCTTGCCCATTAGCTGCAAAAGTTGTCGGTGGTGTCCTGAACAATAACATAAAATTTAACTACTGGAAGAAAATCCTGGAAGAAGATATTTTACATGCACAAACAAGCATGGATGGCATAATGGAGATTTTAAAATTGAGCTATTATCATCTTCCGCCACATCTTCAGTTATGCTTTAGGTACTGTGGCATATTCCCACAAGATATAGAGCTTGAAGAGGAATATTTGGTTAAAAAGTGGATGGGTTCGGGATTAATTCAGCAACATGAACATGGAAAGAGGCCAGAGGATGTGGCACATGATTACTTGGAGCAGCTGACTGCAAAATCATTTTTCAGTAAGGAAAGTTCATTCTCTGGGGCACGCAATTATTACATATATAGGATCCATGATCTTTTACATGACTTGGCACGATCTCTTTCTGCAAATGAATGCTTGAGACTTACAGATGATGCCATGAACATCCCTCTGACAACACGCCACTTGTCAATTAGGACAGAAAATGTTAGCATCCTTAGAAAAATTCACAATCTTAACAAGTTGCGCACTTTTGAGTTTACTTGTACTAAGGATGATTTGGAAAATAACCTTGGTTTGAATGAAATTTTATCAGGGATGAAAAGTCTGCGCTTATTAAGCATTAATACAAGAGCCATAAAAGTTCTACCTGGTAGAATAGGAGATCTAATCCACCTCAGATATCTGTCATTTCAAGGCCGACGTGTAGAATCTAAAGGTTTCTGTGGTATTCCGGTGTCATTCCACAAACTTTATCACCTGATCCTATTCAAATTAAGTGATAGTATTGAAATCCAGGATAGTAAATTAGAGGGTATGTGTAAGCTGATTAATTTGCGGTATCTGTACTTGCATTGCTGTGGTGGGCAAACATCTGTCCCTCAGGTGGGAAACCTACATTATCTTCAGGAATTGAATCACTATTATGTCAAGACAAAGGAGGGTCACAGTATATCTGAACTCAAGCATTTGACACAACTTTGTAAACTTCATATACATAATCTTCAGAACATAAGAAATCCTAGTGATGCTTTAGGAGTTGACCTAAATCAAAAAAGACATCTCAAATCGCTCGGTTTATGTTGGGATGATGGCGAGAGAGATGAAGATGAACAAGTGGCTGAAAACCTTAAACCACCATTCAATTTAAATAAATTGTATATATACTGTTATTCTGGTATTAGATCTCCAAGTTGGTTAATTGATCGATCTTTTTGTAACTTAACATCTGTTACCCTAAGATACTGTAACAGATTGGAGCATCTTCCGCCACTTGGCCAAATAAAATCTCTCAGTTATCTCTCTCTGTATGGTTTGAAAGCAGTAAAGCAAATAGGGAGTTCGTTATACAACAACAATGGCGTTGGAACTTCTATTGTGTTTCCATCACTGAGAAACCTGGACATTCGGGATATGCCAGAATTGGAAGAATGGAATGGAATTGATAGCAAGCTGTTTCTTCCTCGGCTTGAAATGCTGCAAATTGCTAACTGCCCTAAATTACGAGAAATTCCCAACCTACCTTCTTGTTTAAAGAAATTCAAGGTTTCTAGTGCAGCCCTATATACCGTTCCAGGATTTTATCAGCTCCCTTGTGAAAGTGGAAAAGGTGTACTGTCTTCATTACTGGCCCCATCTTTAGCTTGTCCCCTTGAAAGCTTGACAACAAGAAATTGTAGAAGCTTATTTTATATGCCCGTCGAATTCTTTCAGGAACTCAAATTTCTTTCAAGTCTGCATGTATCTGATTGTCCGAATCTCAAACCACGATTATCATCCATACAATTGCCCAAAAGGCTAAAGCACCTCTGCTTTGGAAATTGTGGTAATCTTGAGCCTCTATTGCTGAGATCATTGAAAGACCTTACATCTCTTGTGGAATTGACAATGAACAATTGTGCAAGCATACAGTTGCTTCCATGCGGAGAGTTCTCAAAGCTGACAAATTTAAGAGAATTGCATTTACTGCATTGCAAAGCGCTAGAGTCGCTGGGTGGAGTAGAAGAGCTGACATCCCTCGGAAAGTTGAGTATCCGGAAATGTGAGAAGCTGGTTGAAGTTTCATTGCTTCAGCGACCATTGATATCTAAGATTAATAACCAAGAATATATAGCAAATAATCGTTCAATGCTCGACAAACTTCAGATACTTCAAATGGACCACAGTTCACTCTTGTTGCTTCATCCATTGAAAAATCTGAGACTTGTTCGAACTTTGAGAATTCACAATGGTTTCCAGATAACATCTTTGCCAGAGCAATGGCTGATACAGAATGTTTCTCTCTCGAGCATCTCAGACTCCACGGAGTTTCCTCTCTACAATCGTTGCCACCAAGCTTAGGAAGCATGTGCTGCCTACAAAGTCTGAGTATTTCTGGTGCCAGACTATTGACTTCATTGCCAGGCCTTCCGGCTTCATTGAAATCTTTGACTATCACAGGATGTCTACATGACTTGAAGAACATGTGTCAAAAGGATAATGGTGTTTATAAGTCTATGATTTCTCATATACTGGAGGTGATAATTGAACCAATTAACGAAGAAGAAAATCAGAAACTTTGATCTACAGCTACTGAGCTACTTGTTCCCTTATTTAGCGCATCTATCTTTCTTTCTATTCCCTTTTTTTTTTCTGATTTTCTCCTCTGATGTTCCCTTCTTTGCATTATTTTATTTTATTTTGTTTGGGATTTTTTGCACTAATGATGTTTCCTTTTTTTAATCCAATTTTTATCATTCTTTTGATTTTGATGATGAAAAATGGAATCCATTAAAATTAGCTAATTCTTGACGCGGACGATGCCAAAAAAAGGACCGACGGATCTAATTCGTATAAAGGAAACTCCGTTAATCAAATCGAGGGGTACTTGATGTAATCGTACGATAGATTCACCCATCAAACTCAGATATGTTCCGAATTCCATCCGACCTTAGACTCACTCAATTGATCTGTGAAGTTTTTCTGCTGCATAGAATTCCGTAGAAAATTTAAACGAAATTGAATTTCAAAATGTCTTATGGGGTACATTTCTGATAATGATATTTGCATCGCAATAGTATTTTTAGTTTCTCCCTCATGAGTTAGTCACTTTGATTCTTTGACAATGATCCATTAGACAACATCAACGGCATAACCTATAGTCCGAATTAGTAGCTGCACTTGGAATTAATGAGCACAATTTCGTTAGAGTTTCTGGTAACTATACTATGCTTCTGTACAATATTAACAGGGTAGTTGTGTGTATATCGTAACTACCCCCACAGACACAAAACTCATCCCAAAACTTTTACTCACAATAGATTATAGTAAGCTTATAATTAAGTTTTTGTGAAGACCAGATGTGTGAAGACATAGAACGCTACGTCTATTCATCTAAATATAAAATTTAATATCTAAAAAAAATATAATTTGATATAAGAAATTATATAAGTTACAATTTTTTTACTAAGGGAAGGGACCCTTGACAATGGCTTATATTGATAATCTTTATAATGGATCTTTAAATAAATATGAAAAAAATAAAAATAGAAAAAAACTTATAGGCATATTTTTCTACATATAAATTGATGATGATTCAAATTTTATGTAATTTTATTATCGTTTGATAGTCCATAAAAAACTATTAAAATATTATTAATTTGTAACGGTTCTAATTTAACGGTCTTTGATGGACTATCAAACAATAATGAAATTGCGTGAAATTTGAATCACCATCAATATATAAGTAGAAGAACACGCCTATAAATGTTTTTCTATTTTTATTTTTTTATATATTTATTTAAAAATTTATTGTCAACATTGTCAAGTGATCCCTTCCCTATTACTAATCATTAAGGGTGTGCTTAGTTTTTATAATTAAGAAATTATAATTTCAACCTTTTATAATCAATGTGCTTAGTTTGTATGCAACCAATTCAAGATGAGTGGGAAAATATGTGAAGTGGTCTTCAAGAAATTCATGTAGTAGTTATCCATTAGTTGAAAACTCAATGATTGAATTTGATATTGAAACAGAGAACTAATAGAATAGGCATTATCTAGACACTTGACTCTCACTATATATATCTCCAAAAATCTACAAGTATGTAAACAGATATAAAACGAATTAATGAAATTTGCGCATGGCTTCTTTTTTTATAATGTATAATGTTTTTGGTATGGAGTATTTTAATGGAATCTCTATAATTATAATCAGATCAAAGACTAATCCATGCGTAATGCGTTGAAAATACTATTACTTGCTCCGGCGGTCTAAACAATCAGAAAGAAAGTCTGAATGAATTGTGCAATCACAGATGGGCCTTTATTGGGCTATGGCACCCAAATTATAATAGTGATGCTATCATTATAATATTTGTTCTCCCTGGTAGTCAACTTTGATTCGTAGAACCCAAATTAAGTAACATGTTACATGTATGACCCAAATTAGCAATTTCACTCCAATGTGTAATATTATCTGAACTATTTGCTTGTTTTATTTAATTGTTCATAAAAGATTTTTATTTTGATTTTAAATTTGCGACATTCCACACAGAAAATATTACCTCTATCACCGGACTAAAAGTTGGTTTTCTCATTAGCCAGTTTATATTATGTTATATTGTTCACCTCCATACTCCTATCAGAGTTCTGGTCCAATAACCATTCAATTTTTTTTTCCCATTTTGGTATAGTTTGGGATTGTGCAAGGGAGACAGAACAAAAATATAAATAATTAAAGTTTTGTCATCACGATGAATGCATTGTGCCTAAGTGATGGTCATCTAGATCAGTGTTGCAAGGTCAACAACAGTAAGGTTTCTTGTTCTTTCTTTTTATTTTTTCTTTTCTTTTCGAATAACAATTTGTGTCCCCGCTGCAATAAAAAAAAAAAATGCAAAACGACGGTATGTGGAGTACCCCTGAAAAAAAATGAACAGCATCTATATGCTGTTATTTGGATTGTACAGGGCTCATTCCTAATTGCCCTTGATTTCATCATATTTAACCACACAAACACAACCCATTTGTTAGAAACTTAGAATAAAAAAAAATCTTGACCGTTAGTGAGTCTTGAGCATTTACTGATATAGATTAAGCACAAACTATCCTTACAATTGAAGCAGAAGATGTTTTTTTAGAAGACCTCTTTTGCATACTTGACAATGAGTTAAACCATAATTCTCAAGCAGTAGACCAAAATTTTTGAGAATTTTCTCAAAAATATTGGACATCAAGATAAATTTGTGTCATGAGTGCTTTTCAAAATTTTGGAATTCCAACTCCATATCTAGTCTCTCTCATGTTTACCCACACTATAGGATCTCGATCTCAAAGCTGGCCATTGTTTTGCTTTCTTTCCAACATATTTTGTAACTAAAATTAGCTCTGATGGTCCCTAGTTCTTAGGATCGGACCTGATCTTTTGTTCATTTTTTAACGTTATATTCATATAAACATAAGAGTCGAAGGATCAATATGCCAAGTTCAAAATAAAAAAATTATTATGACTAGTGTCTTGATCGTGTATTGCTACGGTGATGTCTTTTAAAAATATAAAAATTTATATTGTCATTTAAAAAAAATAAAATAAAGATAATTTAGTAATTAATATAGATTTCAATCGTGAATGCATAATTAATGTAAAATAAATACAAAATTAAGAGAAAAATTGACATTAAAAATTTAATGAAAGTTGAAATACATAATTGATGGCAATCTAAGAAAAAAAATAGAACAATTGTACTTCTAAATTATTCAGCATTTTGTGTAACAATAAAAATTAAAAGAAAATTATAACTTCAACATAAATAGTCATAAATATAGTAACATTATTTGACGAATAACTTAATCTGACGCAATGATATTAGCTCTAAAAATTTAAAACATCTACACCGTTACATATTCAGAACATTTACGTGCTTAATTAGAAGTAGAGATAATAATAAAAATTAATTTATGTCCAAGACCCTTTTTCTGATTCGCTCTCCTCACTGTTGTTCTCTCTCTCCTCTCACTCTTGCTTCTTCCTCATCTTTAATGCATATTTGATCAATAAAACAAATCTATGCTCTATTTAGACTCTGAACAATAAGAAAATTTAATGCACTCGACGTTTATAAGTATCATTTTGTATTTTTATTATTTTGAATAAATGAAAAATATGTTTTTGAATCTAATAGATCGATATCATTAATAACTGAAAAGAGAGGGGAAGTATTGCGTAAAATTTTTATGTTATTATTTATATTAAGTTGTTTGTTATTAATGTTATCTCTTTTGCTATTCAACTTATGTGCAGTATTGTTGAAAATGCAAGGAAGCGTGTAAATAAAATCCGAAAGGATACGGTATAATTTTCATATCGATTTAGATATCTTATAACCACTTCCTTTGCATTATATGTAAAGTTCATTTGAGTAGTAAAGTAAATTACTAAATTCTTTTTCAAGTTTTATGACCCCGAGAAGGAAGAGCTTCAGAATATTATCAATTTTATATAACATATAATGGTTAATTTTGTAAATAAATCTGGTGCTTTTGCAGAAAGTTATTTCTTGAGAAACTCTAATATTACTTTAAAAAAATATTTTCCCGCCATAACCAAAAATTTTCGTTAGGTTTTAACAACTATTTCTTAATAAATTGAAACAATAACATGGTAAAAGCCATCATAACCATGGTTTGGCATCAAACACCTTTTGCTTTCAACCATATCATGCTATAATATAGATTACACAATTTTACACCTTCCTAAGTTATAATTTGGCTTTCCATGATCATAACTTCTGAAAACCATCCAAATTTTGTAATAGAACGGGGGCCTAAAGAAGTGATTCACTTCAGTTATTTTATAAAGGGATATTTTAATTTTGTCTCTGATATTTTCTAAAAAAATTGGTTCACAGCACAACAAATTAACTGTTGATCTTTTTTTCTTCAAGAAAAATCAAATTAGCTGTTTTAAATTTTAAATTATCCCAACTAATTTACAAACATTTAAAATAGTGAGAAATCATTATTTTGGTCCCTAAACTATTAAAAAGAATAAAATATAAGTTCTTCTTAAACTTTTAATTGCACTATTTTTTTTAAAACACCAAATTAATCCTCGAACTTCTTTATAAAAATCAATTTGGTCTTTAAACTTTAAAGTACATCAAATAAATTCTTAAATTTTTCATATAAGAAATACTTTGATCCCTAGATTAAAAAAACTAAACTGGTCCTTAAAGTTTTTATGTTAATATTATTTTTTTAATTTAAATAAAATAAAAATAATATATCTTATTAAGAAAAAAAGATACATCAAATCAAGGATTGGATCAGGTCTGAGCCCAAGGACAAATATTTAAAGGTGATCGGAGTAAAGTTTTTATTTATAATAAATAAAATAAAATAAAATCAAATCAAATAGTCTGATTACGCTGTATTTATGCATTTCTAATTAGACCCGAATCAACACTTTGAACCGAGTTTAAACTCGGTCCCAACTTATGTTCTATTTTTCGCTGTACGTAGGGCCGTAGGCTCTGTTTGAAACTCGATTTATGATGCTAAGATTGAGTTTCAAACTGACTAGAGGTGTTGTAGAAAAAGAGATGCTGAATGTATTTGTTTTATTGCTATCTGTTCTAACTTTACAGATGATACAACCTCTGACTTATATACTTGACAATCCTCTACAAATATTCTAACAGTAACTATTTAGTTACCAACGGTAACACTATTTTATTCTAAAAACTAGAAAATAATTGAGTGACTTAATTGTACAATTTAGATGCTCTTATTTTCTAATAATGGGTCAATGATGAAAATACCCTCACGTGTCTGAGACCCATACAGACCCAAACTACTATTTTTCTCAACACTCTCTCTTAAGTTGGATTCGTATAAATTTAGAGAACCCAACTTGCCAAGAATGTTCCGTTAGCGTGACTTGTCAAGAGTCTTTGTAAAAATATCCGCTAATTGTTCATGACTCCTAACAAATGGTGTCTTGATTTCTCCCGATTAAACTTTCTCTCTCACAAAATGACAATCCACTTCAATATGTTTCGTTCGCTCATGAAAAATCAGATTTGAAGCATGATTATCATAATACATATCCATGGCTCCCTTGACTTCAATCTTCATGTCGCAAAGTAGGTGCTTGATCCAAACGAGTTCACTTGTCGTTGAGGCCATGGCTCGGTATTCAGTTTCCGCACTCGACCTTGCCACCACATTTCATTTTTTGCTTTTCGAAGTAACAAGATTGCCACATACAAAAGTATAAAAACCCGTGGTTGATTTTCTATCACAGCTTCCGCTGCGCAACTCTTTTTCTACATGGTATCAGAGCACGACTCAAGTTCCGCAAAAAGGGTCATCTCAACAACCTGAGCACAGAACCAGGAACTGACACTAACCGGTGTGAGGCAATCAAAGACACTGGGACCGATCAACAAAGACAAACACCGGCAGAATCAAGCACTAGTAAATAGCAAGCCAATATATGTTCTTACCAGCACGAGTATATATCTTATTCATCATCAGTATATGTTCATTATCAGCAGCATAAACCTGATTTTCATTCCCAAAACTGGCAGACATCAGTGAAGACACTGAGTCCACACCAGAAACTGAAAATTTCATACCAACAAAAATCCATAAACCAAAAATGTCCCAAAATAATGACAGATTAACCTCCATAATACTGACAGACAACAAAAACTATGTTCCCTGGTCTAGATCAGTGTTTGCGGCACTTAAAGGCAGAGAGAGATTAGGGTTTATCACAGGAACCAAAAAAGTGTTAGTTTGTAATAAACTTGAAGTCAATAATACAATAAATTAATTATATAAAGCTTTGTTCATGAATTGGATATTTAAACGATATTTTGTTTCCTTGAGTATTATTGAATTTATGAATCATTCCGAGTTCATGACTGGAATTGTGAAACTTCATAATATAGAATATACTCTTAAAAGTCACTAACCAAGGTAATTAGCAGGAACACTAATTAACCGATATCAGGTTAGTATGTGGATTAAATGATGGTCAAGTTTTACAGACCATAGACAAAGAGTTGTCATTTTAATCACATAGATAGATGTTCTAGGAACATCGTATTTGATAGACCCCAAATGAAATATTAAATGGAATTGTGTTCGTGTCATTAATGTTTTCGTTCAGTATTAAATTCTAAAGTATGAGGTATTCATCTTTCCTACATAAGATATGTATGTGTGTGATTTCTACCAAATATTATCCGTAAAAGGTGGCTATAAAGGTAGCTCTTTGGTATACATAACTTATGCGGAGGAAGAGATGATTTGCCAAAAGTACTATTGTCCCTCATATTTCTATATGAGTTATAGCATCACTGAGCCCCTTGATAGAGTAAGATTATCTGCTAGCAGTATAATTACAAGAGTAATTATATTTGATAATTTACTCGGGATTAAGAAAAGATTAAGTTTGCAAAGGATGACACATACCTACCTTGAAACGATCGATAGCTATGAGACAAAAGAATTAAACACAAGTAAATAGTTCTTGGATCATAATATTGTACAAGACATCATCATCCGTGTAATTGGATGGTCATAGTGCATTCTCGCTGATGCCTCCTATGATTATAGAAGTTAAAACGATTTTAACTCTATTTACCAACATAACACGGATCTGTCGGTCACACCGTATAGGAGTTAATCGGAGAATCTTATTGATTAATTATAAATTATTTATAATTAATAATAAGATGGTTATAATTAATTATATATGTCATAAAGATGACAAGAAGCAAAAATTAGATTGAATTTATAACATGTTGGACACGTCGTATAAATTCGTTAAAACAACAACTAAGAAAAATATAATTGTACATGACAATTATATATATTTGATTTGGATTTTAAATGTTAATTATGGATTTGAATTATGGGCCAAAAGCCCATTAATAATTAAATCCTTAATTAATAATTAAAAATCCAAAATCAGAAAAGCCCAAAATCCAAAAGCCCAAGGGTATTTTGGTAATTTGGCCAAAAACCCAATGGAAAACTTATAAATTTGGACCTTAGATGTCATCATGCATGACATCATATATGACATCATCCATGACATCATATATGACATCATCCATGATATCATATATGACATCATCCATGACATCATACATGACATCATCCATGACATCATCCTCAAGGGTATTTTGGTAATTTGGCAATCCCAAATTTGGCTATAAATAGAGGGGTGGGGTGAGAGAGAAAGTTACACCAAATCAGTTCTACTTTCTCTCTCTCGGTATACGGTTGTTTCAGAATTCACGGGATCAGTGAATAGCGTTTTTACGAAAGTTGCGGTATTTCTGCACATTTGTGAAACAGAATTACTGCGAGTCATGAATAGTACTATTTCGTCTTTTTCTCGGGTGAATAGTATTTTTGTGAGAAACCGCGGTTTACGGTATTTCTGGCAAAAGAAATAAGCCGCTCTCTGGTCAGTCCTGGTGGATAACCTACAGAGGCATCAGACGTTTGGTGCTCCGAGACAAACCGATTTTCATTCCAATTGAAATTTGGAAGCGAGGTATAACATCTTTATTAATCTATTTAATTGTTAAGTAGATTAATATTTTAGAAATCAATCATGGAGTAAATCAATAAATGTTTAAAGAGGTGTGTATCTCTCGGTAATCATCCGACATATCATTTTAACCCTAAGCTTAAGTTAGAAGTAAAATAATATTTTATCGTCTTTTGTAAATGATTAAATTTCTGTATCTCTCGGTAATTATCTGACATACTTTAATCCCTAACTTAAGTAGAAGTAAAAATTTTATTCTACGGTCTTTCCGCAGCTTGAGCATTAATGGGATTTGGGCATTCCGAATCCCAACAAAAAGAACCAATACCAGTAAACCCAGAAAAACCAACAGAAGCAGAATTAGTAAAAATTGAAGACTGGCAAGTAGAGGACTATGTTGTTCTTACCATGTTACTTAATACACTGGATACACCAGTTCATAGCATGCTCATGTATTGTGAGTCATCAAAAAGCTGTGGGATACAGCCAAGAGGAGATACGGCAAACAAAAAACTTTCCACACATTTTCAGTCTCAAGTAAGAAATTGTACAAATTAAACAAGGTAGCAAAAGTAACTTAGAGCTTGTAACTGAATTATCGTCGAAGTAGGAAGAGCTTCAGATCTACCTCCCACCGACGACTGACCTGATTGAAGCTCAAAAGAGAATCGAGCAAGACTTAATATTCACTTACTTGGGGGGATTAGATTCGAGTTATGAGGCAGCAAGGTCTCAAATATTACTCTCAACAGAAATACCAAGCTTTGGCGATGTCATAGCAATCATTGATCAAGAAGAAACCAGACGCACTCTTATGAGCTCTCAAGTGCCGGAATCAACAGAGAACAAGACATTTCAAGCTCAACAAACAAACCCTAATTTCGCAAATCCTAGCTTTCGAGACTCGACACGGTAGAGGGGCGGCCCAAGCACTGAACGGTGCGATCATTGCAATAGAGCAGGTCACAGCCGGGATAGGTGCTGGATCCTGGACCCTCATCTCCGGCCAAACAGAGAAAACCGTGACAAAGGGGGCAGATGAAACAATATGCGAAAAGAGGAGAAAGGCAAAGAGGCAAATTTGAGGGAGGCAAACGCAAGAGGGACAAACGCCTCTTCTATTTGTGCGGAAGTGAGCAAGGGATCCTCTGAGGCGTCGTCTGTGCAGCTAGCACGTGTGCTGACTCAGTTTTTAATGGAAAAGCAAAATCAAGGTTTTGTATTATCTAAATCTAATCCTTTAGATTTTAATTCACCTCTTATTAATTCTGCATCTAACCAAAGGCTTTCTATTTTTTGTCAAAATAAGAATAATTGGGTTATTGACTCGGGTGCAACGGATCATATGACATGGGATAAAAATATATTGAAAGATTATCAAAACTCAAAAGAATTTCAACATGTGACTATTGCTAATGGAAATAAGGTTCAAATTTATGGTCAAGGCACTACACAAATACTTTCTAAGAATGTGAATAATATATTATGCTTACCCGATTTTAAATCAAATTTATTATCTATTAGTAAACTAACCCAAGATTTAAATTGTAACGTTATTTCCTTACCAAATAAAGTTATGTTTCAGGACCGAATATCAGGGAAGAAGATTGGTGAGTGATATTTGAAAAATGGATTGTATTATCTTGACAATAGCTCAAATAGTTGTTTTGTTTCGTCAAGTATATTACCCCGAGACAAGTTGCTACATCGAAGATTTGGACACCCATCCGATCAAGTTTTAAATAAATTATTTTGTTATAATTTAGATTCTAGTGATTGTGATATTTGTAAATTCGCAAAACAAACTAGATTATCTTTCCCTTTATCTACTAGTGTATCGGAAAAATGTTTTGATTTAATTCACTCCGATGTTTGGGGTTCGACACCGATTGACTCTTATAACCACTTTAAATATTTTGTTATATTCATTGACGATTATTCTCATACTACTTGGGTATATCTTTTAAAGGCAAAAAATGATGTTTTTCTATATTTTCAAGAGTTCTATAATTTTATTGAAAATTAATATAATGCTAAAATAAAGACTTTTAGATCTGATAATGGTACGGAGTATCTAAATTAAAAAAAATAGAATTTTTTAAGCAAAAAGATATTTTACATCAAACAACGTGTGTTAATACACCTCAACAAAATGGAAATTCGGAAAGAAAAAAATAGACATCTTCTTGAAGTTACTAGGACAATTCTATTTCAAAATAATGTTCTAAATACTTTTTGGTCGGATGCCATGTTAACGGCAACATACCTCATCAATAGATTATAAAGTCTCAAATGAAATAATATGAGTCATTTAGAGATTTTTAAGGGCCGAAAAATAGACTTAGATCATATTCGAGTCTTTGGATGTACTAAATTTGTACATGTTAAAAGAAATAATAAGCTCCGATACCATGTAGAAAAAAAGATGTTGAATGTATTTGTTTCATTGCTATTTGTTCTAACTTTATAGATGATACAGCCTCTACCTTATATACTTGACAATCCTATATAAATATTCTAACGGTAACTATTTAGTTACCAACGATAACACTGTTTTATGCTAAAAAACTAGTAAATAATTGAGTGACTTAATTGTACAATTTAGATGCTTTTATTTTCTAATAATGGATCAATGAGAAAAATATCCTCACGGTCACCCAAACTAATATTTTTCTCAACAGGTGCATAAATACGATGCAATCAGATTATTTATTTTATTTACTATAAATAACTAAAAATTGTGATCAGAGTCTGGGCCAAGTTGTAAGAATTAAAGAGGTCGCTATCTTGACCAATGACGAGACGACCAGCAGGCAGCAGGAGATAAGCTCTAGACTGATATGAACTGGAGAACAACAAGACTGGAGAAGATAATCTCAAGACAGTTTTAGTTTAACACAAAGTGACAAAAGAAAAGAAGCTGAAGCTTGCATCGAATGCATAAAACATTTATTCATTCCGATTGGATAATTAGCCAAGTCTGGATTTCCTCTTTTTTTTTTTTTTTTTTGAAATTATAACGTTATAAATAAGAGATCGATTCAAATGTACGGAATGGATCACTGATTAATGCAAAGTTCTTTAATTCTCTCATCAGCTGTTGACCGCATCCTAGTGATGTTGACCGAAAATTAAACAAACGCATAATTTAAGTTCAATAAACGAAATTTTAATACATTATTACTGCTTATAAATCTTACGACATGCAAGCTTTTTTTAATTATAAATTAATAAGCATTTATTCAGTAACAAAAGTATTCAAGCAAAGATGAATTACAAATTTCTCAAAAAGTTAACGCTATTACAAATTGACATTCCTTTCTTTCTTTCAGACACATAATATATGGTACCAAGTAGCAACGCTTAAATCTCAAAAGCAGAGGTGTCGAAGCTCTCCGAAAGCCCGGTACCCGTCTTGAATGTGATCTTCTCCTTCTTACTCTCTTCGATGTAAACCTCGACAACGGAAAGCCAGAGTAGCAGCTCTTTAGTCTTAACCCCGGTGATCTTCTTCAACTTCCCTTTCTCCACAAATGCTGTCACCTCGGTGGCGTACGACACCACCTGTTTGATCTTCTTGAAATTATGTTCTATCTTTTTCTTCTGAATGAACCATATGAAGCCGGCATCTCGGTTATAACCGAACTCCTCTATGTTTTCAAGAGGAAAGAGGCCATTCGGGAGGCCGAGCTCTTGAAGCAATTGAAGAGACTTCTTCTTGCACTCGGCATCTCCTCCAGCGACATCAGCACCTTCGCGGTAGTTGTTAATGATTTGAGAAGCCATTGAATCTTTTTGAGGTCTGTGTGGTGGTTGTGTATGTGGAGTGATATATTGAAGTGGTTAATTGATTGATATGATTAAGGGTACTATAGTGGGGCAGGGCTTATATAGAATAGAGAGGCATGAAGAGGAATGTGAGTGCTAGTGCATGCATGGCACATGGAAATGGCGTTGTTGACTTGGTGTAGTTTTGGAGACAGCCATAGTGGACTTTTCAGGTGGTCACTATGGACTATGGCGTGTACCAAAAACTAGTTCTGTTTGTTTAGACCGTGCAATTCACGGTACAGATCAGCATGGACGGCATCGGGTTGACCTTCATCCTCAATTGCATTAAATGCAGGCAGCTGGTATAATAATTGATAAAGATGTTGTTGTCAAAAATTAAACTTGCAAGTACCTTAGCTACTTTTTGCATAGAATAATAAATCTGTATGCAATTATTTTGTCATGAATCTAAGTGTTGGTATTCTTTTTAAGAAAGATAGAGTTGAAGCATTCAATTTTAAATATTTTTCTAGGATTTTCTAATTGGGTTTCAAATCCGAAAACTGGTTATAAATTTATGTAGTACATAGTTTTTTTTTTCTCAAATTAGACAATGTGCTTCATGCGTTGTTAAATTTCTCTAATTTGTCACAAAATAGGTATTCTAGAACTGTGCGTGTTTGACTCTCTAAATTATATAATGCCGGCGTCAGAGAAAATTCAATATACCAAATTTGTATAAAGAAAAAGAAAATAAATTCTACAATGCCGTTGCCCAAAGTGGACCAACGTGCAACATACGTCCATCGGTCGACATACGCATAGAAAATATAATTCGTAAATTAATAAAAAGAAGATCAAAAGTGAAAGCCGTAGTCTGATTAGTGTAAAATTGACGAACTCGGTCAAACATGGAGCATGAACCATTGCCATGCACACACTTTAAGCTAAGTGATACAACACTTGGAAGTTGGAACAAGGCCATGAATTCACTATATAAACGTCCCCAAGCCTCTCTTTTCTTCTCATCCTAACTCACCAGCTCTGCTCAGATCCTCCTTTAATCAGTACTATAAAACCTTTCTATATAGTAATTACATCCACCAAAAAAATATCTATGGCATCTAAGACCACTGACAACTACAGAAACAGTGCCGAAATCAGCAAAGGCGATGCTGAATCCAAGAAAAAGTCCGTTCAATTGCTTGAAGAGCTCGGCCTCCCAAGGGGTCTCTTTCCTCTGGAAAACATAGAGGAGTTCGGATATAATCGAGATGCCGGTTTCATATGGTTTCTTCAGAAGAAGAAGATAGAACATAATTTCAAGAAGATCAAGCAGGTGGTGTCATACGCTACCGAGGTGACGGCGTTTGTGGAGAAAGGAAAGTTGAAGAAGATCACCGGGGTAAAGACCAAAGAGCTGCTGCTCTGGCTTTCTGTTGTCGAGGTGTACATTGAAGAAAATAAGAATGAGAAGATTACATTCAAGACCGGCACCGGGCTTTCAGAGACCTTCGACATCTCCGCTTTCGAGCTCCTTGAGTAATTAACTGTATGTTGGATTACTGGTGTGCGTTTGAGGCATGTATAATTTCGTGAAAAATGTGTGTGATATTCGATATGTTTTGTTTGCAGTACCCTTCAGTTTTCGTAAACTTATATGTTAGGACTTGTACTTCATCATCTAGTGAAATAAATTTGAATGAATTGTCTGTGTATAACTTGTGGTACAATAACAATTACAAGTGCCGATGTTACAAAATTGCGCGCCATATACTCATAAAGCCAGGACTGAGGTAGGATTTTGATCGGAGAGGTCAATAATCAAATTTAATAGTTTATTGAATTTAAATTTATTAACTAATTAGATATTAAATATAAATATTAAAATTATATCTTTTATATATTAAAAATAATAAAAAAATAAAAGTCAAAACAATAAATAATCATAACGATAAAGAAAATTCTCTTTTACGAAACTTCATATTTTAAATTTTTATATAATTCTTTCATTATCCACGATATTAAATATTTTTTTCTCAATAAAAAATAAAATTCAGAAGTCAGAGAAGTCAAATTAATAAAATTTTAATTTAAAAACACTATTTTTAAAAAATTAACCGTCTGTATAAGCTACAAATATTTCCGTCCGATTTCTCAATAAAACGGTCCAAATCAGAAAATTCAGAAGAAAAAATAATAATTTATCATATTTTTTAATAATAATTTTTCTAAGAGAAGTCAAATTAATAAAATTTTAGTCTAAAAATACTATTTTTTTTTTAAAAACTAACCGTATAAGCTACATCCGCGCCAGAATGTACCTCTCCTCTTTTTTGGGCCAAAGCCTTTCAGTGGGTAATTTCGAGATTTCAGTCAAAGTGTTTCCGAAGATTGAAAACTTAGGTCACAAAATGGGCTGGGCCTTGGATCAGAAAATGAGATAGGCCGGGACTGTTTTGAATAATTTCCAACCGTGTAGTCTCTCTTTAGTCTTTTGACATATATTTTCTTTCAGTTAAGATTATCTTTTATTTACAAGAAGGAAGAAACCCCAAAAGAATTTAATGGAAATGTATGTACAACTTGATCAGTTAATACCACATCAGGATCTGTGCAGTTAATTTAGTGCAGTTCTCTGCCACTTCATTCCTTTTCTTGCTATTATTATTTTTATTATTATTTAAAAAAAAACACCATAATCAATGATGAAATGATGGCATTTAGCATTTGCTTCCGTCCAAGGTTACCATGTGGTGATTGCTTGCTAAAGAAACAAAGTGCATAAAGAGAATGCTTTTTGTTTCTCTGCTACACGTGCTGAGAACTTGTTTGCAACTTCAGCACATCCACGAGCAAAGTTGCCAGAATTGCTTGAATTTCTGATCCATATCATTTCTCTTTACAACGTACTGTAAGTGTAAGGTATATATAGTAAAATAATTTGGTGAGGACTGAGGACTGAGGACTGAGGAGGCATCACGTGGGTTCTCATATTTGGATCAGTAGTGTAAGTGTAAGTGTAAGTTACTCTCAATCAGATGAACAATTAATACATTTAGTTAGTTGAAATTATATATACATCTGTTATTAATCTCATTGAAGATTGGAATTAATGAATCCTCAACCAGACCACTGTTGCATTCTTGACGAGAAACAACAAAGAACCATAAACAGGGGGGGCGCCACCACGTGGTTGACAACTAAGAGAGTTGCACTTCATTATCAATTCGCCATTTCGCATCATTAGGAAATTGATGTGTGCTGCCACATGTGGACAAGTGCATGAACTGCCACAGTAGCAGTAGCTTCCATGTTTGAATCCGACCCCATCCAACGGATACTTTGTTTAGCTGTCTCTCTGGCTCTCAGCCTCTGTCCCTCTCAATCTCTCATCTCCTTCCCCATCCGTACGGATTGGACCAGGACCATTCGTCCCATCTTCAGCTCGGATCCGTTGTGTCATTTTCTCTGTTGCTACACATATATGTTACTGGTAAGTAGTAAAAATCATTCATTCGAGGTTAAAAATCTATGATTCAGATATAATTCCAAAAACAATAATTTCTTATAATATAATTAATAGATAAAATTAGTAATCTTTATGAAAAAATATACTTGAAATTGTGAGTTTTATAAAAAAAAATATGAACAAAATCATTGTATTGTATAAAATATATATTAATATTGTACAATTATACGAGTAACCTTAAATTGATTGATTTATTTAAAAATTAATGAAAGTGTGAGGCAGATATTCAAATTTTTATAATTGCGATGTAACTATTTTCTAAATTATAACATAAACGAATTCAAATTTGACAGGATAAATGAAAGGAAACAGTATTATGTGGCATGCGCCACAGAAGATCAAACAAACAATATAATAGGAAAGCCAACACGGTTTCTATGGAAGAGAGGAAAAAGTATACTAGGGTCAATGACATGTGCATAAAAAATAATAAAGAAACATTTCTTTAAAAAATTATATTATTTTCCTGTACTTAAAATAAGCTAACGTTTTTTTTTTAACAAAAACAGACAAAATATCTGATATTTTCCATTGTATTTCGAAAAATCATACAAAAATAAAGTATTTCAGACTAAAAAATAAGTAATAAAAACAAACAAACCAATCTTTCCATACAATCCAAAACCAAATAACTAAATTGAAATTAAAATTAGTCCTATTGATCAATCACCCTCGCAGCTTGCACCTAAAATTAATAAGCTAACGTTGGTGCCAAAAAAAATGTCAGGAGTACTCAATTTGATTGCTGATTAATTTAGTTAACTTTGAGCTCAATTTACAGTCAGACTTTTAAGCTTTATTGGCATTCCGAATTTCCAAAATATTAGAGTTATAAGTTCCCAAATAAATAATTAAAAATATAAAATTGATAAATATATTCAATTAAAATTTTATATTAAGAAAATTTTAAACATAATTTTTGAAATATTAAAATATATATATAATAAAAAATATGATAATCTTTAAAGAATAATATTAAAAAAAGTTAAATTTCACTTCAAGCATATCACACTCATTTATTTTAAATGAGAAGAAAGAAAAATTATATATGAACCATTGGACTTAAATAGATAAAAAAAATTAAATAAAATTAATATGTGAAGAATTTAAATTATATATGAAAAGCTTGAAAATTTAATTCTTTTATGTATTAAGAATTTGTCCGTAACGGGTCCATGTAGAGAGAATGCTTTAATTTTCTTCCATTGCTTTTCAAATTTTCATATGATATATTGATTATTTTTATTAGTTTTTTTTTTAAAAAAAAATCGACATTTATTTTGTTTGATTTCATTATCATCTATTCTTGTTCTCTGCCGAAATATTTTCAAGTCGTGATAGAAATCTATACACCTTTAACTGACATTGGATTTTCAATTAATTATTTTCCAATGGAATTTTCTATCTTCAAAAAAAATGACCAGATTAATTATGTATAATGTTCAAATTTATATTATATATTTTTTTGTAGTCTTCAACAAATTTATGCATTCCAGCAACACAAGCAAGTATAAACAAATTTGTAGATCCGTGCATTGAACGTATATACATAATACATGCAACTATTTCAAAATGTTTTTTGCTTGCAGATATTTTTTAGTTGTTATAAATTCTTGCATTAAAAATACAAATACATATGAAGAAGCACAAAGAAAAAGAAAAGAAAATTCTACATGCTCCTGTACCTGAGTACTGACTGGTTCCAGTGACTAGTTGACTACTGAGTCGCCAGTTCTAGAACTAATATAAAAAATGATGGGACATGTTAGGGGGTTTGCTGAACAATTCACTGTAAATGGGGCCCAGTTGATTCGCTGTCCTTTGCTGGTGCAACTATTGGTGCTGTAAGAAAGTACCCGTAACAAACAGGGTTGGGCTTGGCTGGCGTATTTATAATTTTTTGTCTGTTCTCTTTGTTACGGCCTTCAGAGGGTTTTTGTACACAAGCTGAACAATTTTTCAATTTTTCTACACAACCTAAATAATATTTATTTTCATAAAATAAAAAATAAAAAATAATTAAGACTTTTGGGAACGTGAATTAACAAGTTACTTGCTCTATTTGAACTATAAAATTCTATAATAGATGAATGCGTGTCTAGATATGTATGATGAATTTATGTAGGAGACGTTAAAAAAATATTGTTGGAATAACGAATTTTATTTATAAAACAGCATTGCACAACAACAAAAAAAGATTAAATTTAATTTTGGAACACAAGAAAAAAATTAAGCATTCTTATATAATATTCTAATACTGACTTTACTAAATTTGACATTTTATCACAAATTTAACATGTTGGATTGGTAACATATAGTATATTTAACATTTTACAATAAATTCATCATAAATTCTCTAATACTGAATTTGATATATTTGACATTTTATCATAAATTTCAGTATTCTTATATAACTAGAAATAAGACCATGCTAAAAAACTGAAAGTAAGATGTACGGAGCTCGTTGGATCCAACAAAAATTATCTCACTATTTTATTTTATTTTCAAATAGGTATTAGCCGATTTTCATTTATTTTGGGATTTTTCCCTGATTAATTTCTGAGATACGAAGTTAATGTAACTTGTTCAAATATTATATCGTACTATCATTGTCAAAATTAATCAATCAAATAACTTTTAAGGTCGGATCAGTGCCTTAGACGGAAGAAAACAACAAATTTTAGCAAAATACGTCTTGCGGACTGGATAAACATGCAAATGATAAAGACTTTTAAAAAATGGTGTTTGATTGGTGGAAGGATTAATATAAGAATAATATTTTTTTAATTTAGTGACTAGAATAATTTGAGGTTAAGAACATCTCGAAAAAAATGAAAAGAATGTTAATTTTTTTACTATTTTGATTTAGTAAATGTAATTTTGATGAAACTTAAAAAGTGATGGAGGGAATGAATAAAATAATAAATTATTTGTTTAATAATTATTATTTATTTA
Organism: Schoenoplectus tabernaemontani; assembly: GCA_037127355.1. Lineage (NCBI taxonomy): Eukaryota > Viridiplantae > Streptophyta > Magnoliopsida > Poales > Cyperaceae > Schoenoplectus > Schoenoplectus tabernaemontani. Next base: position 2,325,328 of record CM073745.1, on the reverse strand, counting down.
ATATTACTTTATACTAATATTCTTATTATTTTATTTAACACTAACTATCATTATTATTTATTATTATTATTTTATTTTATATTAATACTTATTTGATATTGTGTTGTACTTATTATTAATTATTATTTTGTTTAATACTAATAATTATTATTTTATTTATTATTATGTATTATTAGTTGTTATTATTATTTGGAGTGTTTTGAGTTTTTTAAGTCACCGTTTTTAATTTTTTTTAAATGATGTTCAATTATTGAATATATTATTATTATTATTAGAGTTGATTTTCAAAAATTAAAAACCATTACTTAAAAATCTCAAAACACTCCAAATTTTTGCATCCCATAAGATTTTCATATAAAGAATCTAATGAGCATGATAAATTAAAATTTGGAGACGATTTGATATACTTTTTGAGTTAAGATCACGAAATACCTCCGTAAGGTTAAGCTCACGGTATCTTTACTCATATATGTATATATATATTGATGATTTAATAGAATAGTAAAAATTTGAAACTAATCCAAAATTTTAATTAGTGTTTAGATGATACACTATTTAAAATAATAATGCTACTTTTGAAACAACACTAAATTTTATCAATCCAGCACATCTTGCACCAAGTATATTATTCTTACTACATCTGCGCCAAGTATATTATTCTTTCTTTTTCTTTTTCTTTATCTGAATAAACACAAAAGTACATTATCAATTTCTCATCGGTATCGGTGCGGTATTATTTCAAGGACTAATTTGCATATTGTCTGCTATCTAAAAAAAATACATATTGTTTGTAGAACCGACAATCGAGGCTCTTTGGATCACGAGCTGGTAAAACAGTGCAGATAAAGCGTCGTTCAAAGGGATAATAAATTAATTAATTATAGATAAAACGCCACGGAGTACGGACACTTCCTCCAGTAAATATCAGACCGTAAATAAAATTGACAAAATATTTCAAATTTTTGCTTTTGATTTTGGGAGGAAATACAAGGAATTAAACATGAAAAGATTAACAAGTTGGTTATTTAAAATTTTAAAACAAAATGACAACTCATATTTTCATTTCCTTTGTTATTTTTTCATTCGGTTTCTGAAATTAGAGCTCAAATTAAAGAATCACATACTTGAAAGAAAGCATAATACCAATATGCAATAAATGGCCATCAATTTTAATAAAAATCTACTTGAAGCAGCATTCCAAAATTTCCCACCTACTAATAAAAAAACTTCTCCAATTTTTCTAAAAATTTTAAATCAGGATTGAAAGAAAAAAAAAATTACGTACAAAATCAACATTTCAATATTAAAAAATCCTTATTTAAGAATGCATCAGCAATAAACCTATGCTATCCTAAAACTTTCACGAAATATGAAATATCCAAAAAAATCATCAATTTATGGAATTAAAAGTCTAGAAATACACAAAAGAGCGATTGTTATTGACTTATTGTAGTTATTTGACAGCCGGTATATTTTTTTTGCACTTTTGTTAAAAGGACTGCTGGAAATCTTGGAACCCAATAAAATCCATACATTGAGCATTATCTTATCTCGTCCCATGTTAAACTTGCTCTTCCCAATAAAAATATAAAAGACATTTTAATGTCCCTCACCATTCAATATGCAATAGTACATTACCACTGATCTTTATTTCATTAGCATTTGTCTTAAATACATAAAGGTGAATATCAAATTAATAAACAATTTTGCGCTATATATATATATATATATATATATGATATATTTTATCCATAAACAAGATAAACTATTGAACGTCATTTTCTCAAAAGGAAAAACCTTAAAATATACAAACAGATAAATTAGAGAATGACACGTGAGAAGATCAGCTAAATCTTAATTTTCTTTTTTTTTTTTCCTTTTGGATTTTCAAGATCAGCTGAATCTTAACAGCGTGCATAGCGACCTAGGTGTTACGCCAGTCCCTCGCATGGCGCTCTTTAACCAATAAATTATAACTAAATAAATAAACAAATATGGGGCTGCAACAGGTCCCCTAAATGAACAATGATTGTATGTACCGGCAATTAGAAAAGCCCGATTGGAAAAAAAAATTACAAAGAGGCACGTTCAAAAGGAATTAATTAGAAAGCCCAGTTGTAAAACAAAATAATATTCTGCTTGACTTTATCTCCAAATTTCAAACAAAATTTTTTGCATTGATGAAGCTTCCAAAAAAAGAAAGTGTTCAAATGAACATTCATATATATACAGTTAAATAATTCAAGCGTTGAAGATAAAATTATCCAAATAGACGATGATTAATATTAAGAATAAAAAAACAAATCACTGATTATTATAGCTTGACATAGATTTATCACCATGGCAACTATCCTGGTGTTTTGAGGATTTGAAGAATAATTAATAGGAATTTATATGGGTTTACATTTTTTTTTTTAACTATTTGGAACATATTATGTAAAATCTACGTAAATGAGATCTTTTTGTTGTAAATTTCTATAATAATGTTACAAAGAGAATCTAGACTAAAAACATTGTATTTGGAAAACAAAACGAAATGGTTAAAACTATATTTTGAGCAGTGAAGGGAGTGCATTTATTTAATCCTTCAATAGTAATTCTGAGGGACAAGATGGGGCATTCTAAATATTTCCTAAAATAAATTAACTCCATATATTAGCCACCATTTTATCCGAAAATATGTTTAATTAATAAAATCTTACGATAATTAAAATAATACCGCCATTTATTATGCATATTATATAAAGTTACTATACATATTAACAACTTTGTTATACAATTCATTTTGTATAATACTTAATCGATATCGTTAATATACATAATAATTTATTTAATATACATAATGACAGTATTATATAAAATGAGTGATATAATAAAAATATTAAGATACATAATAATTCATATAATGTGCATAATTAAAATTATATCAATGGCATTATCAACAATCTTATCTGTCGGCCAGTTCCCTTTAATTAATTACATGAACGAGCATGAAATCGAAGCCTATAACAACGAGACATGTTGGTGTTGTTTGGGTGGTTATCTTTTAGAACTTCGAAGGGAAAGAGACATCTCTAAAGTATTTTTAGTACAATTTATCAGAAATTGCTCTGATATGTATGCCTTGGCAGAGGAAAACGACAAAAGGAACAAAGGTTCATTGGATGAATAACATATTAATATGTTAATATGCTATGTATAATGTATTGCTGGAGAAGGGTGCTGTTGCTCTGACATATATTAGACGTCAGCCTCTTATGTTTTCTGAAAAAGAAACTTCGGATCGGAAAAGATAAATGATATATAATTTTGTAAAAACTAATTGATATAATTTTACATTTCAATAGTTCAATCACATAAACATGAAAAACGAACAAGTTCGAATTTATCATTTATTTACATCTTCTATAACTAGTCTTGTCAGTTTCAATCCCCCTGATGCCTAATTGCCTATGCAACAAATAAAATGTTGTATGACAAAGGTTGCTTAGCGGACATATTTCTAGGGAGGGAGATATATTCTATTGAGAGAATTGCAGATGAGAAATTGCTGAAGTTTTAAGAGAAGTATAGTGGGTCAAATTCAACACGGCGACCCAAGCAAGCATCGATGCATAAACTTCACTTAATACTTCAGCAAGTTGCTTTCAAGGGAAGTTAATTTGTATTTTGTTTTTCTCTCTCTCTCTCTCTCTCTCTTCATCGAGATCATGCACCAGAGTGTGTCAGTAAATGGATATAATATGAGATATAATTAGATGTAAAATGGAGCAACGCAATTGGTAAAAAAAAAAAAAACATACCAAACAGAGGAGGAGAGAGAAACAGAGATCCACGACATCCACACCAAAACCCCCCTCATGTGTCATTTCCTCTTCTCTCTCTCTATCCACACCAATGGTACCACCTTCCATTAGAGACCTTCTGTGACTCCTCCAATGGGTAAAACTGGAAAATGGCTTAAGAGCTTTCTCACAGGAAAGAAAGACAAAGACAAAGAGAAATCAAAAGAGAAATGTGACAATTCTTCTACTTCTTCTACACCAGTACCAAAAGAGAAGCGCAGATGGAGTTTTCGCCGGCCGACCGAGGCACGCAAAGAACCTGACCAATCCTTGGCCTCCACGTCAGCACATGGCTTCTTGGAAACCCGCATTGACCCGGAGCGCCATGCTGTCGCAGTGGCGGTTGCAACTGCCGCCGCTGCCGATGCAGCTGTTGCAGCAGCTCAGGCCGCAGCAGCAATGGTTCGTCTGACAAGTGGTCCCACCAGTAAAAATGGGGCTCATGGGAGGGTTATCAGTAAGAACAGTATGATTGAGGAGGCCGCTGCCATTAAAATCCAGTCTGTTTTCAGATCATATTTGGTATGTTTCTTCACTATATTTTGGAATTGCTCTGCATTATATATAAAATTGGTTATTTGGATCATCGTTCTTTTCTTTTCTTTTGGAAAGAAAATTATTTTACTGTACCATAGATATGTACTGTTTTCTTGATAAAAATAAAATTAATATTTGGAAAAAAATATATATAATATCATACATGCAAATTTCTTTTTCTGTGGAATGTTTCTCTTTGTAAATGATGTTGATGTATTGGTAGTCAAGGATTATCATCACCCTGTTGATAGCTCTTAGACCTCATCTGATTCTAAATTTCTGGAATGATTTTGTTTTGGTTCATTTCTTTATCAAGCATTGAATTATTAAACACTGTGATGTTATCATCATTGTATTATTTTTGTTTCTCCAATTGTTTCGGTAACAGTAAAGATTTGACTTCTAAAATTCATTACTTTCGAGGCTAAAACTCTCTGCTGTTTGAACTGTTTCGTATTAAATAACTATACGATATACCTTATACAGGATCCGTATTTATTACTTTACAAAAGGTACCACGAACCTAGTGCATTCTTACATATTTGTTAATTACTATACTATATATCTTATGCATTCTTGCTTATTTATTACTTGACAAATTGTATTGAAGTTAAAAGAATCCGCTACCAAGAAATATATAAATTAATTAATTAGATGGTTAAAATCAATTCTAACATTCTTATTAAAAAATGGTCACCATTTTATTTTCAATAACCTTATTTCTAAGATAAGTTAATATATATTGTTTTTACGGCATTAAAATCTGCAACCTCAATTTTGTGTGATTTATTGCTGGGGATTTTTGAGCTATAAAATGATAGGTTAAGACTTGTTGATAGTGAGACAAAATTGCTTATGTACCACGGCAATGTTAGCAAAATATGTACAGAACATACACCTATATAAAGCACAAACCACCGACAACCTATGTATTGGGGAAGAATCGATCTAGTACTTTGGGTATTGTTGAAGATGTCAACGGCTCTCATGCTGCAATCTTGTACGATACATTGATTGAGATTTTACAGGATTGAGAAAAAAACAAGAAAAAGGAAATTCACAAATTTAGACAAACTTATAAGCAATTGAACTTCTAATTACAGGCAAGGAAGGCCCTTTGTGCACTTAAAGGACTGGTAAAGCTACAAGCACTGGTGCGGGGCCATCTTGTCAGAAAGCAGGCCTCGGCAACCCTCCGGTGCATGCAGGCTCTTGTGGAAGTCCAGACACGGGCCCGCTTGCAGAGGATTAAGATGCTAGAGGAGGAGGAGGAGATGAGTAAGTGCCGAACCCCACAACGCCAGCGTTCGGTCAGAAACTCACCTCAGCATCCCCGATTCAGACACTCAAATGTAAGTCAAGATATACGCACTGGTACAGTGGTACCCTTCTTTTCTGTAGCTTGACCTGACTGGTAGACTACCGGTACCGTTCAACCTAATAAAAGACAATATGCATGTGTCTATTAATCGGAAAAAAAGTATTCATCTCATGCGAGCTTTTGTTTGCAGGATAACAGCACAGAAGACAATGTCAAGATTGTAGAAGTCGATACCAGCACATCAAAGGCCAGGCACAGCTACTCTACCAGTGCCAACCACCCAGAAAGGCCACTATCCAGTCACAGCCGTGGTGGGGTCTACCACCCGAAGGTCTCGCCAACTCCATCAGCTCTGACTGACATGAGCCCGAGAACATATAGCGGTCGGTTTGATGAGTTTTCCTTCACCACTGCACAGAGTGGTGGCTGTAGCCCTGCTGTTGGCAACTATTTTAAGTCGGGATCATGTGCCTCCGATGCCACTAAATCACCTTATGGTAAGTAATTATATAAGAGCAGCACATGCCTGGTCAGGTTAGTATGAATGCGTAGTGGTATCTGGCCTGACTGGTAGCCAACGTATCTACTGGATGTTGTTGTTTTTTTTTTCTTAAAGAAAAAAAAAAGCAAAAGAATGTTTCTAGAACCATAAACAATTTAATTAATTCACATGTAAGCTTTTCTGTTAAAATTAACAAAGAAAATGAGCACTTAATCAGCTCTTCTCACAGCAGGTACAAGCCAAGACTACCCACTGTTTCCTAACTATATGGCCAATACCGAGTCGTCTCGGGCCAAGGCACGCTCGCAAAGTGCCCCAAAATCACGACCAGCTGATTCCTTCGAGCGACAGACTAGCCGACGGAGGGCAACTTTGGATGGGAGAAACATCCCTAGAGGGATTAAAATGCAACGATCAGCCTCTCAGGCGGGGCCCACCGTTGGGGGGTATCAATACCCTTGGTCAGTCAAACTTGACAAGTCCAATATGTCTCTCAAGGATAGCGAGTGCGGGTCTACGAGTACGATTATGACTAATGCAAGCTACTACAGCTCCCTTATTACACAAGAGGTGAAATAAGAGGGACATTTCGGAATTTTAAAAACTAAAAAGTTTATACTCATCTTGCACAATTACTTGTTGCATACAAAATCCCAACTCCTGAGCTTTTTTTTTTTTCGGCTTGCCTAACAAAGTAAATTGTTTTACCAGCACAGCAATGCCTTGTGTCCTTGACCCAAATGCATAGTCCAAGATACTAAAAATCCATTTACTAGTAGCATACAATCATCATTCCAGCAATGCAAACTGTACTACCATTCAATTAAACAAGCAAGCCAAAACTTGTACCCACCAAATACTGATTCAACTACCTAGCATACAAGAAGTATCAGTGCCAGTTTATGTGTTTAAATGCATGGTTGTGCAATTTACCAAGTCCAGGCTGGCCTCCTAATAATAATTGGTTGTAAGCATCTGGGACCATGAATTTGGAGCAACAGATAGTTGCAATATTAGAGCATTTAGCTCCAAAAGCATGAAATCATATTGGAAGTACATTTCTTGTCTGATGCTGAAGCTATGATTAAAATTAAAGGGTTGTAGTTTCCATAAGTACACAATTGACTGTACGTTCCAGGAGCACCTACTGGAACAGATAGCAATAATTCTAGCATTAATGAACTTTTCACAAAATATAGATATAGGATATGATTTTTTTTGGGTCTGATAATTTTCAGGTTCACGGAATAAGGTAGGTTGTTTATGTCTGAAGTCTATATGAAGACTATGAACCTGAAGAAATTCAACTTGGAAGGATTTCATCTTTGTTAGGACTTACGAGGTTGTTTTTGACTTCTTTTTCTTTGGATTTTGCATTTGGAATTTTCTTGAATTCTCTAGATATGCTTATGTTGATTGTAGATTTTGATTAATAACCAAAAAACACAAATTTCTGATTTTTCTTTTTTTTTGGTATGCTGTGTAAGGTTATGTAATGTAATTAAAGTTTGATTTTGCTTGATTGTATAATTGGTAGCCACAGGGTCATTGAATCCGAATTTAATTAAAGAATGATCAAGTTTTCCAAATCTTAATTTAGAATAGCTTAAGGTTTTCTGTGGATGTCACAATAGAGATAATTAAGTTATTGGATCTATGAGATTGCCATGCACCTAGTTATCATTTATTAGTCCCAGATCCAAGCTATAAATTATACGTATGTTACTGATTGAATTGACAGACAAAGCTGAGAGCTATTTAACCTAAATATCAAAAATGAGGTGGAGTAATTTTCAGGTACATATTTTGTTTGCTGAGAAGGCTGCTACAAGATTCAACACACTGATCCATTAACAGGGTCCTTACCAATTACAATTTCTTACAACACAAGATTAAATGAAGAATCAAACTTTGTAAAAAAGTATAATCCAATATAGGTGCCATGCCTGTAACCATGCTTCAAATTCCATATCTCCAAATATGTCATATGCAAATTTAACAGGCTGTGTGTCAGGCATCAATGAGCGTGAGTCAATTCCTAACCAGCTAATCTATATTGTTCCACAGGAAATTCAATCTAATTTTTCTTTTGTTCTGGGTTTGGGGTTTGTCCCTAACTGATGAGTGATGAGTAAAGCACTTGAATTATGAATCAATAACTTTACATAAAAGAGTTAGGCTTCATGTTTTAATTAGTTGGGTACAAGCACGAACGCATAAAGTATTGTACAGTACAAGTATTACAGAATATTGCATTATATGTGTTTTCATTGAGATTACTGCAGAAGATATCAAGTAACGTACAGTACGAGCCAAAGGCTAAGAAATGAACGAGAGGTCCAAGCTGGTGGAAAATTAATATATAAATTACCGAGATATGTTTTATATGAGAATATTTCATTATATATGTTTTAAAAATTGCATTTGGCATAGAACAATAAATTACCAAGATATTTAGGCATTTCTATCATTTAATTGAAATAGCAGTTTTGTTTTGTATTTTGCTTAGTTGCTATGGACAGATTCTGAGTAGTTTCGCTTAAAGAACTTTAGTATTAAATACCCATGGTACCGTGTTGTGGTACCGATGAATATGGTTTCTAATGAAATAGCAGTTTTATGTATTACTCCTGCACTGTGTGATTTTGAATTACTATTTCATGTGGAATTCAGAAATCTCTCTTGTCATCGTAATTATTTGGGTCTCTTCTCTTTGTAAGAAAAAACTAATATGTTCCAGCAATTCTGGTTAAGTCTGCCCAATAAAAAAAGATCCGGCCCAATTTTGATTATGGAGAAAATTTTAGGAAATGCAATAGAAAGTCATGTTCCAAATAAGTGAGGTCCGACAAAATGAGTACGATTAAATGTTTTAGGTTTATGGGATCCTGCGAAAATAGTCATATTCGTTTTAATTATCTAAATGATGATGGATTAGTGACACAATTTGTTGCACTCGCTGGGATATTGTTTTAGGGTATGTTTGGATGGGATAGGAATAGCAGAATAGTTATTGTTCTCGAAATAAAAATTGTAATTGTGTATTCAAACGCAAATATTTATTATTCCGAAACAATAAAAATAATTATTATTCTACTATTCCGTGATGGAGATAAAATAGTTATTATTCTTCTTAACTCTTCATTACTATTTTAAACAAATAATCTAAATAATATTTCTACCATTCAGAATAATATCTTTTTATTATCCTTACGCTAACCGAAAAATCATTATTTTTCACTATCCTCATTATTATTCTTAATTTCTCTATTCTATTTTTTGCACCATCCAAACATACCTTAGGAAATGCACAAGACAAACTATTTGAAACGGTCCAAATTATTTAACACTGCGTACGCCATAGAAAATACTCCATTTGGCACAGGTTACAAGGAATAAAATATATGGACAATTCCAAGAAAAAAAATTATACCAAGGTTAGTATCGGTATTAGTAGTATAAAAGTAGTGTTAGGAATTGACCCAGAGTCCTACATTTGTCACTACACAAGTATTAGAGTCCAGGAACTATTAGAAGGTTAAATTCTCTTTAGACATTAGTGCTTTGCGTTGGATTTATACCTTTTGAAAGTTCTTCCATGTTTTTCAAGAAAAAGCAACGCATGCATAGAGAATATATAATTCTCAAAGATGCGTGAGATTTCCCCATTTTTAGCCCAGCATATAATTTTGAAATTTTGCAGCAGCCTTATAAATTCCCCGAAGAACTAAACTATAGTTACTGCCCTATTCTACAGAGACTTACTTGACACCGAAGCATGGAATGACCTAGGGATCCCTAAACTACAACTAAGAAACCACCAAGAAGGTGACGAACTGGTCAACTCTAATCCTAACACCACCTCAAACTACCTCAACTAATACCTTAACCACTACAATATCTCAAATTTTACAAAAATTGTTGCCTGAAACCAAAACAACTACAATGCAGTCTCTTTGAAGCTCTTTGTCAACCAAATTGCCGTCTCTCTAGGTGAAACCTTTTCTGGCCCGAAGGGCTTCAACAATATATTTAACTCCTCGTACCTTTCCTGCTGCAATAAATGAGCACTAAATTCCAACAAACCCTCCAAGGCCTCGGCTCTTTGCTGGTAGGACGAGGTGTCAAACCGTCTTTGACGTGAGTCTGACGAGGCCCGACTTGAGACACCAGTGGAGTCATCACTTCCATTTCCATTTCCATTTTTGGTTTCTGAGTGGAATATCTGAACAGTGCACTTGTCCTTGGTGATTGAACAGTCAGCTGGGTGCAACATGGGTGCATTTACAGACAGGTCAGGTTTACGGGGGAGTGGGAAGAGGGGATCATCCGAGGCAAGTGGGAACTCAACCATGCGATCAATATGAGGTGCATTTACAGACACATTGGGCGAATCAATCTGGCTTAACATGCCAAGGCTTCGCCGACTTGTGTGATATGCTGGGGTTGGTAATGGAAGGGATGCCCGACGAGCTGCACGTGTTGTGTCGGTATGTTTGGCTGGTACTTGTGAATTCTGCACCTGGCATTAAATCAAACAGAGTAATTGAAGATGCAATTTGCAAAATGCCCAAGAAAGAAAACCATTACTATAATAAAAATAAACATTACCTCTTCACGGTTTGTATTGAGATTGAAGGTGTGAGAAGCCTCAGGATGGCTCCGAGGGGTAGTGATGGTCTTGGCAGGTGGGTACTTAGGTGTGTGCATGATGCTTGAGTGCCTTCTGTTAATCGTACTTCTACCACCTGAGTTTACCTCTCCTACTTGATTGCTCCCTGTAAAAGGCCACTCAACAAGATTACAATATGATAAAAATAAGAAAAGGTGAACTATAGTAGCAATCAGTCATTTAGGTCGAGCTCAGGGCATATGCTGACATTATTATATCAAAGCAATATGTATGGACCAGGACAATCCCAACTCACCAACAAGTGAGAAACCCGAGTTAAAGCTATTTGTTCAGACTTCAGGTCAGAAGGTTCAGCATTACCATCCTTGATTGTTATTTAACGAAGTTAATGAAAGACGATGTGGTTATCACAAGGTTTGGCCTTCAAGTTCAAACATATACACAATTAATAAACGAATTCCTGCAGACCTGATCTCAGAAAGGAAGAAAACCTAAAATCGACCATAAGTATAATCTGTTGGATCAGGCAAACAATTAACAGCACAATATTTACACAAATCAAAGCTCCACACTCTATACAACTACAAGTTGGCAAGAATAGTTAATCTCCACCCTCCCAAGGGAGCAGCATAATAGAATACTGAAAAAAATAATTATCATTCTGTTATGAGCATTTAAAATAAATGCATTCATGCGGTTTTCACATTGTCCACAAGTCATGCAATGAGTACATACATACCTGTTGAAAATTCCTTGGTATGCAGACGATTGGAATTTCCGATATACTTCACACTCTGAGTAGAACTTATGGAGGCCCGTTCATCTGACGGCTTCATAATCTTTTCATTTCCAATGGAGCTCCTCCTGTTATTCACCCTTTTCTCATTACATACTGATGTTTCTCCTTTTTCTACTTCAACTATATCTTGCTCAACCTCTTCTTTAGGGAAGCTGATGCGTTTTATTTTGGGGCTCGGTAAATGGGCGTGTTTTATAGGAGGTATGGGTGTGTGACGACCCGGGCTCATTGATTTCAAATGCACCTGGAGGACATATGGCTGTAGATGGGGGTGCTTCAGTAGCTCTCCAGCCTGACAGAATCAAATACGGACATGTTGGTTCAGGTATTACCATTATTTTACAGTACTGTTTCACAAATGACACCCAACAGATCATACTTTTTTGTAAACTACGGAAACATTTTTGATATATTTAAAAATAGAAAGTGGTGTCACAGTATTTTCCATTTAATATGCATCAGGTTTTTCCCACCAACTGCACTGATCATTCTTTGTCCGGGTCAAAATTAAAATAGAAACAAGATAACCAGATTTAAATAAAAACTGTTTGCATGAACTTTTCTGAACAAATTTGGTTGAAATAAACATAACATTGGTGGATAGAGCAGGACTGCTATGTTCTACAACTAGTCAACATAAGTATGTAAAACCCCAAAACGTCACAACCATGCTTTGAGCAAGTAATTTTAGAACATTTATTAAACCAAGATAAAGAAAAAAAAATTAGTATACACTTGGTCGGTGCTCTGGGCTTTTCCGCAGCATGCTTTTGATGAGCCCCCTACTGTAATAAGAAAAAAACTTGATCACATTAGAAAGCATTCAAACAAAATTGGAATAAAAAAATTATATTTGAAATTATTACAATCTGAAATTTAAAACCCAACAATTCTATTCCAGAATATATAAATAGCATGCACAGAACACATTAATCAGTAATCACTATATAATACACCAGTACAAAATGAAAAAGAGAATACATTAATTTGGATTATACATTTTATGAAAATAGTATAGCCACATGTTTGCATAGTATTTATGAAATTTCAGTTCATTCTGGAGTATGCAGCTATATTTCTCTTCCAGGAATATAGGTGAAATGTCAATATTTCATAGGGCCATGAATGATATAATCCAAATATATTGAAAGCAATTTTCAAAGTAAGAGTAAACTTACAATGCGCCAGAGTATGTGGTTGGCAGAGGAGAAATTATCGATTTAGTAATTTTGTTAATCAACGCTTGCATGTCCTGTTTAAAATGAAAAATGAAGTCACTTTGTCAGTGTAGCATGTATTGCCAAATATAAAACAAAACATTACCAATAACAGCTTAATTTTTTTTTTGCATGGGGCTGGAAAGGCTTACAAAAGCTTTAAAAGCTGGCTTGAGTGATGCCATCTCATAAATACAACAACCTGAAGTAGAGTACAGCTGATCTATAAGAAAATGCATTTCATAGAGGGAAATCAAAATATTTTTAAAGATGGTACTTACCTAGAGACCAAATGTCAGATTTGGTACCATATGGTATATCAGCAAGAAGCTCTGGGCACATGTAACTCGGCGTGCCCACTACCTATAAGATTAGGACCAGAAATTAATTCGTCATATTTACGGAATAGAATACTTTTATCTTACTTGCATTACAAATTATAGAATACTCACAGAAGAAGCAAGATCGTCAGACGTCAATATTTTTGCAAGGCCAAAGTCACCTATTACAAATTACAAATGAGAAGTTAGAAATAATAACTCAGTTATGAACATGCACGTGAAAAAAGCCAAAACCAAAATGTTTGGTTGGTATAGAAGGACACAATGCTTACCTAGACGTATGCTTTGATCTTTCATAAGAAAGATATTCGAGCACTGGAACAGAAAAATAATACGCATGCTTGTCAAATTTAGCAAAATGAATATAATGTTCTCTTTTTTAGGCCAGAATAGAAGCAACAACGATAATAGAAACCTTGACATCACGGTGAAGAATGTGATTATTATGAAGATAATCCAAAGCCATTAGCAACTGCACCAGCCACTTGCACAACTTCTGCTCATATTGGGGGAGACAGAAAGAAAGAGAGATTAAATGCAATTGTTGGATATTTGCACTGCATGTAGTAAATATAAACATTTTTTTTTTGGCTTAAATAGCAAACCTCTTCAGAGAACAGAGTTCTATTAGCCCTTTTTATAGCTTCAGACCTGTGAGCACATTGTAGAGAAGAACAAAATGTTTAAAGAGGTAAATGTGGAACTTTAGATTTTAATATATTTAAGGTTTTTGGAAATAGATTGATGCATACATATCTCCACCCTCACAGAAACCGATCACAATGCACACATAACAACCCTGAAAGATAGATAATGATGCACATACAGATTAATTCAAACAGCTTATGATGCATACATATTACATAACCAAGCAGTCAAAAGAAAATTATACAAATGAAAGAAACGTACCTTCTCTACCCATGAATCTTTGTATTCCACAATAAATGGATTCCTTACTTTGGAAATTAGCTCCATCTGAACAACCATTCAAAACAAAAGTATCAAATTTCATTCTATCATTCTCAAATCAAAGGTTACAAAACTTTTGTTTTCATGGAGTCCACGAGACCTGTGTGAAAACTATGAGCAATGAACTCAAAATTAACAAATTATAAAATGGCGAAACTTTTCTAGTTTCACTCATAAAAAAATATTCTATTCAGATTGTACAAAAAATGCTTACTTCCTGGTGAGCAGACCTCTTGCATCTGTCGGTTTGTCTTGCGAGCCGAATCTTCTTCAATACATACCTGACAAATCAATTGAGGATGAATATTTGAAAATAGAAAACACGTCAAGAAATCTGTAAGTGCAAAATGGCTCTTTTCCCCTTACTTCTTTTTCTCGAGCTTGTGCTTGACAAGAAGAGCAGAGCCAAATGCCCCTTTTCCAATCTGCTCCAAAACCTCATACTGCTCCATTTTTTGTCTACTTTTTCTTTGAATTGGCAAATTTAGCGATGCTTCTTGACTAAAGTCTGGACTAAATCAAAATAAAAGCGACTCACAAAAATCAAGCTTCATAAATGAATAATCTTTGTGAGAACTAGGAACTACATTTCGAGGAAGAACGAATTTTTAAGGATAAAGAAGAAAATTAGGAAACGAATCTTACAGAAGATACACTAGAACAATTGATCCTCAAAAAGGAGAGAGATTTGTCAGCACAAGGAGATATACAGTTAAAACTACAGCCAGAACAACCAGGCATTCACTACAGAGTCAATAAAGGCAACATTAAATTCATTTTCAACGTCGCATTTACACCGCTAAGAACTAACATCACTTTCTATTATCAAAAATCGTGAAAAAAGTCAAAAATGACGCAAAAATTGCTCTTAAAATTTAGAAAATCGCGAAATTAAGACTTGAGAGCGCTAAAGGATGTACGATTGGTTAGAGGAAAAGCAGTAAAGATCTGATAAAAAAAAGAAAGAATTTCGCAACAAATAGCTAAGCTACTGATAAATTGAACTTACCTTGAAAAGCTGAAGCTGAGATCCCGCCATTAGTGCTTGAATGGAGAGAAGTAGCTCGTTTCTCAGCTCTTCCACATTATCAGATCACATGCGCGGATAGAGACAAAATAATAGAGGGAAACGAGGTGGAAGTGATGTGAGAGTGAAAGAGAGAGAAAGAGAGAGCGGCAAAGAGGGAAGAAAGGGAAAAAGGTAGCACGGAGGTTCAAACTTCAAAATTTGTAAAACTAAACTAAACTAAACCCCAGCGAAAAGTGAAGATTAGAACTGCTTGGAGAAGTGAGATGAAACAAAGGAAAAAGGAGGGAGGAAGAGAGAAAAAGCGCAGAGGGGAGAGAGTGTGCTTGAGTGGAGAGAGAATGAGAGAGAGAGAGTTGCGCAGTTGCGAAAAGAAGTCAAATCAGTGTTTTTCTAAATTAGTCCTTTCTTGCTTCTTTTTCTTTTATGTTTCATATTTCCTTCTTTATTTTTACAACCTTTGGAATTGGAGCTGAGGAAAGAATTGGTAAAATTTTATTTTTATGGTGAGATTAATTATTGAATTATTTTGTGGAGCCATATATTAACTCATATTTTTGATTTCAAATTTGGTTCAAACAAATTCGGTTAAAGAAATGGAGCGCATGTCACGCCGTTCGTACTCCATATGGAGTTCACCTTTCCGGTCAATGTCAAAGGTATTTCTTGTTTCTATATCAATAGGGCCAACTTTGTGACAGGCCATTGGAAGTGTGTTTGTTTTTTTTTACATAGTAATAAGTTATTAATTCAGGATAAATTCATAATTCAGAAAATGTTCAATAATATCAAAAATTTGACGTTCTGGTATAATATAAATATAATTTAGAAATAATTATTTCATATAATATAAATCAAATATATATTATTATGATAAAATATTAAAAATATAAATTTTATTTAAAATAATATATTTTATCGAATAATTTGTGAATATAATATTTTTTATTAACAAAATGTAATATATATTGAATTAATAAATAATTTATAAAATATTCAGTTAAAGATGAAAAATAAATTATTTGTTAATTATATGACTATGTTTTTTTTGTATGTCTGTGTAATGGATTTGTCCTTTACTTTGTTGCCACAGCAGATCTGATGTCGGAAACCGGTAACTGTAGTTGGATTTGACCATGTGGTCACGAGAGTATTCATATTTGAGGTGCGCCGAAGACCGATGAAAAGATTTAATAACTCAATATCAAATTATTTAGCTTTCAAGTTTCAACGTCCCTAGTTTTAAAAATTGAACAAGTATTTTCTTTGTTTGTTCTCATTTAAATTATAGGCGTAAATATTTTAGCATTTAGTATTTTACTTACTTCAGCATGGTTACTCCAAATGATTTAGTACTTTAGGTTCCGATATTTTATTAATAACGTAAAAAAAAATTTAAAATATACCAAAATAACACTACATAGTTCGAAATCACAAAACTAATCAATCCGAATTTATTAAACGTGTACCCAGTTTTGTGTTTGGTAACAGCAGACTCAGGTTGCATTTATTAAATACGGACCTAAATTTTTTTTTAAAAGTTAAGATTTGAATTGTATTAATTTTAATCATCATATATAACTCTAATTCTCTTATAGTGTACAAATAAATTCAAGTCCGTTTTTAAGAAATGTCGACTCAAGTTCACTTTTAAAAATATATGAACTCAAGTCCGTTTTTAAGAAAGATGAACATAGACCCATTATAAACCATAGTTCTTTAAAATTCATACTTGATACATAATAAAGGTTAGTGAATTATTAAAAATTTTAATTTATTTTATAATAATAATGTTAAAATCATATTTAATATATTAATTAATAATATTTTAATAATTTGGCAGAATGATTTCGATTGTAGTTTATGCGTGTGGTAATATCATCACAGGATCAACGGGTATTTATTATAATAATCATCCTAGTTTTGCTTTTTTTGAAAATGAAGATATGTATTTTGACGAGGTTATATACAGACAACTTGGATTACTAAAGAATAATATTTTTTTAGTATTAGGACTCGGTATAATACATGAGGTACTAGCACTTATCATTTTTGTTTAATTCCTATTCAAGATGAGATTGAGTGGCGAATGATATTTTAAATGGCAACAACTGAAATGAATTGGAGAATGGTTGAGTTGTATGTAGAAATATCGTCAATTGATAATGCAGAAGATTCTTTAAATAACATGCCCAAAACCAACAATAGAACCATGAATATTATACTTTCCGTGATAAATCTAGCACATCAAATACACGACCCAGATCCACAAAGACCCCTTTATCCGACATCTGCCGGTCCAAATGTAATAGATTAATGGGAGCAAAATGATTGTGATGAGGGTGATGATGTTCGTAATGAAAATAATGATGTGTTAAAAGTAAAATGAGCGAAATGATAATGATGAGGGTAATGATAATTTTGTACCCATTTCACAGATGGATAGGAGATTGGAGAAGATTATTGAGACTCAGCTGATGAAGATGATGACCCATGTTATGATCCTCAAGCGCGTCGTTTGATTGTAAAAAATAAATCAGAAAAATATCATTCGGTACTTGATTTTAGTGATATTTCTGAGATCAATAAAATAAATGCTCCATCACAGTCATAATTCAATAATTTGTTGTCAGAAAATCAAGCATTTAATTCTAAAGAGCAATTATAATAGACAATTAATGAATATCATATAAGAGAAAATATCAAAGTGAAAATATAAAAGTAGTAAATCTATATTGGTGATGATATACAAACAACGACCCAGATATTTTTGGAGATTATATGTCGTGTGTCCTACGGGTAATCATTTATGAGTTATCAAGACTAATCCCTACGATCGCACATGTGTTCAAGAGATTACTCGTTCAAATCATGCACAATTAACTGCGAAAATAATAGCCGATGCAATAAAAAGAGAGTTGGCAGAGGACATGACATTAACAATTAAAACAATATGTGCATTATTAAGAGCAAATTTTTCGGGTGTTAATCAATCCTACTCTAAGATTTAGCGAGGTCGTGAGGAAGTAATAACACAAATTTTTGAAAGTTGGGAGGGTTCGTATAGTATACTACCTCGATTATTCAATATTATTCAATCAACAAATCCTAGAATGAAATACAACATCTTGACGGAGACTAGCATTCAATCGAAAAATTATCATTTTAAGTGTGCAACATGGGCTTGAGATCCCTACATCGAAACTTTTCAGTACCTTTGACCGGTCTATAAGTATGGATGCTATTTTTTTTGTCTAGACGTTATGAGAGAAGATTATTGATGATATGTGATTATGATTCTGAAAATCAACTCATACCCTTGATATTTTTTTTGAAAAAGAAAATCTAGAGAAATTTAGGGTAGTTTATGAGTTGGTTGTGTCTCAAAGTGATCGGACATGGACAAATTTGTGTAATTTTCGATCAACACAAAACAATCAAAGCGATTTTTAAGTATCTACAATATGGTTGGTCAGAAGAAAATGGAGATGTTGCATCGATGTTGTAACATATTTCGGAGAACTTGTACAAAGCATATCCCAATAGATTTTGTTATATATAATAATTATAAAAATCATATTATTAATAATAAGAGTGATAAAAGCAAAATTTTAAATCTATGAATGGCAGCGCGCCACTGCTAGTGGCGCGGAGCAAACGCGCCACTTTCTGTGACGTCTTTGTATAAATGCGCCCCGTCGGTGGCGTCTTTGTATAAACGCGCCTTGTTAGTGGCGTCTTTACCGAAACGTGCCACCGGCAGTGGTGTGTTTGACTAAAAACATATTTTTGATCACTAAAAATATCCACACAGATAGATACATGCGCAGTTAGTATTTGTAGGAGACAAACGCGCCAGCGACGATGGCGCGTTTCGATAAAAGACGCCAGCGGCGATAAGCGCGCTGCCATTCGTAGATTTAAAAATTTACTTTTATCATTCTTATTATTAATAATATGATTTTTATAATTATTATATTTTAAAAAAAAATTGATGTCCCAATTAGGATATTAAAAATCACTTTAAATGGTCAGCTTTAAAGAAAAAGGCTCGTCGATTTAAGGAAGGTATATTATTTATCAGACAACAGTACCCGAATGGATATAAATTTTTATTAACTGTAGGTACTATAGTAGATTAAATGGTAAAGAAAAAATAAATCCAAGTAGATGGGCTCAATACAAAGATGAACATTATCGTTGAGAAATTATGATAAGTAATGTGTCAGAATATCTAAATCGTGTATTCAAAATATGTCGATGTTTGTCGGTTATACCAATAGTTTAAGGTACTTGGTACAAATACGTTAATTGATTCGACGAGCGGAGAAATACATCTTTGATATTAATAAATGAAGGAAAAACATGATCAACGAAGGTTACCAAAAAACTAAATAAAAGAGCTGAAAAATCACACCCACACAGGGTTGATCTTTATGTCTCTGATCGGGGGGACTATGAGGTTATTCACCATGGTGAAACATTATCTAATGATGATTTTGAGAACTTTAAATACACTATCTACATTGAATAAGATATGATATCAAAATATACGTGTTTGAAACCGAACCTAACTGATATACCATGCTCCCATATTTTTATGGTAATAAGAGTTAGAATATTTGAGTTAAATCGATTTATATGTCCTTTTTATAATGCTCAAACATTTCTTAATACTTGGTCCGAATATTTTTATTCATATTCAAATTAAATTGATTGGCCAGAGCAACAATCAAAGAATCATTCCCGAGCGACGATTGATCCGAAGGGATCGTAGAAAACATATTCGTTTACTAATGGTTTATGGATGAAATGGAAGGATGACGGGTGAAATGAGGATCAAAACTTGCATTAAATAATAACAACTCAGGTAATATTTTAGTACGCAAATAAAATGAAGACTTATATTTTATTATGTATATATGATTGTGTATTGTATATTTTCATACTGCAGAAAATTTAAATACTCAGCAAGTAAGTCAATATGTATGTCATTCCATCACTCTTCCACCATCGAGAAATAATATAAGCAATACTATTTTTGATGTTGCATGACATTCAATTAGCGGTGTCTCTCCTGCTATATCTTGAAATGTACATCATGACACTAATGAATCAGATAATTATATGAGTTAATTTATTATATATCTCCTGCTATATTTTTAAATGTATATCATAACGCTAATGAATCAGATAATTATATGAGTTAATTTATGATATAACCACATCTCCAAATAATTCTAATTTTATTCGATCATAGGTGCATCAAAGTCAACGCGGTAATCAAACTGCATGGAAGTCATTTGCTGGAAGAATCAAATTGTTATTTAGAAATTCTTCTCATCGTCGAATTTGAAACGACTTATCAAAAATTATATTTAAATAATATTTGTTTAAAAAATTGCTAAAACGTAAAATAAAAATTGAATGTAAACTAAAATTATTCTTTTCTTACATAATAAAAGCTGTAAATTTCATGCTTGGCTAACAAATAAATAAATGCTGATCCTCGGATCTTTTTACAAGATAGTAGGTTGATAAACTTTTAATTGGCGTTAATTTTTTGAATGTACTTTTCATAAATAAAAAGGAAATAATTGAATGCAAAACTGCACGGTGTTATACAAGCACTCAAGCAGAAGGAAAGTAAAAGACTACTAAAGTCATAAGGTGCTTAAATTATTTATAAATAATTTATTTTTTTATTTATAGTCGGATATTTTATGAATAATCGATCAATTTAATTTATAATACGTTTTTTGGTAAAAAAAAACTATTCACGAATTATTCGATAAAATAGCATATTATATTTTATTTTTATTTTAGAATTTTTAATATATTTTTTAAAATTTATTAATAATATATTTTATTTATATTATATAAAATAAATATTCCCAAATTATTATCATATTATGTTCGAATTGTGAATTTTTAATTTCATTAAATAATTTTTAAATTCCGAATTTATTACAACGAAGAGAACAAAAAAACTGTGAGCTATATGGCTATGACTATCTATCTATATATTTATGGTTAGACCGATAGGTCCCTATAGTTCGCTTTTGCCCCTATATGTATGGGTTTCCCATATTTTATTTCAAAAAATGAAAAATTTTTTCTTCATCGTCTCTGTTTGTCAGTCAACAGTATTATTTGTCCCTGTAAAAACCACAAGATATCAGTGTATATTCCTGACCCTGGGAAATATCAAATAGCATAGAAAACACCAATATTTTTTTTTCCGAGAAAACACTTGAAATCTAACAAAATGCCACGGGTCCCTATAAAAATAGTAAATTTTAATCGCTGCTGCTCTGCCTAAATGGTACAAAAATATAGCGTCTTAAGAGTTAAGAAAGAAGGATTAATATAGAGATCATTTTTCATTTTTGGTGTAACACTTACACAAATGACAAGTTGTAAGATATTAGAAGTATCTATTTGCCTATTTGGAGAAGAAAATGGAGGTAGCCAGTTTCATATAAATGGAGAGCATAGAGATGCGTCGTGGGAGGATGGGATGCGTAACATGCGTTTGGCGTTGGAGGAGGAGACGGCTAATCAACGATCTCTATTGCAATCCGTCTGTAGACCGTCCTGTCACATTTGTCTGAATACGGGTCCTATGTAAATGTAACCTCAATGGTAGGAGAGGCTGGAGGCTGGAGCTCGTCGGTCCTCGGTCAGCGACGAAACATTGGTTTGGTACGGAGAAAGAGCAACAGAGAACCTGCTTATATTACTCCACGTCAATTTTTTTTCTTTTTCTACTATGCAACATAATTATAAGTTCGTGATTCGAAAAATATTTGGTGAAATTAAAAATTTGACGTTCGGATATAATACGAATATAATTCGGAAATAGTTTATTTTATATAATATTAATAAAATATATATTATAATGATAAAATATTTAAAATATATTAAAAATATAAAATTTCATTTAAAATTATATATAATATATTTTTTATTGAATAATTCACGAATAAAACGTTTTTTAATTAAAAAACATATTATATATTAAATTGACGAATTATTCATAAAATATCCGACTATAGATAAAAAATGAATTATTCACGAATCTTATCACTATGCTATGCAACTACCATTCCATGGTGCATCGATCATCCGTAAAAAGGCTTCCTAGAAATCTGCACTTAACATAGGCAAATTTATTTATTTACAGTGGATAATGTGCATTATGAATCGTGTATAATTTAGAAGGCAAAAATCGACTAATATTACAATTAATATATTCTTTATTTTTCTTTATGTTTCACTTCGTCATTATGTATTGTGTTTCATAAGATAAAAGATCTATAACATTTTGCACGAATCGTCGTGAATATCGGATGGTAGAAAAATGAATATTAGCACAAGCAGCTGCGGTAATAACGTTACTACCAGAGGCAGATGTACTAAAGTTGGCTTGCAAACAGGGACAAATACAATATTTAGATCGAGAATGAGTCATTAATTAGATTATAATAGTTTATCGAACTCAAATTCATTAACTAATTGAGTTTTTTTAATAATTTAACAAATATTTCTATCTAACAAAAAATATTAAAATAATAATTTTTATATTAAAAATAATAGATAATCAAGTCAATGAAGAAATTTTTTCTCTATGAGACTTCATATTTTAAAATCTTTACATAATTCTTTTATTATTCATGATATTAAATATTTTGAAACTTTTGCATAATTCTTTCATATTTTGAAACCTTTCTTCAACGAAAGTAGTCAAACAATCCATGGGGTCAGAAGACTGATCTTTTGTCCGTATGTACATATGTGAATTATGCTACGGTGAGCTGCAAAGTACAAAATATATTTACATTTCACATCATATCTCACATTTTCAAATTCAAAAGACTGATCCAACCTCAATGTGATCTCCATATTAAAATATAATTGGAGATCAAATTTTATATTTTTTAACACAAAGGATTTTTATGAGTTTAACTCAAAATATACATCAAATCATATCCAAATTTTAATTTATCATGCTTATTAAATTCATATAAAAGATCTTACAAAAAATAAAAATTTAGGGTGTTCTGAGTTTTTTAAGTTACCATTATTTATTTATTTTTTTAAAAATTTAGCTCTAAAAATAATAACAAGATATTCAATGTTTATACATCATTTCAAAAATTGAAAACATTGATTTAGAAAACTCTAAATAATCCAAATTTTAGTTTTCCACGAGATTTTCATATGATAAATTTAATGAGATGATATATACTTAATTTAGACATGATTTAATGTATTTTATAAGTTAAACTCACAAAAGCTTCTATGAGGTTAAGCTCATGGTATCTTTACTATATATATATATATATATATATATATATTATGCTATCATTAGTCGCGAAGTACAAAATGTCTTTCTACTTCGTATCATATCTTTTATTCCCGAATTCAAAATATCAATCCACCATTCAAAATGTTCTTAAAATATGCTTGGAAACAAAAATTAATATTTTTTTTAGGAGTAGAAAATGTATTGAGTTTATGATTTTCAATAATAATAATTTTCTAACCCTCAAAAAAATAAAAAAATAAAAAAATATATAAAATCTGAACTCCAAATAATATGAAGAATACTTTGAACAATTAAATCAATATTTTAAATTTAAAAATAAAATATACAACGTAAAATATAAAAAAATATTTTGTACTTCACGAGCATAACTTTCTCTCTATATATTAAAAATACATTTTCACTGAATTATAAAAAGTGTACCAACTTCCAACAAATTCGAAAACCATGAGATGAATGATAAATCCTTCGGTGTCGCACTGTAGAACAAATTATTTTTAACCTTTTGCTTTTTGTTCTTTTGACCGTACCGGTATTATTTCTTAAAATTACTACTTGATTTTTGTAGTTTGTACTCACAGCGTCAATGTACTCGCTATGTTTTTCTCCAGCCTTTGACTGTTTGCTTTTGTTTTTCACCTTTTTCTTTTGGTTTTCTCGGCGCTAAATTCGAGCATTGCATGCTTATCCATGCAATAATTAATTAGAAGAATCAACAAATTAAAAAGGCACGCAATTCTCAATTCTAAGCGGGATATTTTTTAAACGGATTGTGTCGAAATAGATGTCAAAGGATTTTTTTTCTTTTTTAAAAAAAATGAAATAGTGGAATCAGGTTCAAGTTCTATACTTAAATAAGAAAAAAAAAGAATTAGAGAACGATACTTAAAACTTGCCAAAACTTTGAATAAATTAAAAATAAAAACGACCAATAGCCCGATATAGAGTTATAAAAAAACCCGGACGGGTCAGACCCGACCCGCTGAACGTGTGCGACCCGAATCGCCCGACCGTGACCCAACCCGTCAAACCCGTGACCCGTTAGAACCGACGGATCTAGCACGGGTGCGGGCAAAAAAATTTCAAAAAAACCCGTGCTAGACCCGACCCGTTTTGGACCCGTCCCGACCCGACCCGACCCGCCCCGACTGTCCCGGGAATCCGTGCAAACCCGGGAAAATTCAAAAAAATTCAAAAAATTCAAAAAAATATGGAAAAAATTAATTTTTTTGGTAAAAAATATAAATAATTATATATTTTAAATATTCTTAATAATTATTTTTGAATTTTTCGGAAATTTTGAGAATTTATTTGAATTTTATTGGGTTATTTTTGAATTTTGAAAAAAAAAAACCTTGGACCCGACCCGACCCGACCCGCCCCGCCCCGCTGACCCGACGGGTCTAGGACGGGTCGCGGCCAAAACCCCCAAAATGGACCCGTCCCGTGAAAACCCGTTGACCCGTCCCGCCAAAACCCGCCGACCCGTGCAAACCCGTCCCGACCCGACCCGACCCGTTTTTAATACTCTAGCCCAATAGGTAGGTAACTAACGTGGTGGAATTCTTGTCGGCGCAAAAAGAAAATAGGAAAAAAATAATAGAGAATAAAATCAAAACGCGTTGCATTTTGTTTGTTTGTGCTTCCCGGTGGCAAGGGAAAGGACTCTGTTCTGGGTTTATGAGTTTGTCTGTAACTCAACACAAAAAGATAACTTTGCGTTTTTTCTTTACTACAATTAATGTCGTTTTAGATGTAAGTAAAAAATTAAATGGACAAAATTTCTGGTTTTTACTTATTAAGAGTTAGCGCCGACCTGAAGACGTGCCAGTACAAACTTTGTCCTGATTGAGTACTTGAAATTGAGAGATGCATCAGAATATAAGCAACTCTGTAACAGGAAGTGCAAATGTACCAGTGTTAAACTCAACTCAACTCAACTCACATAGGATTCTCTTTTGGCAGGGCCCACAGCCATGAGGTGATAAGGGGGAATAGAATTGAATTAGGCATTGTTTTTGCTGGTACGCTGGTATCCTTTTCATCAGGTATGGAGAGCAATTAATTTTGCTGTGTAGACTGCTTGAAAGAGAGGTCAGATGCTCATCTCACATGCTCCTGCAATCTTCTTTAATTAGTCGTTGCTTACTGCATGTATACTTGTTTCTTTTCTTTACCTTTTTAGTTGAATTTTGTTCTCCTTTTTACTGCTCTAATTAATTTTGCATCAGAAAGAAACAAGTACTCATCCTTTCATCGACTGTCGGGTTCAAGTAGATGCAGTATTGAACAGGGGTGGATCCAAGAGGGTCCAGAGGAGGTACCTACTCTCTGGATTTTGAAAAATAGTATTTTTCATAATTTGTTTCCTTCTAATTTTTTTTTATCTCTCTTAAATTGTCTGATTATTTTTATTGAGAAAAAAATATTTAATATCGTGCATAATGAAATAATTATGCAAAGATATCAAAATATAAAGTTACGTAGATGAAAACTTTCTTCATCAACTTAATTATCTATTAGTTTGAGTTTTATTTTGTTGTTATTTTTAATATATAAAATTTTATTATTTTAATAATTTTTTATTAGGTAAGAATATATATTAAAATATTATTTTTTATTTAGTACCTGATTAATTAATGAATTTGAACCCAATAAGTTATTACAATCCGATAATTGACCCCTGATCAAAATTCTACATCCGCCTATGATATTGAATGTGTATTCTTAGATTTTTTTCTTTTTAGATTTTACAACTATAAATTAAAGTTTTAGGCATGCACCTTTATTCAAATATTTTCTCCTGTAAAACTCCAATTTCTAGCGGTGGAGCCAACTATTCTCAGAGACACTTCCCCATAATATTTGTACAACTGTACATCTATGACTATACATTTAGCTAGAAATAATTTTTTTTTTGAAGTAAACTAGAAATAATTTTAAAATCATTCGGTCCTGAGATTGAAAATAATTTTGAAAAATTGTCCCCCCATTGTAAATTTATACTCAATACATCCTTACTCCGCCTCAGGCAACTTAGTTTTAATTTTGTTAAAATTTATTATTTTAGTCTTTATCCATAAAGATTATATAATCAGTATGATAATGACTTCATAAATTAGAAACGGTACGGTAATGACAGCAACATGTGTATTTTATTATTATTATTATTATCGGAACTAATTAACTTCCATCATTTATTAATTTCTAGATGCCTAGATTTAGTACATGCCGACATAATTAGTTAAGTCGTCTTTGATCAATTATTATTCTTCAACTGCACATATAATTATAATCCCAGTCCCAAATCAATTACGCAAAAGATGGAAGAGCGGATGGAGTGTATGTTAACTTCAATTAAATTTGAAATTTGTTTTTATTTTGTTCCCCATCGATGAGGAATCAAAACCCAACTGTTGAAAAATTCAAATAATTTGATTGAAAGACGAAATTTTTTAATTGGCTCCAATGAAATACTGCAAATTTAATAGGATATAGGTAATTTATAATTAAATTTGAACAATATTTTTTTAATAAGGAAGATGAGAGTCAAACTCTTAAATTTTTATAAATATTCATAGAGATCGATTTTGAACCTATTATCAAATTTGAACGATGTTATTAGAAAATATAAAAACAAACACTCTCATGTCATTCCAATCTACTAACTCGACTGATGCAGCACAATATGTAAAAGTAATGGATATAGATTTTATATGATTAAGTATAAATCATAAATTGATTAACCAAACAATATTTATTGTTTCAAATTCTATTAGAAACATTTTTTTAAGTCAATTATAAAAAAAAAAACATAGTTGCTGCATAATATATATGGACAAAGTATAAAAAGCATAGTTGGTCTTGAGATGAAGCTTCGTCGAACAAGTCAAAACCCTTTTCATTTTAATTTATATCCGGTCTTGAAGAGGTACAAGTAACAAGTGAATTACCTAGATATGGCACTGTATGATATGCAATTGATTTTCCCAAATTGTACATAATCCGCCTCGGATTCTAATCAAGTCAGGAATGTAGATCTAAATCCCTCATGCCTCATGCAGTATATAAGACTAATATGAGCAATAAATAAACATATATTCTTCAAATTTTCCAAAAAAAAAACAAGATTGTACCCAGCTTAATTAATTAAGTGTGATGTAAGTTGCAAGAACCGCATAATTGTATATCCACATGGTATTGTACGGTACCTCAATAGTTAAAATGTGTGTGGGCGTCTTATCCATGCCTGAGCCAATTGCAATTTCTATATCTGCAGGCCCCCTTCGGTAAAAATTTTCTTTCTCCTCCTGTTAAAAGAAAAAAATATTGACCCAGAAAGTAATGTGTAGGGCCCGTTCGTTATTATAATTTTGAATTGGAAAGTCACGGTCATAATTTTTTCTAATCTTGAGGGGTGTGTTTGGATGGTAAAAGGATTAGCGAAAGAATAATACTGTTTGGGTTAGTAATTGAGAATAATGTGAGGTTAGTGATATCTCGGAAAATGTGAGAACAATGCTATTTTTTATTATTTTAGGTTAGTAAAATATTGTTTGAATGGTAACTTGAGAACAGTGAAGAGAATAATTAAAATAATTAATTATTTTTTAGTATTTTATTTAATAATAATTATTATCTAATACTACTTCATACTAATATAAAAAAAATTAATTTCTTATTATTTTCACTACTCTCATGGACGATAATTCGCTAACCCAACGTTTTCTATGGGTTAGCGTATTAGCACTGTTCTGCTGCTATTCTCAATTTCAATTTTGTGTTTGAATAATTGCTAAACCGAGAGCAGTACTGCTATTCTCAGAACAATAATATTCTACACCATCCAAACACACCTGAGGCGTTCGGTGCATCACAGAAAAACCAGGTTTTAAACAAGACCAGCATGGATTTCAACAAAAATGTAGCTCAAAATACCTTAAAAACCTGGCTTTTATTTAGAATACAGTTAACCATGGTCAAAATTTTATATATGCTATGCAAAACTGAAAAAGAGAACAGCGCCTAGAAGAAATTTCACGATCACTCCGGGATACAGTGGCGGACCCAGTAGTATCCAGGGGGGGCACGTGCCCCCCCTGGATTTTGAAAAATAGTGTTTTTCGGTAATGTTTTCGGCACGTGCCCCCCCTGAAATTTTTTTTTGCCCCCCCCTGAATTGTCTGATTATTTTTATTGAGAAAAAATATTTAATACCGTGCATAATGAAATAATTATGCAAAGATATCAAAATATAAAGTTCCTTAGTCGAAAACTTTCTTCATCAACTTGATTATCTATTACTTTGAGCTTTATTTTATTGTTATTTTAATATATAAAATGTTATTATTTAATAAAAAATTTATTAATTAAGTATATATATTAAATTATTAATTTTTTTTATTTAGTACCCGATTAGTTAATGGATTTGAACCCGATAAGCCATTACAATCCAATAATTGCCCCCCCTAATCAAAATCCTAGATCCGCCACTGCCGGGATACGTTCTATGCAGTAACAGGGAGATAGTGTCCACAACACCTCTTTCTCACCTGTCGAACCGCTGCACAAACATGGGACCTGATATCTGCCAAAGCGTGCTTCAATATACTTAGTCTGCATGACAACATCTTACATGTTGGAATAATGCAAGGACCACCAAATAAATAATTTCTGCTGAAACTCTCTTCTTAATTCATTGCATATTGGATACATACAATTGCATAATGTTCTATGGTTTATATAGCATAGAACTTTCTTAAATTAACTCTACTACATTCCTAAAATATCATTCACTACTTCCTATAAATTACCCCCACTAACTCCATTACTTTCTAAATATAATTGGTACTAATTTTGACTCTTGTCTT
The DNA here is from genome assembly GCA_037127355.1 of Schoenoplectus tabernaemontani. NCBI lineage: Eukaryota > Viridiplantae > Streptophyta > Magnoliopsida > Poales > Cyperaceae > Schoenoplectus > Schoenoplectus tabernaemontani. The sequence goes on along the minus strand of CM073745.1, from coordinate 2,295,938 downwards.
TCCTAAAATAACCCTATAATCATTCTATCTTTGCTGAAATTAGTTTTACTAAAAATAATTTCCTAAATAAAAATATTCTAAAAATATATTTTGAATCAATTCTCAACATTACAATCATATTAGGTTTCTGTTTCTCAGGGTACTAGTTCACGCATTGTGACATGGAGGACTGTTTTGTGGGGTTTGTGGAGAGAAAGAAACAATAGGATTTTCAGGCAGCATCTGTGTGCCGTCGCAGGTCATGGCAAGCAAAATCTGGGAGGAAGAAAGGCTTCGGCGCAAATACTGCCAATAGAAAATGTAGTGGATAGGCTAGCTAGGATGTGCTGTACTGTACTGGTAAGGAATAGGTTCCAGGGTAGGCTGGGCTTTGGAGTAATGTGTTGATGCAATGATAGAGATCAGGATTAGGAATGCTGAGGATAGATGTCTCAACACCAACAGCTTCTCTTAGCCCTTCTAAAAAAAATATGCAGGCCCAGACAAAAAGCTTTGCTATATTAAAACGTTACAATTTATGTAAAAAATTAAAAGGCATTCTTCACAAAAGAAAAAAAAATTGAAATTTTTGGAACATGGATAATTTGGTTTGGACTTTGGAAAAGAAAAAGAAAAAGATGAAACCATGATAAAATTTCTTCTCTAGTGATTTCATTCAAAATGGGTTCAATTACTGGGTCCCTTTTGAACCTTTTTTTCAACAGTTGGAGTTACTGGGTCCTGGCCTGGGGCCATTAAACTTTAAACAGCAGTCCCATGTCTCCTGAAACCCACTTCTAAATTCTAACATTGATCCAACTTTTCCAGACAAAAAACTTTTAGAAGATTTGAGGGAACGAAGTTTTAGCTGTCACCGATTTCATCTCAGCCGTCAGATTGAGCTCAGGCGGTTGAGATCTTGCTGGATCAGCTGCACAGCTCTGTACTAGGCCAGACAGTACCACAGTGGGAGCTCTATGCTTAATTGCTTTCTATTATTAAATAATTTATAACTTGCTTATATTATGAAATATATGCGTTTTGGTATTTACAAACTTGGAGCTGTAGATCACTCTTTCGTCCTATACAAGGAAAAAAATTGAAATCTCAAAACAGTGAAATGATCCGAACTAGATATTTATTAAAAAATAGTGAATAGCTAGCAAATATACATGAAATGGGGTGGGACAAAATTTAGGATAAGATATAATATCACATTTATTCAAAATTAAGCATATTTTATTTTGCATTATATCCTTTTTAGATAACTCTAGCACCTCTAGCACTTACACAACCTATATAACACATAATCAGTTTATCAAAATTGGCACAAAAGATAAACACAAAAATTGCATGCACTAAGATATGCTAATTATTAATTTTTCTTCTGAGAAAACTTGATAGAAATCTTCTTAGAAAGCTTGTACACGATTGTTACTCAGAAAACAACATTATTTATAATAATTATGTGGGCTGACTTTTGGGCCCAAAATAAGACGGTGACCCTAATACTAATATTATCCTTTTTTTTGTGCATTTGCTTCTACTGTCTAGTGGACTCTTTTTTAAATAGAAAATTAAAAAAAAATTCACATATTTTAGTATGATTGTCCAATTTTTTTATCTACTAGCATGGATCGAGTTTTTTTCGGGCCAGGCGGTTTCAACCACAAAAGATCCGATCTGAATTTTTTTCTCAGACCAAGAGATCCTTGTTGAGTACATTCTGCTATGAATACCTTCAGTTTAAAATGAAAATAATAAATTACAAGGATCAAGGATGCACCAATAGAAGAAAACAGGTATCCTAATATATATATACTAAAAACACCTTGAAAATTCGTTTATTCTTCTCGTTCCAAATGCCCCAACAGAAAACAACACACAGAGACAGCAAATACAAGAAAAATCGACCCACAATGATTTTGTATTAAACAAATTAAAAGCAGTCGAAAATCATAGAAGCATTTGTTCAAACACCTTTCAAGCACGAACCCGTGTTGGAGAGTATATAAGAACAAAATCTTAATTAGATCATAAGTTACATACTCATTGCGTCAAAAAACTCAATTGAAGGCATTTCTTATTATAAAATATTACGCTTCGGAAATAAAATATCTCTACATTTTCTCCAATAAAAGTTAATTACCCAAATGGTTCTTAAAATATCATTACTTTATTAAATCAACTTTTAAAATTTTAAAATATTATTTTGATCCCTAAATTATCATTTTGTTATTAAATTGGTTCTTAAAGTTTTTAAATATCTCTTATCCTATAAAATTTTGATATATTTCAAATTGGTTCTATTTAAAATTCATTCAAATACTGATATTCTCATTTATCATAACATTATTTTTAACATTAAACTAGTAGGAATGTAACACTATGCATACTATATTAATGTGAATATTGTTATAAATTAATTAATATGACATTTATAATTTTTTTTATAAAATATAAGATGTATTATGATATAGATGTGAATGTAAATATTTATTTTTAGCATCGATAATAATAAAACTAATTTGTTATAGATAAAAAAATTGAGGACTAAAATGATAAAATAATGAAATCTTAAGGACTAAAATGATATTTTTGAAGTATTTAGGATCAACTTGATAGTAAAACAATATTATTTTAAGGATCAAATTAGTACTTTTAAAACTTGAATAATTAATTTGATAAAAGCGTGATAGGACAATATATATAATTTATTTTTTAAAATAATGTTACAAGATTGATATATATAATTTACTCTTTTAATACTGTTACAAGATTCGATTATAAAGAATTTATACAAGTATATTAAACAGAAAGTTCAGAGTGTGCGTGGGTGATCGATTGAAGTGAATTTTAGAAAAAGATGCGAGGTTACAGTTTATCTCAACAACAATCACTACCTTTTCTTTTTATTTTTTCTCGAGCTACATGGATTTAGGAAGTGGCAACATCATTTTTAGACTTTTTTTTTCATGGGAAAACATAACAACAAAAATTTATTTCCAAAATTTCTAGAATCAGAGAATGATGCCATGCCACACCCTGAGCTGGTGTGGTTTTGTCTCTGAGAAATTAAAGTCGATTATGAATCTAGAAAAAAAAAATCAAAAGAGGAGCTCCCGGGGCAATTCTAACAGTTACTATTATAAATTTCTAATGTAAACACATTGCCCATGAAATAGACCGGTTCAGAAAAAAAAAACATTAATTTGTTGTTGTCAAATCACTTTTGAAGTTTTTTTAGTTAAACTTACGGATAGACTTTGTGAGCTAGCTTAAGCTCACCATAGAGTTAATATTAATTCTCTTATAATTTTTAGATTTTCTGACTCAGATCATCTCTCTTGATGAATTATTCGCCTCTTAATCTTGATAGTTTTTCAGTTAATAATATTTAATATTTTTAATTCAAACTTGCATCAGTTTCCAAATTGAAAGCTTTGAAAAAAAATGTAGAATGAAAAATTATTTTCGTCCTATCAAAATGTTCGTATAAATTTTACCAATAAATTGCAGAAAACATCTTAAATAAAAGCGAGAAATAAAAAAAATACTGAAAAATAAATATCTGAAATGACTTATTTGTTTTCATCACGGTCTAAGTTGCTATGAATTGTACAAGTAATTTTTGAACTTCTTGCTTTTTTTGTGCAAAGTTATTAGAGTACTATGCGAATTATTCTGGAGTTAACTTTTGAAAAATATTAGCATTTATGTATGTGATTGTGTGTGTATATATTGTAAATCTATTGTGACTTCAAATTTACATAGGCCCGATACATGTTTAACTCAAAAAAAAAATTAGTTATTAGTAAATATTGGTTTATAATGCTCAATATTTTTTTATATCAAATTTTTGTTGTGATACAATTTTTTTTTCTAAAATTTTAAATATTATTTTGAATTTTTAAAATGACATATTTTGTCAAACATTCATTAATTTTATTAGTATTTGTTACATGGCACAGTATTATTTTAAAATCATAATTTACATTTGTGCCTACAATGGAAAGAACATTCGGATTCTATTTCTACCTGGATGAGCGAAGGTGCAACAAGCGAGTTCAATAATTGAAGGACCTACCCAAAATATTTGGATATTTTAGGAAAGAATTGTCATTTTAGGGGCAAACTCGATATATGAAGAAGGACTTTCCTTTCTGGCTTCTCCGTCTCTGTCTCTGTCTCTGTCTCTCTCTCATCTCCGACCGACTCTTTTGTTTGCTCCGACAATCTCGATCGATCTCTTACGTGGTGCTAGCTCTCTTCATCTAGTCACAATGGTGCCAAAAGACGGCGAAGGGAGGATCAGGAAACGAAGGTTGGCCTCTTCTTTATTTTCATATGAATATATCTACCCCACAAGATGGATGTTACGAATCTCATATACGGAGATGATTCCATCTCTAATTTCATTACCTTAATTTTCAGATTTGCATCGCCTCACTACTCAAATGTGATGAACTCCTCTTGCGACTCTGAAGAGTCTAACGTTGACACGTCGACCAAGAAACAGAGCCAACGCCGCCACCCTGGAAAGATAAAGAGGTGACACAAACATACACCATCGATCACAATACTATAATAATTAATAGATATCAATTTTGAAATTGAAACTTGAAACTTCATCGAGCATTAATGTTAGTTCATTAAACGAGCATCAATTTTAGTTCATTATTTTCTTCTTTCTCAGGCTTGCATCATCTCATGACACGGTTGTCATTAGCATTTCCTCCGATGACTCTGAAGAACCTAACTTGCCATCGTCAAAAAAGAAAAGAGTACTGGCCCCACAGCCTCGTGAAATCAGGTGAAACACCATCAAATTAAATCATTATCTTTCTTCTAATTAAAATTCACCCAAGATTACATATTCTCTTTAATTTGTACCGTGATTTTTTTATTTCTTTAATGAAAAGTTTTAGGCAGGTTTACTTACATAAAAGAAAAAAAAATTCACCCAAGATATATTTCCTAGTTCTGACCTTCATGCACGGTATTTTCATAATTCCACCTGAAAAATATATGAATGCGGGCCTTGTCTTGATATCTGTTCTAATTAGGCTTTGACATAGAATAATTATTAATCAAGTCAGCGAGAATATTGTCAAACACTTATTTCTGATCAGGCAAGTAGGTCCAAATCCAACTTTAATTATGTATGAAATATTATCAAACACTTTAAAAACTATACTTTTCATGAGGTTGTAGTGCGCGCCTGTGTGTTTGTTTTCCGTTTTTTTGTTGTTGGAGGTTGAGGGGTTAAGTCGTAATTGTATTGGCTAGGAAAATATTTTTGAGCTAAAGCTTTGAACTTCTGATATTTAGTTCTAGTAAACTTTGTTCAACTGAGAACATCATCGGAAATAATTATGCTTTCACCCATTTATTTTCTGAAATATTGATTTATTTGAGCCACTATTTTCTCAGGCCAGCTGTGGACTTTCTGCAAGAAATAGTCCCACAGTCAGAGGTGGGAGACAACTGCCGCGTGATATCCTCACAGTATTCTGGCGGTTTCGACCCAGAATGGTTCTTCACTAACCTCTCTGATTTGGCTGCTTCCCGCATGTATACGCCGACATCATGCTCAAGCTTGGAACTGGAGCGGGAATGGGAATACAAGTCAACAGCACGGTTCGACGGACAGATCATGTGGTTGCGGATCCCGGGTTCTGACAAGGAACTGCAGGACACTGCCTCCTCGAAGCTACGAGCTGATTGGTTTTCTGCTGCTGCTACAAACATTTCCTCCCCCCTCAACAAGGACTGTAGAATTGGAAGGTAATTGCACATTAAGAGGGTGTTATTTGTAAATTAAAGTTTAATTTTCTAGTAGCAATTCAATGGTCACATTTTTCATAATTACAAATTTATAAGATATGTGACTGGATTGCTCCAGGACATTCTGCCAACTCACAGAAAGTTAATTCATTAGTTTGCTTGTTCAGATTTCAATCTAATTAAATGGCAGACTTATATCGTCTTCCAAACAAAGCTTGGAGGCAATTCTATCACACTCTTTTTTTCTTTCGTCAACCCCCTTAACAGTTGGATATTATTCAAAACTATTTTTCAGGAAAAATTGTTGGGGCAGTATATGTACGCTTAATTACCATATGAGAAATAACATGCTTGATTCAATTCTAAGCATGATAAATTGTTGCGTGTGTTACCTATATACTGGCACAGACTACAGCTCAATGACAGTATACTGTACCAGTATACTGGCGCAGAGAGCAACCAAATGATTGTATACTATTAGTAATTTGGTAGAATGGTAACCTTTTCCCTCCTATTTATTTTTTTGTCCGATGAGGCATAATTAAGAATTACTTTAGTTTTTTGGGAAAATTTCTATCTGGAATTACAGTGGCTTCTTTTTGTCAAAATTGATGCTGATAACATCAAATATGCAATTCAGAGTTGAGTTAAATTAGTTGGTTGTCAGTTCAGGTTTGAATTTAATGGTCCCTGAGCACTACTGTAATACTCTTCTTTCCTTTGCAATAAAATCAAACTAGTAAGCTGCGGCTTACTACTTAAAAAAACATAAAATATACAATTACTATAATTAAGCATGACAAGCAACCTGTGTTAATGTTCTCTCTGTTGCCGGATGATTTATTCTGATAGTAGAGTTGACAGTTTCATTAAATCCATTTTATTTCTCTCTCTATCAACAGGATGAAGCAGGAAGCTGGACTGTCATGTATGGACAGCTGCTCGGGCTAATAATTTACAGGTATATTTTTGTATATACCAGGCAAAAACCAGCATTTAAAGTCCAAAGTTTCAGCTAATACCTATTGTACATGCTGTTCAAAATATCTCATGTTTGATTAGCTAAAAAAATGATTAAATTAAAATATACAATTGAGATTTGTACATTAAGGAGCAACCAAACATACTCTGGTACCAATTGCATACCAGATTCTCTTATTTATTCTTTGTCCCTCTTAGATTTCCAGCTTGTAATAAGACGGTAAATTTAGATTTTGGTCATATAAATTCAAATAAAACTTAATACGATACCACACCATAACAGAAAGCCTGGCTGTACAGGTTCTAATTACACTAAGGATTTGGCTTTGCACTGATATCTTCTTTGACAATAATGTTGAATGTGAATTGAATTAAGAAATATATATATAGAAATTCCCCTTTCTCAACGTGCAATATTTTTTCTTCCTTTCTTGTAGGAAAATTGAGATGAGGGGTGGCTATCTGGAAATAGGAGAGAACAAAAGATGCATATAGCTTCTGGAGCAGGGGACATGATGACACTATTCGAACATTTATTAATTATTAGAAAACTTTTTTCTCAAAAAAAAAATAAATAATTTGTTCTCTCCTATTTCCAGACAGCCACCCCTCATCTATTTTTTTCAGAGAAACAGTATCTTTATCTCTCTGCTATACATTGTTACATTTATTGAATTGTTAGTGATCTTGCTTGTTTATTTAGTTCTGTTCTTAGATCTTCTCTGATCATTCGATCACTTGGGATTATTTGTGATATATCCTCCAAAACATTTTAATGTTTAATTCTTAGCTACCCCTGAAGTTTTTTATATTTACCTTTCATGTAAGACCTTGAGTGTAAATCCAGAAATATTATGGAAAAAATTTCAAATCCTCAACGGCCAAATTAGAAAATTTGACGGCCAACTTAGTTTTGCCCATGTGTTTATTTTTATGCTGCGCTGACAATAGTCTAGCAGTCTTATCAGAATTCTTGTGACCTGCCCATGACCTAGTGTGATAATAATGCAATAACAATGCACTCCGAGTTCTGAAATTACATCAAAAGGGAGAAATCCTAGGTAAACTGGAGTCAATGCATCATCTACATTCAAAGATGCTTAATTAAAACTATATTACAAATATGATAAAAGTTTTGATTAAAAAATGACAATAAACAAGCATCAAACGACAAAATCTTTTAATCAAAGAACACAATTTCTCTCTCAAAGAAAAAATTGACAGCACAATCAGAGCTTCGTATAAATTCCCTTGTCGAACGTCACTTGATTCTTTTGTCGTATCACTTGTAACCTTAATGAAGATTCTTATGCCACATCAGATACTTCTTTGAAAATTCGAGGAACCACTTCATGCGCAGAAATATCCAACAGCTCAGGATTCCTAAATAAGGTAAATGCATATACAATATTAGATCATCCAATGTAGATATATCAAGTAAATTGAGGCCTCTGCAAAAAACCATCCACTTTTATGATTTTTTTTTTGCTAACAACAAAATTTTAAATTTCACAGAAAGAACTTCAATTCAAATGAAGAACCAAATGCACCTCATTAGCCAAAATAAAGCTAAAATTTCTCAAAATTATACAAAGAGTAAAAGCTGAAAATGATCTTTTTGAGCAAAGGAGTGAGGCTCAAGAAGTTATCACTTGTGATATTTTATTTCCCAATTCTTATGAGACCTAGGGTTGATTGCAAAACCTTTTGGTACGTGACAGAAAAGTGCATGTACGGAGTGTTTCTTTATAGGAATAATGACATGAATACCCCCGAACAACACCAAAAGATAGTTGCACCCTGCAAAAACATGTATAATGCATGGCCCAGTAGAACAAAGCAAATATCTAATATACTGTCCCTAACAAACACTAACATTATTTTATGTACCCTCAATCCTCATCTATTTAAAAGAAGCCAAACTAAACGTGTTCAATTTTTCCCAGAACACAAGTAATAGTAATACAAGGTACCTGTTGAATACCAGAAAGAATATAATGAGGCCTAAAAGTCACAAATTTCAGTGAGACATATTACATGATTCTGATTCCTTTTTTTTTGGTAATGACATAAATGATGCTCCAATATCCTGTAATGATACCAATGCAACAAGAGAGAGAGAGAGAGAGAGAGAGAGCTGTACTTGCACAAGGTTCGGCCTTTCTCTGTGGAGCTAGGCACAAACCACAGTTTACGAAGCACCAGTGAGTCGAACTGCACAAAGAAACCATCACTCTGAGATAGCTTCCATTTTCTTGATCCCTGTCCTTTCCAGACCTGTACCATGATGTTTTTAATAAGAGTTAGTAGGCAGTTATTGATTCTGGTAAGAGTATTGTTCTTCAGAAACCAACACATGAAACCTAGAAATAATTTCATCCACTCCCCATGAATCACTATATCATGTATGATGCAATAACCTAAGAAATAGTACTGCAAACCATTCTAAAATATCTAAAATCAATTACACTCCTCTAATAGTCCAATCAAGCTCCTCTTAGTAACTTCAAGTTACCCGAACTATCCCTTGTTTATCTGGAGGGGAACAGAGAGGCAGTAGAACCTTCTAAGTCAAACAAGTTTTAGTCTTGATGCTTTTGGGATTTTAAAGGGGTTATGCATTAAAAGTTTTCTTTCAGGAGATTATACATGAAATTTTACATATGAAATTCCCCTGAAAACTCAAAACTGTACTTCAGTACAATACTGACGATACCAATTGAATTTGAAGTATGGGACAACGCTAGAAGTGCAACAGCCAAGTGCTATAATGGCCTATAATTTTTCAGTGAATTCCATAATACAAATTTTGAAGTGGTCCAAAACTGAGCCCAATACAGTTTTAACCAAATTAGTGACGGAAAGCAATCCTAGGCACTTGAGATCATACAAAACATACCTGTGGATAGTTTATACCGCTTTTTGGGACAACCATACAAGCGGCCTTAGAGTAAGAATCCACCGCATATTGTCTCAAGTATGTGTAACATTCACGATGCGTATCTGGTGATGCAAAAGCCTAACAAACAAGACAAAAGAAAAAAGAAATTAGCCAATACACAACGATTAGTTTGCGAAAAGAGACCTGACGCCTGAAACGCCTACATAATCTGGCCAGCCAGAGGTGCAAAACCAACCTCACACACATGTTACCTCAAACCTACCTGCAGTAGTGAAAGTGTGAAACTTATAAATTAAATTCCTGATCTCTAGCAATTCAAATGGTGAACTAGGGGTGTGCGGGCAACTACTGTGGCCGCATAAAAAAGCAATTCATTCTGATAGAATGCGACCAGAAACCAGTAAAAACTTTTCATTTTATAAGTGAACCAGGGATGAGAGAGAAACATATAATTTACAAGTTACCATCATCATCCATGCTGGAAATTTGCAGTGTGGATCCACACCATTTGTATTTTGAGTATTCACTCGGAAAAAGTTTCTGAGGGTGACATATGTATCAGTACTGGTATTAGATAAAATAGTGAGACTCATGTACCCATAAACCTTAAGGATAGATATTCTAAAATTTGATAAAAGCAAAACTTAAACTCAGGTACATCATAATATAAGTGGCAATAAAATAATAATTTTCCCTTTTTATTCTCCTAAATTGTGTGTAGCTATGTACTGAAAAATGATGAAAGATGCTTAACCTGATCTATCTTAACAACTGGCGCATACACTGCCGTGTCCGTTTTTTCTTTATCGAGGAGAAAATTAACCCTTGGCAGCACTGTTGAGGTATCATGCCACACTTTTATGGCACCCTCTATTACGTCTATCACAAAGGCGAACATTTCTTCTGATCTATCCTTGTCTCCACACTTCTCATTCTTAAGTGAAAAAAGAAAAAAACACAAATGACATAAAAAAAAAGCATGATCTTTGTAAAGTTCATATGAAACTGACTCTAAAACACAAAAGAAGATAATAAAAATGGAACCAAGACATGTTTTCTGTTCTTTTTTCCTTTCATGTGTTTGCTTTGTGGTTATCTAGGAAATACATCTCCAGGAAGTCAAGTTATTACATGTATACCTCTTTAACACTATATATACATATGCCTCCAAAAACACATGACAAGCCCCTTTATACTTCAAAAGATGCCCAAGTATACTTTATTTATCATTGTTCATCACTGTACCAAGGACAATGCGGAACAACACATCTTTTGCAAAAATCAAAGAGCAAGGGTATAATTTTTATATGTAAGGATGACTTGAAAATATTATCCTGGACATATACCAATAAAATTTCATGCAAGTAAGAGTACCATCCATTAAGAGTGTAAATATATATTGCGGGACATGCATCATGAGCCTTATGTTTTTTATTCTGTATTTTCAATAGGATATAGGTAAGCGATCAACATACAACATCCAATAGCACACGACATTTCTAATGAACTATGTTTATATCTGTAAAAAAAGATGGCTAAACTGTTTGTTTGGAGAAAATGAAACCAAAAAACATGGTGTAAATAATTTCCAGGATCTTACGTAGCCAAAGTCCAATAAACATCTAAATCCCTTTTCACCCTTTTGACAGGACTCTTCTCATATTAGTTACACACAGCCAAACTGTATAAAATTGGTTATAGTTTATAACCTTGCTTTTTAATTATATAAAATTAAATATAAATAATTAGTTTAAAACACTGAAATTTCCATTTAAGAACCTTTTTTGAAAAAAAAATGTAAATTTGCAGCTTAAAAAAACATAAGTAGGCCAGATGTATCATGTGCTATGACTTAGGTAATACAATATACTATTTAGTTTGCAATGCCATATAACTAAGGCCTATTAGAAGCTTACCAGTTCAGATTTGAACGGTTCAAAATGTTTTGAAATGTCAATATTAGATCGCATATTCTCAACTTCAACAGCGCGTTTCTTTTCTCTGGCGAGTTGATTCAATCGCTTTATTTTCTTGGATACTTCTAGATTTTGAGGGTTGTGCTTCAGTGCCTCTTGAAATGCACTTACAGCCTGAAATTTGAAAACCAGCCAAAAAAATGTTATAAGAATGCTCTATTTAGGTGCTAGAAATGAGCCACAATTCAGCAAAGAAATTGACAGAATCATATATAGCTAAAAAAGCAACATAAACACATGTTGTTTTATAAGTTTCCTATAGTGGATAACTAAGAAGAGTAGAATTAAAAGAGAAAATAGCTTACATCATCATAACGCTCCATAGCCTCCAAGACACAGCCTTTCCTAAAGTATCCCTACAATACAACATGTCACATTATGATTACTTTAGCCTCTTACATTCGTTGTTTGTTTGATTGTTTATTCATGAAGGCAGTTTATAATACATCCTATTGCAGCAGTGTAATAGAAAAGAGAAGACATGGAAGTTATGAGGCAATGCAAACCTTCTCCCATTGCGGATTAAGTGAAATAGTCTTCTCAGCATCAGCCAGTGCTTTGCTTAGCTTAACTAAATGAAGAAAGGCAGCTGCCCGATTACTGTTGATAAAGTAATTAGAGAAAATAAACAAAATCAGACATAAAGCTTATACAATAAACTCCAGCTCTATGCATATAAAATCAAGACCTGTGCTCAAATCGCTTTTCAAAAGTATAAAACCTCAATCACATTTGTTTTATCAAAACTCTCACTGTTCACCAGCTCCTGTTCTGACCTAAAACCTCAAAATCTAATGAACACTCCATTTCTCAAAGTCGCGATTGAGACCACAACTCTTTGAACAATGCAATAAACCTAGAAAGAAAGTAGAATCTCGCGCGAAGGAGAGTGGAAACGAGTAGCAGCGTACCTATAGAGAGTGGAATTGTTGGGTTCGAGCTTGATCGCTTGTGTGTAGGTGGCGGCGGCCTTGAGATAGTTCCCGGCCTTGAAGAATTCGTTGCCTTGATCCTTGAGCGAGGCTCCGGCGCCGTTGGTGGAGGTGGCGGCACCCGCTTCCGACATCAGTAGATTAGATTAAGATTGATGAGCGCTCGCTTGAGAAAGTGTTCTTTCTGCTTCTTTGCCGAGAAAGTGTTAATGATTGTGGGAAGCATATGCTCGGAATTCTATGTATTTTGTTCATGCCTAATGTCTTTTTAATTAACAATGAGAAAATGATTTTGATGGTTAAGAGTTAATTCTATGGAACAATTGCACTTGACAATTTAAAAAAAAAATCAATACTTGCAAAATTTATATTGATTATTAACCTACTTTAGCTCCCATAAGAAATATCTCATTAAACCTTGATCAATATGAAATCACGAACGGTTTAGAAGAATTGAAAATGGAATTCTTACGCTTCGGGTGATCACAATGGGGGCGGGTTATAGAGTATTTTTCTTGGACGCTAGTAATGCTTTGAGTTATTAATTAAAGAACAACTTCACTATAATTACGGCCCAAAAATCCCAAAGCCCAAATGTTGTTCTAGGAAAATAGCATAGGCCTTCTATCGATTTGCTTCTTTTCTGAAATTTTAGGCCCAATATAAGAATTTGATTCTAGAAAACCGCAATGGCCTGAACAAAAATTACTTATATTATATTGTAAAAATCCCATAATTTTATATGTTTTAATTGCAAAGACATGATTTCATCATTATCCATGACTTTGCTAAAGAGAATTTGGGTTTCATTTCACAGTTAATTAATTCACAAAAATTGCATTTTATGTATGATATCTAACACCAGCGATGTTATGGTTACAAAATAAAAGAAAATAAAGAAAGAAAAAAGTAAAACAAATTTTATGTGCTTTCGACAAATTGATAGATAAAAGTAAAAAGTAAAACGAAAAAAAAATAATAATGAAAGGAGATTCAGATATTTTTTTTTTTTTTTATTTTCTTGGACGCTAGTAATGCTTTGGATAATCCATTTAAATACAAAAAAAGTGAAAGGGGACTCAGATCAAAGAAAAACATAGGACATACATACAAGCTCTATTTTTCCATATAATTTTCTGATTTCCATTAACTTCAAAGGAAAATTAAGAAGAACAAAATGCAAAAGCATCTGTGATATACACCACGAAAATTTTAAACAATCATATTTTATGGAACCATTTTTTCCTGTTCGGAAATAGTATCGCTGTTATGAGAACAGCTAACACTATCGCAGAATATTTTCTTTTCTTTGAACACCAAATATCCGTAGTAAGAGGTGATTATATCTATAAAAATAGAACTCTTTGATACAAAATCAAATGACACAAAATATCAAATGAACTCCAAATTTAATATTTTATTAAAATAATTTAAATGATTTTATCTTCAAAACAATAACTAGAGAAATAAATTTTGAAGAACTAATCATGATGAATACCATCGTGATGGATTTTTTTGATTGTTGAGCATACTGCAAGACTTTCAAATCTTGAATTAGTATATGAATTTCTTAGAGTTAAGGTAAAAATCTTCTTCTTAAGTATTTAAGACGCCTCAAATGAATAAATTCTTTTTAAAATAAAATGAACAGCAGAAAATATGAATGAAAAATAAAAAATTTATCAAAAAAAGTGATAAAATTTTAAAGATCGCCAATAAAATAGAAGTACAAAAAAATAATAAGTGAGAGACAAATCAATGACCTCTCACACTAAAAATATTTAAAATTTTCCCTCTCTGGTTTATGATCCATTGCATCTTCTTAGGACTGAAAGTACAATTCCAGTTTAAAAGTGACAGGAGAGGATCTCTCCTCTCCATTTGGGATTTTTTACTTAAACGGCCCAAAAATAAATCTTAACTACAGAAACGGCCTAAGAGTAAATTTATTTTTTGAGTTCAACTCACGCCCTTAAAACGCTATTTTCTCTGCCCTTTGCTGCCCAAACAAAAGAGAGCAAAATTTGAACTCACGCCTTTAAGTCCACATATCGCATTTATATCAATTTTTTTTCACTTTCGGTGGTTTTGAAAGATAACAACCAGAGCACATCAACATCTTTACGCCCTTTGTGTCTTTGGGCAGTGTTCGAGCGAGGTAAAATGGAGATTTTTTTTTTCGTTTGTGAAAAATAACTTTCTTTCTAAGGCCGATTCTGTAAATAACATTGATTATTAGGCTCTTTAAGTAAAAACTCCACCATTTGGCTTTTGATCTTTTTATTTCTATTTTATTTTATTTTTCAAGAAGAGACATAGATTAGATCGCCGTCAAAATGTGAAAGGAAGCCGTCAACTCAGGCAGCTTTAACCAGTAACCACCACAAAAAGTGAAATAAAAAAAAGCTGATCTCCTGGAGCGCCTACTCTGTTGACAATTAATTGTATAACGTGTCATGCAAAAATATCTTCGAGGATCTTAAACTGGAAACAGGAAAATTTCAATTTTATTCAGTTAAACTGTTTAATATTAGTGTTCATTGAAACAAATAAATTTGGAAACAATAATTCACTATGTTCCGGTCAATAAATTAAGAGTGACTACACAATTAGACACATCAGAAGTGAGCACATGAAATCCGAACAGAACAATGCATAGCGGGTGAAGAAGAGCTTTCCTGGGCCTTATAGCCACCTTCTCTAATTGACTTGCAATTGACAATGTAAAATTTATAATAAATAGCTTAGGTACAAAGAAAAGCTTGTTATTATCCTTTAATATCTTAAACTATCAGCTGTGTGTCGAATTGAACCATAAACAAAAAACATGAAAGAGAAAGCCTACCAAAATACCACATATATTATACCTACCCACCATCACTAACAAAGGCACATTGTGCCTAATTTAACTATCTAAAGATGGCCACATGACTAGTTTCGGATCCTGTTCAGAGAATGTGTGATAAAGACTCAAATAAAAGTGTATCTTATCCAAAACCAAAAAATACGTTTCTTAAAATTTTAGAAAGAGTAATTTTTACGTAAATTATAGTTTTAAGATACATCATTCTTAGCGTATATTATATATATATATATAATTATGCTATGATACTTTATAAAGCACAAAAGCGTTGTGTGCTTTGCGCTCTATTTTTAATTTTAAGTTAGAAATGATCGATAAAACCGCTCAATCTAATTCCATATCAAAATCTATTAGTAAATCAAATTTTATATTTTTTGGAATTTATTTGCTATTTTTTTGGACAGGGGGAAAATCGTCATTTTTGGATGAATCAGAATTCTCAGATCAAGTCATTTTCTCCTCATCAGAAAAAATAGCAAAAAAATTCTAAAAAATATAAAATTTGGTTTACTAATAGATTTTTATATGAAGATTAGATTGAACGATTCAGATCGATTATTTCTGACTTGAAATTAAAAATAGAGCGCAAAGCACACAACGCCTCTGTGCTTCGCAAAGCACCATAGTCGGACTATATATATATATATAGTGAGACTATGGTGCTTTGCGAAACACAAAACCTCCCGTGTTTCGCATTCGTATCTCGAATTTGAAAGTTCAAATAGTCAATCAAAAATCGTTGAACATGATCTTTATATTGAACTATCTTTGGAGATCAAAATTTATATTTTTTTGAATTTTTTCTATTTTTTTAGATGGGTACAAAATCGCTAGTTTTGGATGGTGTAAAAATCGTTAGATCAGCAAACTTTGTACCCATTTAAAAAATAACAAAAAAAATAAAAAAATATAAAGTTTGATCTTCAAGGATATTTTAATATGAAGATGATGTTCGACGGTTTGGATCGGTCATTTAAACTTTTAAATTTGAGATACGAACGCGAAACACAGGAAGATTTTGTGATTCACGAAACACCATAGCTTCATTCTCTCTCATTCTATATATATATATAAATAAAGAGAGAGAGAGAAATAGTTGAGCTATGATGCTATATATAGCACATATTGCTTCCATGTTATGGATTGATTTTTCATTATCAAAGTATAAATGATTAATTCAATCATATAAAATGATTTTCATATGAATATCTAGATGTAGATCAAATTTTATATTTTTTAGAATTTTAACTATTTTTTAAGATAACTAGAAAATCACTTTTGAATGACTCATAATAACTAAATCAAGTGATTTTCTAATTATCTTAAAAAAATAAAAAATATAAAATTTGGTCTAATCTAGATATTTATATGAAAATTATTTTGTACGGTTGGATTCTCCATTTAAACTTTCAAAACGAAGAACCGATCCATAGCACGGGGTGTTCCGTGCTATGCATAGCACCATAGCCCAACTCTAGATATGTATGTATGTATGTATATATAATTGTAAAAATTTGAACTTTAGAAATATATTACTTTTTTTTTAATATTGAGAGGAAGAAGTACTTCCATAAGTTTAATTACTTAATAGAAGGCGGTAAAAGATTGTCTGCATCCTGTATACATATTAATAGAAAATAAAATATTTTAGAGACTAAAGATTTTAGAATAATTATTAAATCAAATTGTGAGACAATGTCTTTACAGAAATCAGTGATATTATTTTTTTGGGTGTTTTTTAAGTTAGAAAATATGCCTTAATTGTTTACTGTACCCTAAAATTACTCTTAAAGGTATCTTTATAGAGCAAATCAGTTTATCAGAAGGAACTAACGTAGCCGTTAATCCAAAAGAAAATTAAGTATATTGTTATTTTTGTGATCTATATCTTTAAATTTTTTTGAATAAAGTGATTATCTATATATTTTTGTTTATTCAATCTTCCATTTCCACCGTAATAGGTACATAAATTTTATAATCCGGGATTCCAGTATTATTTATTGCCAATTAATTTTTTTACTAAAATAGTAAAATATAATGGGAAAGCATTAATAAAATAAAAGTTGCAGTGCAATTGCACAGACGATGTTGAAGATAGACTTCATTTTCAATCAAATTTGCGCCATGATGAACGTTTTAACTTAATTTAATCTCGCACTAACATTATTTTATTTGCATAATACACCTGACATACAACTTTTATGTCCGAATGCAGTACTGATATATGTTTCCATGAAAGTCTAGTAATAATGATTACCATTATATGAGGGAAATAAAGGAGTTAATATTCTGTCAAGTCACTCAACTTTAATGTTTATTCATATTTAGTTGCTGAATTTTTATTTATTCATTTTTAATCACTAAATTTTGATGTTTATCCATAGTTGGTCACTGTTATTAATTTTTTCACTCAAAAAATATTTGAAATAAAATTGTATTTGTTTGTCAAAACTAATTGGAATGAAAAATAAATAAATAAAACAAAATTATATTTGATTTTTCATTAGTTTATCAATTATTTTTGAGTGAAAAAACTAATGGAAGTGACTAAATATGATAAACATCAAAGTTTAATGAATAAAAATAGATAAATAGAAGTTCAGGGATCAAATATAGATAAAGATCAAAGAAAATTAACCCAAAATAAAGGATTGGATTTTCTATCAGTTTAGGTAGCATTATAAACCTGCTTTAATTATAGAGACTAATTACTTTGTCTGATGGTTTTTGGTAGTTAGTGAAGATTTGCCACACTTTCTTAGATAAAGAAAGGCCATGCGTGTCAGCTGGCCTTGGTCCACATATGCACAATATATCTTTGAAGTTTGAACAATGCTCTTCAATGGGGAAAATTTGACATTTTAGATATTTTTATTGATAAAACTTGATGTGTTATGAGCTCCAGGTCAATTGAAGCGCACATGTACATATAAACAAATAAGTGTATAAACCTCTGAAAATATATATCCATTATATTTCCAGTTAAGTTATTTGCAAATTCATTTCCTCGATATGTAATTAATTACCATATATGCAGATGAAATTTCGTACTTAATAATAGTTCAATCGCAGTCGTCTTGAATTTCATGTTGGTTGGTGTGCAAGATCATCGTGCTTTTTCACTACTTTCTTACAGTAGCTTTCATGTTCCATTTCAATAGGGATGTCAATGGTCGGGTCGGGTCGGGTCGGATTATATTATATTATTTTTTATTTTTTTTAATCAGATCTGAATCTGATCCGTTTAAATTTAAATCAAATTTTTTTGACTCATATCCGACCTAATCGGATAACATCTTTATATAATTTTAAATAATTAAATATTAATTAATTTTATGATTAATCTTAATTATTATATAATTTATATATATTTAAGCTTTAATTAGTACTAAATCATAAAATTACTTTAAAAATATAGTTAATCGGGTTGGGTTGGGTCGGGTTAGTTCAAACCCAACCCAATTTGGGTAAAAAAAAACTCATACCCCACCCATTTATATTTGAGTTATGTTGAATCAGATCAGATTCAAATCGGATCAATAATTATCACCCCACATTTCAATAATGTATCCCCTAAATGATGCATCTTTTTCCTTCTTTTTTGAAATCATCGGCTGTGTTACACATATGGCACAGAATCCTCCAAATCATGTTAAAGTTAAACTAATTTTCTCTCTGTTTCATTTCAATAATTCATCCCTAAATGATAGCCCGTTTCATTAATTGAAAAAAAAATATGGAAGTCCAGAAAATAATAGAAACCAAACCAAATCTTTTCCACATCGAAATTACTACCACTATGGATCTACCTATTATTATTATATAAAACCTGGATGCACTATGGGTATGTTTGGCATGGAATACCAAAAAGTTGGAATATAATTGCTATTCCAACGAATTAATTTGTCAAACGAATTTTAGACTAAGTAGAAGAGTGCCGATCCGGTATACCAAGTTATATGTGGTATACCGGATTAGCTCTTGTCGGAATAGCGATTATTGTTTGATTATGTTGTATTATATTATTATATTATAATTATGAATATGATTATGGTTATGATTTATTAGTATTATTATATTATAATATAATTTATTATTATATTAATATTATAATAATTATTTTTTATCATCATCTTTGTTAGTATTATATATATTATTTTACTATTATTTATTATCATTATATTATAATAATATAATTTTAGTATTATATTATTATATTATGAATATAAATATGATTACTTTATTATTATATTATTATAATTATGATTATTTATTATTATGATTATTTTATTATTATATTATTATAATTATGATTATTTATTATTATGATATTATTATTATTATTATGATTATGATTATAATTTTTTATTATTATATTATTTTGATTACGACTTTGATTATGATTATTATTTAATTATATTATATTATATTATTATATTATGATTATATTATTAAAATTAAAATTATTTATTATTATTATTATATTATGATTATAATTATATTTTATTATTATATTATTATATTATGATTATATTTTTATTATCATCATCATTATTAGTATCATAATTATTCATATTTTAACTATTCTGATTAACAATTGTCAAATGATATTTTTGCTCTTCCGAATAGTCAAGAATACTACTCTTCTACCACTCTTCCAAAAAGACACTATTCTATTACTCTTCCAAAATTACCATTATTCTAAATCTATTCCTTAATTTGCCAAACGAACACTATGAGTACACTTATGTTTGATGCGTCTAAACACAGAATACAGAATCCTAAAATTTGATGAAAAATGATACTCACATAATACCAGATAACCATAAATATCCCAAAATAACCCCATCACTTATTGCATCGTAATGGAACAATATCCATATCTTCAGGTAGCCACATATTGATTTACATACTTCTTCCAAATTTACTCCTCAATATTCATCATTAGCACAAATTAGTAATATATATTACATCTCTGTCTGTTTTCAAAGAGTTAACTAAGATCATTTAGAGGTTAAATTTATGAAATTAGAGCCTTAGATAACACAACAAATAATCCAGATGCCAACATCAATATAAGAAAAGGGAAATAACTGTGCATACACTAAAAGGGGGAAATGATCCTAGACTCTGTTATATATTCTTAAAATAATGAATACAAACATGTAATTATGTTACCTAGGTTCGTGATACAATTAATTAGCTCTCAGGAAATTCAAGTGTTTTGGGTTGTCTTGCATTTCATCTCTGATTTGGACAGTATCAGATCCACACCAATCACAGTTTTGGGTTCAGACAATATAAGTCATCTACACCAGTTCAGTTGGGGTCTACAACAATCAAGAAAGGCATGTAATCGCTGATAAAGATCCACTATCTCATTCAAGAGCTCTGGTGGCTGCAGAGGTTGCTTTACCTACTTAATGGAAGGGTTGATTTGCATATTTAACTTGTTTCTTCATGGGATGTCAGTTCTACAGTAGCTATTTGTAGTCAATTAGAGTTGTCTGCTTTGGTGGTTAGAACTAGTAACCTTGTCTGTACTGGTATAGTAGTAGTAGGTGGTCCTGTTATGGTGGATTTTGAAGGTTAACAACTGCCATTTTGTTATATCTGTTTTCAAAATATGAAATAACATAAGAATTCAGGAAAACATATTAATAATGACAACCGGTTTTTTATTGTTTTAACTATTGCTGTATATAACTGAGGATATCAGTTCTTTACATATATTATGAACAATGACAAAATTGATGTTATTAAGGAAATCCAGAAGAGAAAATTTTTAGATATCTTTTAGCCTCTGAGCTTACCAATTATATATTTTTTTCTTTGAAGTAGCAGGCAATTGCGTACTAAGTTTGCACAAAAAAAGAAGAACACAATTACGAGCTATCCTGCCGTGCTTATCAATTACCATTAAGATGCCTGACTGCCTGTAATGACTAATTTATTAACTAACTAATAATAACGTTAAAATATGCAAAGCCTTTTCTCTTGTTGGGGAGGGGGAGATTATGATTGAATGTCACAATCTATGCCGAGATGCATGGTCACTTCACACAAGCTAATCTCCTTTTTGTTTTCTAGAACAATGCAAGAGCTTACTTCAAAAGAAAAACATTTCTTTCTTTTAAAAAGAAAGAAAATCTTTTATGCAACTTTGTATTGAGAATACCAAGTATACAACTTGAATGATAAATTTACAATATAACAAGATATGTAATGGCCTTCACTATATATCCTATAGTGCTCCACATGTATGAAAGATTTTACATACGTTCCAATTAAAAAAAGAATGAAAGATTATATATATCAATATATAATCAAGTCATTAACCTAATTAACTTTCATTCTTTCTTTAATTAAAAGAGTGATACAAACTTTCTAATTAAAGAGCAAAGTATATAATGACATTATTCTCACACAACCTATAGTTAATTCACCAATGAGGCGGTGGCGCTGCTGGTGCAATACACCCATTCGCATCACAATGTGCCGGTGGCCTATGTAGAAATTCTATGCATTCCTCCTCTGGCCGCTGGTGTGGCCGCCAATATATGCAATTTTCGCTGTCATCAA
Source organism: Schoenoplectus tabernaemontani (assembly GCA_037127355.1). Lineage (NCBI taxonomy): Eukaryota > Viridiplantae > Streptophyta > Magnoliopsida > Poales > Cyperaceae > Schoenoplectus > Schoenoplectus tabernaemontani. Next base: position 2,273,936 of record CM073745.1, on the reverse strand, counting down.
GCATCTTAACCTTCAAACAAGGCTCTGGCTCCCAGAGGAAATAGTTGTCAGAGTATGTAAGATTCTTCAAGCTTGGCAACTCGCATACAGGCTCCGGTATCTCGCCAGTCAACATGTTATGCCTCAAATCCAACACTTGAAGCTTCTTCATCTTGCTTACACTCTCTGGTACAGTACCAACCAAGTTATTGTAACTCAAGTCTAGCACTGTGAGTTGGTCCAATGATCCGATATCCTCGGGTATGCACGAACTGATGTTACTGTTCAACAATAATAGCTCGTTCAGGGTTTTCTTCATGGCTCCTAGATTTTTGGGCAGGCACCCGCTTAGTCCATTATTTGCTAAAACAAGGACAGAAGCAGTTGAATTGACGAAATTTGGCGGAAGAGAGAAAGAAAATTTGTTATTGTTTATAAAGAATGCATCAATTTTTGTATCAAATACTTGACTCGGTACCTCCCCTGAGAAGTTGTTAAACCGTATGTCTAGATACTTCAATTTCGGCAAGGACAAAAAACCCGAAGGAAACTGTCCTGAGAAGTGGTTATTGGAGAGGTCTATTTCAAAAAGTAAAGTCAAGTTGCTTAAGCTGACTGGTATTTCGCCGTGGAACTGGTTTGAGTTGAGATGGAGCAGTGTAAGGTCACGTAGGAGCGAAAGGTGGTCTGGTAGCGTTCCGGTGATATTGCCATGGTTTATATCGACTCCAGCAACTGTCAAAATATAGGGATCATCTGGAGCAGGTGCACAATATACACCAGTGTAGTTACAGACAAAAGGGCCACACCATGTGTGTGTTATGTTTTGCGGATCAGAGGTGATGACATGCTTCCATGCTTCAAATGCGACAAAGGCGTCAGCAAGGCGGGAGTTGAAAGGGGAAAGGTGAATGGAGGGGGAGGGTAGAGGGGAAGGAGAAGGTGATGGAAATGGAGAGAGCTGACAGAGGGAGAGGAAAGGGAAGGAGAGGAGGAGGCAAAGGAGAGGGAAGTGAGGGTATAGAGAGGCAAGAGCAGTCATGGGAATATCGTGAGTCAAGTCAAGTGAGAGTGTTTTTTTTTATTTTATTTAGTTTGTCATCTAGGTCTGTTTGTTGCTTATTTTGGGGAAGGGGTTTGAGAAAGAGAGTTTAGATTGGTTTATATTGACAAATGTGGCCCATGAGGAGAGTAAAATATAAGAGAGTGCAATACAGGCAGTTGGTTGATTGGATTCTGTGGCCCACATGAAAGTGTAAAATGTAGAAGAGTGCAATAGAAGTTCATGATTGGTTCTTTTGTTTCTCTCATTTTAAACCTGCAGATTGATCAATTCAACAAAGAATGGATGAAGTAATGTACTAAGTTTTATGTTATAAGGCCATGTGTATTCTTCTTCCTCACCCATTAATAGAAATAAAAGCTCGAGTTTTTAGTGTTTAGAATTAAAATCAAGGTAGGTATGATTTTCATGTAATCCCAGATATATATTTTCATAGCCAAAAGAAATTGATGGTAGACGGCAACGAGTAATTTATCCTTGTTAGAATATATAGTATTTAATCTAGAGAAATATGTAGGATTTATATTAATTACTTTTTTAATTTTCTGTATTATTATTTTTCTTATTTTTTGTAATCCTTTAGTGTAAATATATAATTCTTCTTGACTCGGTTAAGTATACTGCTTGAAAGAGATCGCTCACTCAATTTGAAGAAGATCGCTTTGATTCGGTTCTATGAGTCGTCTCAAGCGGACCGCTCAAATCGATTCTGACTCGATTCTTTTGGAGAGGTGATCGAGTCCTATTTGGAGATATATCGACTGAACAAAGAGGACTACCATATTTCTAAAAATGTCCCTAATTTTCTAGTTCTTTTAGATCCACTGGTTTGTTTTACTGTTTAGTTCTTTTTAATATGGTGGCGGTACTGTAGCTCCGCTGCCAGTACCTGCTCCTCCGTGAAACAGATCTCTGCTCAGATCCGACAAGGGTTATTGTTTCTATGCTTAGGGTTTTGATGCCGTCTGATAATATCTGATACTGCTCTCTCTGTAAACAGTTGAATCAGGCTATCGCCAAATCTGATTGTTGCATCATGAATCTAATCTACCTAGAGTCATTATGTTTGCCCTGCACTGCTTAAAAGGAGAATATTTCTTCGTCTATCGTACATCTCCGAGCAGTCCTGTCTTCCGCTCTTCTTTGAAATTGAGCCATCTGTTACATCCATGGCAAAATCCTCATCCGTTTCTCAAGATTGTGCCACCGAAATCTCTATGACAGTAGTTGTAGTTATATCTGTCTTCTTCGAGATTGTGTCATATGTTACCTACATGGCATCCGTCCTCATCTGTTTCTCGAGACTCTATTATCTAAAATCTTTATGGTAGCAACTCTCATTTGTCTTCCTTGAGGCTGTGTCATTTGTTTTCAAACTAAAGATATACTCTATTAAGATATCTTCAGTTTGAAGAATGGTGTTAATAGTAAGATTATGACCATCTCCGTTATTTGGCTCTGCTTCATTGCTTGATCTATTCCATGTTGCTCTCTTCGGTTCACAGTTATGTCGCGATTATGTTTTAGCACCTTCTCTCCTTGGTGAACTGCTTCTGCTTTATATACCCACCACAACGTTGCCGTTACCGCAAGCTCTTCCCAACCACCATCACTATTTACGATCCCCACTCAGTTTAGCACCCAAATCTGATCAACTACTGCACCCTTATGAAACCACGACCTTCGGGCCATCCTAGAACCACGACCATTCGGTATTCTGAAATCTAAACCTTCGAATAATCTAAATCTAGACCTTTGAGTCATCTAGATCTGAACCTTCAAGTCATCTAAAATCTAGAACCTCAAGTCATATGAAATCTAAAATTCGGGTCATCTGAAATCTGAACCTTCGAATCATCTAAAATCTGAACCTTCGGGTTATTGGACATTCATAACCTTCGAGTCATCCTAAACCCAATAACTTAAAATCATTGTGAATCCACAACCTCCGGCCATTTGCAGTCACTTCCTTCATCGCTTCGATCAATTTATCTCTAAACTTCAAATGCAATTTTGGTTGGCATTTTTAGTTTGAGGGAGGGTATTAAAATATATAATATTTAATTTAAAAAAATCTGTAAAATTTTATATTAATTGTTTTTTAATTTTCTACATTATTACTTTCCTTATTTCTTATAACCTTCTAGTATAAATATGTAACTTAGAATAAAATCATATACAATTCAGTCATTCAAAATCCAAATACCTTGCAATTACTAACAATCCTCAAGACTAAAAGATTTAATTAATGAAGAGCTTGTAAGTAAGATCTAACACATGTAATTACGTTCTGGAACTTTCTAAGTAGACAGCTTTAAGGAGAAATCTAGAACAAGGGTTTGTAGATAAACATATATTGAAGTATCAAAATGACATACTGCTAAAATTCAAGAAAGAAAACTGCTATAGTATAAATTAATGTATAAAAATTATTAATATTGTATCAAGGAACACAGAAATTTAATTACGATAGGATATAAGGACGCAGATTAAACTATTGAAACAGTTCATTGTGTCATTTATCTCTAGCAATCTATAACCTTCCTAATAGCTGACCACACCAAGTTTGTCCATATGACATTGTTCAAGATATATCTCTTTTTATTTAGTCAATAACTAACATATAATTTATTACATTTGCACTACTATTAATCATACCAAGAACAATCAAAAGAACACGCCTTCAACTAACCTTCTGTGTCTTGACTCAGCAACTGAGCACACCAATGTACATTTCTCTGTGTCTTGCCTACCTTCCTCATACCATAGAAATATCATACCAAAAGGACCTCCAACCTCTTTCCCACCCCATCTCCCCTAATTCCACTTGCACCATTTGCATTGATCAAGAGCATGTGGTGCACTTTCTGAAACTTCATTTTTAACCGCCTGATTTCCTCTGATGCCTTTCTTGCACGGTCTGAAATCTTTTTCTGCCTCTTTGAAATGGTAGCAATACAACTCTCCCTTTCCAAATTAACATCAAATTCATCCACCTTTTTTGACAATTTGATGTTAGTTTTGATCAATTTCAAAATAGTCCCCTCAAATTTTCTCATTTGCACTGTAATGCTTCTCTTTTGTCGCCTCGTAAACTTGCAATTGTGCGCCTCGGATAATCCTATACTGGATTTCAGTTCATTAAATCCCGATTGTAGCTCCATAAGCCTTTGTGAATCGGAGAAGAGTGTCTCTATGATATTTTTCTTCCACTCTTGATGTAACTCGGCCCTAAAGACTTCTCTTGGTATCATTTCTTTATCCACACCCAACTCCTTTTCTGGCATCTGATTAACTGATGGCCTCTTTTCTCTCATATCTCCTTCCCTGTATAGAACCAGGTCAATTTTGGGACACTCGAACTCCATATCTCTTTGCATCAACAGGCGCACATTAAGCTTTTTCCTTTTACCACTTCCTCTCTCTCCTCCTGCAAGTTCCCACGATTCAACACTGAAGCTCCCTGAATTCCCACCTATGATGCTTCCACTATCATTTTTACACATGTTCTTTTGCCGGAAACAGTGCACTTTCTCTCTATCTTTCTCCCCTCTAAAATTCAATGAGAATGAAGAGTTCAGCATTTGCTCATTGTTTACTTGTGAAAAATCGTCATCTGAGATGTTCTTCATTGTTAGCAACTCATCATGCTTCTTCTCATCTATCAGGCTGGTAACAAAGTAATCCTGCTCTTGCTCCAGCACCTCTCTCTGCACAATCACACTAATCTCAAAGCTCTCGCAAATCAGTATCATTTCTAGAACCTTACCTTTACACAGAACCGCACCAAACATTGCACTCTTGATGTTCCCCAATAAACCCTCAATTTCAAAATCACATTGTTTAAGTGAAATATTCCCTTCACACATCTCTCGACAAATGGACTTCAAAGCCATGCCAAAGATATCTTGTGAGATTGTCCTGGAAAGAATTGCATTGAAGTCAATTTGTGGTGCCTTCAACTTTTGGGACAGAATAACAATCTCTTTCTTAAGGGCCACATGTGAGTCCATCAAGTCTGTAAGTTGACTCAACAGAAACTCAGCTCTCCCTCTAAGCTCATGTAACTCCTCAGATTTCATGGCATTCTCTCTCTTAAGATTCTCTCTGTCTAGCATCACTTCATGGACTTCTCTGCCAAAATGCTCAAGAAGTGTTCCAAAGAGAGACTTCTCAAATTGATGTGATATGAGTTGCATGCTTATCTCCTCCTGTAACTCACCAAGAGTCTTGTACCTCTCATTTAGCTGGAGTACATCTTGTACTGATCTTATGCCTCGTACCAACTGCTCCCTCTCTGTTCTAATCCAATTCAGTTTTGAGATCATATCATTTGCTTCATTTAGGGATCTCCGAAATTTAAAAATTTCATTCTGGGCATTTACGACTCTCTGTTGCTCAGCTTCAAGGAGGACTTTGGCTCTTTGAGTTTCCATTTTTTCTCGACTTAGCATTTCTTGAAGATGCCTGACTTGCGCGAGAATTAGGGCTTTGTCCTGGCATAGATGTCTGTGGTCAATCTCAAGTTCTTGGTACCGATACTCCAATTCAATGAGCATGACTTTGGTGCTCTGTACCTGAAGAAAAGTACTTTGTTATCATCCATCTTATTATTTGCTAGTACAAATGTGATGCAAGATCTAACCTTATAGAACCATATTAAAATGTAGGTGCTGGTACTGCACTGAATTGTGACCTAACTGGCACAGTATGAACTCATTGCAGCCAATATGTACACTGTACAGGTACAGATACTGGACAGATGCCAGCATTTATTACTTCATATTAAGTAACAGTACTGTAAAAGAGCTGACAATCACAGGCAACCACTTCCATGTTTTGAAAGAAAATGTTTTGGTTAGTTATGGCTTGGGCATGCATCCACTGTAAAACCAGAGATATTTTTCCTTCTAGAAAACCATAAATTCTAAAAATAGAAAAGAGATATACTTGAATTTACCTCAGAGACAAGAGATCCCATCTTAGCCTCAAGATTTTCATTCTCACCTGTCAAAAATTTGTTCGATGCATTCAGCTCTATCATCTTTGTTCTAAGCTCCTCGATCTCAGCATTCCCAATGCACAAAGAGTTCTCCAACATATTCTTCCTCCCGACAAGCCTCTCTATATTGGAATGGAGGTTCTCACTGGACATCTCCAGTTTTTCATCCTCCCACTGTCTTTCCAGTTCAGCATTTGCAGTAGAGAGAGACTTTTCCAGAAGGGAGTTTTTTTCTGTCATCCTCTGCAGTTGCCTCAGATTCTCATTGCATAGAGCTCTCACATCCTCATGATTTTTAATTATCTCTTTTAATTCAAAATTGCTGCCTCTCAATTCTTGGACCAGCGCTTGGAGGGATTCAACATTTGAACTTACTGTTTGTATTTGCTCGGTCAGAGAGATGTGCCTTGAGTCTTGCTCACATCTGTCATGTTTCATTCTAGAAAGTTCTTCTTGTGCATGCCTCTTCTCTTCTAAATGGAGAGAGATTTCATCTTCAAGCCTCCTTTTCATATCATTTAAGGAAATAATCTCATCTTGTAATTGAATAATTCTTGAATTTGCCAAGTGGTTTTGTTCGTTGAGGGATTTGTTTTCTTCTCTACTCCTAATTACTTGCGTTTCTAATCTCTCCTTCTGAAGATGCAGATCATTCAACCTTTCAGAGGTTTCTGCAAGTTGTTTCTCAATTGATGAATGAATTGTTTGTTCTTGCATTTTCTGTAAATGTGCTTGTAGCCTTTCCAGTTCTCCTATCTTCTTATCCAACTCTTTTTCCTTTGCCCCCAATCTAAAAATGAGATTAGTGTACTCCTCTTTTGTCCTTCCCAATTCTCTCTCAAGCTTAATCTTCTTCATTTCAGCTTGTACTTTTTGTAACTTCACTTTTTCCAAATGCACACACATCCTCTCCACCTCTGGCTTCCTCTTTATTTTCTCTAAATCCAGGAATAAAGGTTGGTCTTTTCCCTCAACTGAAAAATACCTGTTTTCTCCAGTTTCCAGGTATAAACTGAGAATTTTGTGCCCTTCTTTAATCTTCTTCGTTTCTCCCAGCAAATTCTCATTCTCCTCGGATAAAGATTTCATTCTTTCCTGGGTCTCCCGTGGTGCCTTCTCCATAGACTGTTTTTCCAATTCAGATTTCATTTTCTGTAACTGTGCTTCCTGCAAAGAGAAACTCGGTGTTTCTATGTTCATCTTCACCTCCTCTTCGCACTCTCTCCATCTCTGTTTCACCTTCTCCAGAGAATGGTTCATTATCTCCAGTGTAAAGTCCTGTATATCTCCAGAATTCAAGCTCATAGGGAGATCTTCTTTCTCCTCTATTACCCTCTTGATCACTCCCCCCAATGTTCTCATCATAACTTCAGATTCCCTGTGCCTCTGTATCATTCTTTCCGGTTCCAAATTCAAGGATTTATTTCTCCTCTCCAGGTCATCCCACCTCTCTCCTCCATTCTTGATTTCATCAGGGAGACAACTAACAATTGAATTAGAAAACCGGTTTTGGTCCTCCAGTTTCATCCTCCCCTCAATCCTCTCCATTTCCTTCTCAATTTTAGCTAGAACATTCATCCTTTCATAATCTTCTTTCAGTTTATTTTGCAGCGATAAATGTTCCATTTCAGATTGCATCTTTTCAATCTGGTCGGACTGGAGAGAGGGATTAAGCTTCTCCGCCTCTTCTTCCTTCTCCCTGGTAATCATTTTTAACCTCTCTAGTTCAGAATGGAGAGGCTGGTTGGTCATCTGCATAACCTCACACATCTCTTTGGCACTGGAGAGTCCATGTAGTTTCAACTGCATCTTATCCTTTAAATTGTTGTTTTCTTCTTGAGTTTTGCTGTGTAACGAAGCAGCCTCTTTTTTGGCTTCTAGCTTTGAAAGAACCTCTTTCAAGTTCCATGTTTCTGGCTGACTCAGTGTTTCCTTCCGAAGCATCTCGAAATCTGAGGTTGAAAAGAATAAACATCATAAACATTTATTATAATAATATCAACAAAAAGAATGGCTCAGTCTAATGATTAAGGGTTCAGAAGAAACTTGTACAATCACATCCAATGTTGAATGTAGATCCATTGTGATTTTGCAAACTGATGTGTATGCTACCATATTTTAACAGTACTTATTGTGACCAGTAGAGCCTAATGCTGGTTATCAGAGTAGTAATCTAGTCAGATTCCTTGGTAAAAAAATCGGCAAGTTGGTACACCATGATATGACATTAACAGGTGCCCACCATTAATCTGCTTCTGCAGAACAGCTGTGTTATAAAGAGGGGGCACATTATCATCATCATCAGCATCGCAACTGACATAATCATCAGCATCATCATCATGGAACTCCAGATTGACCTGATTGTGGAAAGCATCAACCATAGTACGATGGGCCTGACGTAGGGCTCCGATGGCATGGTCATGTCGTTCAGCCAAGGCCCGGTATGCACGGTAGATATCCTCAAGGAGGCTCATCACCTCAGGCCGCCGCTCATAATACATCTCAGCACGGAGCGCAAAGGAGTCAGCATCTCCCTCTATTATCTTTATCATTGACTTTATCCTTGAATCCATGTCTGCTCACAGCAGTTGCATGTAAATAGTTGGATGCTTGCACCTTAGAACAAGTGAGCAATAAAAATAATATTAACAGGTAGAGCAATAGAAATTAAGAATAAGTACCAATGAGGTTTTCCTCCAGCCATTTGGAATTCTTGGGTCTGATGTGGCTATCCCACCACCACGAATACTTGTCCCTTGACTCGCTGTGTGTTACGGTCTCCATATCTCACAAATTAGAAAGATAACTGATGATCACATCTGGACAAGACCTATTAAAATATTATCACCAAGTTTTTCCAAAATCGAAAAAAAGAACGAAACTAATTTGTGTTCAATAAAATATAAAATATTAACTAAAGGACATAGTAATGAGAGATAAGATATGAGATACCAGACATCTCTTTGTTGTTCTGACCAGCCAGTTGTAGCAATTGAATAAGCAGCATTTCATCAAACACCTAATGCGCCATCCCAGAGGAGAGAGGAAAGAAATGCCAATGACCTTTCCTTGGTCTTATAGCTCCTCTTGATCATGATTAACTCCTTCCTCAATTATTGTTTCTTTCGATCTCCTTTATTGTCGTGAGCCATTACTCCAGTCGATCACTATTAACTCCCTCCTCCTCCTCCTCCATTAATGAGGTCGAATTAAACCCTCTTGAGTAGTGATAGATCCCCATCCCGCCGGGGGGTAGGGTAATGGTATCCTCAAATACCATGGTTGGAATTTATAGCCGGAAAGGAATGCTTTAAAATTACCTCCCCTCTCCTTGGTCCTTCCCGTTAGCCTCTCTCTCTCCTCTTGCATCCTCCACGCGCCTATCTACAGCTTTAGCAGTCTCTACGGGTACGATCTCTTCTCAAGTTTCGCAAATACACACCTCTGAATCTGATACAGTGATACTGATATATGTGCTGTTCTCTCTCTGGCGCTCGCTCACTGCCTCCAAATCCAATTACATATATGTGCTGTTCTCTCTCGGACTCGGACTAGTACTACGCATTAAAATAAGTTCATTTCTCTATGTGCTTTTCCACATGTCCCTTTTAATGTCTAGATGACTCAGCAAATTAAATTTCCTTCTAACTTCAGGAAAAACAGAAAAATCGTGCTGATTTTATTCGGAGTGTATCATTTCGTGTAGAATATTACAAATTAATCAAGATAAGGACGTTTAGAAGTCGGACGAATTTAGAGTGCGCAATTGTTTCAACAATTCAATGAAAAGAGAAGCTAATTATATAAATTTTACTTTATGAAATTAATAATCTCCTAATTCCCTCTTTCCTTTTATGTAAATAATAGCCAACAAAAATACACGCACACAAACATTACTTTAATTTGTTTCATAACCCAAAAAATTAATGCGTGCCATATGAAAAAAAAATGTTAATTTAATGATTAGGACGGTCGGAAAATTTTACCTAAGAGATAAAAGTGACCCTGCATGATTTTACTATGAAGAAAAAAAATTAAATTTTATGATGGACGAAATCAGGACAGAACATATCATTGGAAGATCATGTTCTGATATGACCCGATCTGATTTAATTTTTGATAGTACCAGTTATTTTAATATAATATATCAATTATCTCCAGTAACTACCAGTTATTTTATTAAATTAAAAAAAAATAAGGTTCGCTAAATACCAGTTAGATTCAGCAATAGGTGCCAGTTCCGCATTCAAGCTGTTTGACAAAGACGTAGCAAAAGAGCCGAGGGCGCTAGCAACAGCGAGAATGTACGACAAATTAAATATATATATATAAAAAAAAACTAACTAATGCGAATCAGACCAAACAAACAAAAAAATGGTTCAAAGTCATTCACAAATCAATGATCCAAATTCAAACTGTTTTATCCATGACCCAGAACCAAATTAGACACGCCCCCTTTTTTTTTTGCCTTGTACAAACTCAAAATCTGTTTTATCAATGTTTGTTTTATCAATGTTTTGTTTCTCTATTACCAAAATTTAATGATTCGATTCAAAATCAATTAAACCGATCAGTTTGCACATGCCACTAGCCGCGCTAGGCACTAGAGACATTTTCTTTTTATCAAAAAAAAAAAGTGCCCCGACATTTTATCAAGAGTTTTACTGCAAAATATACTAACACAAGCTAGCGTTCTCTTTAATTATTTAATACTTTCATAAAAAAAAAGATTCTTATAATTATTGGCATGAGCTCATGAATCATGATAGGCCGCCTAATTAATTTGGGGAAAACAATAAATAATGGAAAAAGGGTGATATTGCGTTTTAAGGTTTTTGATTTTTTTTTTCTAATTTTGCAGCATTCCTCTGGATCTCCTGTGACCAGTAAGCACGCCAGTGCAATGTGTAGTGGCTGTCTGGCAATCTCCATTCTACAGTTCAACACATGCTTGATTGCATGATACTGTCTTAATTTCTTGTATCTTCACTTTGAATATTAATTTCAAAGAGTTAATTTTGGCACGATTAGTCAACACAGCACAAAAAGAAAAAAAAATGATATGGTTTCATCATGTATTCATGTAAGTATCGCTGCGGAGAAAAAGAGTCTTTTGTTTGCTGTTATTCTCTGATTGGGTTGTAATGTTTTTTTTTATGGAAATTCAAATTTGATACTGAACTTTCTGAAATAAAATTAAGTTGGTTTTTTAACTTTCCTTTTTATGAAGTTGGTCCTTAGGTTTTTTAAAGAACAACAAATTGGTCCTTAATTTAAAAAAAAAACTCAAATCCCTAATTTAAAAAAAAAACTAACTTTGTGTTAAACTGTTTAAATAAAATAAACTAATTTGATCATTGAGCTTTTCTTTTTAAAGGACCAAATTAGTTTTTTTTTTAAGTTCAAAATTTTATTGGTATTATTGAAAGTTTAAGGACCAATTTCAAATTAAAAAAGTTTAAAAATCAACTTGATGCAAATGAAAGTTTAAGACCATTTAAAAAAAAAAAAGAGTTCAGTATCAGAAGATGAATTCTTCCTTTTTATTTCTAAAGATGAGAAAGACGACAAAAACAAATGCATCAGGATGGTTCACTGATGCCATCTGCTAAATAGAGAAATCTGGAGACATTCACTATGGATTTAATAGCCTATATATATGAAAAATAAAAAAAATAAATTGAAAATATTTGGATCGAGGAAAACAATATAAACAAATGAGCATGTTGTTAAGTGTTAACCAGGTCTTGTACAAGCGAAACGCGTGAATAATTTATGGGGCTTATGACAGTTTACATTGAGCAAGATATACATCTTTAGGGATTGACCAATGGATTTCAGCCATGTTGTCGACGATGGTGACCCAGTCGAATGTTTAATAATATATGCATCATATTATAACATAATGGTAGAATGAAATCTCATAATTGGTGGAAGAGGGTGACTCTGTGGAATCATAATTTTACACGAACTCAACTGGCGCCTACTTTTGTTTTGAGTATGGTTCTTTTTTATGAATATGTTCAAGCTTTCTAGTTAGAGAACTTAAAATGAGATTGGGAACAACCACCGATCGGTTATAAAAAAAAACATTACGCCTTTAATAATGTTTAAGATAAAGAAAATAAAGAATGAAAAGGGAGACTAGTAAATGTCTGTCCAAATTAACAGTCGCACATCTAAGTCATGCATTATCACTACTACCAATCATACAAGCACAATCAATGGGTCACCAATATGTAACACGCACCAGAAAACAGATATGGTATAAATTCATGCATAATAATTACGAACATTATACTGAGTACACAAAAATTAACCATTAGAATAAATAACACACCGCAAAAGACATATTATAGCAGTTCATTGGGTCATATTTCTACCAATTTACAACCATGCTTATGAAAAAACTAAGCACACCAATTTTCTTCAGATTATTGTTGAAGAGATATCCCTCGGTAATCTAGCTAATAACTAGCATAACATTATTACATTATCAGTACTATCAATCATACAAGCACAATCAAAAGCACATTAATTTAACTATTCTTGCGTCTTGGTTCGCATGCAACCACACCGAGGTGTTTTTTTCTGCCGCCTGCTATCCCTTTTCCTGCCATTGAGATATTCCGCTAAAAGTACCTTTGTCCTCTTCCGCACCCCACTTCCCTTGTTTCCACTTGCATTGTCCACCTCAAGCTTCAAGAGCATGCTCTGTACTTTCTGCAAATCCAGTTCCAACTGGACGATTTTCTCTGATGCTTTCCTTGCATGGTCTGAAAGTTTTTTCTGGTTCTTATATATGGTATCAGCATCACTCCCCCCTTCTATGTTACAATCAACTTCATCAACCCTTTTTGACAAATTGTTGTTGGTTTCAATCAATTGGAAAATAGTATCCTCGACATCTCTTAGTTGCGCTGTGATGTTTTCCATTTTCTGGCTGGTAAATTTGCCTTTGTTCTCCTCTGATAATTCAATGTTGGATTTCAGTTCATTTAAGCCAGATTGGAGCTCAACAAGCCTTTGTGAATCAGAAGATAGTCTCTCTATTATATTTTTCTTCCACTCTTGATGCGACTCAGCTGTCCCAATTTTTTTTGGTACCATTTGTTTATCCACACCCAACTCCTTTTCTGACATTTGATCAGTTGATGGCCTCTTTCCTCTTATATCTCTTTCTCTATCTAGAACTGGCTCAATCTCAGGATACTCCAACTCTATATCTCTTTGCATCAAAGAGCGCACATTCAGCTTCTTTCTCTCAGCACTCTCTCTCTCCTCTCCTGCAAGCCCCCACGACTCAGAATTGAAGCTCCCAGAATTTCCACTTACAGTGCTTCCGCTTGCATTTGCACGCATGTTTTTTTGCCGGGAAGAGTGCAATCTCACCCTCTCTCTCCCCCCTCTGGAGTTAAGTGAAGATGAAGAGTTTGGACTCTGCACGAGGTCAAGTTGGATGTCTTTTAACATTTGCTCATAGTTGACTCGTGAAAAATCATCATCTGAGATCTCCTTCAATTTTAGCAACTCAACTTGCTTCTTTGCATCTGCTAGGCTGGTGGCAAATTCAATCCGCTCTTTCTCTAATGCTAGTGCTGTTTTACTAACCACCTTCTGGAGGGATTTGATTGTTGCATAAAGTTGCTGCAACTCGGGGTTGTGTGTAGTTGGGGTTGCACTGTAGCCTGGATTTTCTTTGGTTGGTTTGAGGGGGCTTTTGGTACGCTTTGAAGGTGACATTTTCTTCTCCTGATAGAAGACAAATGATTAGTTATGTATAGCACATCTCAGATATGTTCCTCAAATATATTGGTTGGAATCAGGCCGGCCCGTTAACATTCTATCATGGTGCTGACTCAGGTTCCAGACTCAAATCTATTACTGAACTAAAAGAGGTAACTGACAGTATCATACCAACAGGTGTATCTGACTAGGAAGCGTGATTACTAAGTCCAGTTCCCACACAGAAACATATCTACCTATGATTCACTACAGGAAAGCATTCTCTAATAATTCACACACCAGGCCCAGTAATAGTAAAAACTATTGGTATCTCAATACCTATAAGGACATATTATATCAAGGAAACAAGCAAAAAAAAAGTATACCTCCTTTTTATTCTTACTAATCCTCAAACGATCCTTCGTCAGAGAGAGTGTCTGCTGCTCAAGTGCTGCCACCTCATCTCTTAATGAGCCCAAAATCATCATCTCACCTTTATCCAAATCCACCTTCAGCCTTCGATTCTCAACCTCAATCTCATTCAATTTCTCTTTCAACTCATGCACATACAAATTCCTTCTAGAAATTTCCCTATTCAGCACCTCTCTTTGCACCATTGCACTAATTTCAAAGCTCTCACAAGTCAACATCAACTCTAGGACCTTCTCCTTGAACGGAGTGGCATCAAAAATTGCACTCTTGATGTTGCCTGTTAAATTTTCAATTCCAAAATCACATTTCTTAAGTGAAATATTCTCTTCACACATCTCTTCACAAACAGCCTTCAAAGCTACGCCAAAAATATCTTGTGACATTGACTCAGTGAGAATTGCATTTAAGTCTGCTTGTGACGCCTTCCGCTTTTGTGACAGAGAGGAATTTTCCTCAAACAGTGTAACAATCTCTTTCTGAAGAGACCGGCGTGAGTCCTGCAAGTCTGTAAGTTGACTCACCAGGAACTCGACTTCCCCCCTCAGCTCATCCAACTCCTTGGATTTTGCTGTGTTCTCTCTCCTAAGATTCTCTCTCTCTACCCTCAGCTCATGGACTTCTCTGCCAAAGTGTTCGAGAAGCGTTACAACAAGGGATTTTTCAACAAGCCGGCTTTGTCTAGAATCTTGTGCCTCAGAAACTGTGCTGACCAGCATTCCAACTTCATGCAATATGAGTTGTATAATTATCTCCTCCTGCAACTCACCAAGAGACTTGTACTTCTTATCCAGATTGAGCACATCTTGTACTGACCTGATGCCTTGTACCAACTTCTCCTTCTCCTTTCTAACCCAATTCAGTTTTGAAATCATTTCATTTGCTTCATTTAGGGATCGCTGGAATTTGAAAATTTCATTCTGGGCATTTACAACTCTCTGTTGCTCAGCTTCAAGAAGGACCTTGGCATTTTGAGTTTCTAATTTTTCTTGATTTAGCTTGTCTTCAAGGAAGGCTTTATCCTGGTGTAGATTTCTGTGGTCAATCTGAAGTTCTTGATACCGCTTCTCCAATTCTGTAAGGATGACTTTGGTGGTTTGTACCTGGAAAAAAATGTACTTTGTTACAGTCCACCTTGTTATCATAAAGAAGTCTAGGTTTGTTTGATTAACTTTCATTTTCATTCATCGGTAAACTGAGTACATATATAACTTATTTTTATACATTAGTCCCTACAACTAATCTATTTATACTTTTATCTAAATACCCTAATAAAGAACATAGAATATAGACTGGGCATGCACATTTACAGGCCTCCAATCAAGACATGTAACCACTTTAAGACCAGAAATACAATACAGGCTTTGATACAGTGCCCATCTTTTGTCCCCTGGTGTACCCCACCACCTATGATTGTAGCCTTGTAGGGCACTCTTTGGGGAAAAACACGGGGCACCATATATTTTGCCAATACAAATTACTTACAGAAAACCATATATTATTAAAAAGAAAATGATATACACAAAATTACCTCAGAGATGAGAGATCCCTTTTCAGCCTCAAGTTTTTCATTCTCACCCATCAATAGTTGGTATGATGCATTCAGCTCCTTGAACTTCCCTCTAAGCCCGTCAATCTCAGCATTTGCATCACACAAAGAGTTCTCTAACAAGTTCTTTCTCCCGACAAGTTTCTCTATGCTTGAATGAAGGTTCTCACTGGACAAATCCAATTCCTCTTTCTCCCTCCTCAAATCCTCCAGTTCAGCATTTGCAACAGATAGAGACTTTTCCAGAAGGGTGTTCTTTTCTGACATCCTCTCCAATTGTCTCAGATTTGCATAGTGTAGAGTTCTGACATCCTCATGATTTTTAATAATCTCTTTTAATTCAAAATTTCCGTCTTTCAATTCTTGGACCAGCCCATGGAGGGAATCGACATTTGAACTTACTGTTTGAATTTGCTCAGTCAGAGAGAAGTGCCTGGAGTCTTGCTCACTTCTTTCATGTTTTATTCTAGAAAGTTCTTCTTGTGCAAGCCTCTTCTCTTCTAAATGGAGAGAGATTTCATCTTCAAGTCTCCTTTTCAAATCATGCAAGTTAATTATCTCATCTTGCAATCGAATAATTCTTGAATTCGCCAAGTGGTTTTGTTCATCTAAGGATTTATTTTCTTCTCTTATCCTATCCATTTCTGTCTCTAATTTCTCTTTCTTCAGATACAAACGATTCAGCATTTCATTTGATTCTGAAATTTGTTTCTCAATTGATAAATGAACTGTTTGTTCTTGCAGTTTCTGCATGTGCATATCTTGTAACTGTGCTTGCATACTTTCCAGTTCCCCCATTTTTTCTGCAAGTTGTTTCTCAATGGATGAGTGGATCATTTGTTCTTTCATTTTCTGTGAGTGCATTTCCTGCAACCGCACTTGTAGCCTTTTCAATTCCCCTGTCTTCTCATTCAACTCTTTTTCCTTTTCCTCTAAGCTTAAACTGAGAGTTGTGTGATCTTCTTTGGTCCTCTCCATTTCTCTCTCCAGCTCAATTTTTTCCATTTCAGCTTGCACCTTTTGGAATTTCACTTCTTGCAAATGTGCACGCATTCTCTCCACCTCCGGCTTCCTCTCCCCCAGCTCCAGGGATAAAGATCGGTTTCTTTCCTCCAGTGTTTTATACCTCTCCTCTCCGGTTTTAAGGCTCAAATTGAGAGCTCTGTGATGTTCTTTCATCTTCTCCATTTCTCCCTGCAAGCTTTCATTCTTCTCTGACAAAGCTTTCATTCTTTCCTGAGCCTCCTCTAGTGCCTTTTCTAGAGACAGCTTCGCCATTTCAGATTTTATTTTCTGTAACTGGACTTCCTGTAAGGAGAAATTTAGCTTCTCCATTTCTATGTTCGCCTCCTCTTCAAACTCTCTCTGTCTCTGTTTCACCTTCTCGAGTTCCATATTCAGAGAATGGTTTATTCTCTCGAGTGCAGAGTACTTCTCGTCTCGAGCTGTCAAACTCATAGAGAGACTTTCTTTCTCCCCTTTTACTTTCTCAATTTCTCCCTCCAATGTGTTCACCTTTTCTTCAGAATCCTGATGCCTCTGTTTCACCCTCTCCAGTTCAAAATTCAATGATTCATTTCTTCTCTCCAGTTCATACCACCTCTCACCTCCATTCTTGATTTCATCCTGGAGACGACTAACAACTGAATTAGCAAGCCGGTTTTGGTCCTCAAGTTTCTTCCTCCCCTCCTTGATCCTCTCCATTTCCTTCTCCATTTTGGATAGACCTTTAATCCTTTCATAAGCTTCTTTCAGTTTCTTCTCCAGAGATAAACGTGTCATTTCGGACTGCATCTTTTGAATCTGCTCGGACTGGAGAGATATATTAAGCTTCTCCACCTCTTCTTCCTTCTCTCTGGCCCTCAACTTAAACCTGTCCAGCTCAGACTCAAGAGAATTGTTGGTCCTCTGCAGCACCTCGCACCTCTCTTGGGCACTGGAAAGGACATGTAGTTTCAACTGCAATTCATCCTTCAATTTGTTGAATTCTTCTTGAGTGTGAGATATCTCTGATTTTAGACTATTTAATCTGTCACTTGACTCTTTACTCTGTAATAAAGCAGCTTCTTTTTCGGCTTCCAGCTTTGAGAGGGTCTCTTTCAGGCTTCTTGCTTCTGGCTGGGATATTTCTAGTTGGTCCCTGAGATCTTTGTTTTCTTGGGACAACCTCAATATTTCCTTCTGAAAAACCTCAAAATCTGGGAAGAAAGAAGTGAGATTCATCACATCTATTTACTGCATTGATATAAATTATACAACACTACTCACTCTGACAACTTCAGTATCATTGTCACTATTACTATCATTGATTTTTTATATTTGAGATCTTGGATTTCTATGCTTTTGGATTGGGTTCCATTTCTAGCCTACCCTAATTTATTTGAGATTTAAGGCTTTGTTATTGTTGTACTCAGTCTAACAAGTAGGGCTTTAGGAGTAACTTGTTGTACAGTTCTATCTAGTGTTGAATGTAGCACTCTGGTATAGCAATTGAAGCATAGGCTATATTTTTAACTGTAATTACCATAACAGTAAAAATGAATGCTGGTAATCACTGCAACAATCCAATTTGGTTAGATCTCTTGGTAAAAAGTCAGCAATTTGGCACACCACCATACATAGTAACAAATGGACAACTTGGGAAATGTTCGGCAAGGTAAAAAAATCGTAATCTGTGTATAATTTGGGAATAGTTTGTTTAATATGATATAAATAAAATATATATTAAAATGTTAAAATTTTAAAAATAATATTAAAAAAATGTATAATACATTTTAAATTTTGTATAATGTGTTTAAAACTTTTGTTTAGCAAATAAATATATTATATATTAGAGTTGGGCTATGGTGCTATGCATAACATGGATCACCCATTTGCTATAGATCAGTTCTTAGTTTTCAGAATCAAAATGGCCGATCTAAACCGTTCAAAATGATTTTCAAATAAATATCTAGGAATAGACCAAATTTTATAAAAAAATTTAGGATTTTTAACTATTCTTTAGATAGTTAGAAAATTACTTGATTTAATTATTATGAGACATCCAAAAGAAATGATTTCTAACTATCTAAAAATAGTAAAGTTTCCAAAAAACATAAATTATGGTCTATAACTAGATATTTATATGAAAATAATTTTGAGCGGTTCGGATCGACCATTTGATTTTGAAACTGAAGAACCGATCCATAGCACGGGGGTGATCTGTGCTATGCATAATACTATAGCCCAACTCTTATATATTAAATAGACGTTTAATTCATGAAACATTCCATGATTCGCGAATAATTCATGAATCTTGTTACTATGCCACCATACACACCTTTAATCTGCTTCTGCAGATCAGCAGGGTTAAAGAAATGGGGTACGTCATCACCATAATCAGCATCACCATTGACATAATCATCAACATCATCATCATCATCATTAAAGTCAAGAGGGACCTGATCAGGGAAGGCCTCGGCCATGGTGCGATGGGCCTGACGGAGGGCTCCAGTGGCATGGTCATACCGTTCAGCCAAGGCACGGTAAGCACGGTAAATTTCCTCCACCAAGCTCATCAGCTCAGGCCGACGCCGGTAGTACATCTCCGCACGTCTTGCGAAGGAGTCAGCATCTTCCTCTATTATCTTTATCATTGACTTTATCTTTGAATCCATGTCTGCACAGTGTTGCACATAAATTGTAGTGTAATTGTGTCTTAAAACAAGTGAACAAAAAACAAAGGGGAGGGATCCCTTGACAATGCTTATTTTAACAATTTCAACAATTGGATTTTAAATAAATTCGAAATAAATCTATAAAAAATCTTAAAAATGGAAAAACTCTTACGTAATTAAACTATCATTTGATAGTCTGTCAAAGACCATTAAATTCAAAAAGTTGCAAACTGCATAAAGTATAATGGTCTTTGATGGACTATCAATTGATACCCAAATTGAATGGAGCTTGAAGCACAATCAGTTCATAGGCTCAATAATAATACCAAAAGTTTTTTTACTACAACAACAACAACAAAGCCTTTAATCCCAAATAAATTGGGATAGGCAATACGAAAAGATTTTCTATTTTTAAATTTCATTTAGGTTTATTTGAAATCTTATTGTCAATATTGTCAAAAATAAGCATTATCAAGTGATCCCCTCCTCTAAAACAAATACCAACGAGACTAGACTAATACAAATTAGGAATAAGTACCGGTGAGATTTTCCTTAAGCCATTTGGAATTCTTGGGGCTGATGTGACTATCCCACCACCAGGAATAATTCCGCCTTGACCCACTTGGTGTTAAGGTTGCCATTTCTCAGCAAAGACTGTGAAGTGACACAGAACACCACAAATAAATGGTTCAGACTGCCAAAATTATGTCCTGGACCATCTGTGCAATTTACTATGTATCAGACAGTAAGCATTATGAGAGAGATGAATTACAATATTATATCTTCCTATTTTCACCAAATTCCATTCTGATTAATGACCAAAATTAAAGAAAAAAAAAAGTAAAGCAAGTATTTAAAAAAAAAGGCAAAGCAAAGTCTTAGTTACAAACAATTCAATCACTGTCAGACAATTTTCTTAGAAATCAAGTAATCGTTTGGTAATTGCTAGAAAATTACAGGAAAACCAACCACAAGTCACCAAATGATTGAAACAGCAAACCAATTAAAAAAATTAGCTAACCAGACAAATGGCATTTTGCAAGTAAAAGAAGCAAAGCCCTACCAAACAAATGGACGAATAACATGAAGAGGAATTAAGTAACTGATTCTATCACTAAATTTTTGGATCATACATTAAGTAACAAGAAGATAATCTAAGTTCATGATAAATTAAGAAAATATACCTTCATAGCCAGGAACTTTTCAAAATAACAAAAAAGGAGAAGAAGAAATATTTACTCCTCTCTTAATTAAAATCCATGTTTGATGAAATTAAATCCATTTGGATTTGAATATGACAGGAAACAGTCTTCGACATAAGAGAAGTAACACTTGCATAGGGGCTTTAGCTTTAGCTTTGATAATTAAAGCCCTATAACATGTAGATAGAGAATGATAACTTAATCTAAGTTTTCTTTTTTAAAAAATGAAAAATCAACCGTAGAAAATATGAATATTAGATCTAATTTTAGGCTAATAGGCTGGAAGCAAGTTTTGATCAAAGTATAAGGACATCTTTATTTAACACATGCCACCTCAATAATTTCTCCCAAACAAAGTAGAAACTAAGTAGACCCAAGCCCTAAATTTCCAAAACCACAAGCTGAGAAAAAGAACAAAAATGTTGCCTTCACCAAGAAAAGGCACAACAAAATAGGAACAGATAATAGGTATGTTACTTGAGAATTATTGATTTTTCTGATATTGAAAGACAAAAATTCAACCAAAAATCTACACCTGCCCTGACACGCAGAGAAAGAGAGAGCACTCAGTGCTTTTCTCACTTATTTGTCAAACAAAACGGGAACGATAAACTGATGATCACATCTGAACAAAGACCTATCAAACCATCGCATCACCTAAAAAAATTTCAAAACTGGAGAAGGAGATGAGGGGAAAAAATCATCATCAAGAGAAAATCAGAGAAAATACCAACGAAATATCACGCAATTTTCGATCTCGTTCACGGCACGCAGCTGTACCGATTTGATGCAGCCGCATTTCATCAAACACTTAATGCGCCATCACAGGGGGAGCAAAAGGAAAGCGATCGATACGGCCTTAATTTTCTCTCTTATACGCTCCTTCCTTCTATGCTTGACAGTAGAAGATAGTTCCTTCTTCCTTCTTGATAGCTCCTTTTTTCTGGTTTATTGCTGACAGGTAAGAGAGAGCCAGAGAGGGGACAAGGGAAAGGGGAGAGTAGAGAGAGAGGGAGAGTACAAGTGTAGACAGTGCCAGAGAGAGAGAGAGAGAGCAGGCGTTAATTTTGTCTCTGAAATATTTTGGCTGTTTAATTTAATTTAATTTAGGTAGTACAGTGGTGGGGGATTGGACATTGCACATTGGATAGCGATTGATGTATTCACGAAATGATTTCTATCTCCACATGCTTGATCAACCATTCCCTTTTTTCTCGAGTCCATGGAGAAGGGGTAGGGTGTGAACGGCGGTTTGACTCAGATTATATTATTTTATTATAATTTTTAATTTGAACTGATTTTTATTTTTATGATCAGATCAAAGTTCAATTCGATTCGATCCGTGTAAAATAATTAAATATTTATTAAATATTTTTATAAAATTTAAGTAATTAAATATTAATTAGTTTATAATTAATTTTAATTAATATATAATTAGTGTAGATTTAAGTTTTAATTAATACTAAATCATAAAATTAATTCAAAAATTATAATTAATCGGGTCGGGTTGATCCGAACCCGACCCGATCTGATTCAGATCAAAAAAATTAAATACATATCCGACTCATTTATCTTCGGATCGGATCGGATTCAAATCAGGTCGAGTTAACCCGTCGGATCGGATCGATAATTGACACCCCTTAGGGTGTGCTCAACGGTTGACCCCTTAGTTGCCGTCATTCAAAGAGTTTAGAGATCGGGACTAAAAAATGACTCATATTTTTGTTGGATATTAAATGATCTAATAATGTCTTTTATAACATTTCTTAACTTATATAAGCTGGATTTTATTTTTGGGATATGTTTTTGTTTTGGATTTATTACTAATCTCATATAATCAATGATAATTTGGAATTACGTGAACTAAATAATAATTTTCTAAATATTATAACATAAATTAGGACAGAATAAAGGGCCCTGACACGCAGCCCCATGATCCTCAAAAAAACAAAATAGAGTAAATTTTTTAAGTGATTTAATGATAAAAATTAAAAATATTTGTTTAATGTCACCTCAATCTCGCGATCCTAATTTTGCTGCCGATGTAAAGGTAAATAAAATTATTTACATAAACTTGAATAATTTACTATGAAATAATAGAAATATAATATGAAAAATTAAATAGCATTACACATAATTTACACACGTCAAATTGAATATTGATAATTACTAAAATATGAAAATAAAATAATAAATCTGGGAATTTATGTAATTATGATTGGAATTGATCTATATAAAAATCAATAAAGTTTAAATTGAAGTCTTGTGTTACATATCTTGACTTAATATTTTTTTATGTTTATTTGAATTTTACATAATTTATTCTTATTTATAGATTAGAAATATTACACAAAAGGTTTCACAATATATTGTATTAGGATAAAGAAATTTTACAAAATACTATGTATTTTCTTAGAAGGTTTCAAACCCTCAACAACCATAATTTACAATTAATATATTTATGTTCTATCTACTCACAGAGTACAGAGAAGTTATTTGTTCCTTCTCAACTAAATTCTAACAAAACACTGCAAACATGTGTAGTACAACTGGGAGCATTATAACAGCCGCAGATGTCTTTTATTATTTTGGTACATGGTGGTAAATTACAGCCTGGAACAAAGCAGGGAACAAAAGAACGGCTAACCACCTGTCCCAATAATGCTATTCAATGTAAATGGGAAGGATCACTTGATAATGGTTAACTTAATAATATTGATAATAATTTTTAAATAAATATAAATATATTTTTTTATTTATAGATTGATGGTGATTTAAATTTCATACAATTTCATTATCGTTTGACAGTTTATCAAAGACCGTTAGATTATAATAATTATAAATTGTATAATATTTTGATAGTCCTTGATGAAATATCAAACGATAATGAAATTATATAAAATTTGAATCATCATCAATTTATAAGTAGAAAAATATAGCCATAATGTTTTTTTTAAGATTTTTCAGTGTATATTTAAAAATTTACTATTAAAATTGTCAAAAGTGTTCTTCACCCTTTAACTATTGCCTCAAATAAGATTAAAAATAATATGCAAAAAACATGGACTGTGTGTGCATTTACCTAATTAAATTTTGTAGCTGAACCATCCACTTCTTCTGATCATCTGATGTCAAGACGAGTCCGCAAGACACGAACCCTTTTTTTTCTTATTCTCGAATATTTTATTAATAACGAAACATTTGTTTCTAATTTTCATTCATTTAGTCATTAAATTGAAAATCTTTAGCGAGTCGATGGATAATGGATAAGGTGGGTAGAGTAACAAAAACATTTTATTCATATCTATATCTAATAAATTAATGATTTTTTTATCCATACTCATATCTGATAACTTAACGATTTTTTTTATCTATACACGTCTTTTCAGGTACGATACGGGTCGGGTAAACGGCCAAACGGCTTTCAAAATGAAAAATATTATAATATAATTATCAATGAAAAAGATTGTGATATAATTAACAATTGATAACGAAAAAGATCGTAATATAAGTAGTAATGGAATATATTGTAATATAATTAGTAATGAAATAGATAATGTATAAGGAATAGCTCTTATCCGTGACTTTACCCGATAAGTTAATGAAATATTTTTTTACCCATATTCATATCCGATAACTTAATTGACCGGCCTAAGCAAGACTTGTCATTAATGTATTTTACTGTATCTAATTATTATTTATTTATTTAGTGCACACTGCACAGTAAATGCAGCATATAATATATGTGAAGCGCATACATATAAATTTAGAACGCACCTCATCTTGAAGGATTGAAATATCAGGGAACACAAATTTACCATTTTATAATTTTATTGAGAAAATTACTTAATAATAATTACTAGTCCGTTTTTAAGCAATAATAATAGTAAAAATAAACAACTAAAATGATAGCATTGACCGGCCTAAGCAAGACTTGTCATTAATTAGAATCCTTTACTACATTTATTTCAGAGACAAATGTTGACAGAAATTTGACGTCCATGAAAATTGCACTTAAATTAATGCAATTTTCTTTTTCAGATATTCTGCACTTGAAACTCATATGCAGTGATCTCTCTGGTCAATGTCATGTTACTTCTTTTCTGAGTTAAATTTGATGTTATTTCTTTCTATTGAGACAAAGTCTCAAATGAAGAGTATATACTAGACTGTAGAATGTAAATGGTAAGATCGTTTTCGTTTCAATTTTATCCAAACATCACTTCCATTGTGTATTAATCTTTGTGTTAAGTACATTTTTTTTCCATAATAGCAGCAAAACCAATATAAAGGATGACATCAAAAATAAAAAATAAAAGAACATTACAAGTGTTTTGTATAGTTTAAATATGTCGTGTATTATATTTGATTTGGACCATGTTTGGTTGTTCACCAATACATTTGAGACATTAATTAACGTTTTAGTTATTTTGGTACTTGGTTAGTGAGGAAAAAATTATCATATTTGATAAAAAAAAACTTATTTGTAATTTTATATTCTTAACTCCCGTAATCATTTTATCATTTACTATAGTTATTTATAAGTCTAGTTGTCAATATAAAATATTACATTTATTCAATATATTATAAGTTTTTGCATATAGGATGATTTATTGCTTGCTCAACAACAGATTCAAAATTACATACAGAAGGCGTAAAACAAGCTGAACAGAAACACACCAAATAAAAAAAAAAGGAAGGATAATTTGAGCGAACATCTACTTTTTTTTTCTTGTTATATTCAACTCTCATATTACATATATTAAAGATATATTATTGAACGGTCAATCAAATTCCAATTTTACTTAATTTTGATATACATTCTATCTAAATGATGAAAAAAATGCAGAAAAAATGTAGGATAAAAGTTGGATATGTACTAAAATTTAGTTGCTTAAAATCATAGTCAATGACCAAAAATCATCTACAACCACAAAGTGGTGACACTAACACAGGAAGCTAGTGTTCTGTTGTTTGATAATGAATTATAATTATATTTTATCAAAAGGAGATTAAACAGTGGTGCTTTTTCATCAGCCCTTAATGCGCCTTATTATTCTAAGATTATAATTGGGAATGGCTCCATGATAGCGGCATAATCTTTTTTAGAAGAAAAGAAGGCAATAATGGTCTCCAAAGAGAGAAATAATAATATTAATAATAATAATAATTAATAATTAATGAAAAGGAGGAGTGGTTGGGATGCTAAGTATCCCGCCACCAGCGACCCATGTCGGTGAGATGGCCTTTTTTTTTTTTTTTTTTTTAACTTAATAACCTCAATTGGGATCCTCTGTGGCAATAAATAATCCTAACACTGTGTAGTGGACGACTGACAATCTTCTATATACTTATTACCTTAATGGACGATCCACACAGCATAGTGACCACACGGAGTTGGTACTTTATGGTGAGTCAATAAAGGAAAAAGAAAACGCTTTTCCAGATATGATTTCATCATGTTATTGTGTTGGATCCAGTATATCATGATGCACATTTTCTCTGACATTATGCAATGCAGAGATTTTAAATTAAGTTTAATTTTAAGATGGTGCAAATCGTCCAAAATACTCTTTTAAATTGTCAAAATTAAATAATTATCAAATAATCATTCTAGTACATATTTATGACTCGCCGCATTAATCTACATTCATGTTAGCATATAAAGACTAATTGGCAGAATTCTTATCTAAATATTATTGTTTAATTAATTGAAACTTGATTTGAGCTTGAATCAGATTATGTTCTTCTTATAAATTAACTAACATTGAGACATTTGAATTGGTTTGGTCCGAACCAAATCCAAATCCAAATCGGACAAGTCGTGGTAGAACAGAAAATGCACATTATGGGATTCCTTAATTAATTTTCAGGAAATAAATTCTAATTAAGGATCAATAATTCATTGTCCAAGTAGGACCGCTTTGGTTTTATTTTTTTCTGATGATTGAAAATATATTGGTGTTCATTAATTAGTTATAAAAAAAAGTACTGAAAAAATCAATAAAAGTGATGTTTTTAATATTAGTCAAGTCGCGACAATTTTAATCAGGAATAATTGATATTGAATTAAAATAATATTTGTATTCTTAGACTCTAATCTTTGCTACGAATAATTACGCAATAACTGAATTCGTTGTTTCTTCGAATCAAGTAAGGCGATTTGAATGGAATCGAAAAAGTAAGACGAATTAATCTTTTCAACAAAACAATATTCATATTTCCTTTAGCCTTTTGATCTGACGTGCTGCATCTTTTTAAGTGAAACATTGACTTCTGACATCGCAAATAGTTTTGTGATATAATTTATATCTTCGACCATTGTGGATATAATATATACAGTTTGGTAAGAAAATGAAAACCATATATATATGTCTAATGTTGTTCTCAAGTATATATGTTTCTCAAGAGAGGAGAAGGTAGCAAGTAGCAACATAGCTTTATTTTCCACCAAATGGGTCAAGAAATACATACACGCCTTTTTTCTTTGAAAAATGTATGGGCACCAATGAGAAACAGTTTATAAAATGAGGGATGATCACGGTCACTGATGTTATATTGTTGTTCATAAAATTAAATACAAATTATTATTATTTAAATTTTTAAAACAAAACTAACTAAAGGAGTATTTTGTATATATCATCTTATATGTGTACACAAAATTTATATCATTTTAATATTATTTATATATATATATTAATAAAATCAACGGACCAAATTTTATGATTTAACCTCATTACATAATGACTATTGAAATTAAGTTAAAATTTTATAATTTTT
Organism: Schoenoplectus tabernaemontani; assembly: GCA_037127355.1. Classification (NCBI taxonomy): domain Eukaryota; kingdom Viridiplantae; phylum Streptophyta; class Magnoliopsida; order Poales; family Cyperaceae; genus Schoenoplectus; species Schoenoplectus tabernaemontani. Next base: position 2,246,551 of record CM073745.1, on the reverse strand, counting down.
CATATCATGCAATTGAGATGATGTAAATGCATCTAACAATTTAGATTTATAAATTTATGCATTAATAAGTAAATTGGAACAACGGCACCAATGACTATGGTTATTGCATCTCTCCTCCTCATAAGGATGCCAATAGTATTTTTACTTGAAATGACTTGTATTATATTACAAGCTAGTATATATAAAGAATTTGTTTCACAATAAATGGGGTGAATTTACAAAAAAAAAATCTTAGCATGGCGAAACATGCAGCAGACAATTCCTTTTTTATATCTTCGTCTTTTTTTTGCCCCCTCTTTGCATTTATGAAATTAATTTGTAATCATGAAAAGCGATGGCTGGAATGAATAAAATCACGAAAATTTTAAAATAATTTCAGCACTCTTAGATGAGTCAAATAAATTAATAGAAATATTTTTATCAAGGGTATTTGGGGTAGAAGTTCGAATTACATGGGAATATCCGAACAACAGATAATTAGCTGATTTATATAATAGAAATATATATTGTTCTTATACTAAATAATATCCCTTATTATATAGTTACTAAGAATTTAACATGTGTAAACGCACGTGCAATATTTTTGCAGCAAATTCTTTAATTAGTGAATGGGGTGCTAATTGATGTTATGAAAACTTCGCCTAAATTTCATTTGAAAAATCAATGCGCGCGTTGGACAGAAATTTCTGGACGATTGAAATCATTAACCTTTTTTTTTTTGCTAAATTATGTTTAACTTTATTAACAATATCAATATCTTTTTTTTTTGTCTTGTTATGCTAGTATTTGAAGTAAAACAACATATGATAAAAATGGATAACGTCGTACGTACGCGTGAATGCGCTATAACTACACTTTAGTTATATATATTTTTATTTAATTAGTGGCTACCAAGAAAAAAGAAATCACGAGATCAAAACTTGAGGAGATAAATTTCTTTAATTTTGTATTTTATTTTATTTTATTTTTCAAAATCCATCACATTCTTTTGCACCAAACAAACAGCTGCATATCATATATAAATAAAATTGGATGATCTCCCATCAAATGGGACAATTTTGGTTTTAATTTATATAAGCAATAACAAGAGCCAAAACGTCAATATCGGAAACGCTTATACTCCAAACTTAAATGCGTTTCTTCAACGCCAATAACATGTGAATGTGCTGGTGTTATTTTAATTTTATGGGCTATGCACCGAAATCTTGTTAGGTAGGTGAAAATGAATTAATCATCAGCTGGGTGCCTGGATCACGACATTCGCTTCATTAATTCCATTACATATATGTTTTTCTCATCCATATTAATTAATTAATTAACTAACGCTAGATATATCCCACAAATTAAAGTATACGATCTTACCTCTCAAAGTGTACTATAAAATACGATCGCAAGCTCATATATATATATATATGCGAGTATACTATAAATATAAGAGAGAAATAATGAAATTTTGATAAGTGCATATATAATAATTCATTTATATTGTTTCCGAAGTATATATCTTCTCTCAGTTAAATAATGTTAGATCGGAGAATATACATAATTATCAAATTGATTAATTAACACTTATAGCAGAAATTTAAAGCAATTAGCACATGGGTTGTCCATTCTGGACCAAAACATAAAAAATAAAAAAAGATTAGGTGTATAATGAGAGCACTTTTAAACGCGAGGAAGGATATAGCCCATTATAATCTAGAGATTAGATGTGTAATCACATTGAGCACATGTTTACCTAAGATAATTTGCCATAAATGGTTAATTAATTAAGTAATTACTTGTTTTGATCGAGTGGTTTGCACGTGAGGGAAATTAAAAAATCCCTTTTCCTAAAATCATAAACAATTGATTTGTGATTTCTTATATGTATTTTTTCACATGCTATTAAATTAATATAATTAAAGAGGGACTTTTTTGCCGTGCAAAACCGAATTCGTTTAATTTAATTATCAGTCCATATTGATACCATAGAGGATAAATTTGCCCATATTAGTTTTATCAGAATTACGAACTTTAGTTTTACGCTGATGAATAGCTAAATTAATAATTATGATTACTTAACACAATTAATTTCGGCGTTGAATAATGAATAATATATAGCATATGGAGATTGGAGACGAATATCCCTCCCAAGAATCCGACAAAGTGTCAAAAATTTGTACCTCGAAAAGACGAAAACGGGTGGTTGGTTTCTACTACAATAGAAACTTTATTGTGTATTTAATTTTTGTATTGTTTTTTGTCTTGTTTGGTACACAACACAACTATAGTTTGGAACCACAACCATTCCTTGGTTATAGTTGTTAATTTTTTTACTTCGTGCATATGCATTAATTTTGTGCACTTTATAAAATCTAATTCCGGGCTAAATTTATTGGGACGAGACGAAGTAGGACATGTATATTGAAAGAAATTAGAAGGACACCATCGTGTTGCTACATGCCAAACTGCTTAGGTAGACCAAACCATGTGACTATGTGAGCATTTAATGGTACCCCGGGGATTAAGCTCATCCACCAATTTTTCACTTCACAAAAAAGAAATAAATATTCGGTTGTAACTAATCATGTAACTTGTTTAGATTAATTTTCATTCATTTAATTAAATAAGTAAAAATACCCTGCCGATTTTTATTTTTTATTTTTTATGTCAATTTAATCGAACCCATAATTATAATTAATATCTAAAATTATTGGATAATATTCCTCAGGCCTATATAGCTAGCTGCCTTGGTATGAGCAAAACATTCTGGTCAAAGTATATTATCCAATTTCCATATATATATATGTGTGTGTATATATATATATATATATATATATATATGCGCATAATATAATATAGCGAAATTTATTTTTATCTATATATATCTTTATAATGCACACATTCCATCAATCAGAATATGAATATGAGATGGAGGCATGATAAATCTAGAATCCAGCGTTTAATTTGGGTGTAGATAGGTGATTGGTCGGTCGGGTGGGCCCGAGTCGGTTTGTTTGCTGGTGAAATTCGCTTGCTACATTGGTGCGCTTTTTAGCATCTCATCACCTCTCCTTGAGACCTTGACATATATGAATATATGATATGAATACATACATGATCCAGCCTGTCTTATTATTTATTTGTTATTTCTTTATTTCCTTTCTTTGGTGTCTGTACTTACTAAAAACTTGGTATCTGTTTTACCAATCATATCAGACGTCTTAATAATACGAATAATAATGATGATTGATGAAGTTATACCAAAAAGCTAATAAGAAAAATAGATTGAGGTCACCTAAACATCTGGCTTTATTTTGACCTTATTCTTCTATGGCTTCTATTGGGCTGATTTCTCTATCTTTTCAATCCAAACACCGCCTATGATCTTCTTCGGATTTTAACAAATAATAATGATCCGAGACATTAGTTATAATTACAAACTTTTCCAGTTGGGAGGTCTACACTTAGCGCAAGAAGCCTAATACAAACAAATCCTAGGTACCATTTTGCTCCTAATAAACCTCTATTTCATGCGACTATCACTTCTGTGTTCCTGCTTGTATTAAAAAGACTGGTCTTTCCCTTTTTTTTTTTTATTAGGAACCCTTCCACAAGTTAGAAACCAGATCCTAGGCAAAGTTACAGTTATCAGCAAGATAAGTTAAATGCCAACCACAAACTACCTGCTACAACAAGTTAAGGGAGAGGAAAAAAAAATACAATGATCATTCATCGATGACAATGGACAACACCACCACACCCACACCCCTCCTCACGAGAAAAAATAATCACTCTGGTATCATTTACCCATAAGATGCCTCACTCTGTCTAATATCCTGTAATAATGAAAAAATAAACTTGAGTGCTCTCCCGAGAGCCCATCCCGATGATGCCTGTTGCTACCTGCCAGATTGTTACACGGACTACCTCCTATGACTAGGTCAATCCCTCCATGTCTCGCTATAAACCTATCCAGCATGGCATCAGTAACACGCTGGACATCATCAATCTCCTCAAGCTCCCCCTCCTGTCCTGTTTGATCCCACCAGCCTCTCAGAATTGTGCGGTTGATGGGTGATATCTCAACTGACAGCACCGCTATCAACTTTATCCCAAGTCGATCGAGCGCCACCTCAGCACCACCAATCCCAGTGAAGAGCGACAGAACTCTGATGCCATCAGGGTACAGCTCTTTGAGTACAGATAACTGGTATGCCACGGTATCAACCTGAAAAGAATTCCCCAGGGACTTGTACCGATCAGTACGGCTGATCCCACGGGTATGGTCCCGTGGAAAACCTAACAGAAATTCCACCTCATCAGTCTCGAGTGTTGCAAGTCTGTTCAGACCGACCCAAATCAGATTCCATTTCTTGCACTCGTACATGACCCACCTTATTACTTCAGGTGGTGGTGGATCAGGTGATGATGCCAGCCTTGAACGGATCCTCTCTGTCAGCTGTGCGCTGCCGATGGATGTTTGGAGACAGTTGAACCGGGTGCGGGTGTCCCATGCCGGCCAGTGTGCTCTTGCTTTAGGGAATGCCTCCAGAATCGTCTTTGGTGGCATCGGCTCCAGAGGGTACCGATTTTTTATTGGGAGGTTATGGATGTAACCTCTCTTTCTACAAGCAGCTGAGAAATACTTGGAGTCTATGTACTCTGGTGGAATACCATACAAGAACCGAGAAATGGTTTGCCAGACGCCCTTGGGAGTGAGTGCAACATTTTCATAAAAAAAGTACGGTGGACCCTGCGCTTCCCTGGGAATATCCCGATACAACTGGCGTGTTGGGTCCTTGGGAAGACCGAACCCAACCATTGGGTTTGGGAGGTTAAGGCTGTCTGCATCAACCTCCCCATCGCCATCACCTCTGCGGCACCTAGTGGTGGTAGCGGGTCGACGATATGCACGCTTGAGGCGCTCACACATCTGGGTGCTGTTCCTTCGGCTGCCGCTTGATGCATCATGCCTTTGCCTCTTGTTGCTATGCACGAACGGGTCATACTTGTCGCCATCTTTCTTCTGCAAGTCATCAAATGGAAAGTTTCAAGAGAATGCCAGAAATAAGAAATATTTTCAAGGGTAGCTGGTTGAAATTAAGCCTCAAACCTGTCTGTCTATACTGGCATTTGAGATAACTTATGGTAAATTCCCAAATGGGAATAACAGAATAGCTGTTGTTCTTTAGGCATGCCACAAAATTTAGGCATTAACAAATGGGAATAGCAGAATAGCATTAACAAGGCCAAAGTTATGGTATGCAAAATAACTTATGGTAAATTTCCAAATGGGATTAGTAGAATAGCACTAACGAAGACAAAGTTTAGGCACACCGCAAATATGGAACACCTAAAAATTTTCAACTTCTGTTTTTTTTTGACATAAGAAAAAGAATGCAAAAACCCAAGAGAATAAAATTTATGATAAAAAAAATCAAGAACCATTGAAACAATAACAATAGGAGGGTGAATGAGAACCTGATCTGAATTTGATGCATCATATTCACAAAACCCATTTTCGTTTTCTTCTGTTTGTGCAGCATAAATCGAATCAGCCAGCTCAGCTATTGGCACATCTTCCCCTACAATTACAATTAAACAACCAATCAATGAAGTGGTTTTGTCTCGACAAACAAAACATTTTTTTTTTGTAAAAACAAGCATACCACATCTCTCAATTGCTAAAGAGGCCTCGTTCCGATTGAAGCCCATCTCTACAAGAGTCCGGAGTATCTTACTAAAACTAGCTTGACCTAACATCTCTAATTCAAAATCCTATCATTAAAAAAAAGATAAGTGCTTAAGGGTTGACGTTATATGCTTGAGATCAGGGGTGAAGCTAGTATGTGGATTTGGGGTCACAGGACCCCAACTTATATTTGAAAAAAACTCAGATCAAATAATAGCTGTAAATATATTTTAATCAGGGACCCAGTGAAAAAAACAAGGGACCCCGATCTGTTCACTCTGGCAACTCCACAACTCTGACTCATCTCTTTGTGACCTCGCGACTCACATCCCATCGTTGCGTCCAAGAAATTCATTTTATGTTCCGAACTATTACTTTGTAGCTTGTTTGAATCCAAAAAAATCATTTCAATCCTTTAATAAGGATATGTTAATCAAGTTGACACCAATTTATCTAAGAGATTTTGAAAATATCAATATTGTTACACTTCGTTATCAACTTGATACCTATATTCATAATGTTCGATTTTATGATGTACGAAATCTCAATGACTTATTCAAGAAACTAGTGAATACAAAAAAAAAAAAAAATTGGTGCCTACTGCTATGTGTATTTACTTCTCAAATTAGCATTGTTATTATCGGTGGCAACAACAACCATGGAAAGAGCATTCTCGATAATGAATATTATAAAAATAAAACTTAGAAATAGAATGTGTGATGGATGAATGATTATTTTATAACTTACATAGTGAAAGATATGTTTAATACAATTCCCAATAAAGAGATTATGCAAAATTATCAAAAGATAAAACTCGTAGACAAGTGTTGTAACTTATAAATGCATGAATGCATTTTATTTGTATTTTTGAAACTAATATTTTAAAAGTTGTTAAGTTTAATTTGATTTATCTTGAATTTTGTGTTGAATTGAATTGTTTATTTGCGAATTGTTGTTTTGTTAGTATATTAAATTTTATAGGATCCCACTGAGTCAAAATCCTAGCTATGCCACTGCTTGAGATGGAATTTGCAAATAAATAAATGTTAATATGTAACCACAAATACATATATATTGATAGTTACATCATGATCTTGCATCAGAAATGGAGCACACCAAATTTGAATAGTTCAGATTCAACACGAAATAGTGTTGGGCCCTCTGCACCAGTAAGAGTGGTGTGTACCAGGCCAACAGTGGTCATGCTTCACAATGGTACAATTCCATAAGCAAAAATTTATTGATATGATAACTATACTAGCATGTATCAGTCTTTTTTCCAGTATATAATAACTTACTGGTATGATTATGATACAAGCTGGTTGGTGTTGGTACAGGGTAGTATAAGACAGTACCATGCCTAACCAATTTAATATGTCTTTTTCTGGGCTACTGTTGAATTTTACTGTCTTATTCCATTTGATGCAAGTACATTACTGTTGTTATTGAATTTTACTGTCGCGAGTAGGCATCTACACAACCATAATTTGTTACCATTAGCAGTAATTCCTAACTGCGCTGTACAGTTGTTGTTATTGTTAAATACAGAAAAGAAGAATGTCAACTGCATACCATATCATCAAAATCATCAATATCAGAAAAGTCATCATCTGCCCATTCATTCTCATTATTTGGTGTGTTTTCCAAGTTTCTCCCATTTGCTGTTGAAGCTTCATCAAGCACCTATATTGTTTCAAGGAAAGAAAATAGGGGATAATTATTAATAAGAGAGCATAGTTTACAAATATCCCCACTAAACGTCAAAGATATCATGAAGACCCAGAAATAATTTAAGACATTTTGGATGCCTCACATAAGATGCCACACGATGAAGAAGCTACAGTAGCTTCTGATCCAAAAGATAAGGACCAGGACAAGTGAGGAACTCCTCCAATAATTAGTACAAAGGAGATCAAAGAAATAAATATTTAAAGAGGTTCTACTAAGAGATGCAAAACATGCCCACCCTGAGAATGTCATTGAGGAACTGAGGAATTGAAGGTTAATCGACATATTGACAGCACACTAAAAACTTACAGAGTAAGTGAGCAGAAGTTCCAATATGGATTCTGTGTTCCCATCACCTAAAATTAAGAAAACTGATTACATTATCATCTAAAAAAGTATCAATGAACTAAGACAACAAAAGCAAAAAAACATCCCATTTATTGAGACAAATTACTTTTTACCGAACTAATTACATTATATGGTACATATAATGGTAACTGCATGTACTTGTAGTATACTACACAAGTTCTGACATCAGCATGACAGAATAAAGGAACAGCAGTGCACATCAAAAGAGTAACTAAGCAATGAAAGACCAACCAAAGATGAGTTAATATTAAAATTTAAAATTGAATGTAATTCAATACTTAAAATAAAGTGTAAGCTTTCAAGCTTTAGATTCTAAATTGGATTGAAGGTGGATCTCTCTCCATAGCTTTTCATTCAAGTTATAATAGTTACAATTACATAGAAGTCCCTAAACTATTTGAAATTACATTTACAATTACTATTCCCTAAATTCTAACTTTACAACACTCCCCTCAAGATGAACTATATATATTTTTCATATTCATCTTGCAAATTACATTGGAGAATTATGCGGTGTGCAATCCCTTAGTGAATACGTCGGCTAACTGCTCGGTTGTTCGGACAAACGGGAGACATCTCTCCACTGTCAAGTTTCTCCTTGATGAAATGATGATCGATTTCCACGTGTTTAGTTAGATCATGTTGTACCGGGTTATTTGCAATATTAATTGTGACTTTGTTGTCACAATATAACATAATAGGACTTTTTTCACTTAGTCCCAATTTGAGCAACAATCTTTGCAACCACATCCTCTCACTTACACCAAGAGCCATCGCACGATATTCAGCTTCAGCAGTTGATCTCGTCACTACATTTTGTTTCTTGCTTCTCCATGAAATCAAATTTCCACCGATAAATGCGCAATGACCTGAGGTTGACTTCCTATCATCCTGACAGCTGGCCCAATCTGCATCTGTATACACCTCTATTCTCATATGATTGTTCTTTTCGATGAGCAACCCTCTTCTAGGGCAACTCTTGAGATAACGAAGGATACGATCTACGACCACCTGGTGCACAACTCTATGATCATGCATGTATCGACTCACTACACTCACAGCATAACTAATGTCCGGTCGAGTGTGTGATAGATAAATAAGTCTCCCTACGAGTCTTTGGTATCGTTCCCGATCCACTTGATCACTTACACCTCCTTTCAACCCGTGATTTGGGTCAATTGGTGTATTGGCTGGTCGGCATCCAAGCATCCCGGTCTCGAGTAACAACTCCAAGACATACTTCTGTTGAGAAAGAAATATTCCATTTGGTGAACTGACAACCTCAATTCCCCAAAAATAACGTAAAGGACCAAGATATTTCATTTCAAACTCGGTAACGAGACTACCCTTAATTCTCTCCATCTCTACAGCATCGTTATCGGTGAGCACGATATCATCGACATATACTATAAGAACACAAAGTTTTCCTCCTTTTCTTTGAATGAACATGGTGTGATCAGCATTGCTTTGTAGATAACCCTCTCAAATCAAGCTCGGAGTGATTGTTTCAAACCGTACAAGGAGCGTTTCAACCGGCAAACTTTACCCGCTACCTTATCGTTAACAAACCCAGGAGGTAGTTCCATATACACTTCCTCCTTTAAGTCTCCATGGAGAAAAACATTATTCACATCAAGTTGGTGTATATTCCATCCGAAATTCACCGCACATGAAATAAGAGTCCGTATTGTATTCATTTTAGCCACCGAAGCAAATGTTTCCTCGTAATCTATGCCATATGTTTGTGTATATCCTTTGACTACCAATCTCGCCTTGAGTCTATCTACCTTTCCTTTGGGATTTTGCTTTACAGTGAACACCATTTACACCCCATTGTCTTCTTCCCAGTCGGTCTCAGAATAATTTCTCAAGTACCATTCTTTGTGAGCACCCTCATTTCTTCAAACATAGTCGCTTTCCATATCGGATCTTGCATGGCTGTTTCCCAATCACAAGGAACAATAGCAAAGTGTAGAGAAGTGGTGAAAGCTTTGAAGGTTGGTGATAATTTATCAAGAGAAACAAAATCGGAAATTAGGTATGAGATTGAGGGTGCAGTACCCCTTTAGAGTGCACAATCTAATCTCCTTCCTTTTAGCAATAGGAAAATGTAAATCAGAGATGGGAGGTAACTAATATTAGTCTTCTATTCGATGTGGTTGCTTGGCCTCATTCCGACGAGTTTGAACATAATGTTTCTCAAATGGCGGGATAAGACCCGAGTCTGTACCCGAACCAACCGGTCTAGTACGACCAACGATTCTTCTTGTTGGCCTCCCCTCGTATCAATTAACTCACATTCTTCTACCTCTTCTACCCTTTCTTTTTCCTTGGCTTCTACTGTCTCCCCTTTCGACTAGTCTCGCTAGTCGTGTTCACACAAGGGGAAGTGACAATATCAAGGAGCTCAGTCAATACTATTGATGAACTTGCAGGAACACATGCAGAAGAAAAATATGATTCAGACTCACGAAATGTCACATCCATACTTTCATACATTTTCTTTTTCACCGGGTCAAAATATCTATATCCCTTTTTGTCTCTCGAGTAACCCACAAAAACACAAGTGGGCTCGAACATACAACTTGCTAACCCCGAGAGTTGTATTGTGAACAAAATACACACATCCAAAAGTTTTAGGTGATACTTTGAATACATTATTGTCTATAAGGATTTCAAGCGGTGTGCGAAACTCTACCGCTCTCAATGACATCCTATTGATCAAATAAACTACGGTCTTAGTCGCTTCTCCCCATAAATATCGAGGTACATTCATAAAGAACAGTAAACACCTAGTAATCTCAAGGATGTGTCTATTTTTTCTCTCTGCTACCCCATTTTGTTCAGGAGTATTCACACACGTGGTTTGATGAACGATGCCCTCACTTCTTAGAAAATCTTGCATGGATTTATTAGTGTATTTTGTGCCATTGTCAAACCTAAGTATCTTCACCCTCTTTCCATAATGGGTTTTTACCATTTTGTGAAAATTCCGAAAATAATCTGGAACTTTACTTTTACTACGCATTAGAAACAACCAAGTTACCCTACTGAGCAATCAATAAAAGTAACAAACCAACGAAAACCAGATGATGAGACAACGCGAGAAGACCCTCAAACATCGGAATGTATAATATCGAAACAATTTAAACTTCTACTGCCAAATTAAGGACACGTAGTTCTGGTATGCTTTGCAAACTCGCAAGCATCACACACTAACTCACTCCTGCTACATTTCTTGAACAAGTCCGGGAATATCCTTTCAAGAGCATTAAAAGACATATGGCCTAATCAACGATGCCACAAAATCACCTCCGTTTCAGGATTTCCCGCAAAATACGCCTTCACATCCAAAACATCGGGTCCTTGCTCAAGTCTGTACAGGTCTTCATTTCTCTTACCAATACCAATCACTTTGCCCGTCTTTAACTCATGCACAACAACATTCGAGGGAGACAATGAGACAATGCAATTCAGGTCATCGACCAATTGGCTAACGGACATGAGATAGTTTGTGAAATTTGGTACATGAAGCACCGATGAGAGCTGAATGTTCGGAGTACAAGTTACATTTCCAATCTTTGCTATAGACCAAAATTTATCATCGGTTGTTTGAACTTTTTCCTTGCCCGAGAGAGGTTTGTATGATTTAAACACAGTAGAATCTGGAGTCATGTGTTGAGAGGCTCTCGAATCAATAATTCAGGTTTTATCTACACTAGTCTTGGTAACCAACCCTCGTAGGACATTCACAGATTTTATCACAAGAGAAGGTAGAGAGAGAGAAGAAGAATTGTAACCCTGAGTTCCATATGATGAGTTGGAGATTCGTGCATGTAATGTTGTTATCTGTGATGTCAGCCGAGTTATCATCTCCTCCACGATGAGTTCAGATGCTCTGGTTCCATCATCAGATGCTTTGTTGTTGGCATACGCTTGCTGAGTACATCCCAATCTATCACTATGACCTCCACCACGATCATTCCGATCTCGGCCACCACTAGGCCACCCATGAAGGTCCCAACAAGTGTCCTGAACGTGACCTCTCTTGCGATAGTAATAACAACTTTTATTACTTTGAGAGGAGATCGTACGCGATCGGTTCAAGTTCTCTATCATTCTTCTCTTTTCGACAACTCAATTTTAGAGAACAACTGAGTACCTCTCTTATAAGTAGACAAAGAGGGGGAACAACACTAACTCAAAAAACTTAGAAGAACACTTGAGGGGAAAAAATAATCCTTCAGTCCGCAAGAGAACTTCGATCCGAAATAAACCCTCTGGAGAAATACACCACTCAACAGAGAAAGAACAGCCAATTTCTTCGGTCTGAACAAAAACTTCTTCGGTCCGAATGATTATACCACCACACGAGAGAGCTTCACTCAGAGAAGGCGCCCTTCTCCGCAGGCGCGATCAACCCTCGCGTCTTTCACCTTCACACTCGATCAGCTTCACACTTCTTGGGGACAATTTCACTCGCTTAGCTTCACACTCGCAAAACAAGTGCTAGCGAGGGGACAATTTCACTCGATCAGCGAAGCTTCACTCTCACGCGCGACCTTCACAGGAGCGAGACTACTCATGCGTGACTTTCACGCAAGCGAGGGGACAACACAACGATCAGCGACCTCCACGCAACAAGCGCGAGGCGTCAGTGGAGCTCCACGCGCGAACTTCACACGCGGCGATGATCAACGACGAACTAGTCGCATCCCCTTCTGACCTATGCTCTGATACCATGTAAGCTTTCAAGCTTTAGATTCTAAATTGGATTGAAGGTGGATCTCTCTCCATAACTTTTCATTCAAGTTCTAATAGTCACAATTACATAGAAGTCCCTAAACTATTTGAAATTACATTTACAATTACTATTCTCTAAATTCTAACTTTACAACATAAAGGAACAGCTAAATGATCAATATTTCGATGAAATTATATCCCATTACATATAAAACTACACTACAGGAGCATAGTACTAGTTGTACTTACATGAAACACAAAAAGATGACAAATTCTCAAGCTTTTCACCAGTCTAAACCAAATAAGGAGATAAATTATACAAGCTCACCAATTTCCTTTATTGCTTTGGCAATCTTCTCCTTTTGAAATCCCATGGCCAGAAAGTGAGGCATTAGATTGGAACCAGAGTCTCCATCTTGAACAGACTGAATTAGTGATTGAAATGAAATAAGGTACTTTAGACAGGTATAACAACAAAATTATAGCAAGAAAAACATTATTTGGATAAACAGATACCACATTTGAGGGCTCTCCAATACAAGGGACTGGCAGCTTCTCTTCATCGTCACTCAACCATGACAGGTCAACAGAACCATCACTGTCACTTACCCAACTCTACATCACACAAAAGATAGAAAGAAAAATGGGATATCTGGTTAAATATAAGTTGAGGTTTCCATCTCTGTTTTTTTTTTAATAAAATATCATTAAATAGCAACTGATTGGCCCAGTGAGAATTGTTTAGCATTCAATTTATCATGATTTAAAGAACCCAAATTAAATACATTCAAGCCACAATAATTGAGATGTCCACCAACAATAATAGCCTTTCAACTGCATGACTTCAGATCGAAAGAAAATTCAAGCATTACAAAAATATCACAATTGGGTCAATTCTTTTCTTTTTGTTAGGCAAGTGCCCACTTTCATCATTTTCAAATAAATAAAAGCACCAGAGGGGGCTTATAGCCTAGTCCTTTAGAAAACAACCCAAGTGCTTGACCGCTGAACCAATCATGCGCTTACAATTGGATTAATTCGTAGTCACCGAGTAAAGCAAGCAAGCTTATTGCTCAAATAGAAATAGAAATATTGGAGGAAACCAAGAACAATAGTACAATACCAAGCAAAAAGAGAGAAGAAGGGATAGATAGCCTACCATTTCGGGAAAAAAAGGCAGTGGGAGACCGAAGGTCCCTCCTTTCGATGCCCGATCCGGTTCGCAATCCACCCCTTCGACAACGATCGCAAGTTCGAGGGGGGGGGGGGGGCGGGGCCGGAGGAGAGGGAGGGAGGTTTTACACTTTGCTGACAGCTCAATAGAGAGAGAGAGAGAGAGAGGGGTAGAGAATCAGAGAATAAAGAGGTCAGAGAAATAGCGGGCCGTAGGATTTAGATGTCAAATTTGAATACCAACGGCCTATTTTGTCATGGGCTTTCAAATTCAACGATTAATTTAATGATAAATTTAGTTAGAGGTTACTAAACTAAACGGTCTATTTTGTCATAGGCTTTCAAATTTAACACTTCATTAAATTTCGTTACAGGTCACTAAACTTTGATCTCTGTTATAAAATAATTACTTAATTTCATTTATCCTTTCATAATCACTAAATTTTTTATTTATTTCAATTAAGTCATTTTGTCAAAATTTTCATTTAAAATATTAATAAAATTAATATTATTATCCATTTAAATATCACTTATTATCTTTTTTAAATATTATACATTTTATAAAATTAATTGTTTTCTCTCACTAATCACTACATATCCATCAATTACTTTAATTATTTAATCTTTATTAAAGAGATTTGATATTATTAATATTTCATTCTTTAAAGGCTTGAATATATTAAAAAAATTCCAACATATCGAATACGCAATTGGTTTATAATTTGTCTAACCCTTGCTTAAATAATATATAAACAGACAATAATATTATACTCTATTAATGTTTTGGATTGAAAGATTGAACAAAATGATTTGATTGAAATAAATAAGAAATTTGAATGAAAAAATTATGACAAAGATCAAAATTGAGTGAAACGTGTAATAATTACATAGCCCATTTAACAAGAGGCCACAAATTATAGTCCGATTTGAATACCAACAACTTATTTGATAGTCATGAATTCCTAATTTAGTTCTAAAAACTCAAGAAAATTCATTCAACTGAATTCGAACTTGAGCCTTGGGTATGAGCACACTCTCATCCAAAGGGACAACCACTGTGCCGAAGCACTATTTTCGTTGGAATGTGTTTTTGACTATATTTATTATGAATCAATATGCAATAAAAAAAAAATTCATTCAATTTTTTTATTATACTTTTTATTTTTTATATAATATTTTTTTATATTTATTCTATATAATTGCATCCTTATTTTAGTTTTTAAAAAAAATATATATCATTGCATCTACACCGTATCAAATACGATATCCGTATTTGCATCCGTGCAACATAGGATAACAAATAGCTGTATCCAACTGGTGAAATAAAATGAAAAAGTTAATGCGTATAAAATAAGAGAAATAAGGGGGAGATGTATTCTTTCAGACCTGTAATCATAATACATATATAGGGCATTTAATAAGAAGCATGGTGCCATATAAATAAACAGAAGGCAAATATGTACATTATAAGCGAGAAGAAAAAGTATATATTTTATTTTAAACTTGTTTGGAACAAGTACAAGAAAACAAATTAAAAAAAAAGTACGTATGTGTAGACAATTCATTCCACGTGTGCTAAATTAAGATTTGGCACTAAAATTGTGTACTTGAGCGCACCACTGCAACCAACTACCACTTAATGTAGAATTTTTTTGGTAAATCAAATAAAAAAATAGGAAATTGGTATGATTATAGTGATTTTTTACGAGTGTAGTATGGACCGTTTTTTTAAATATATCGAATTATAAACTCGGTCTGAGGTGTGTGTATTTTTTTTACTAATTAAATGTTTAGTTAGTTAGTTAGTTTAAAATAGATTGAAATAGTTTATTTAGTTTCATTATGTATTTTTATTTGTTTGATGATTTAATAAATTATTATGTTCTATTATTTTATAAATATATTGTACTAGTTACTTTTATAACGTATATTTCATGAATTAGTATTTTTAAACGTTTGTAGGAATTCAATTTCAAACTATAAATAATAGAAATAAGTTCAATTTAAAGTAAAAAAATAAAGTACAGTCTCTCGAATAAACTAAAATATAAACTATAGTCTCTGAAATAAAAAAAAATACATCAACGCTGATGAAACATTCTCCTAATGAGAGACGGACTGTATGTGTCTCTTAGTCGGGTTAAACAGCGAGGGAGCTCGTGCCTTGCATTGGCAGGTGCTTGCATCTCTGGCACTCGGGTGAAGTGGCCGGAGTATCATATGACGATATGCGAGGAGCCTCATATTGGATACCGGAGGTACCAGCACTCGGACCAAGGGTCATCTCACTCATCAGCTGAGAGTACGACATGAGATCTCCCTGAAATATGTCAAATTCATCAGTCGTCGGCTCTGACACCGGGTCAAGTGGGCCGTAATTCGGAGGCTCATTGGCAGAGATGTCAATATCTTTAGAATTTGTGGGAAGATTTGTGCAATTAAATTATACATATTTATATGAACTAAATTAACTAAAATCAATTCAATATAAAATAACTACAACTTAAAATGGACAAAATTTAAATTAACCCGTGGATGCAAGTATTTGTTGTGAAAATATGAGGATGTCCTAAAGGACCATCAAGTTCTTAATTTGCCTCAATTCATACTTGCCGAACCATATGTTCGGGCGTCGTAAGCCAACCAATAGTGGTGGCTGTATTCCAGACTAAACGAAATATCTGCATATATATTTTTTAATTACATATCAAAAGTTATGTAAATATTTTAAATAAGGAAAAACTTTTTGGTTAAATGCTAACCGCTTAGGAATTCTAGTGTGAGTGTGTACGTATGTCAATTCATCCACAGGCTCTTTAGGATGCGATATTGGTTGACTCAATTGCTCGTTAGTGTTCACCCCATACCAGATTATAGCCATCACTCTCTTATAATATCACTCAATATAAATATAATGCTGGACATAGTCGTACGGTCGCTCCTCCGTGATAGGCAGCTCGGGCTCGTCCTGTGCCTACCAATAATACCGTGCCAAATCCACATTCTGCCCTTCATCAATCACTGATGTATACTTATTCTTGCGATATGTGAGCACCTGCTGGTAATCGATCAGAGTCGACGGAGGGATCTGCCGGTACATGTCGAACTGCCACATGACTCTATCTGGAGAGTGATTCTTAACCATCTAGAAGTGAATCTCCACCTGCGATACGTAAAAAATAGTAGATTAAATTAATATACCAAATGAAGTAAATAAATTTTAATTAATTTTAGAAACTTATAAATTATAGTACAAGTGGTACACCCAAGGCATATCATCATGATAAGTAGCGTATGACGTCTAATTGACTCTTTGATCACACAAATTCTCAAAATGATCCTAAAAATATATTGGTCCTCCTTAACGCGGACTTGAACAAATATTTTACTATCCATTTAACACCGAACGGAGGCTACAATCGAGGATCAAGACCTAATAAAGGAGGCTCCTCAGTTCTATACATATACCATAAATATAATATGAAAATTAAATAAAGTAATCTCAATTGAGATAAGTGATAATGAATTATCTTGGTCTCCTGATTAAGAATCGTGTCGTACCACATCTGAAGCAGAAGCAAAGGACCGACTATGCAATTCAATGGCTTAAGATATGAACGAGAGAGGTTGAAGTACAATGAAGATAGTACTGCCTGCCCCCAGTCATATTCGTCCTTCGGTACGTTAATCATATCATCAAGAAATGTCAAGTACACCGTCGGCACCGAGTTTGCACTGTTATTCGGGAACATCACGGACTCAAACAAATTCAACCAAAAACGCTCGTGTGTACCTATAATTCATTAAAAAAAATAGATAAAACTTATAATAAATTTGCATCTGATTGAACTTAATTATAGTAAAAATTATACCGTCAGACGATCTCATCATCAGAGTAGGCAGAAATTTCTTGGAAATGCTTCCGCAAACACGAGAGTTGGATACTATACGTCGAGAACTGAACATATTCACTCTTTTTTTCTCTTATTCCTTATCTTAAATGACCACAGTCGTAGCTGTATGGATTATCATCCAACCCAAGGAGCATATCCAGCGTCACACTTCATTCATCACCAGTCTCCCCGGTTATTGATTTTCCTGTATTTTTCATATTTCAAAATAAAATTAGTAAACTTAAAAAATAATATGTAAAATCTACACTCATAAGTGTCCTGATCTTGCAATGATTTAGATTTTTTATTAAATTTCAGAGTTAATACCAATCATCGGATTGAACTATTTATCAAGTAATGTTACTATCTTTATGGTTATTTGTGTTGAAATTATAATTTCCTCTTAATATTGATTGTTACACAAAATGCTGCATAATTTAGGAGTACAATCGCTCTAATTTTTTTATTAGATTACTATCAATTATGAAATTTAACTTTCCTTAAATTCTAAATTTCAATTTTTCTCTCAATTCTATATTTATTTTACATTAATTATGTGTTAATGATTGAAATTTATATTAATTATTAAATTATCTTTATTTTTATTTCTTTTTTCTCATGAAAATATTTTTTTATATTTTAAAAGACATCACCATAGCAAATGCACGAAAAAGATACTAGTAATATATAAAAATAATAAAAGACCCTTAATAGGCAATCCCCATAGGCATCACACATTTTCCAGCATCACCGTCATCTTACCGACTGGTAGATGAAACATTGACGTCTTCGATCTCCATCTCTCGACAAGTGCTGTCAGAGTGATTTATCTAGCTGGCAATCTCTTATGATCGCCATCTGGTAGAGACCGAGTCGATACAAATATGGATCTATCTACTCATTGTATGATATTTTTCGAACGACGTACATTCAAATGAAGAATGCTATGCGACTATACAAAATAATTTATTAGACATGATATGCTAAAATAAATTAAATTGTACCTTGAAATTATACCTCTACATAACGAAGTAAAAAAGTAAAAAAGAAGTAAAAAAGTAATTTATTAGATAGGATATGTTAAAATAAATTATAGAATATATTATTGAAAGCCCAAGGATGGTGGTATTAAAGGTCAAAAATAGTGCAAGAATATAAAGAACCTAAGGTAAAAATTTATAAACCTTTGTGGCTTAACGTTCAAGTGTAATGGCAGCGGAATACAATTTAATACGATTCAATTCTCACAGGAATATAGCAATCAAAGAAATGTGAGAATAGAAAAGAAAAGAACAAACAAGAACACAAGATGTAACGAAGTTCGGCTTTAAAAATGCCTACGTCTCCGAGATTTTCAACCTCCAACAATTGAGGTTGAGCCGAAACACTAATAATAGTTTTACACTTGTAGAATTTGGTCCCTTATACAAAAATGGGCTGTCAAGCTTATCGGTAACTAGTGTGACAATACACTCAAAAAGAGTGAGTGACAACACACTAAAAAATGTGAGCACTACAAGTCAAAAAGGGTTGAGCACTACAGCTCAAGAAAATGCTTACAAGAAGATCACGAAGGATCAAGTTGGGAGAATAGAGAGAAGCTAGATTGAGCTTAAACAAGAATTTGGATAATTGAGTATTTCAATCTCTTGAATTATCTCTCTCACTATTTATATGGCTAGTAAGCTCTCTGGAGTAATGATTTTGCTAGATAGATCTTGTACCTACAATCAGTGAGAGAGGTGATCCTTTTAAAATAGATCTTCTGAAACAGCTGAAGAAACTATTTTCGGCCTGAACCGTTATAACGGTTTGGGCATCATTATAATGGTTTAGAAAGAATAGCCGTTGGATCAATTGAGCTGAAATGTTATAACGATTCACTGAATCGTTATACGTTTCATAAATCGTTGTAACGATTACTGAATCGTTACATAATGATACGCTCTGGTTTCTTTGAGAAATTTCTGCCTTAGAATATTTTTGAGTATTGAGATGAACCGTTATAACGATTACTGAACCGTTATAACGATTCACTGGGCGAAAACATTTTTCTCTGTTGTTTAAGCTCAATTTATCTTGACCAATTCAACCCAGATTGAGTCTAATTAAACCTAAGCCTAATGCAGTCTTGATCAAGCTCTTATATCCCATTAGTCTTGGTTCTTATGCACTAATCCATTGCATGTTAATCCCTGCACAAAACTCAAACAAGGCAAATTGTAAAATTTAAGATTGTTTTGCAAATCGACAAATCAAAGAAGATGTTAACTACAACAATTATTTTTCACGTAATAGGATTAAAAATACTTACATTGGTTCTAGCCCTCTATCATCTATATTCATTTCGTGATATGACAAGCAGTTGCGGATACACCATTTATAACTATAATTATTTATAAAGTTTGTTAAAATTAAACACAATTATTCTCAAAATAATAAAATTTATCCAAATTTTAAATTATATTATTCTATTCTAAAATATCTAAAATCAAGTACTACTATATTTGAACTAATTATAAATTAAACTGATTACAACTAATTATAACTAAAAAATATACTACAGTTAAAGTAATTACCACTAATTAAATCTAAAATTGAAACTAAACTAGACTAAACTAAATACTATAATAATCTATTTGAAATAAAACTATAATTTAATGATAATTAATCTAATTAAAACTAAATTATAATTAAACTAATTATAACTATACAATTCAAAATTAATACTAACTAAATTAAACTACGTTAACTATATTTCGTTAACTAAATTTACTATATTTCGTTAACTAAATTTGGATTAAAAATGAAAGAGAAATTATGAAGTCGACCAAATCAATGAGTCGACATATTTTTTCAACTCTCCTCTGAAAAATTATGAAGTTTGACACAAGTAGTTTTGAAAATGGAGTTAAATTGACGGAGAACAATTAAAAAAATCGGTTGGAGGAAGAAGAAGACACAGGGGAAGAGAAAGGAAGAGAGTGAGAGGGTTTATGCATGCAACCCACAACATCTGGGACTAATCAGAATTTGATCATCAATCTCGATGCAACTTATTTTCAATCCCATTTTTTATTCCCATCTCAATGCAAATCCCAAGATGAAGATATGCCTTGAAACCAAAAATAATCCCAAGGACTTGAGACTCTCCCCCATTCTAACCTGATCAGCCATCTAGGACGTTACAACGACTTAGTTAAATACTTAGGGCACCATTATAACGATTTGACTCAATACACTTCGATAGTATAAACATAAGCTCGGGGATCACATAATGAAAAGAAATGGCAACGAGAGTCAATCTGTGCTTGTATAAAGAAAAGCATATAATCACATACGGATCCTTAATTTGACGATATAAAACATGATTAATATTAATATAGTGTACTAACGTTAAAATAGGAATACTGAGTGGGGGTGTGCAAATGAATTGGTTTAATTGGTTTTGAACTGAACCATTAAATTTTGAATTATTTAGTTTGATTTTTTGGTTTGAAAATTTCAGTTCGGTTGAAAATTTTAGCTAATTTGGTTTTAATTTTTCTAAATCGGATAAACCGAATAAACTGAATAGTCTAAAATTTATCAAATAATTTTATTTTACTTTATATAAATAAGGATTATATCAAAGATAATCCGAATATATTTATTTTCTTTAAGTTTTATTTAGTTATTTATTTTATCTTTTAAAATATTTATTTCTTCTATCAAGTTTTATAACTTTTAATATTTATATTCCTCTTTAAATAATATAATTCAAGTTTAACCGAATAAACTAAAAAAAATTAGTTTATTCGGTTGATATTTTTAGAAGTTTGATTTGGCTTATAATTTGACAAACCGAAAAAAAATTTGAATACAAATATTTATTTTGATTTGAACCTGAACGACCATTTGACCATTTGCACACCCCTATATGCGAGGATAATATAATATATATATATATATATATATATATATATATATATGCATTAGGTGCATTAGGTGTAGTGCAGCTCTTGAGATTTGCATACACTATATAGGGTTTGTTTGGCATTTGGTGGAATAGCAAAAGTTAGAATAAAATAACTATTCCGATGAATTAATTTGCCAAACGAATTTTAGACTAAGTAGAAGAGTGCGGAAGTGGGCTAATCCGGTATACAAAGTTATAGGTGGTATACCAGATTAGCTCTCGTTGGAATAGCGATTATTATTTGATTATGTTGTATTATATTATTATATTATAATTATAATTATGATTTATTATTATATTATTATTATGATTAGGATTTATTCTTATATTAATATTATGATGATTATTTTATTATTATTATTATTATTATTATTATTATTATTATTATTATTATATATTATATTATTATAATATTTATTATTGTTATTTTATTAACATTACTTTGTTAGTATTATTATTATATGATAAAATTTATTATTATTTATTATTATTATATTATAATAATTATGATTTTAGTATTATATTATTATATTATGATTATATTATTATTATAATATTATATTATTATGATTATAATTTTATTATTATTATATTATTATATTATGATTATGATTATGTTATTATTATATTATATTATTATATTATGATTATAGCTATGATTATATTATAACTATATTATTTTGATTATAATTATATTATTATGATTTTAATTATTTATTATTATAATATTATGATTATGATTATAATTTATAATAATTATGATTTTAGTATTGTATTATTATATTCTTATTATAAATATAATTATATTATTATGATTATTTATTATTATTATATTATATTATTATGATTATGATTATTTATGATTATTATATTATATTATTATGATTATGATTATAATTTTATTATCATTATATTATTGTATTATGATTATGGTTATATTATTATGATTATGACTATAATTATTATTATGATTATGACTATGATTATTATTACTTACTATTATTATTTTATTATATTATATTATTGTGATTATAGCTATGATTATATTATAATTATATTATTATGATTATAATTATTTATTATTACTATTATTATTATTATATTATTTTTATGGTTATAATTATTTATTATTATTATATTATCATTATGATTATAATTTTTCTTGTAATATTATTATATTATTATGATTATGGCTATGATTATTATTATCATGACTATGATTATTATTTGATTATGTTGTATTATATTATTAGAATTATGATTATTTATTATTATATTATTACTATTATTAGTTTACTATTATCATCATCATTATTATTGTTAGTATCATAATTATCCATATTTTAACTATTCTGATTAACAACTGTCAAATGATATTTTTACTCTTCCGAATAGTCAAGAATACCACTCTTCTATCACTCTTCCAAAAAATATAATATTCTATCACCTTTCAAAATTACCACCCTTCCAAAGCTATTCCTTAATTTGCCAAACGAAACCATAACAATTAACTAAAATAGTGAAGTTTGTATAATACCAACAAGATAATTTCAACCCTTAAAATGCAACAACAAGAAAAAAAGAAGGCGTCACTCTATCAGAGACTCAGAGTTAAACTTGGCAATTTATTCTTTCCACTATCCGGTCTAGTTACTTTTTCCTCTTAGAAATAAATATTGACTTGGACCATCTCTCTAGTTACATTCTCAGATTCTCTGCTTTACATGATCATTGCAAATTTTAGTTTATGTTGTTGACCAATTAGATTTGCATCAAATTAAACAGGAACGCAATTTTATATATTTATTTTTGGCGTACAATTACTTGAAGATGTTCTATTTTAACAACTTTGATAATATTTTAAAAAAATATATATAAATTACAAAAAAAAAGTTTATAGGCGTTGTTTAACATAGTAGCTTTCTTTTCAAATGTGCACACTTTGATTTATTATTATCTAGTTCGTCAAAAATTAAATATCAACAATTGTATATTTTAAATTACGTAATGAACGATAAACATACATAAAATATCATAAACATAAAGTGTAAAAGAAATAAAAGTGTCCAATTTGTTATTACTTATTCAATCTCTATTTAAACATGAATATCAATGTCATGTAAAACAAAGAAAATATAAAAACTAATACAAATTAACATGAGACGACTCTTAATAAACATGTCACGACGAATTGCATCTAGGCCCTGCAAATATTAATTTATTAATAAGGGAGGTTATAAATAGAGGAATCAGATGGGAGACAGAATAGTCATTTGTCCCTTGTTACTTGGAACTCTTTAAATGTTTTTTAATACGAAACCAAGATAGGATTTTTTTTTTCTTCATTCATTTATTTAATCTTCGCTTGGAATTGTTCATGTTGATTCGAGATAGTTGGCTTTTGGCAATTGGCACCGGCCGGTCAACAAAAATAATATTATCCTTTATATTGCAGGTACCAAGCAAGCTTAACCTCTAAAACGATTCATTTATTGAGAATTAACGTCTGATTTACTATCTAAATTAATGATTTCGGTATGAAAAATTATCAACCAAAAAGCTCTTTTATAATGTTTTTATAATAAAAGTCTAATTTTATCTTTCCTCTCAAAAAAGAAAAAAAAAACAAAACAAGCTGTGTGAGTCTTTTTTTTTTAATTTTTTTCTGGATAAAATGCTCTTTTATCTCGCAACAAAAAAAGAATTCTAGAAACAGAATATTTACCACAAAGAAAAGTGAAGAGTGAAGACATAATATAATACTTCTAGAAAAGCGAAATAGAAGCAGCATGTATGTATGTTTGCATTAAAATGTAATAAGAAAAAGGCGCTTTTCAAGGGACGAGCTTCTTTCACTTAGTAGAAAGATCGGTCAACCTATCTGAATTGTCCAGACCCACCTGTCAGAGACATGTTTAAAAGCTAAGTCGCACTTGAATTGCAATTTTTGGAAATTTCCAATTTAAAAACATTCCTCTCCTCTCCTCTCCTCTCCTCTTCTTCTTCTTCAACCTTTCAACGCTTCGATTCAGCTCAAAAAGCGCCACGCTTTTGCGTGTTAGGCTCTCAATTCCCAGACCACACCTCTCAAATCTCAATTCCCCGATCGGCGCCGTGCAATAGTTAGGGTTTCCTCCTCCTCCTCCTCCTCCTCCTCCTCCATCCATGGCGGAGAGCGGCGGCGCCTCCAAGCTGAGGCCATCGAGGAGCTTCGACGGGAACGATTCCTATATTAGAGCTGATAAGATCGATCTCAAGAGCCTGGATATACAGCTCGAGAAGCACTACAACAAAGCATGGTCCAAGGATAAAGCTGCCAGTGAAAACGCGCGTGGCCCCAGAGAAGAGTGGGAAATCGACCCAGCCAAGCTCGAAATCCGACATATGATAGCACATGGTACCTATGGTACTTTGTATCGTGGCACCTATGATGGTCAGGATGTTGCCGGTATTCCCCTGTTCTTTCTTTCTTTCTCGTTTTACAATTATATGGAGCTCGTGGGTGTCGAATCTCTAACAGCACTTCGAAATATCTGTTTTGAAGTGTGCATGGAAGGATTCACATTAAAAGTTTATAGCTCGAATACGTAGTTTCACCTCTCGAATGCGTAAATAACATACATGGCGAAAGGTTCGATTTTACTGATAGTGACAAAAGCTAAAATTTACTATGCTATTTGTGAAAAATGGCTCAATTTTACTGAAAATGGTGTTCTGTAACTTCATAAGGACCGTTTGTGCATATAGGGGAATTTATAAAGTTACTATCTTAAATTAAAGTGCCTAATTTTCGCATGCAAAAGGTAAATTTGATTTTAATTTCCCAGTTTTATATATTTTTTTATATGTTTTCAGTAAGATAAATTAATTGCACCGATACTTCAATATATATGGAACCAAAAAGACGCCTTTGTAATTACATTTGTATAAGAGTTACCCTTTTTGGATGTGCAGTGAACGTTTCTACAAGCTATTATTGAAATATGGCCGGATTTTATGGGCTATTAAATGTAAGAAGCGCTAGATTAAGGTGACACATAACATTTAATTAGAATACGAACAAATTTTTGGCATCTGCCTTCGTTAATTTTTACCCGCAATGCTGCTCAAGTGTGTTGAAATTGCAATGTGGGTGTATTTCTAAATAACTGATCATACTACTTTAGTGAACCATAGGGTGTATTATTCAAATACCTTAAATTTGTTTTTATTTTTTATATTCCAAAAGGTTTTTTAGTAGACTTGAAGTTGAGAAATAGGGTCCCAGTGAAATACAAATTGTCAGCAGTATAAGAAAACAACTTTACTTTTTATCAGCTTGTGTAGCAAAGCAATTTATGAGATACTGTGTAGTAATAACACATACACGATGTCATGAGCGAGCAGCACTACCCTCGTCTTAGACTCTAATCTCTATCGGGGCATGAGAATATGTGTCATTTCAAGCATGGAACTGACATGACTGTGGAAGTGTCTGTGCTAGATAGGATACTAAGCACTCCTTGTAGCCCATTAAATTTTTAGATATGGGTTGTGCCTCTAATTTGACGTAAATATTTAAGCTGTCTACAATTAATTTTATTGTGTTGCCATGGGTGGCCTGTATAGTCTGTTCTGGCTAAGCTCCTCTGGTACCTTTATAACAACCTTGAGCCATACACAGACTTGGTTTTATATGTCTCTGTTTATGGTAATTCCCAGTATATTTCGGAAAGTACAAATAACTATTATTTGAATCAACTACTCCAATAGTATTAATATGGATTGATAAACATATAATTTTCTACATGATACAGTTAAAATATTGGACTGGGGAGAGGATGGTTATGCAACAGAAGCTGAAACTGTAGCCCTTCGTGCATCTTTCAAGCAAGAGGTGGCTGTGTGGCACAAACTTGACCATCCAAATGTCACCAAGGCATGTCTATCAGTTTTCTTTCTTTTTTTTAATTATATATTTTCTATATATCCAAATGCTGAACTGTTTCCCATACCCACTCCCTCAGTTTCTTCAACGGCCCTAAAAAATTGCAGTTGGGGTGTTTTGAATAAATGGGGATAGGAGAGGTGTTCAATTTGTTTATAAATTACACAGACATGCACACACACTCGCACAAACATCATCCCTTCTTGCCCCTTGGAAGTTTTTAGAGCTGCTAAACTAGTGTCAAGGTACCATTAAGCTCTATTAACTTTTAGCGACTTTTTGTACATTTTTGCAGTTTATTGGTGCATCAATGGGGACAACTGACCTCAGGTTACCAGAAAACAGCTCGACTGGTACAGGTAGAAGCACAAATCTTCCAGCAAGAGCTTGTTGTGTGGTGGTTGAGTATCTACAAGGCGGTACGTTAAAGCAGTATCTCATCAAAAACAGGCGCAGAAAACTTGCATACAAAATTGTTGTACAGCTCGCCTTGGATCTTTCTAGAGGGTAAGTGCTTATATGTTTTCGCCTCAAATTTGGATTTTGCATGAGGTATTAATCTGAGATATGTGGGAAAAATAGATGCCTCAAAAGTGTTTTGTCAAGCGATTGTACGTCTCTGGTGCTATGTTTATTAGGCCAAGTATTGATACATACTTGGATCCAGGCTTGAAACCACGTTTAGGGGGGTTTTTTGTTGTGGGGGGGGTGCGAACCTGCAATTGTCATAATTCCTTTATTGATTTGTTTTTCACTTGGTTTTTCTTGTTTAGGTTGAGTTATTTACACTCTAGGAAGATAGTGCATAGGGACGTGAAGAGCGAAAACATGTTGCTAGACACCCAAAGAAATCTTAAAATTGCTGACTTTGGTGTTGCACGTGTTGAGGCTCAAAATCCGAAAGACATGACTGGTGCCACTGGTACACTGGGCTATATGGCTCCTGAGGTATCTCCCTCTGCTTTTCTCTTCTTCTTTTTTCTTTTTGTACCCTCCTTTTGTCAGCCGAATTTCAGTTGGCCTTACTATGCTTTCTCGATCCCCTATTATGGAAATAGAGCTCAAAGTATCCCTGATTATTAATAGATCAACCCTGAATTGTGCTATTTATAATTCTGAATTTAGCATGCTGGGTTAGGCGTGAACTATGCAAGTGCTTGTTTAATTGTGCCTCATTATAATTATAATTTAAACCTAGTAATACCATGCAGCTTCACTTTGAAAACAAATATATACTAGAAGTTGTAAAATCTGTTAACTGATACCTGACTGTAAGCAAGCCAATTTGCAGTGTTGTGCAACTGTGTACTTTGGAAAGTATATTTGGGAATTTGAAAAGGAAATATTTGAACAAAATTGCTGATTGGATTGCACATGATAGGTTCTGGAGGGAAAGCCATACAACAGGAAGTGCGATGTCTACAGCTTTGGCATTTGCTTGTGGGAAATCTATTGCTGTGACATGCCTTACCCAAATCTTAGCTTTGCGGATGTGTCATCAAAAGTTGTGCATCAGGTCTCTCTCTCCATCTCTCATTGTGCTTTTTTTTGGATAGGTTTTTTCATGTTATGTTGTACAAACATAAGAAACAAACAAGAATGTTCTTTATGACCCCAGTCAAAATGAGAAATAAGTCTCACATTTATATAGAGAAAACTGTCAACTCTTAGACCAAAGCAACCAATTTGGACATTTACATGCTTATAGTGACATCCATGTTTGAATTGTATACTTCAATATTTCTATAAGTAATGTATGCGTCATGAACCTTGGTAAAATAACTGATAGTTTATTTTTTTCTTTATTGGTGTGCACTTTTTATTATTAAATAGAATCTGAGACCAGAAATCCCACGTTGTTGTCCCACTCCTATGGTAAACATCATGAAGAGGTGCTGGGATTCTAATCCTGAAAAGAGACCCGACATGGATGAAGTGGTACGGCTTCTGGAATCTCTTGATACCAGCAAGGGAGGCGGCATGGTACCAGAAGGCCAGAACACTGGATGTTTCTGTTTCTTTCGGACAAGGGGTCCCTGAAATTGTTTATAATTTTAAAGCTTGTAATTTGATTGGAGTTATTGTGCCCTTGGTGAGAAACGGGTGGGAAAGGGACCGGGAATTGTTATTGGGGGGGGGGGGGGGGGGGGGGGGGTATTGTTCTTGGTTTATGTAATATTATATAAGCAAACACATCCAGTTGCATGTACAGCAGTATGCTCTAATTTGAATGTAAATTGTGCTAGATCGATCATTCTTTCCGTCTTATATTATGAGCATTTTTGGCTCGTGATATCGAAATTCTATTTATAATGCTCCCAAAGTCTCAATCAACAACAGCTGATCCAGAGAAAGAGAGAAATGGTACCGTCTTAATAAAATTTATTTTTTGAAGCCTGCGAATTTATAAAGAAATAACATCCTGAATTTTGCCGAACCAAAATTCTGATTGCGTACACAACAATAATAAAAAAGTCTTTAAACCCAAATAAATTATTGGTATGTTAGAAATGAAAATGAAATTCAATTCAAAATCATAGGGTTCTATTGGCAAATCAAGGAATAATTTTGGAAGAGTGATAGAATAGGATTCTTTTAGAAAAGTGAAATTTTTAACTGTTCAGAAGAGTGAAAATATCGTTTAGTAGTTGTTCATAAGAATAGTTAAAATATGAATAATTACGATACTAACAATTATGATGATAATAAAAATAATTGTAAATAATAATAATAGTAATAATAATAATAATAATAATCATAATTCATAACATAATCATAATAATATAATAAAAATATAAACATAATCATAATATAGTAATATAATAATATAAAATAATAATATCTAATATAATAATAATAAATAATAATTATTATTATTATAATTTTAATAATATAACCATAATATAATAATATAATACAATATAATCAATTAATAATCATAATCATAATCATGATAATAATAATCATAGTCATAATCATAATAATATAACCATAATTATAATTATAATATAATAATAAATAATTGTAATCATAATAATATAATATAATACAACATAATAAAATAATAAAATAATAAAAAAATAATAATAATAAGTAATAATAATCATAGTCATAATCATAATAATATAATAATAATATAACCATAATCATAATATAATAAAATTATAATCACAATAATAATAATATAATAATAATAAATAATCATAATCATAATAATATAATAATAAAATAATCATATTTATATTCATAATATAATAATATAATACTAAAAATATATTTATTATAATATAATAAAATAAATAATATTATAATACTAACAATGATGATAATGTATAATAATAATCATAATAATAATATCTAATATTATAATAATAATAAATTATAATCCTAATATAATAATATAATATAATAATAAATTCTAATCATAATATAATAATATAATTATAATAAATCATAATCATAATCATAATATAATAATATAATACAACATAATCAAACAATAATCGTTATTCCGACGAGAGTTAATCCGGTATACCACCTATAACTTGGTATACCGGATTAGTACTCTTCTACTTAGTCTAAAATTCATTTGACAAATTAATTCATCGGAATAGTAATTTTATTCTTATTTTTTACTATTCCATGGATTGCCAAATAAACCCATATGGGAGTGTTTGGCAATCAATGGAATAGCAAAAAGTTGGAATAGAATAGTTATTCCGACGAATTAATTTGCCAAACGAATTTTAGACTAAGTAGAAGAGTGCGGAATAGTGCTAATCCGATATACCAACTTATAGGTGGAATCTAGGATTAGCTCGTCGGAATAACGATTATTATTTGATTATGATGTATTATATTATTATATTATGATTATGATTAATATTTAATATTATTATATTATTATATTATATTTATGATTATAATTTATTATTATATTAATATTATATTATTATTTATTATTATTATCATTATATTATTATTATATTAATATTATGATTATTATTTATTATTATTATTATCATTATATTATTATTATTAAATTATTATTATCATTATTGTTATTATATTATCATTACCATTAGTATTATTATATTATTTATTATTATTTTAAATATAATTTTAATATTATATTATTATATTATGAATATAAATATAATTATTTGATTATTATATTATTATGATCAAGATTATTTATTATTATATTATTATATTATGATAATTATGATTATGATTATGATTACTTATATTATTTTATTATGTATTATATTATTATATGTTGATTATAGTGATGATTAATTTATTATTATATTATTATAATTATAATTATTTATAATTATTTTTATGATTATGATTATATTTTTATTATTTATTATTATGATTATGATTATGGTTATATTATTATGATTATGACTATAATTATTATTATCATGATTATGATTATGAATATTATATTATGATAATATTATTAAAATTATGATTACTTATTATTATTATATTATTATAATTATGATTGTAATTATAATTTTTTATTATTATATTATTATATTATGATTATGTTTATATTTTTATTATATTACTATTATAATATTATTATTTATTATGATTATTTTTATTATTTTATTATTATTTTATTATGTTGTATTATATTATTATATGTTGATTATATTTATGATTAATTTATTATTATATTATTATAATTATAATTATTTATAATTATTTTTATGATTATGATTATATTTTTATTATTATATTATTATGATTATAATTATGGTTATATTATTATGATTATGACTATAATTATTATTATCATGATTATGATTATGATTATTATATTATGATTATATTATTATTAAATTATGATTATTTATTATTATTATATTATTATAATTATGATTGTAATTATAATTTTTTATTATTATATTACTTTTATAATATTATTATTTATTATGATTATTTTTTATTATTTTCTTATTATTATCTTACTATTATGATTATTATTTTACTATTATTATTATTATTATCATCATCATTATCAGTATCATAATTATTCATATTTTAACTATTCTGAGTAACAACTACCAAACGATATTTTCGCTCTTCTGAATAATCAAGAATACCACTCTTCTACCACTCTTCCAAAAAAATATTATTCTATCACTCTTCCAAAATTACCACTCTTCCAAAGCTATTTCTTGATTTGCCAAACGGACCCATAGAGTTTACATATCTCAAAGATTAAAAATCAATGATAATGATAGTAATAATGTTTTCCTTGTAATGAAGAAATTTTTTCTCGTGTCGCTACTCTCTTAATCAGGATCAATTCACTCATCATAAATTGAGGCTTCAATTTTATGGCGTGTAGCTCAATTAGCATCAAATTTGTATATTTGTTTTCGTTGTAGTACATATTTGGGTGGACGGGCTTTAAGTTCATTTGATCGCATTACCTCTTATTTATGTCTTAACTGCAAAAGTTGAATATCTTGTGGACTCCAAAAGGGCACAATATCTCCGGTTCTTTGGGCATTTTTGTCATCACCATGCAACTGATTCTATAATCCGTACATCCAAACTATTGCAGTGATATTCACAGAACGAGTTTTTTTTTTCATATCATTAGATTAATATATACAGAAGTTATGATATTTCGTGTTTTGTAATTAGTAAATCTAAAAATAGAAAAAGCAAAAACGGGTACAAAAACCTTCCACACACCGCGCGCATGCTCCCTATAGAATGAACCATGTATTTTTTTTTCCTGTGGCATGCAGTCTATATATGTTTCTGGTTTATAATGCAGCGAGAAAAAAAAAACTAAAACCATATAATTTGGATTCTCTAATAAGAACTTCCGAAAAAGAAAGATTTTTTTTTTCACAGAAAGTGATACCACCTACTTCAATAACAAAACAAATAACAAAACAAAGAGTATTTAAAGCGGATTCCATTTCAAAACCTTTTTATTTTCTCTTTAAAAATATTAGGTCCCGTGAGTCATATATATATGTGTGATTGAGGGTATACCCTTGTACTATATTATTATGATATCCCAGATATATTTTTATTTCTTTAATAATAACTAACATGGTATTCATATAGCATATATTTATAAATTGTCTTTGCACATGCATTAGCCAATACTTAAGGAATAATCTAATCAACTTAAAAGTGTAAATTTAAGACATTATTATGTTTGCTATAAATGAGTTTTTAAGTTTAAGTCTAGAGATATTAAATATCTCGGTGCTTGGATCAAAAACCGCACCGAGCGACTTGTCACTCAGGTTCTATATTGATTGTGAGATCTAGATTTGGAGTTAGGCTATAAAAAGTGAGGATCAACATTAGGCAGATCCATGATGCTTGCGTCCTTGATGATTAAGATAGTTTGGAGGTCTTAGTTAGACTCGATGACATTTTTAACTTGTACCTTATCCTTTGTACTATTTTTATTTATTCATTTATGCTTCCGCATTCTGATTAGACTTTGGATGTATTGAGGATCCTTATATTTAGTTAGATGACATGTATTATGGATTTTAATTATTTTTGTTGAGATGAATATATGACTTGTATTTCGTTAAGCCTTACGTGTACGCGAATCTTCACGTACACATGACGATTGTCATGTCCCGCACTGTACCCTTTGGTTCGAGATGTGACAAATAGTATGGTGTGTGGTACCGTGTATAGCAACTACTAAGGTATGTGGCTACCGCAGTATGCATCTAAGTGGAAGGAGTATGAAGTGGTGCATACCGGATGATTATGGGCTGTAAAGGTTAGGTTAGGGATGGACTAACCGTTTGTTGTAATGAAATACTAAATCTAACCTATTCCTGATGTGTTAGCGGCCTTGGAGGTTGCTGAATATGGCCAGTGGTGGCGCCAGAACTAATGATCGGCATTGGTATTGTAATGCCCCGACTCGAGACGCTACAGGCATGGTATCTTCCGCATTCATTCTACGGTCCATAACCTGCGTCGCCAACAAATAAGAAAAATAACAAAGAAGCAAAACAGAATCATCTTACAAAACTCAGTAACCGATTATTTAATGACGCAACTTCTCTATAACAGTATTATGAATAATACAATTTCATTCAAAATATTTCAAACAATAATAATTCATTCTTATTTATTAAAGTATGTATTTTAAGCAATTATGTATAGACACATGAAGATCACACATGTGCTCATCGTGATAAGTGGGGGTATTCCATAAATCTGCTAGTAAGTGGGACTCCGCAAAGTCATTTTCACTCATAACCCTTCAGGTTATGTAGACCCTCCTTTTCGGAGTACGAAATGGTTAACTTACGACATGTATAGTCATGCATAATTTGATCAGTTCCATTATCAACACTCATTCAATATTCAATTCTAGTATAGTGATCAAAATCCAACCAATTCACATAATTCAGGTCATCGACCCTTATCACTAGTCAAAAGTTAATCTAGATAATCTACACAATTTAGGTTATCGATCCGTATCTCAAGTTAAATGTCAATCATCCATATCAATTGAATTCAGGTCAAGTTAACGATCCAAACAACATATAATAATCAAATATATAAGCTATAAAGAAGTCTGATTATCTGATACAAAATGATTTTGATTTATGACTTGATTCTGATTCTTAACTCGATACACGACGTTCCTTGCATCGACTCATGACACCGTATGAGTTCCTTTATTTCCTTTGATCGGTTTAAAAACACAGAGGAATGCGATGTCTGAATTGAAAATCAGGAAGAAGGATTATGATTAGAAAACAATAGAGACATACACGTTTCCTTTTTCTATTGCGTTTTTCCCTTTCTTTTCCCCTCATCTCTCTATTTTCTTCTTCTCGCACTTCACTCACCTGTTCCCTTTCATTTTCATTTTTCTCTCCTTTTTTTTCCTACCGAGAGAAGCACCCCATATACATGTATATGGGTGATCTCTGAGTCCACGCGTCACTTATAAATGAAGTGACGTGGCTTTTTCTTTTTTTCCTATCTTATCGCAAAAGAGAGACCAGACTTGGCCGAGCAGCCATCTTTTTTTTTTAAGTTGTCTTTTATAATTTAACCCTTAAAAATTATTTTATTTATGAAATGATGTAGAAATAAATTAATAAACTTATAATATTACAGGTATTGTGGTAGGAGTTGCCGTTATTGGCGCAGGTGGTTCGACAAGTGCAGGGGATGGGAAGAGGCTCTGAGCCACTGAATTCTGGGAACATCGTTGTTGTTGGATCCTCCACCGTTGGCCGATCCTTCGTCTTCCTCAAGGTTGTTGGCCATGTCATCTTTGAAAATTAAGAACTAACTTCACAAAATTTTGTTTGGAGTTGCAGCCTGGACATTAAAGCTATGGAGCATATCTGGTTGATGGGTCCGAGTACAGGTGAGATGACATTTGTTGTTTGTTAATTGTTTTGGTTCCTTGCACCAATATTTATCAAATTGAGTCTAATTTCAGATCATGGAGGTTTCATTGCCCTTCAGTTGCACAGTTCAAGCTTGTTTGGTCTTCACTGAAGCACCAATATTTATATTGTATTGATTTATTTATCTGTAGTGGGGACTATGGAGAGTCTGGTACATTAGAGACGCTTGAAATATTTCCACAGGAGAATGGTTCACGTTCTCCTGATATCCTTGCTTTTGAGACCACTCCAAATAAACTACTATTAAATTTGAGAAATTTGGGGACGCTCTCAACAATTCTGAAATATACGAGGAAATTCATTGAATTTGTTGGGCTTTTCTTTCGGCCATGCACTTTGCAGCCCAACGGTTTTAATTTGCAAGTATTGAATGGAGCACTATTCACAATTAAATTTCAGGTTGTCGTCATCATTCATCAATACTGTTTGGTGAGTTATCAAATTTCTGGACCAGTTATGCCAGATGAAATTATTAAGAAAGAAACAGCCCTATTTTCACATTACTGTTTGGAGAAAATTTTAGAAAGTATGTGAGGAAATTGAAAAACATAAATAACTAGACACCTACAATTGCATGTTCACTCAACCACTTAGCCACCAAAAAAGAATTTGGTTGCCAACCCACACTGCTTTTTGAAATTTGTAAAGAAAAGGAAAACTAATAATCTGTAACAACATGATTAAAACTCCCCACAACACAGCTAATAAAGATCAAACTAAAGAGCACTGAGAATATTGCTAGCAAAATAATTGTAAGTGCTTTTTCAGGAATATTCAAACGCCACTGCTCCCACTAATTACTAGCTTTAAATAACACACAGATCAGTTTGATTGTTGGCATTTTGTAAATCATACTACATAAAGTTATATTAAAAGGTTTTGAACGCAATTTTGCTGGTTAATAATTTGTTGTATGATTGGTTCCGTATTCCCTCTTTACTTTTTTTATCCCGCCTTTTTTTTAGTTTAAAGTTAGACACGTAATACCTTCACAAGCGTCATAGTCAAAGACAAAAAGAATAACTAAAATAACAAACGGCGAGGATCCATTAGCAATAAACAAAATTTATAAGATAATTATAGCATACACTCTAGAACTTGAAAGACATTACAATTTCACCATTAAAATTTAAAATTGTTTGATGACGGCGAAATTTCTATTGATCCAAATTGATATACACTCAGACGCTCTATCTAAACAATTAGACCTATCTATAATTTCATTTTTTTTAGTTTGAATAACATTTCTTAAAATATATATTTCAAGAGTTTCGCATCACAATGTGATAAACACTATCTATATCCTACAAGTCAGTTTATCATTCATTAAATGACATAATATTTTTAACTATTCATACAAGCTGGTTTTTGATAGAATTGTATGAAGCAGAAATTAAATGGAATTCAATAAAGAATCGCTCAGTAAAAATCAATAACGAGTCAAAGTGTTTTTGTAATTTACTTAATTTAATTTGAATAATTTTCAGCAAAATAGTTAAAGTAATCCATTATTGAACGGCCCAAATAAAAAAAGAAAGACTCTAATATGGATCATTGCAATTTTAAATCATTCCATTTTCGGATGGCTAGATTATACTTGTTTTGTTGTGAAGAAGTGAGATTGATCGATAAAAAATGTTCCATATTATTATTATTTGGTGGTTGGGGGTGGCGGAGGGGTTGCAGAAGGAACATTTATCTTCAGAAACTCTGCTGAAATATAATTATGTAGCAAAGAATCAACAAAAGTTTCAAGGAATTTATCAAGATTGATTGATGACAAGTGTAGCTATATATCTATATATATATATATATAGAGAGAGAGAGGAGTAAAAGTACCGTGAGCAGCTCACGGAGGTCTTCCATGAGTTTAACTCAAAAAACATATCAAATCATCTCCAAATTTTAATTTATCATGCTCATTAAATTCTTTATATGAAAATCTTAAGGGATGCAAAAATTTGGAGTGTTTTGAGTTTTTTAAGTCATGATTTTTAATTTTTGAAATTCAGCTCTAAAAATAATAATAATATATTCAATACTTTTGAACATCATTTTAGAAAATTAAAAACGATGACTTAAATATCTCAAAACACTCTAAATTTTTGCATCCCATAAATTAAAAACCATGACTTAAGCTCACGGAATTTATCATGCTCATTAAATTTTTTATATAAAAATCTTAAGGGATGCAAAAAAAAAAAAATTAAAGTGTTTTGAGTTTTTTAAGTCATGGTTTTTATTTTTTGAAATTCAACTCTAAAAATAATAATAATATATTCAATACTTGAACATCATTTTTAAAAATTAAAAATGATGGCTTAAAAAACTTAAAACACTCCAAATTTTTGCATCCCAAAAGATTTTCATATAAAGAATTTAATGAGCATGATAAATTAAAATTTGAAGATGATTTGATATACTTTTTGAGTTAAGCTCACGTATGTTTACGTGAGCTTCTCTCTCGGTATATATATATCTCTCTCTCTCTCTCTCTCTCTCTATATATATATATATATATATATATATATATGGGAAGGGATTACATGACAATGGCTATTTTGATAATCTTAGTAATGGATCTTCAAATAAATATGAAAAAAACCCTCATAAATATGTTCTTCTAGTTATAGATTGATGGTGATTCAAATTTCATATAATTTTATTATTGTTTTATATTCCGTTAAATACCATTAAATTAGATCTATTAGAAATTGTATAATATTTTGATGGTCTTTGATTAACTATCAAATGATAATAAAATTGCATGAAATTAAAATCACCATCAATCTTAAATAAAAGAACATATCTATAAGTTTTTTTATGATATTTTCTTATATTTATTTGGAGATCCATTATATATATAGAGAGAGAAGGAATTAAGTTACACTAATTTTTAGTGAGACCAAAATTATAACAGATATTTTTAAAAATTTTGAAGTTCAAACGATCAATCCAAACTATTCAATGTGATAGATATATTAAGATGTATACACAAATCAAATTGAATATTTTTTTGATTTTTTTTTGTAACTAGTGTCACCTAAAATTAGTATAATTTGATCCCTCCTCATATATATATATAGTAAAACTAATGTGCTCCTAGAAACACGGAACCTTTATGTGCTCTTAACTCAAAAAATATATCAAATCATCTTCAAATTTTGATTTATCACTCTCATTATATTATTCATATTAAAATCTTATGGAATACAATTGAGATGTTTCAAGTTTCCTAAAATATTAATTTTTTATTTTTGAAAATGATGTACAAAATTTTAAATATTTATTATTATTCTTAGGGACGATTTTTCAAAAATTGAAAACAGTGACATAGAAAACTCAAAATATCTCAAATTTTTATATCCCATAAAATTTCAATATGAAAAAAGAATTTAATGAGAGTGATAAATCAAAATTTAAAAATAATTTGATACACTATATATATATATATATATTACGGTGCTTTATAAAATAAATTAATTATTTTACTTCAGCGTCAAATATTACATACCATTGGCTCTTAAACGGTCGATTTAAGTTGCTTAATAAAATTCTTATGTTAAATTCTTATGGAATATTAAATTTTAATATTTTTTAGCTTTCTTGCTATTTTTTATTTTTTTTAAATCGTATTGTTTGATATAAAAAAATGATCTCTTCTGGTTCATTTTAAAAAAAATAGTTAGAAAGCTCAAAACATAATGAAATTTGATATTCCACAAAATTATGACATAAAAATTTTATTGAGTAATTTAAATTGACCGTTTGGGCCGTTGATAAATAATATTTGATACGAGAACAAAATGATCATTTTGTTTTATAAAGCACCGTAATGAATCTTTGTATATACACAGACTAAATACAATTAGAAAAATGTAGTGATGAAAGTGCTTGCTCCAAGTTGGCAGCGTCGAATATCAAATCAAGCAAAACTAAGATGCCAATGTCATTGAGTGGGTCTGTGGGTGTATACAATACATGCATATTGGTATATTCTCCCTTTTGTGTGTTGTCAACTTGTCATGTATCATTGATTAGTTTTCAACTACTTAAAAAATCTTCTTCATTCCACTTCCACCACCACCCCCCGTGTCATTTGTCACCTCCCAATTCCCATCACCATCGCCCATTACCCCCCCCCCCCTCCCATTTACTTTCTAAATTTCTTCATTAGTATGTTTCCAAGACAACAAATTTTTGCCTTATTTCTGTATTAGAAGAAAATAAGTTTACTTAATCTGAAAGCTCATATTCATGAAAATTATATAAAAACTTGTTACATTTTAATACCTTGCGGTATAGTTTATATGGTACTTACTGCCCACTGATTAGATCTAACTACCTTTGTACATGATTCAGCAAACATTATCCGGATCCTCTTCTTCAAACCTGGATCCGAAATTACAAGCAGAACCCACAAACACTCTTTCTAAGAGAAAAACGAAAACAAAACCTAAAGTGAGCCCTGCCACAGAAAATGAATCATGGATACTGGTAAAGTTGGTATTGTTAAAGTTTACTTTGCACTGGTACCGAGCTAGTAATGCAGTACAACTTATCGGTTTCGGGTGGAGATCTTTGGCGGATGATCTAAACCCATATTGAAGCATACTAAATTTCAGTTGGCAAATTGTACAAGGTCACCATCTGAGAAACATTGTTATCAGCATACACGTGGCCTCTGCACGTGATCCTGTGACTGGGATTGTGGGGTATCTACTCTGATACAGATCTCCTAATTTCTTGTTGCAGTTGCTCCTGTTGTGGCTCTGTTTCTGGCCATGAACACACACAATGGGTTATAATCTTTCGCTGTCATGCGGGGTCGATTGATAGTCACATTCGGCTTTTCATAGATTAGTGACTGAATGGTGACTATCTGAATTTATTCATTCACAAAAATCTGATCAGAAATGAGGGGAAATATGAAACTCTAGATAATTAATAAAAAGATTATCTCTGTTAACATGTACGAGGAAGACTAGTGTATCCTTATTATTATAAATTAATCCCTGCTAGGGACATTGAATCAATATATGCGCTTTATATGTTGGTTTGTGAGACACTGATTAACTTACTTTTCCTTGAAACTTATCCTGTTAGTGCAACAATGAGCCGCGTTTGGCTTTATGCAATTTGGCTAAATTAACAACATTAGATTTTAATATTTTATAGCAATGTTGACAGGTTATCCATCGTTGGTCCAATCAATCAACTCCTAAAGCCAATAGAATAGTGACATAAGTGTTAATAATTTGGGTATATTATGTATCTAGTTTACCTTGTAACAAGATTATTTAGGTCAGGAACAGAGATTACATGTATACTGATGGTGATAGCATTGCAGAATAAGAAAATATTGGTCTCAAACAACTTGATGGAATTGGATAGCTAGGAAAGCCTAAACTAACATGTTTTCATTATAGAATTTGTGCATAGATTACACTCATAACTTAGCTTTGTAAATTTTGCTCTAGTAGCATTGAAAGAAAATTATGATTTACTATTAGATGTAGAAAATAAACTGACACCTTGCATATATAAGAACATTACTTCAAGATTTAGTGAGAGATTTATTTAGCTTTCATGAAATTATGACGTTTTGCAGGAATGTAGTTTTGCATATTTACCCTTTCAAACTCAGACATTGGGATTTATAAGAAAATCGTCTACGGACGAGTGGTCCTATTTTTTCTTATTAAATCGTGGTTTTGACGATTAGTTGAGCATTCTTTTTTTTTGTCTTTTAGCAATGCAATCCTTTTTTTCTCAACTAACAGCAATAAAAAGGGGGAAAGAAAAAGAAAGAAATATAACAGTTGGCTTGTTCAATATATAGATTTGATTTGGTACATAATAGAATGTAATAAAATGAAAAAGATCCTGACATATTTTTGTTCTTTAGATGACCCATGAGTTTCCAAGCATTGCTTACCTTTTAGCCTAAGAATGTTATTTTTATTTCATCTGTTCTTTTTGTTTAAAAATATATAAAACAGAAGGAGGCTATTGAATGAATGCCTAAGCGCAGACATTAAATCCGCTGCAGCCAACAATTGGGGCAATTCTTATTGCGAGTCACTAGCATCTGGCCTTTACATCACATATGTATTTAGGGATATGTTCTATGTTTATTCATTTTTTTTTTAATTTATGTAATCATATATGGGAACATGGTATATTGGCATTGGCTTCAAGAAATCATTAATTCTCCGATGAAGATAGAAAGAAAAAGAAAGAACCAATTTTGGGGGAAAGGAAATTGTTGAAGACATAAAAGCACCAAAACCAAAACCAATTTTTGTTAGATTATCCAGAAGAAATAAATAAACAAAAGCCTCAAAAGCCGAAAAGCAAAAGAAATTGTTTAGTACGGACCAAGATCTCCTTTTGACTGGTCTCGTTTTATGAACTTTCGTCTCTTTATTCAGTCTCAGTATTTTTCTAATAGTAACTTCTACAATTTTTCTTTTTTGGCAAATAAGATTATGCGATTTTTTTAGTTAAAATATCATTGTGGTTAACAATGAATAAAAGATTTTGAGTGAAGGTAATATGAGTTATTTTATTGTTTACTTTTTCCGACTCAATATGATTTTTTTAGTTCTTCATTTTTTTGAGAGGTGTAACGATATTTTTCACTCAACATGATGTGTAGAAATTTTATATTTTCCAACGGGTGCTGATTGTGTTTCCTGTTGCTTAAAAAATATTTGTTCATTAGTAAAGAAAAAATAAAAGAAAATGAATAAGCTCATAATCATGGGTCTCGTAGTAAAATTGGAGTTCTAATTGAAGATTTTATTATTAATCTGTTGGCTTAGTGCACATGACTGCTCCGCATGGTTTGTACTTTGAAAAATAATTTTGAGCATCATTAATTGGTTAATGTTATAAGATGGTGAGTTAAAAGCTATTCCTCATAAATCTGATGAGGAATCAATGTGTAAATTAATGTCCAGCATCTCAGCCTAAAAATGGTATATCTTTGTTTGAACGGGCTTGTCCTTGTCGTTTGCATTATGTCTTGGCATCACATGTAATAGGGTTTACAATAATGCCAAGTTTCATCGTTAAAAGATAGTTAATTAATATCATAACTTCCAAAGTTGTACTTTTTTCTCTCTTAGATTGGTGGGTGCATGTGCCAAATTGGCATCATGAATCCC
The DNA here is from genome assembly GCA_037127355.1 of Schoenoplectus tabernaemontani. Taxonomy (NCBI): domain Eukaryota; kingdom Viridiplantae; phylum Streptophyta; class Magnoliopsida; order Poales; family Cyperaceae; genus Schoenoplectus; species Schoenoplectus tabernaemontani. The sequence goes on along the minus strand of CM073745.1, from coordinate 2,204,464 downwards.
TGCAAGTATATATTAGCGACACTAAGAACACGCTAATAGATTATTACATCTACATATGTAGTTATTAATTTGAAGGAACATTTTCTAAATTGCCCTTCAATATCAAAATATATCATACCAAACCGAGAATTTGGAACATTAATTACAGTAAAAAAATAATAATAATATAATAATAATTTTACTACATGGCGTTGCAACATATGCATTGTTTTAACTACTGCTAATTTAAATACTAGGTGCTCCTGGAGTATTGATGCATGTGAAATAATATTCCCTATTTCGATCGATCTTATCATGTCAAGATGGAAATACTGATAAAGGTTATATGAGATATGGTGTTGTGTTTGGATGGTGGAAGGATTAGCGTAAGAATAATATTTTTTAAGTTAGTGATTGAGAATAGTGTGAGATTAATGATATTTCGGGAAACATGAAAAGTGCTTAGTTTTCACTATTTTTTGTTTGTAAAATGTTATGAAAATGGTAACTTGAGAATCATGGAGGAAATAAAATAATAAATTATTTCTTTATATTTAATACTAACTATCATTATTTTGTTTATTATTATTACTATTATTATTTATTTTGTTTATAATTATTTTAAATAATATTATTGATAATTATTTTATTTAATTATTGTTATATATTAGCATTTTTATTAATTATTATTTTATTTAATAGTAATGATAATTATTTTATTTATTATAATTTATTATGATTTATCATTATTTATTATTATTTTGTTTAAATTTATACTAATACTTATTTAACATTATTCTGTACCATTTGTTAATTATTATTTGATTTTTATTATTAACTATTAGTTATTTTTTTCATTTATTATTATTTTATTTAATATTAATTCTCATTTATTAAAAGTTTTATACTATATATTATTAATTATAATTTTTCTTAATACTAATGATTATTATTTTGTTTACTATTATTTATTGCTATTTTTTAATATTAATATATATTCAATATTATGTTGTGCCATTATTAATTATTGTTTATTTAATATTAGTGATTATTATTTTATTTATTATTATATATTATTATTATTATTTATTATTATTTTGTTCAATATTTATATAAATATTTAAAATTATTAATTATTATTTTGTTTATTGCTAATAATTATTATTTTATTTTATATTATTAAAGGAATGAATAAAAATGCTTATGATCTATTTTTTTATTAATATCACTACACTTTCATCCTCATAATTCTACTAAGCAACATATTGATGGTTTAGTAAAATGTCACAAATTTAGAGCTAATCGAAAATTCTAATTGTGTTTGGTTGATACCACTATTAGAATAGTAATGCTATTTTTGAAATAGCACTAACCTTTGTCCATCCAAAGTCCAAACACACAACAGAGATTAGACCCGTGAACATAGCTCCTCCTTGAATATTGGAAGGGTGATATCATTATTATTACTTTATTGAATCCAAAGCTAGCATTTATGGTCTCCATTGACACCATATCATCATCATCTCAGTCTCACTGGACCATAGTGATAATAACGGTGCATCTCGTGAAAAGAAGTAGAAAAGTATAATGCAACCCTCTTCATGCTTGCAAAGTCCTTTTCCTAATTAACTACTGAATTAATCATTTGTTTCAATTAAAAATGATAGATAAACCCAAGGAAAGCCCTGAGCTGGGAAATTAAGAATTTATAGTTTAGTGGCTAATGAAAAGGCCAAATTTATTTTAAAAAATAATTACGTCCAATCTAATCATATCTCTGGTCATTTGAATTTGAATTTGACAAGAGCATTATGGAGGCAAGCGAACCCCTTTTTTGCACATTTTCCTCTTTCAACATTTCTCTAGTAAAGACCGGCAATGAACATCATATACGAATCATTTTATTTTATTTTTCTTTAAAGAATTTGTGAAATAAAAAAGCACCAGAACAATTCTAGGTTTTTGTGTGGACCCGCCATGCGGCTCTTTGTACAATTCTAGAATACCATAATTTGGCTCAATATCTTTTTCGTCCATTGTTACATAATAATAATAATAATAATAATAATAATAATAATAATAATAATAATAACAATAACAATAACAATAACAATAACAATAACAATAACAATAACAATAATAATAATAATAATAATAATAATAATAATAATAATAATAAAAGAGAAAAAATAAAACATTTATTCTTTATCATGAAATAATAAGCTCATTGTTTATAGGACAACTAAGTAATCAAATGACATTCGGATAAGTTATTATATATAGTACTACATACTCCTCGCTATAATATAAATATTTGTCATTTTATTACTTAATTTTTAAATAATTATACAGAATTAATTGTTAATTTGAGAAAGCTACAAATCAATCTAAATTCTCTCACATCGTGCTTGCTTTTTTTAATTCGTTTATATTGGAAAAAAACTTTTGAATTAGAGAATAAGCAAACTTTATTATTTGTTATTGTGGTAATAGATGCTTGATAATTCAAATGTTTAAGTAGATGTTTCAGAGTTTTGTCGGTTTGCACTTATCTATACTATTATATAAAGCATCTAAGAACTGGAGGGTCCATTTTTTGTAATGGTAATTTTTTATTATACCCATTTTATCCCTCAATTAGACGGATAATATTTATTGTTGGTTGATCGAACGTATATGATCGCGTCCATTGATCTCTTCTTTCTCTCCATTTCTTTCCCTTATATACAATTATTTCCATAATTTTTATTTTTTTATTTAGCAACCTTGTGCATATTTGGTAAGAAATTAATGGTGATAATATATGTTAGAATAATTTACTTTTCTTGCCATAAAAATCATGAATCATTAACTCATATTGTGCAAAAATCTCATCCAAGATTAAATATAATCTTTATTATAGGTTTTCTCTATAATTTGGTGAATTTATAATTTAATATTAGATAAATGTGAATTTTTTTATCTTATAATATTTTAGTTATACATAAAACATATATAACACTCAATTTAGTGCCGCAGAAGATCCAGCATGCCAATTGGAATATGGGACGTTTACTAAGGATCCAACTATCTTTATCTTTTGAAATAGATTCTTGCATCGTTTCAAGCAATGCACTAAAGCACCGCATCCAATAAAAAAAAATAACAAAGGAAGAAGTGGAAGCTTCACTACTCGTTAGTGTAGTGACAAGAGACTACCGAGGGGTTGTGTTTTTCCGCCTATTTATTTTATTTTATATACAATATATTAGTTACCTTAATTAGGGCGGCCGCATGGTCCATGGATTCAATCAATGTCCCTAGATCTTTCTTTTTATTAATCTTTATGATGCTTTTAGGATATTCAAATGTGGAATTGCATCTCCACAGGCAATAATTAGTGCCTTGAGTTGTTCAATTCTTAATACATTAATACGTAAGGAGAGTTTAAATTCTATTTTTTTTTAAGTATGTCACATCATCACTTTTCATCATTGATTTTATTTAAATTTTTTCATCTTCTTCAAGAATTTATATAAAATAATTTCTCATTTCTTATTAAAAATAATATTTAAGGTGAAACTTATATAACTCTTAAAATGATCTATTTTTTTCTAGGATCATTTATAGATTATTATGTGTCTAATTATATTATTTATTATAATAATAATTATTATTATAATGATCATTATTATATTATTAATACATAAAGAGGATTAAAATTTTAAGTTTTTTAAGCATACCACATCATCACTTTTTCCACCATTGATTTTGTTTAAATCTTTTCATCTTCTTCAATCCAAGGTTTATATAAAATAGTTTCTCTCTCCTCATTGAAAATAATATTTAAGGTGAAATTTAACTCTTAAAATGATTCAATTTTTTATATGATAATTTATAAATTATTATGTGTCTAACTATATTATTTATTATTATAATTATTATTATTACTTAGCATTTAAAAATATTGTGTCTAAATTTTGTTTAGTGTGAAAATTTATTGGCAAAAAAATGGAATTCGAAATTTCAACAAACAAGTTGAAGGCTACTGGTCAAGTTGACCTTTCTTTCGTTGATTGGTTCTCCGTTCATTAAAAGTGGAGAATCATCATTTTCCTTGAAAAAGAGAAGAATGGATATCTCCAGTTTAATGAGGGCGGAACTAATAATTGTATTAGATGCATACATCTAACTAATAAATATGTTAGCGTTTTGTTCATTTATTTTGAATTAATGAAGTGTTAAAACAACATCAGATAAATGATAAAAGTGGTACATGTCATGTCATGTGGGAGCAGGCAAACTAATTCAGGTCGGGTAGGGTGTAGAGAATTGTCATTTAGCAAATGAAGTAAGAAAGTAAGAAACCCAATAAGGCACCAATATGGATATGGAGAGAGATGCTCCCTAGTTAGTAGTTCCTGCTGTGCTTTTAAGGAGGTAGCTGAAAATAAATTGAAATAATCAAATAAAGCGAGACAGGGGAACAGGATGAGCTCTATAGGATCTAGCCAATACGGTCTCAGCTGAACCTGAAATTTGTACAGCTGGTATATACATCTTACCTTTAGGATTCAGCAGCTGCCTGCCTGCCATAGTGCCATGTCAAATTGTCAACTTTGGTGCCTAGCTTAACTCAGAGTTAGACTTGTGTATAGTATAGTATAAGACAATAGGTAATAAATATATGGGAACGAAGGCAGAAACGTATTAATTGTAATAGTTTTGGAGTTTGGCATTAAATTTACACCAATTCAAGTGCAAGAAACAAGAGTGCATGGAAAACAAAGTTAATAATTTTGACTAGTCAGAACCCAGTGTACAGTTGCAGCTTAATTAGGAGAAAAGATCGGATGATTTAGAATTTCAGAAAAGCATAAATAAGATGGTGAAATGAGAGCAGGAATGGCACACTGCATGCATGCACCAAGTGCTATGATCGAGTTCTAATTCAATTGAGAATGTGAGAATGGACTAATAAATGTGGCAATGTAGAAGGAGGGATGGGAAAGGGTGGGAATGAATGAATGAATTCATATTTGTTTGTCAGAACTCAGAACTCAGAACTCAGAACAGCTCAGGGCTCAGGACTCAGGACTCAGGACTCAGGACTCAGGACTCAGGAGAGAGTGCAGCAGCCAGAGCAGACAGGAGACAAACGATATTTTGTAACAGTTTGCTGTCTGTCCAACAGTCCAAGGAACCATGAACAACAACTGATGCATAGCCCAACCATGCAACTTTATCAGGTTCGTTCGGTACAACAACTGTCAACTGTCTTGTATTGGGTTGTATGTATTGTACCGACTACCGACTACCGACTACACCGAACAGCAGAATGAAGCGCACAAGTCTCATCAAGGCCTCATAGCCTCCAGGCTTCATGCCCCTACTCTCTCTGTTGCCTTGCCTAGCTCCTCACTAGCTGCCCTGCCTTAAACCCAAAAGTTTATTTATGTACAATTACATTTACAAAGATCGTCATAGCCTAGCGCTTAATTTTGGGAACCCACCTGATGGATTTTGGATTGGCGGGTCCCTGCACGGCTGCACACCATCTGTGCCCGATCCACATTAACATTCTGTCTCGCGTATTATATTATCAGTTTATCACTGAAAAAAATGGACTTCTTTTTGTAATAATCTGTATAGTTTTTTAATAATAATATTTTTAATATAAAAAATAAATCGCTTTATTATTCACTAGGGCTGCATTTGAATGCATTGAGAATAGCAGAATACTTGTGTTCTTAGAATAAGAATAATAGCGGTGCATCGAAATAAAAATTTACTGTCATGAAATAATGAAAATATTTGTTATTTTGTCGTTCCCACATTTTTACTATTTGAAACAACTGTTATTTAGAATATACAATACAAATAGCATTTTCACAAATAGCTTCATTATTTTTATTTGCTATTCTCACTTTCTTAACTATTTTTTTGTACGATCCAAATGTTTTCAAGCCTTGTGGTAGTGTGCAAGGAATCAAAATCTGTTGTTATTCTTGTAGAAAAAGAAGGTCCTATTATTCTATCCAAAAAAATAAAAAAAATAGAAAAAATAGAATTTTTTTATAAATATACTCTTTTACTTGTAGATTGATAGCCTATAAATTTTCATATAATTTTATTAATGTTTGATAGTTCATCAAAGATTATTAAATTTGACGGTCTTTCATTAATATTTGCAACGCTTTTAAATTAACGATCTTTGATGAACTATCAAATATTAATGAAATTATATGAAATTTGATGGGCTATCAACCTACAAATAAAAGAATATATCTACAGTTATATATATATATATATTTATTTTATATTTTTTTGAATAAAATAACAGAACCACAAGAATAACAGCAGATTTTAATCCGTGTGCAGGAGCCATATAGGTTCCCAAGCTTCCGAGGCTAAGACCTAGCACCCAATAGAAAGAAAGAAGAAAGCAAAAGACAGAGGCCACCCATTTCCCAGGACATGGTCTTGTCCGGAAGTTTCCGGATTACAAATGTGCCCTCTCTTTTTATGGAAAATTTGCATGATTTCTGATCCTAAGATGACATCGTACGGACCCAAATCTCCTGCTATAGTCTATAGAAACTAACATGGTAATAAGTAGTATGTGATTACTTTCTAGTGGTCCATGCAATTAACATCGGATTTGATTGAAGAGGGATGGACCAAATTGAAACAGTAAAAAATACAATTAAAGTATAACTTAGACTGTTTGACTTTTGATAAAATGGGTAAATGTCTCACAAAAACTATGGTTGCAGAGCACCATTAGTCCATTACTTATATAATTATAAATTAAAGTGTGAATTCATTAGTGTACCCTGGATTGTGTTTAATTTATATTTTTGTGTTCCTTCTCCATCTCCCTTTTAGATAAATTTGAGTCAATTTAAGGATTTTTTAATAAGTATTAGCACAATCAACAGTGAAATTCTTATACAATGTAGACATCTTGTTGACTTCATATAATCCTAAAATAATGGGGCAATTTCCTTTGAGTTTGTACAGTATTTTCAATACATGGAGATGTGGCATATTGATGGATGAGGTGGAGAAAATAATTTCGAAAATCAGTTATATATCGATCATCGATAGTAATTAGTTACCAAATATTATAATATCATACAACCTTAGGGTCTTTTATTATTTTTGTTATACAAGTAAACATGTATACGAATTATAGGTCTAGTCAGATAATGATGAATATTATTATTATTATTATTATATATATATATATATGAAGAAATCAGATATTAATAGAGCAAATTGATCTTTGGTACGCGTGTATTGTAGACATTTAATAAGAAAATGACCAGCGAAGAAAATACAGAATCAAGGCCAGAATTTGCTTATTCAGGGCTATATTTTTAAACTACTATTTTTATTGAACCAGTTAAAAAGGCGCACGTTTCGTGAAGAGAGGAGACAAGGAAAAGAATGAAATAACAAGAGCACACAATTTTTCTGCAAAAGTATATATGTTTTTGTCTTTTTGTGATAGCTGCTAATTTATAAGCCAAATAACCCTTGAATTATATAACCAGGTCGATATAGATTCTTCTATATAATAATCATCATCCATTGATTTTGTCTTTTATTTTATAGGTAGTGCGAATATAAGCTTACGAACTCCTTGCAAGATTTCCAAAAAATCATAGATCAACTCCAAAACTACATATTCAAACTTTTTGTATCTTAATTTACTTCACAAATAAATGAATAATCTATATACTATAATTTTAAATTCATAAATTCGTTTGTGCAAAATTCAGAGGATTTAAAAATATCTTTGAGGCCTCATATATAATGAATTTACTCCTTAATATTAAATTTGTAAGAATAAAAATTTAATGATATTTACTAGAATATTAAATATTTTTAATAAAAATGAGAGTCTAAAATATTCAACTCTTTAAATATTTATAAAGAACTCTCGGCTGAAATTCGAACCTGCGATCTCACTCGGAGAGTAGTGGTAACTGTACTGGTAAATGATCAGAAGCTGATTCTCAACATCAGATGATATTTGTATTGTGTCATTGTGTAAAATTTGAAACAGGGTTGTATATGAGTTTGGAGATGTGTCAGTAATATTTTTATACTGCTAAAAACTTATTTGGATTCTGTTATTTTTTGAAATTATTCGAGAAACTACTGTCAATGATCCCACTCTTAGAATATTTTAATTAATGTACACTACGTACCGTGCTAGAATTTCACGTATGTGCATGGAAACAATTTTAGATTATTTTACTAAGCTTTAGCATAATGAACAATGAAGATTTAATAAAAGCCAATATCGCGTTGACTTCATAATAATATATTAGAATGTGCAAAATGATGATGAATGATTTTTTTGGTTGGAATCACTTAATAACTATTTATTTTGACAATCACTCTCAAATAAATTTATAAAAAAATTAAAATGAAAATAAATTATATAAACACATTTGTTTCATATAATTTTAGAGTCATTTGATATTTCATCAAAGGTCATTAATTTTAACCGTTAAAATTATCATATATTAATTTTGTTGATTTTTGATAGAATATACCAAATGACACTCGATGCATGAAAATTGAAACAAAATCAATTCATAAATTTAACAACATATTTGTATAAGTTGTTTTTAATTTTTATGATTGTTATGAATTTATTTGAGAGTAATTATCAAAGTTATCAAAATACATAGTTGTCAATGGATCCCACCTTTTTTTTTTTTATTTCAGAGCTTGCATAACAACTTCCCTGAGACAGTAAATCCGTACAAATCCAAGTCTAAACATATTCTTAACAATTATAATATAGATTGGATTTTTTGTATACGATTTTGTTTTTGAATGAAGAGACGGTCCAGATGTGCAGTGATGAAATTGGTGAGTGAAGTGGAACAAAATTATCCCTCACGACAGTTACAAGACCGAAAAAAAAAATCATTGTTATCTATCTTCAGTAATTTTTGCATTTCAAGTTACAAGTTTTCGTACTTACTGTGATATATATCTTGTCGTTATTGATCTTGTTATAAGCAAAAATGTAAAATGAATATATTTCATTGTTGCCATGCTTGTATTGTACCCAACTTTAGGCAAAGAAGTTGTCACATATATACCAACCTTTTGTCGTGCATATATTATAATTTTTTGACAAGAAATTGGTTAGAGAATAAAATAACTAACCAAGACCTACCAAACTGTATATATTTATTGAAAAATATATACAGTTTTTTTACTGTATTCAATTTTTCTGGAAAAGTTGGCGTAGTTTATCTTTGTGTGATAGTTGTTAATTTATAAGACAAATAGTTATCAAATTATACCAACTTATACAATATATTAAATTCATACTAGCACCTCTTGGTTGACCCAGCCTGAATAAAATAATTAGTTATTTTATATTTTTAGTAATTTAATATTAATTATTTTATAATTAATATATAAAGTTTAATTAACGTTAAATCATAAAATAAATTTAAAAACTCAATTAAATGGATCAGGTCGGTGATCCATATCTGACCTGATTCGTGATAGATTAAAAAAATCTTAATCAAAATCTAACTCATTTATTCTCATATCATTTCGGATCAGATCAGTTCAAGTTTTAACACCCCTATATGCAAGTAACATTATCAAAATCCATTAAGTTTGTCTCAGTGCATACATAAAAAGAAAATGTAGGATAAGTTAATTATTGCCCAAAGTTAAGTTTAATATAGATAGTGATATGTCTCACTTCTTTACAGATAGATTCAGATATAAGTCCTATCAAAAGATAATAAAGAAAAACAAATTCCGACTGTAAAAGGAAAAAAAAAGTACTTCAATCAGAGTATTTTTCGTTTGGAAGTAATTTTTTATGACAATAATATTGAGAAGGCTTTAAGAATAGTGGTTTTAGTTTGGAGGAACTGCTGTGCACATGTATCACTTAATAAGACTATTAAGAGGAGAAAAAGAAAAGAGACAAATATTGAGCAGTAATAATAACGGGCACGGTGCTTTAAATGGCCATTAATTAAGATATCTCCTTGTCTTCTTTTCAGAGGGAGATCTCTCTCTTTCAGCCCTTAATTTTATCCAATCCGAGACTCATGTTACCTTGGCCCTTGGGGGTGTGGCTCTGTGATCTTTATGGGAATCCACAGTTAATAGGACAACTAACTAAATTAATTAAGACAAAAGTAAATCCCCACTTATTTTAGTAAGAAATAACTAGAGAGAATCAAGAGAATTAAATGAACACTTTACAGCTTAATTCATTCTCCACTTCAACGTCACTAATCAGGCGGTTGTTGATAGGAAACAATTATCGGATTGTAATAGTTTATTGGGTTTAAACCCATTAACCAATTAAGTACTAAATAAAAAAATTTAATATATATTCTTATCTAATAAAAAAATATTAAAATAATAATATTTTACATATTAAAAATAACAATAAATAAAATTCAAAGTGATAGATAATCAAGTTGATAAAAAAAGTTTTACTCTACGGAACTTCATATTTTTGACATCTTTGCATAATTATTTCATTATGCACGATATTAAATATATTTTTTTCAATAAAAATAATCAGGGGGACAAATTTTTTTTCCAGAGATGACAGAGTACCGAAAATATTATCTAAAAATATTATTTTTCAAAATTCAAAAGATCAGCTGCCCGTATCTCTCTTGGATCCGCCCCCGCTAAGCATATCTACTTCCGAGAAAACAAAAAGAAATGAAAAATGGTTGCTGTTGCTGCATAGCAAAGCCATAGTTGATAGTCCCCCCAACTTTCATTTCGCATGAATAAAATAAAATTTAGACATGCTATACATAACACAACTGCTACATACTATAATTATTATTTTTAAAATAAAAATTGAAATATGATTTTATTTATTTTTTATTATTTTTGAAATAAATAAAAAATTACTTAATTTAATTATACGAGTCATTCAAAAATATGATCTTCTAAATATTTTAAAAAAAATATATATTTTTTTAAAAAACTAGAAATTTTAATCTCTAACTAATTTTTTATACAAAAATATTTTAAATGATTCAGATCCTACGTTTTAACCAGAAAAATAAAAAACTAATTGATAACACATACGTTCCATTCTGTGCATCTATCATGACTTGAGTCATAAATATAAAATAATATATATCTTTTATATATAAAATAAGAGTTAGACTATGGTGTTATACATAGTTAATGATCAAATTTGTTACGGACTAAAAAAATTTTAGTTAAATCATTTTTAAATTTAATTTATGGGTCTCAATAAATTCTTTATATCAAAATATATTGGGATATAAAAATTTTCTATTTTTTGAATTTTCTAAGTATTAGTTTTGGATATTTAAAAATGATCTAGAAAATATATTATTGAATCATATTAAAAAAATCGAAAATTAATACTTAATAAATTCAAAAAAAGAATTTTTTTTACATCCCATCATATTTTTGATGTCCAAAATTTATTGAGATTCATAAATCAAAAATTTAAAATAATTTATTTATATTTTTGAATCTGGAACAAATTTAATTATTAACAACGTCTAACTCATAAAAGAATATAACTCTTTTTATGAGGGATGTCAGAAGCTGCTACATTCCCTCCTGAGCTGTCTCTTCAGATAATTAAAGAGAGTGCCACCTAGCATGGAAGTGATAAGTCGTAGAAATTTATAATTAGACGCCGGAGCATTAACCTCTTTCTTTTCTTTTCCTTTTTCAAGTTTTTAACTTCTTTACTTTTTACGTTTATTCCTTTCCTTCCCAGCCCGGAGACCAAGAGGCAGAGGCCAAAGGGAGAACGGGCAGGGGCAGCGCGCACTGTTGGGCCCCATACGGGCAGATATAACGGGCTCCCCTTTTCCTTCTTTTAAAAAAGATTTATTAATTGTTTTCATATGCCTGAAACCCCCTCCTGAAAATTTTATATATCAACTCTCTCTCTTCCTTTGTTGCCTTGAATCAGGGGAAGAACTACAAAAGAGCTCACAAGAGAGAGAGAAAGAGTGTGTGTTTGTGTGTGGGGACTGGGGAGACAGAGAGAGGAGAACTGTACACTTTATTCCCTTCAAAAATTGGAACGAATGCTTTGCGGGGCTAGTTGGGTTATATTGTTTAGAAAGAGGAGCACTGGTTCTCTTCTCTCTTGATTTCCTTGGCGTCGTCTACATTGTCTCTTTTTCAGTCGAAAGCTGTAATCTTCAATCCGATTTCCCCTTTTTTGACGGTTTAATCCAATCTCGGCCAAAGTTGATGCGGATTCAAGTCTAATTTTTTTCTCTCTCTCAAGTTCAAGTTCTTTTTATAGAGAGGAGGTAATGTACATGAGCTTTCCAAGTGATTTAAGGGGAGAAGGAGAATTCTTATCCGATTACTTGTCGAGATCGAAAGCGCTATAGTTATAAGCCCCTTCTTTCGTTTCAATTTACAATCCCATTCTTACTTGAAGCAAAAAATTTTTGAAAAGGGGAGGAGGGGGTAACTAATTTGGAGCTGCATGAAGGTGTTTTGTAACAATGAGAGATGAGAATTCGAAGAAAAGCAAGGTTATTATCGCTTTTATTGATTTTCTAAGTACAAGAGTATCAGTATATCTTAAATAAATAAATAAAAGAGCATCTGGTTTTCATTATTTTTATAGTCTCCTCCGTTTGCTGAAATTTTTGTTTCCTTTCCAATTTTGTGTGAGAAGCTATCATGGTCTAAGACTCTTGTCAGAAAATGGTTCAATCTGAAGACGAAAGCGAAGGATTTTCACGCAGATTGCACAGTTACTAGTACAGGTGTGTTTTTGCATTTAACCCCTTCTCCTTAATTAATTTTCAATCTTTTTACTATCAATTGAAGAGTTTTCTATTTTCCCTTCCCATGCAATCACTACAATACTGTTACCGTTCAATATGATTTTTTTTTATTGTTTATCATCAACTTAACAATTATTGCTCAGTGCAAGAAATTTTGTCTTTTTTCCCTCGTTCATTATTGCTAGATTACAAAAAAAAAGACCCTTTTTTTCATAATTTATTTGGCTTCACTCTTTGGTACCAGCAAATGGTACTCGTATTCAAAGAAAAAGAAGAAAAGAAAATATGGCACTGTGCAGTCAAACAAAAACAGACCACTTTTTCTTTTTCTCTTTCTCTTTCTCTTTTGTATTTTTTGCCCCTTTGATTTTAAAGATTTGTTGGTTATCAGCTGGTGAAGCTGAATGGAGAGAGGCAGGATGCACAGTCAAGAAAAGCAGAATCGGTACAGTACCTTCTCAGTCCTTTTGCTTTTTGTCCCACTCCTTTTTTCTCATTTTCAATTTTCTGGCCGTTTTACTTCCTTTTATTATCAGAGAGGTTGCCTCAGAGAAACTTGGATAGAAATCGGTATGAGACTGCTTATATGACAGACAAACAGGATTATAGGTAAAGTTTCTGTCATCTTAATCATGATTTTTTTTTTGCATCATGACCCCTCAAACAAATTATATTTTCTGTCTTTTGTAGAGTTTTTGTTGGGACATGGAATGTAGGTGGTAAATCTCCACCTGAGTATTTAAATGTAGAAGACTGGCTGCTTTCTTCATCTCCTGCTGATATTTATGTTCTTGGGTATTTCCTTATTAACTGATAATTAATCATGATTTACGCCGACCTGTACTGGTACTTGCTTCGTCAAAGTTATTTGATAAATAAAATAGGTACATTGGCTCTTTGGTGCCATCTAACACCAACATTTCATACTAATGTAAGCAGTAGTATTTTTATGTCTTACTTTTACTTAATATTAACTTAGGTTCCAAGAAATAGTCCCTTTAAATGCTGGAAATGTACTGGGGACTGAAGACAGTGGACCGGCAAAGAAATGGGTGTCTCTGATTCGTCGAACACTAAACAAGCTACCAAGCTCAAACAGCCACATGAGTTGCCACACACCTTCGCCAGCACCTGATCCCATTGCTGAGCTTGATGCTGATTTTGAGGCGTCAAGGCACCGAAACCCAGCCTTCTTCCACCGCCGCTCCTTTCAGGCTCTTAGTCGAAGCTTGAGAGCAGATGCTGATGTCATGATGCCTCAGTTGAATGTCGGTCGTCGATTCAGTGTGTGTGAACGTATCAGCTTCAGCAGCCGGCCGAGTGATTTTGATGATGATGAGAATTATTTTGGGGATTCACCAAGTTGTAGCAATTTCTCTCCCATGGTGAATGGGTACTATGGATTTGGATATGGGGAACAGAATGATAGGTTTGAGAGATCAATTGGGGGCTCCAGGTAGTACACACAAAGCATTCTAAACTGTATTATTTTAAGGTATTGTTCTTTTGGGACACATGTAATGTGAGTACTTGTATGATGAAAATAGGTATTGTTTGGTAGCCAGTAAGCAAATGGTTGGCATTTTTCTCATGATTTGGGTAAGAAGCGAGATCAGACCTGATGTTAAAAATTTGAAGGTCTCCTGCGTGGGCCGTGGTCTAATGGGCTATCTCGGGAACAAGGTTCAATCTCTCTCTCACTCTTTCTAACATCTTTTCTAAAGGAATCCACAACAATGTCTGTGCTAGTTGTGATCACAGCAATGAAAGTTAATGAAATTTACCTGCTAAGATGTTGTTGTGATCACAGCAATGTCTGTGCTAGTTGGCTTACCGGCATGTCAGTGCATGTTATAGACAACATTTTATCTGTGTGGTTTAATTTATGTTGATGTAAAATGCTATAATTTATTTTTAGGGATCGATATCCATAAGCATGACATTGCACAAGACAAGTTTTTGTTTTGTCTGCACGCATTTGACATCAGGCCAAAAGGAAGGAGACGAGTTGAGAAGAAATTCTGATGTGACGGAGATCTTGCGAAAAACCAGATTTCCCAGGGTTGATGGTGTAAATGATGAGAAATCCCCACAAACGATTTTAGAGCACGAGTAAGTTTCAAATTAATCTAGAAGATGTCAGACTGCTGAATTCTAAACTATAGAAGTCTTATTTCTATGTTTTTTTTTTGGTATTTCAGTCGAATAATTTGGCTTGGAGATTTGAATTATCGAATTGCGTTGTCATACCGGTCAGTGAAGGCATTGGTTGAGATGCACAACTGGAAGCAGTTGTTAGAGAAGGATCAGGTACTTTTTTCAACTCTGTGAAAATTACAATTGGGAGCTTGTTCTCATTTATCAATTTAATGCCATAATTTCAAAAGCTTAGCACCACAAGTGTTTAAAATGTTGCTTTGACTTCTCATTGCCTTTGAATTCCTGTTTCCTTTTGGCCTAATCTTTAAGCACAGTATCAAATCTTTGACCTAACCACATTGTTGTTGTTCTCATGTTTATTCTCTTCTATTGCTTGCTTGTTTTACACAGCTTCGAATTGAGCAAAGAAGTGGCCGTGTATTTGAAGGTTGGAGAGAGGGAAGAATATATTTTCCTCCCACCTATAAATATTCAAATAACTCAGACCGGTACGCAGGAGATGATTTGCATCCAAAAGAAAAAAGAAGAACGCCTGCATGGTACATTTTCTGATTTCAAACTGCTTGTAATCTTGCATAAGTTTCTTTTTGGGTGGGGATCCCTTGACAACTGTGACAACCAACTTAATATAAATTGATAGATAATATTAAAAATGGTAAAAAAAAACTTTACAAACATATTTTTAAGCTTATGGATTAATTGTGTTTCAAATTTAGTGCAATTTGAGTATCAGTTGATATTCCATTAACCACCATTACATTTAAACCGTTAAGATCATCATATAATTTTGATGACATTCGATGGAATAATGATACTCAAAATGCACCAAATTTGAAACACAATCACCATGAATTTTAGGAATATATTTGTAAAGTTTTTTTCATTTTTAAGATTTTTCATCAATTTATATTAAGTTGGTTGTCAATTGTCAAACTAAATAATTGTCAAGGGATGGAAATATGGAATCCTCCACTGAAAGAAATAAGAAAAGAATAGATTATTTTTTGTATTTACTGAGTTCAATGCCTCTTTTTGGGCGTCAAAGATTAGAGAAATATGTCATGAAGCCCCTGAGAGGCTGAGACAGAAAAGATTACGCTGCTTCCTATAATATATCCTCAACTCTCTTTTATAATAGTATATCCTCCAATTTTTCCCATGTCTTCCCAAGTAATTTTATTTTCTGCAAATAAAGTGGATGAGAGAATTCAGCAATTTATTAGTAATGCAGTGACTTCAGTGAATATTTTCATTATTCTATAGAACAAAGTACAAACGGTTTCTGTGTTACTTCATTATTAGGGGGCTTTTGTGTGAACTTTCTACAATGTGATACTATAAATTAATGCACTATTTTTTTGCTTGTTTCTTTTCTTCTTATAGGTGTGATAGGATATTGTGGTATGGTAGGGGCCTGAATCAGCTGTGCTATGTTCGTGGAGAATCGCGGTTTTCAGATCATAGACCTGTTTACAGCATTTTCATGGCAGAGGTGGATATAACCCGAACCCGTTCAAAAAGAGGAGGCTGTCCTAGCTCCCGGGTTGAGGTTGAGGAACTTTTGCCATACTCGAATGGCTTCATGGATCTCAATTTTTATTAAGGTTGGCCATACAATAATAAAAATAACAATGATAATAGTAGTAATAATAATAATAATAATATAAACAATAATAATAGTAATAATGATATAATTCTTTTTTTTAGACCCTCATTTCTTGTGGCATTAAAGCACTTAAAAAAACTGTAAGATGAGGATTAAGGCTGTTGACTTTGGTCAAATTATTACAGGAATATGTAGTTCCAACTTGTTAGCTTGTCTATTAGAACTTTCAAATCAAATGTCAACAAATTCTGGAATCATTGGTT
Source organism: Schoenoplectus tabernaemontani (assembly GCA_037127355.1). Classification (NCBI taxonomy): domain Eukaryota; kingdom Viridiplantae; phylum Streptophyta; class Magnoliopsida; order Poales; family Cyperaceae; genus Schoenoplectus; species Schoenoplectus tabernaemontani. The sequence continues at coordinate 2,187,653 of CM073745.1, read as the reverse complement.
ACACAACAAGTCTTGGAATAATTGGTGCACGAGCTGGATTCTTGAAACAACAAACACTTCATATCAGCATGCTTATCCCCTGTCATTTTCTTGCTTGACTCAGGTGTTAAAGAAGGTTTATTCCAAAAAGAATAATACCAAATATTTAGAGGTACTTCCTCCTAAGCTTCTCTTTGAAAACTCATTTACTTGAATTTGAAGATTTCATCTTAATTTTGTTTGCCGGTGACTAAATGCAGGAATAACGGTACGATTTTGCTACTAACCATAAAAGCATGGGGCTCAAAATTTTTGGTGGCTTTTCCTTACGCTAGCGACTAACTATATCATTTTCTTGACTTTTCTAACCTTTTGAGAGCTTGTGTTTATGCAAGTAGCCAGGCATCATTCCAAATACAAATATGGCTAGTTTCCCCTGATTGATTAGTTTTTCTTTTCCTCTTTTCTTTTTATTTTGGGTTTTCTTTTTGGTAGTGAAATAATAGGAGAATAGTTTTATTCTGTGTACAGATGCTGTGCTTTTTTAATGCAAATCTGAGAAAGGAATGAATCAGTCCTGTTTGGCACTCAATTGCAATTATGAGTTCTTCAGAGGGGCATGTCCTTATTTCTAATTGTTTTTAAACTGAAAAAGGCTGTGCTTTGATTTCTCTCTCCCACAACTACAACTGCAACTTTTTTCATCATAGAAAGCATAAAAAGTAAGAAAGTGACAGATGTTGCTGGTAATTTTGGGACACTAATTCAGAAAAAAAAATTGATGCCTATTTTTAGCTTCGGTGGTAATTTTGGGACACTAATTTAGACACGCTAGATACCGCTAGGCACGAATAGACACGACTAGACACGGTTTCTTCATTTTTTTATATTTTTTTTCTGAATTTTGAAAAACAAATACATAATAAAAAATATATGTGCGTTTTTTCTGTTTCTTCCATTAAAAAAAACAATTTTTGCAATTCTCTCTCACTTTTTTGGCATTTTTTATTTTTTTTAACTTTGTCTAAATTTTTGAGAAAAAACAGAAAATATAGTATTATAGTATATAAGAAGGTAGAAATTTTTTTCATAATTTTCTTTTTATATATTTATATTTTTTTAGATTTTCTGATTTTTTTATTTTCGACACGATTAACACAAATAAGACATGCAGTATCGAATCAATACGATATGAACAAACACGACACGGTTAGACACGTACATGATTATACACGGCACGGTTAGACACGACGTGCCTTAACCGTACCGTGCCAGTTATTTCTAATTTTTAATACAGCACGACACAACACGATTAAGCACGGCAATATAAAAATAATAAAATAATATCCCCGATATTTGAACACTATCGGTGGGGATGAAGTTTGAGAATACACATGGCACAAGCTCATTTGCAGTATCATTTGGTCAAATTGTCAGAGTACATAGTTAGCTGTTCTTATGTTGCGTCATACATGCTGACTTTTGTATGGCGGTCCTTAATTTCATCCTTGCATGTTAGGCGTCAAGTTAATAGTCGTAGGAAGTTATATTATAAAATACTGCCAACAGAAAATAAATTAATTTGGATATTTAAGTTGGTGGGTTTGCTAATTGCTATAGTAGCATGAGTCCATGGTACAGTAACATGAACATGCAACATGTTATCATACAAATAGCGACATTGTTGCCTGCAACTGACCAATTAAAGCCTAGATTCTAAAACTTAGATATACGCATGCATTAATTTTCTGTAAAATATGGTAAGAACATGGTCAGGAATGATGTTACTGTGAACAGTAACTCACATGTCATGTCACAGTTATTTTAAAGTCGGAGGAGTGTCTCCTCTCAATTTCAAGTAAAATGGAGGGATCATGGACCTCCATTTTACTTGGAAGCAGAAGCATTCAGAACAATAATTATTTTCATTTTCATTTTATGCTGACCGTTGAATAATATAGAAACTGTGACTTTCTGATTTGATTAATTAATTTGGTCTGACAGTACCAGTAGAAAGATATAAGCAAGGTACAAGCTGTTCTGAGCTTCAAAACTGTTTAATTGAGTTGTTGGTCAACGGAAAGCATGCTCCTGTCCTGTGCAATGCCAAATTGCTAATGCATCTTATGAGCAAGGCACCATGTTGTCACGTGCTGAGCCTACGGTGTATCAGTATCACAGTCAAACATCAACTGTATTTTTATAAAAATACCAATAAATAGAGCATATTAATAAGCACCAGATATCAAACGGATACTTCATACTTGGGAGTTGGGTCTAAGATCCATATCCAAAGTTATCAAATATCAGTATGGATATCAATTTAGTAATTTACACATATTTAAATATTAGAAGAGTGAATTAATACAACTCATTTGCAACCCTAACAATGTCCTTGGGAAAGAAATTTATTTTCCTCAAATTAAAAATCTCAATATGTCATTGTCATGTCATAAAATCGGCGATTTTTAATATGCTAATGATTACATGGTGGCGGCCGATTTTTTTTTTTTTAAATATAGTGGGTCATTAAATTTAAATTATTAGACCTCGAATTTATTCAGGTAGATCATTTTATGGGAAATAATGATGGTGGTGCCGTGGTGATACGATGTTTTGATTTGTGCTTGCTTTTTGCTGATGTAATTGTTATTCACATGAAATCATTTTACATTAATGGGGCGGGGTAACATGAAGCGCTTCCTAATTTTTGAATAAAAGGTGACAAACAAAGTATAATGTTACACAATAATACTTAGAAAAATGTAAATTTATACCCTCATGTGATTTTTCAGCCGTCAAATGAAATATGTCATATGTCATGACCGAGATTCCATAACAACCCAAACATTTATAAAAGATGCAAATTGATTTTGTGCCACTGCCACCCCAAACTCTGAAATTAGCAAAATACGTCCTCAAAATTTAAATTTTATTTTATGTCACTTGTATAAATATTCAATTGATAACTTAAAATACAAAAAATATCTGAAAAGACAAAAATACCCTTGACTACATAACATCCGTGCATGTTCCCTACTGAGAAAAATCAGTCCCTGTGATGAAATTCTTCTTACTAGCTCTTTGTTAGTTCCCAGTGATAATATTCTTGGCAAGCAGACATTTGATTGATAACTGATACTGGTTTCTCTTGAGATGCAAGTAGTCATTAATGAGATAACCACACTCTCAAATCAAACAAAGCCATAGGGATTTGTTTATGCTGTTATTCATTCCAAAATTTTTATACATCTCTTGAAGCATTTAAATTCGGTTTTTCAGTTCATTGAAAATTTCCTTAACTAGTTTCAACAAATAAAATATGAAAAAGTCCAACAATATTTTTTCTTCGGCTTAAAATATTTTTCTATTATATTAGGCTTCTTGAGTTTTGTTCCAGCATCATTATTAAAATTCCTATTTAAAAAACTAATTTAAATCCTAAGCGAGCCATGAGCCTAGACATACCTAAATATGATGTGTCATTTACTATGCCATTCTGTATTATTCTTTTTGGCACCTCACATCACGCTATTTTTTTTTGTGTCGAGTTATCACGTCATTTGATCAAAATCACAAAAGTTTTGATACCTCATGTTATCCGAATTTTTTTATGAATGATAAGGGGACAAAAAATACACAAGACTAGCCTCATCCAAGTAGAAATTAGGGAAAAGGAAACGTACAATGTAATATAAATTAATGAGTTAGACTATAGTGTTACGGATAGTTAATGATTAAATTTGCTATAGACTAAAAAAATATAGATAAATTATTTTTAAATCTTAATTTATAAATTTTAATAAAAATTTTATATCAAAATATGATGCGATATAATTTTTTTCATTTTTTAAGTACTAGTTTTGAATTTTTCAAGATGATTCAATAATAATAATAAATTAATATATATTTTCTAAATTATTTTTAAAATTTTAAAACTAATATTTAAAAAATTCAAAAAATAAAATATTTTATATTCCATCATATTTTGATATAAAATTTTTATTAAAATCTATAAATTAAAATTTAAACATGATTTATCTATATTTTTGAGTAGAGCCTGTGCGGCAGTAGAAGTGCCGTACTTGACCACTTTATTTTATTGGAACATTATTATCCGTTGGCTATTTCTACAATTATTGAGTGTACTTACTCCATCTGTCCCTTGAACCTTGACATGGCTACCATCATACCAATCTCTACTTCAAAACTGAAGAAGCATGTTCCATCTTAATTAAATCCAATGTGGCATCCATACGAACACGAGTGTCGGAACACTGTACGATATGTTACTTTTAAAAAGTAAAGATACGACATAATGTAGGAATAGATGCAAAATACTATAAATTACTAACAAAAAAAATAAATAACAAATTAAATTGATAGATCAAATATTTGAATTATCAAAAGATAACTAATATAATTGTTTACTAGTAAGAAAGAGTTCTCATAAAATAAAATTTTATGTCATAACTACAAAACAAATATCTAACTCACAAAATAGAACTATAAAAATTTAACTTCTACAATTGCTCATGCCAAAAAAAAAAAAATGAACTAGTTAGTTCAAAATAACATAATTTCTAATTTCTAGAACTTGCTCCAATTGCTTCTCCCACAAATAAAATATGTTCCAACACAGGTTCATCAAGTGACAAATTTCTTATCCCCATTATATCTGTGTCAGTGAGGTTATCAAATGCATCTCCAGCCACACCTCACATCATTGTATCGGTTTCTTTGTATGTTTGTGTTTTTCTTGACAAAAATTAAAGGATGGAATGAACATAAACAAGATCTTCAGCTCACTTAGGATCCATTTGATGTCGATCGATGGAATGAATAAAAAAGTATGTACTCTAATTTCTTTCACAACAAGATGACGCAAAAGGATGACATAATACTCTCAAAACTAATTTTTGAAGTTCCGGTGCACAAGGATCATACATAAACCATCATATTTAGGGTCTATATGACTTCTAGCAATTTGAGAGTCCATGGTTGCAAAATCACCCGTACATCTTGCAAAATCTCCAAATTAAAAAATAACAACCTTCCGAATTTCATAATCTAAAAAATATTTTCTTAGACATTAGTCCCTTTGCTTCGAGATCTCAACATTCATATGAGGAGGAAGTCGACTTTAGTCCCTATGTAATCATTCTTGACAATAGTATCTAAGAAAATATAAGCTCGGTTAGCATTTATTATAAAAATAAATCTAATTAGCTGTGTACATATTGCACGCATTAACAGATGAGTGATATATGTCACATTAAAATTTATCCAGGTTTTAATGAATATGCAATATAATGAAGAGGTGTATTACTCTTGTTCCATCTGTCATTTAAAATGCTAGAGACCACATTGAAAAAATAGGAGCTCTCATCTTCTTCTAGATGCTCATGATGATATATTGCAAATTTTATCTAACATAGGAAATACAAATTTAAGTCCATTAGAACTAAATTCATATATTTTAATTGCATAAGAAATAAAAATTAAGTCCCTAGTATTATATAGTGATATTACTTTTGAAATCATTGTATCTCACATCTTGTATATGAAATGCAATGTTGGATCATCAGTGTCGTAACTCCTCAACATGTCATAGATTGATTCTATAAATGATAGGATGTAATTAATTTTATCCCATCATATCTCTTTTACAAATTGAGCCTTATTGACATCATCTTCTTTATAATCGGACCATGCTTGATCCATTATCATATTAGAAAGTTCTTATCCAATTATATTAAAGCGCCTTAACATAATAATTGCAGAGGCAAACCGGGTGTCAGCTATGGAAATCATTTTCAGCTTTGAGTGTTTGGTAAACATATGATTTCGCATGGAGTGCTTTAAAATGAAATTACATATATACATACAATTTCCTACAACTTCTATAATTCAATTACACTGTCCATGAACCACCTCATTTGCCTCTGTATTTTTGGCTGCACATATGTTTTAAGTGCCAGATTGAGAGTATGCACCACACAAGATGTTCAAAAGATATTTGGATATATTCTTGTTCTATGATATTTCCAGCTGCTTTTACAAACCGGTGCATTATCTGTTATAACCTGAACCACATGATTAGGACCGATCTCTTTAATCGTCTCTCTAATCAAAGAAGCTATTTTATTCTTGTCTAACGAAACTCCTCGCTACACGCCTTCAATTGCCTTAGAGATGGATTGTTAATCTCATAGCACCTTCGACTCTTCTAGTAGTACGTGTTTGGGAGAGATTGGTATTAATATGGGTGGTATAACATCTCACTACGCGACTTGATTGAGTGAGGAAATAATATGTCCCAATTAATTTAGAAGATTTCTGACTTCACACCCTCATTGACAGTGACAACTCCTGCAACAGTTCTCTTCCCATTAGCAGTCTAAGGTAAGCGATAGTAGCTAGTTCAATAATCTTTTTTTTTCCAGCACTTTTCATTGGCATGCAAAGACATAGACATCCCCCACTTCTACTACATTGCATTGACTTCATTCTAAATTTTCCTTAACCACACCCTCACAATTTACAGCCTTCAAAAATATGAGAGCAGAGTTAGCCACTATCATAAAATTAATTAAAGGTTTCCTTTCAATATCTGTTCAACCATCAGTAACTATTATCATCCATTTCTCACCCAATTTATACTTAATAGGTTCAACAAAATTTTCAATATGGACTATTTCCTTATCTAAAAAGTAAAAGGGTTGTTACTAGTTTATTATAACCGGAGAAATATAATAAAAAATGTTGTGAGATGCAGCATATGTGAAAGCTTTTATATAATAATGATTTCTTGCCAAATTGAAAGGTAACCCTACTGTGTAAAACATCCTTAATATAAATTGATCAAGTATTCCTCTTTAATGTTGTGTTACCAGCAGCTCACTTTTTCCTTGGCTCAAAACCTTCTTGCCGCAAAGATAGACTTTGATAAGATAAAAAAAAAACAATTAATCTAAAGTAATTTTTTTGCAAATTTTAATCTCTTATCCAGTAATTTATATTTTATAATAGATGAGGTTTAACTCTAGAATATAAATCCTTAAATGTCTTTGCAATAACAACACTGTCCCTTGAACTTGACATGGCTACCATCATACAGTCTCTGCGTGAAGACTGAAGAGGGAAGCCTGTTCCATCTTAATTTAATCAAAACATTAACCGTACATGTCAAGTATATGTGATTTGAATTGCTATTTAAATATAGAATCTGACGACATATTTGTCAATTGAATACCAACCCCAGCATGGTAGCATGATAGGTACTATACCTTGTCTTCAGGCAGGAGTCTAAATCAGTGTCTGAGCTTAAAATTTTAAAATTCAATAAAATATAAATAATTTTTTCTTTGAAGATTTTTAAAATAGTACTTATCTCTATAGTTATCTCTAAGCTTAATTATTATGGGGTTAAGAAATTAGGTGATATAGACTTCTCCATGAATTTATTGTATATTAATTACCCGTTAACATAACCCCGTTCATATTTCTTGATTTGTTCGCATTCAATAATTATGTAGACAATAACAACAACAACAACAAAGCCTTTAATCCCAAATAAATTGGGATTAAAGGCTAATCATGTTTTCAGTTTCATAAAATTTGAATGTTATTCAATAATTTCATCAAAAAGCATCAAAATTATATGACAAATTATAATGGTTTAAATTGAGTGATCTTTGATGGAATATTAAATAAAACTCAAAACTGTATGAAATTTAAAACATAATCAATCTATAAATTTAAGAATATATTTATATTTTTTTATTTTTAATATTTTATAAAATTTATTTGAAATTAGTCATTAAGATCGTAAAAGAAGAAAGAGTTGCGAAAACATATTAAATTCTGGAAGTTCTGAAAAAGAAGTGGCGCAATAGATATGGCATATACGGCATTCTATTGTCATCTATGTTCTATTTTTTTTGAATTACATCCATAAAATAAAATAAAAATTCTTTGATCTAATATCAAATTAATTCTAAATTAAGTCATTTATTGAAATAGTCTAAATAATTATCTCCAATTAGGGGTGTCAATGGGTCGGGTCGGGTCCAGTCAGGCCGTGTTCGGGTCGGTCATATTATTTTATTATTTTTCTTGACCTGATCCGAAGCCGATCCGATTAAATTCGGATCAAATTTTTTTGACTCATATCCGATCCGACAGGTCACGGGTCGACCCGACCCGACCCGTGTAAAATAATTAAATATTTATTAATTATTTTTAGATAATTTTAAGCAATAAAATATTAATTAATTAATAATTAATCTTAATTAGTATATAATTAGTATATATTTAAGCTTTAATTAGTACTAAATCATAAAATTACTTTAAAAAATATAATTAATCGGGTCGGAGCGGGTTGATCCGAACCCGACCCGACCCGATTCGAGTCAAAAAAATTAAACTCATACCCGACCCGATTCGAGTCAAAAAAATTAAACTCATACCCGACCCATTTATCTTCAGATTTTGTCGGATCAGATCAGGTCGGGTCAATAATTGACACGCTATCTCCAATACATGTAGAGAGATAACTTTTAAAGAAGCTCAAAAGTTTTTTTCAAGCAATGACTATGATGAATACTATTTTATTTTATTTTTACTGGATCATATGAAAACTTTTAGTCTTGATTTATCGAAGTTCAAGTAAAACCCTTCTTCTTAAGTATCTCAAAGCACAATATCTCAATTGAATAAATTCTTTTTTATAATAAGAGAGCGATGAAAAGACGGATGAAAAAACAAAAAAATTAACGAAACAATAAAATCTAAAAAATCATTAGTAAAATAAAATAAAGAAGAAGATAGATAAATCAATCATCTCGGAGACTTTTAGGTGAAGAGACGGCTATTTTTTTTTTTTGGAGAGGCCGATTGCTTTGAAGCGTTGTCTATAAGACTATAACCATGCTTTATCTTTTTACCTGTCGTCTCTTCTACAATTAATTTACAGCTGTACGGCCTTCATTTCCACATTTCCACTTCCTCTAGCATCATTCGTCCGTTCGATACTAATCTCGTATTATTTATTTATTTATTTGTCGTTAATAGAAATTTTGGGCATGTTACGTAACTGGGCTGAAGCCTGAAGGGACGTTTTAATTTTAATTTTTAGAATAGTTTTATTTTTGTTTAATTCAATTTCGCAATTTGCAATGAAAAAATGAATGAAGAGATTATCAGGCGTTATTACAAAAAAAACGCGCACTACACGTTACCAGACACTGATGAATAGCAATAGGTATTCATAATCTGACCAACTAAAAATTATATCATCGATTATAATAAATCATGAATTTCATTACAGCATGCAACCAACAAACCAAATAATATAAAAAGAACCAATAAAGAGTATCCAGCTCCATCTAGTTTGACCTGCCAGTTGACACTTGACACTTGCTCAGCAACCAACTGGCAAATCCCTAATTTAATTTCTCATACTACAGTAAATTATTCGACCACCTGTTTTTGTATAACTAGGGAAGAAAAATCTGAAACCCTAATCCCTCACTGCCAATTAATCCAACTTGACTGAGGAGAAAAGGTAATGAACAAACCAGAAGGAAGAAATGAACCCAACTGTACCAGTGGCAAGCATGATCGCCACAACCATGAAAAGAGAATACCCAATATATAGGGTGGCCGAAACAGGTCCACTAAGACTTTTCAGGTCAAAGACAAGGTAGTTGATTGAGTACAGGAATATGTAAATTGCCACCGAACCTGAGGAGAAAAATGATTTCCACCACCACTTCCAATCCTCTACACACAAATGCATGTAGGTCAAAACAAGGGAAACCTCAGCACAAACCACCACCAACAACATCAACACAATAAAGAGGAAACCAAACACATAGTAGACCCGCCCCATCCAAATGCTTGACATGATGAAGAAGAGCTCAATGAAAAGGGTACCAAAGGGCAGTGTACCAGCCCCCAATACTAACAGCCAGGATGGATACTTCTGTGGTGGTATTTCACGTGGAATCTGATTGGTACGTACTGGGTACTCAATATGGGGAGCCTTAGCGCCAAAGAAGCCACCAATTAGGGTTAGTGGCACTGAAATGCAGAACCATAGGAGGATCAAAACCACAAAGAGGGAGAAAGGGATGGCACCAGTACTGTGGCTGCCCCAGAGGAGGAAGTTCAGAGTGGTCAGGATCAAGAAGGCGATACCAGGGAAGAAGCATGCCACACGCCACGACACAGAGACCCAACCAGAGTGGTCCCCACACTTGATTGTTTTCCAAATGCGAACACCCACATATCCAGCCACAATACCAAGTATCAGGTAAAAGAACAGCATACCAGTAATCAGTGCACCTCTTGAGGCTGGTGACATAAACCCAAGTGCAGCAAACAATATGGTAACCAAAGCCATGCCAAGAATCTGGACACCATCACCTACCATAACACACAGAAGCATCGGGTTACTGGGTGCACGAAACACATCACTGACAACCAGTTTCCATCCTGACAACTCCTCATTCATTTGAGCTTGGGCTTCCTTGTCAAGCTCCTCATACCGGGTCAGATCCCTTCTTACTGTCCTCAATAAAATCACAAACACTATACCTGCTAGGAAGGCAATCACCATCAGTGAGTTGAGAATAGAGAACCAGTGCACCTTTGCACCTTCCATTTTCAGGTATGCATCCCACCTTGATGGCCACTTAATGTCACTCTCCATGAATGTCACTTCGTAAGTGAAGACCACTGGTTGATTTTCCTTGATGCTCATGGAAACAGTGGTCGGGTCACATTGAATCTTAGCAGGGTATTTATCATACATTTTTAGGGATTTGATGGATTCTGAGTCATGCTTGAAGCTGCATGGTACAACCTCAAACCCCACAACCATCCAACCCGGAGCACCCGACCCAGATTTGTCCATAGAGGGTATGACATCTGCTGCATCCCCAGTACCCATTACACCTGCTACATTGGGGTCCTCATACTTATGCACCAAAACAGTAAATTTCAAATGGTTAAAGATGTAATAATCATCCCTGACCCGTATCCCAACAGGGTACCCAGTCCACCTGAGAAAGTAATCATCCTTTTTGGTATACCGGATAGCAGGTAGATTATCCAGAATTAAATTCACCTGGTACATCTCATCAATTCGCTTCTTTAAGAGGGTGAAGGTTTCTGGTGTTAACGGATCTGATCTGCAGAGAAGAATATCAGATTCGTTGGCGTGCATCTTGAACCGGTATGGAGAGTTTTCGATCCGGTCTCCCATCAAGAGTTCACCAATGTTCTCTGCAGCATCCTTGACGCCATCTGACGGCTTGCAAAAGGGGAGGCTGTAGTAACTGTATGGGATCTCTGTATCGATGGAGGTGAGAGAATTGACCTTCACAGAGAGAACATCTCCGACGGCGCATTTGTGTGGGTAGCTACCAGGTAGGTAGAAACCATGCACGGTGCATAGGAGCATGAAGAAGAGACAGATCCATGTGCTGGATCTGGGAGAAGACGCCATCCTCGGTCAGATCTGGAACAAAAACGAAATGTGTTATCGATTATAATGCCTAGATCTTGGGATTGAGCAAAAAAGAGTTGTAGATCTGTGAAAGAATTGGAAGAAATGAAGGAAGTACTGAGACGACGAGAGAAGATGGATCTGATGAAGAGAAGAGAAAGGAGAGAAATTAGAGGAGAGAATAATGAGTAACCTGAAGAGGTTACCAGGAGATGGCGATTCCTGCGACTGAGACACGTGCTACGCTGCGCTGCACGGCGCTGGCGCTGAGCTGATAGAAAGGAAACGAAATGAGAGGGGGGAGCGCGAGGGAACGAATGAGAAGGGAGATGTCGGTGACTCGGTCTCGGTGGCAATTGACTAATTCCAATTGGACCGTGCTAAGCGAAATAATGCGTGCGCGTCTGCGTCAGTTGTTTTAAACCCAACAAAGTTTTTCGTTGATTCGTCTCTCGCCTAAATTTTATATTCAATGAGTTGAAGATTACCAAATTAGGCTTCAAAAATATAAACTAAATAATTTAGTATAAGCAAAAGGCAGGATGAATTTAAGCTAACAAGTTATTTCATGAGCTTGACTAAAAATATAGTTTTATATAATTTAATTTTGATTTATGGTGTTTAATTAATTCTTTATAACAAAATATCATGGGATATATATTTTTAAAATTTTGTAGGCATTTTTATTTTTTAAAATGACCTAATTATTCATTATTTTAAAATTTTAAAAATTAAAAATAAATATTTAAAATTTTTAAATAATATATTTTTGTATCCTATGACAAATTGATATAAATAATTTATTGAAATACATTAATCTAAATTTAAAAACGTAAAAATATATTTTTGAGTCAAACACAAAAAGAATGGCGAGCTTTAAGCTCGTAGAAAGCTCATTTAATATTACGAATATTAAGTCCGGATTTTAAAGTTCCTGTACGGAGTATCATTCTAAACTTCTTAATATTGTCCAACATTAGAAAAACTATAGTAACAAGTATCAAACCCTTTTTTCCATGTTTAAGTAACAATACTTTTTAGTTTGGTCCAATTCAATATAAAATTAATTTAGTGTACATTTTATGAAATTAAAATCCTACTAATGCTATTTCAAGTAGCAAACACTGATATTGGACGATGTTGTTTCATTCTTTTAATCCATTAGATATTGGATACTATGAGAGCATGTTCAAATGATTTTGAATCAAATCTCTCATAAGACATTTAGAAAATCATATAAATGTTGTTTTTTTTTCTAGATGTTGCGCTAATGGCCTTGTAAAAGATACATCATTGCTTCTAAAAAAGGTTTAATGAATCTCAAAAGATTTGGTGAACAGTGAATACTAAGAAAAATGATTGGATGTTATATATTATTCTAGATCTTGAGACAATTGATGTTATACTTACTTGACCTCTGGACACTGGTACCACTCTAATTGAGGTTTCTTTTCTTTTCACATGTGATAGGTGAACTTTGATTGAAAAAGCAACATGATCAAACTAGTCTATTGTTTGAGGAGAAAACTTTTTTTAATTAATTTAGTTTTTTTAGATGTATTTTTTTATCTTTGTTCTTATATACATTGGTGTCATTTTTCATTATTTTTTAAGATAGTTTGAAAATCACTTGATTTTATTATTATGAGCTGTTCAAAAGAGGTGATTTTTAAATTATCTTAAAAATAGTAAAAAAATTAAAAAAATAAAATTTTGTCTCTAACTAGTTTTTCATATGTAAATCATTTTGAACGTTTGAATCGATCATTTACATTTTTAGAATGAAAAAATAATCCATAACACAAAATTGATCCGTACTATGCATAATATCATAACCCAACTCTCTTTCTATATTCTATATACAAGCTTATGCTCTGAATTTCAAGAATTTTGATTTCATTATGGTGCTTTTGATCATGTTAAATCATGAACCATATAGGTTCAGTCCAGAATACAGAAGGCATACATTTCTTCTTTTAGCACGTTCGTGTAAATTGATATTGACCAATACATATTCTAGTTCTTTAGATATGATCGGTAATTCATGAAAAGCACGTCATTAGTATTAATTGAAAAGATTTGTATATGTTCATTTTAGTGTTGTAATTGTTGGGCCTAGTTTCATTCCAGTTTTTCTAATTAATGTCATTTATAGATTTTTTTCAATTTAATTTTGTAATTGTTGGGCATTTTTTTCAATACTCCTGCATTTGCAAATTGAACAAGTACCCACTTATATTTTTCTAAATAGTTGCACATACTCGGCCTCGTTCATCAATTTGATCATTAAAATTACAAAACTGCAAACTAATTCCATTTTATTTAAAATTCAAGGATAAATCATCCATATTATTAGTAGTTAGACTTTAAATATTATTTGCTACTACTCCGGGAGGTTATAAATTGAAATCTGTCTTTCCACTGTGAATTCATTTAGTTCTACACTTTTTATTCAATTATAATCATCATTTTCTTAATTATCATTTTTGTTAAAATAAAAAAAATGTTACTTCGATCATGCATACATATATAATTAAATTAATGGTCTGAAAATGAAGACAATAATATAATAAAATAATGGACCCAGTATTTTATTTTTTTCTAAAAAAATAATTATTGCAATAGATAATGAAAACATGTACGTGGAGATGATGTAATTAAACTGTCACAAGTATTTATTTTTGAGCAAATAATTGTCACAAGTAGATGCACTTGCACTGACTACAATGACACGTGACAAGTCACGCAAGACAGTCTCTATTGTCACCATCTCTTAGTTTGATTGACTAGAGTTCCTTGATTGATCCAAACTTCCCAAATTCTTTTAAAAAAAATTAAAAATCATAAATAAGGCAAACAAAAAACTACATAAATACGCAGCCAAAAAGAAAGCAAAATGTGTTTCTGGCATGTGTTTGGGCAACACAACAATTGTGCGGTCAGAAACATCTGTCCGGGCAAATATATTGACCCATTTCGTGGCCAGTATCAGAGATAATACATTCATAAAATTAAGTCAACAAATAAACTCGATTCACAATTTCCCAATTTCTTTTAAAAAATTCAAATCATAATAAGCCAAACAAAACATTACACAAGTGCGCGGCCAAAAGGAAAGCAAAATGTCTCAAGGCAGGAAAAATGTGTTTCTGGCATGTGTTTGGGCACAACAATTGTGCGGTCAGAAATATCTGCCCGGGCAATTATATTGACCATTTTGTGGCCAATATCATAGTTTCATAAAATTAAGTCAACAAATAAACTCGATTCAGGAAATCAATTAAGCACGCATACCATTAGGTGCCCTCATGGCAATTATGACATTCAACATGTATCACCAAATTTGATGGATATTTCATATTTGTAAAAAGCATGAGAAAATTGAGCTCGTACTTGGGCATTTTTTTCTTAGCTACATTTTCACCATGTAAAAAATCAAAAGTAACGATGTATACTACAAGACAATTGAAACTGGTGGTTTTTAAAGTTCTATTTTTTTAATGATAAATTCTGAAAATTGGAAGACCACAAGTGAATGAGCAATTGACTTTGACATTCTTGCCTTGAAAGACTTATATATCTAATGTCTTTGTTTTTCCATGTAACTTTTGATTTTCCTTGTCTTATCCTAATCTAATTATTCCCTACCCCAATTACCCAAAGAAAAAAATAACCTTTGCTGGCGTCACTATGTTGTAGGTAATTTCAATGCAACAAATACATGCATGTTACAGTACAAATGAAGACGAGAGGAAATTTTGGAGTACATAACTCCACAAGCTAGCAAAACATACTTGGCCCAAAATTTTTAATTGCAAATTAGTATCAGCTTCCAAATCCGATGAATTTTTTTTTATATAAATATTTGAAGTTGAATGACTTGAATTCTCAGCCTTTATCTCAAAAAAAATGGCGTACAAAGAATCAAGTAATGAGTTTGTGAAACTAAATACCTAATATATATTTCGACATACTTCAGATTAACGTCATCATGGCGGCCTTCTAGGAATCTTCATTTCTTGTATTACTTGTTTATTTTATGCTTCTTTTTCTTCTTCTTTTTCAAAGCAATTAAAGAAGCATTTCAGTTGCTTTCCTTCTCATTCAGAGAAGGTTGAGAATACTAATTAACATATTTCTGTTCTTGACGGCTACACATGATGAAAAATTAACAATTCACAAAAAGTATCCCTGAGATTTGACCTTGCTTGAACCTGTCCTAACAAGTGGTGTGGACAAATTTATTTAACACAACGATGTCAAAAAATTCCTTTCATACAACCAAGTCATTTTCCATAGCAGAGAAGGTTTTGCTAGTGACATATCAACAAACTTTTATCTATTTCTGAAATTGATATCAACTATCAAGTAATGAACCATGCACCAAAAGGGCAAAATAACCTAAGAATTTGAGGAAGGCCCAAAATTATTAATTGGGCTACTTCATGATGAAGTTCCAGATAGGGTTATTAAGCCCATAAACAATTTAATTCTGCTTTTTGGTAGTTGGTTTTCCATTTTGAAAAGTGGTAGAAGAGTGGTATTCTTAACTATTAGGAAGAGCGAAAATATCGTTTGGCGGTTGTTACTCGTAATAGTTAAAATATGAATAATTATGATACTAATAATGATGATGATAATAATAATAATAATAAAATAATAATTATAATAGTAAAATAATAATAATAATAAAGTAATAAAAAATAATCATAATAAATAATAATATTATAATAATAATATAATAAAAATATAAACATAATCATAATATAGTAATATAATAATAAAAAATTATAATTACAATCATAATTATAATAAGTAATCATAATTTTAATAATATAATCATAATCATAATCACGATAATAATAATTATAGTCATAATCATAATAATATAACCATAATCATAATAATATAATCATAAAAATATATTCATAATCATAAAAATAATTATAAATAATTATAATTATAATAATATAATAATAAATTAATCATCACTATAATCAACATATAATAATATAATACAACATAATAAAATAATAATAAGTAATAATAATCATAATCATAATTATCATAATATAATAATATAATAATAAATAATCTTGATCATAATAATATAATAATAAAATAATTATATTTATATTCATAATATAATAATATAATATTAAAATTATATTTATAATAATAATAAATAATATAATAATACTAATGGTAACGATAATATAATGATAATAATGATAATAATAATAATATAATAATAATAATAATAATAATAATAATAATAAATAATCATAATATTAATATAATAATAAATTATAATCATAAATATAATATAATAATATAATAATAATACTAAATCTTAATCATAATCATAATAATATAATATAACATAATCAAACAATAATCGCTATTCCGACGAGAGCTAATCCGGTATTCCACCTATAAGTTGGTGTACCGGATTAGCACTATTCCGCACTCTTCTACTTAGTCTAAAATTCGTTTGGCAAATTAATTCGTCGGAATAGCTATTATATTCGAACTTTTTGCTATTCTATTGAGTGCCAAACACTCCCTTTATGTAGTCTAGTTTAAACCCAGGTAAAATAACTATTTTTAACAAAAAAAGAAACTTATTTTTTTCTTTATTTCGGAAGGGGTGGTGATGCACTTTGGGGATGAAAAGTGCCTATGGGCTTTGTTCCAAAATAAAAAGACAAAAAGACACGTGTTGCGCTGAGAGATATCTAGGGCTGTGCGCTAAACCCCATGAACAAAAATTGGGCCGTTTGTTCAATTCATAGCCTAAAATAAGTCTTAGTTCAGAAAAAAAATGGCCCAGAGAATAGAGATTGAATTGCTTTCTGTTTGTGCATAAAACAAATATAACAAGTTTGAAATAATTTAATGCATATTGAATTAGAAGCGTTGGTATAAGCTTGCAATAAATAAGTCCCTTTTCTTGATCATAGGAATAAAATAAGACCTTAGTTAAAACCATCAGTCAAAAAAATCAAAGAAAGAAATTAATAAAAATGAAAACAACTTGTTAATACTACATTGCCAGATTACATCATTGATATTACAAAGGTAAAGGAGTTCACTCACCATTTACAAATCAGGACTGACACAGACATCTTTTGAGGAGCTTTCTTCTTGAAATATCTACATTTCTTTCAACTGTGAGAAAAAGGAAAAAAGGAATCTGAATTTTGCCTAATATTACAGTGCATTCCACTCCAGAATGGACCGAAGATACAAAAGCATTTCAACTATCAAATAAGCAAGTTGATTGACAGCATGAGCGAGATCATGAGCAAGGTTCCCAAAAAGTGTTGTCTTTGGACTAGGCATGGTGCAATTGACTTTGCTGGCATAGGATACCCCTGGCTCCATCTGTCATCTGCACAAATTTAAGATACAGATTAAATTGTTTTCCTTTATACAATAGTTATCTTGATTAATGCATTTGACAGAATGTGCAAGTTTTGGCTGAGCTGGCATAATTCCTAAAATAGAACTAAAATCAATTCAACATTCATGAAAGATAAATGACAAGGAAATACCTGAGCTTGAATTGACAGTAGTAGCCAGGCCTGGCGCAATACTGGGAAGTGGCGACAGGGCCTCAATTGCTGTGACTGGAAGAAATTGATTGCATAAATAATTACATTAAGAAGTCATAGTAAAATTTAAAACAAGAGCAAAAGGTAATGTAGCCCAAATTGATTGATCCGATCAAACTGGAAAATTTTGACGGGAAGCTGGACCTGAAGAAGAGGCAACGAATAGTAAATATATCGTTAACTTTTTACCAGTACAACCAAGTACTACAGCACCACTTATTACAATAACAAACGATATGGTACTGATTGGTAATGGTTTTTTATGAGACTTCCTAATCTCTGTTTAAAACCACAAAAGTTTACCTAGCAAACCCCAGAAAGAACAACAAAAGTAAATTTCAATCAAGTTAAATGATTTGGTACAAGTAAGTTTTGGAAATTCGTGTTTGGAACACACCTGGCACATGAAACAGTGGTATTTCGCAGAAGAAACAAAAAAGTTCTGTATAAGGGCCTTTGCACTCACTGCCTAAAACCATAATTTCACACCCCCAAAAACCACAAAAAATGTAAGCAACAAAATATGGAATGAAAATACAGGGCTTATCATTCCTCACAGATGAAAACTAAGCAGGTATCAGGCAAATTAACCTGACAGTACCATTCAAAGAACACAGAAATATAAAAAAAAGGAAAATATCAGGAGAGATAGGTCTCAATGGCATCAAGAGAATGCATGAAAAAAAAAACAAATTTCGCCAATTGCTCCAAGATAACGAACTGAGGTATCAAATTTCAAGAAAATATACAAAAAGATAGAAGCAATTTGACACCATCAGATACATACCTCGGCATGTGTCATACAACCAACGGACAACAGAGGAGGTGTTGTTGACCCTGCAAGAAGGGAACAATGCCACCAGACGGCCAGTGTCGATTGGAAATCCCAGGATAAGCGGGTCTCGCATGAGATAGCACACACAAGCAGGCCCAGCATTCACAATGGCTTGGTAGAATGTGCCACAGCAGATGACAGATGGTGCGGGTATGGGGCGGTTAGGTGGTCCCACAATGTAAGGGAGGCACGGGGAGAGCGCAACCAGTGATGGCGCACACTCTGATGGCTCGCCTGGTAGCCTCTGGGGCAGTGGTACTGATGATGTCAGGAGGACAGTGACAGCAAGGAGGAGCAGAAGAGGGAGGCGGAGGTGCATTCTTGGAACGGTTTCTTGATTGTTTCTTGAAAGGAGAGGAGAGAAACAGAGAGAATAAAAGAGCGAAGAGTTGGGGTTCTAGGTAGAGGGTTTATGACTTTATATAACGATTTATAGGAGGTGGTTTAGTTAGTTAATGGGCTGAGATATGGATGTGCAAACTAGGCTTTGTTGTTTTGATACAAATATTAAATTTTGATGAATTTTCTTTTCAGAGTGCAGAGTGTAGAACTGTAGTAGTAGTGCCTATAGATTGGCCCATACTGATGTTTAAATTTAATTCAGCCTAGGGCTCGATTCAGTTTTGACCCTTATAAAACCTCAAAATGTTACTATAAAGCCTCCACAAGAAGCAGAAGCTGCACGTTAGATTCACAATACAGGAAATATCATTTATACCTGAACGTACTTCCAAAAATTATATTTGGATCTTTTAGTTCCGTTCTATACATGCTAAGTTTTTTGGGCTAAAAGATAGATGACATGAACAGAGTTGCCATTAGAAAAAGGAAATCGCTTATTAATGAAACAAAGCCAACAAACTGTAGAAATTGATCAGTTTACCCCAATTACTTGCCTCTTTCTTTTCGATGTAATTTACATGGGAGTTTACTATTAGTTAATCATCAAATAGTACATGTTTCCAGGCTGATCGTAGCCTGGTGCCCCACCATGAGTTTGGTACTGTAATCACAAATGGGGAGGCTAACCAACCACATTTGAAGGTTCTCTTAGTACATACCACGAATAATTTAAACCTAACTCACATTAGATTAGTGTCATTTTTATTCAATCAAAGCTAACTATAGTTCTCAAAAACAAATTTTGTTAACAGATAGATTTACAATGTTTTTTTTTTAAAAAAAAATAGCAACTCGGCTTATACATATAATATTCCCAAAACATACGCCAGCTCTATCCTAGCTCCAACCAAACACACATATCATATTTTTCATATTCAAACTTTGCTAATTATTGCACTTGGAGCCGTTAGTATAGGTAGAAAATAGGTAAACCAAATACCAAACTCACTCGCCCCTTGTCTCCCCTCTGAAGCAATCCTTTATAAACACACCTTTCTTCTCCCTCACTCACACAATAACACACTCACTCACTCAGTCTTATCTAATCTCTTTAATCCCATCCCAAGAGAAATTTAAACAAAATCTAAGCTCATTCGAAATGGCACAAAGACTATTCGTATCTGTTAGCCTAGCCATGGCTGTCATGGCCTTGCTCTCATTCAACATCTCGGCACAGACATCAGGATGCATGACGACCATTGTCAGCCTCTCATCGTGTCTCAATTACATCACCGGCAACTCCTCAGCCCCTTCTTCCTCTTGTTGCTCGACCCTCTCGAGTGTTGTCAAGAATGAACCTCAGTGCCTCTGCATGCTCCTCAATGGAGGTGCGTCATCGCTTGGTGTGACCATCAATGCAACAAAGGCACTTGAGCTTCCTCCAGCATGCAAGGTCCAGACCCCGCCTGTCAGCCTATGCAAAAGTGAGCATCTCGACCATCAATTTTTTTTCTATAAGTTTGTTTGATGATGTTAGTTTTTTGTGGGAATGAAATGACATCTAAATGCGCGTTGTGTGGATTTTCAGCTCTAGGAGCACCTGCTGCTGCACCTAAAGCATCGACTGAGACTCCATCGACCACTACCACTCCCTCTACCTCTACTACACCATCAGTACCAAGTGCTTCAACTGGTACACATCTCCAAACTTTTTCTCATAACCTGTACTGGTATTTTCACAGATAGCTAAGTAGCCTACTTCTGATCATAAACTTAAATTTTTTTTCTTTAGTTTGGTTATTATTAGTGGTTTGACTTGCTCATCCCTCGGATCCTGTTCTTGCTGATATCGGTACATGTAGAAATCATCAGTACCAGTATGAACCCAAATGCTTTATTGAAACTTTTACAGATATATGTAACAGACTTTATTTTCATCTTTTGACAGCTGGATCCAAAGCCACCCCATCAACAACTGGCGAGTCATCAGACGCCATGTCAAACAAATCGGCCATGATCTCCATCTTGTTCCTCGCCATGTCAGCATTGGCTTCGATGATATAAGTATATATGATATCTGGCATGGAATGGGTTGTGGTTGTTGTAATTTGAATGTTTGTCATATTCTTTGAAAAAATTCATTGCATATTTATTGCGGGATTCATGTTATTTTGTTGGATTTATCTTGTTCTGTACACAGTACACATGTCATTGCAATCATATTCATGTATCTATTTGATTTTGTTATTTGAATGGAATTTAATTTTTTTTTATTTCTGTTTATTGTACATTCAATGTTTATTGTACATCTTTTAAAAAATATTGCTCAAATGAAAAATTCAAAATCATAGATATGTTCCTGATAACTGGAGTGTGTATCAAATTTAAAATAATTTAGAAATTAATTGGTCATTGATCACAATATCATTGAAACTTTACTGTTAAAATTTATATGATGGGAAACAAAATCTTCTTCAAATTGTCTAAAATTTATTACACATTCTATCCAACTTATTAAAATACATTTATAATTTAAAATTTTGTATTTGATCAATAATTTTTAAAAAGATGTACCGTAAATATTACCATAAACATTTAATTGATGTACAGTAGAATTATTCTTAATTTAATGTGTTTTTATTTGGTGCCACTCGATAAATAATATAATTATTCAGATCTTTTATCTCAATCGCGATCTGTTTAAATACGCCATTTCTAAAATAAGATTTCGAATAGATGAAATGAGTAATTTGTCAATTTTCACGATATTCTTCAAAATAAGTGATTTTTTAAAACAAAAGAAGTATTTTTAACAGATTATATATTACCGTGTTTTATATTTGTGTAATTGGAGTGTTATTTGATTTAAAAAATAGTAAAATTTACTGTTATGAATTCAAGTCATTTGATAGACGGGAAAAATTATATCATACTTGATAGTTGCCCATTTTATATAATATTTGCACAAGGTTTAACATAATAATTCACTCAATTTATCTGAATCATACTTATTTTAGCTTGTGTTTTATCTCTAGAACTTGTTACTGCCGTATTTTTTGGTTTTGGTAATTTTTAGAAATTCCTGGAGAAATCAGAACAAAATTTGGCTCTGCCAAGACTCTCAGCGAGACTCTTGGCAGAGAGCATCTACCATATGCGAATTGAGCAAGGAAACAGTTGTACTCGTGAAGGAAAATCTAGAGATCTTATCTATGATTTAGCAGAGATTAAATGCAGTAATTAAAGGAGATTAAAGAGAGAAAAGGAAAGAGATTTACCTTTTGGTTGGAAAGAGGAGGTGAAAGAGAGAATTTATTGCTGAAATTTAGGGAGTAAATCTAGGGGATTCCATAAGAGGTAAATCAAAGAAGGAAAATTCTCTCAGAGGAAACAAAAGGGGAATTTTCAGTCTGGAGGCTCTCTCTCTCTCTCGGTGGAGGTTCGGCTCTGGAAGGACAGAAAAGAAATTCGAAAAGAAAAGGAGAAGGGTTCGGACCAGAGAAGAAGTGGAGACGTTGGAGAGCCTTGGTTCCAACTGGGTTTTATCATTCTTCTCTCTTTAACTCTCTTTTATCCATTGTGATGGACCCAAAACTGAACCGTTGTATTCTTAAAGCCATGCTTGGCTAAACAAAATTTCTTGGGATTAGGCATGTAACAAATTACTATGTTGTTGGTTTAATTTAATTGGCATTATTATTTTTATTTGATCTTTGTTTGTCTTGTGATTTGAATTGCTAAACTACTTGTATGATATGAGTTGATTTAATTGCAAATACCGGTCAACGAATGGCCACATTAGATCGGTAACAAGAAAAATGGTATAGCTTAGTCACACAAATGGTTTAAACTTAGGACTTGAATTGTTAGATCGAAAGATAATAATTTGAGACCCGATAACATAAGATAACGTAGGAATAGGCGAAGGACCGAAAGGAGAAACCCGTTCCTAATGGGGACACCTAAATTTGTTTGAATGATTTATTGAAGTACCGAAAGGAGAAAGTAAATTACTAAAATATGTTTAGGCTAATCACGAAACTTAATGGACTTAGTTTAGGAGAATGCGCCGCGAAAGCGGGTGTTTAAGTAAATTGAGTACGGTACGAAGCCACGAAAGTGGATAAATACTACCATTGGATTATAAACCCACAAAGAAAATATAAAAGTGTAATATCAATTAAATGAATACCAACAACCTCTAGTAATTTATACGCCGAAATCCCAGGAATACCAAAAATATTCAATTTCTCGTATTTTATCTTTTCAATTAAGTCAATCTTAGAATTTAGTCTTTTATGTTCTGAAAATCTGAAATTAGTTGCTTAGCTAATTAAAAGAAATAAATTTGGTATTTAAATCCCATTCCTTGTGGATTCGACACCCGACAATATACTTAACGATATGTTGTGCGCTTGCAACCCGTCTTTTAACGTTGTTTTTAGGGTATTTATTAGCACTTGTGAAAACACATCAATACTTATATATATATATATATATATATATATATATATATATATATATATATAT
The DNA here is from genome assembly GCA_037127355.1 of Schoenoplectus tabernaemontani. Classification (NCBI taxonomy): domain Eukaryota; kingdom Viridiplantae; phylum Streptophyta; class Magnoliopsida; order Poales; family Cyperaceae; genus Schoenoplectus; species Schoenoplectus tabernaemontani. The sequence goes on along the minus strand of CM073745.1, from coordinate 2,163,835 downwards.
ATATATATATATATATATATATATATATATATATATATATATATATATATATATAGTAAGACTAGCGTGCTCCTAGGAGCACGGAACCCCTCCGTGATTTTAACTCAAAAAGTATATCAAATGATCTCCAAATTTTGATTTATCACTCTCATTAAATTCTTCATATTGAAATCTTATAAGGTACAAAAATTTGACGTGTTTCGAGTTTTCTAAGTTAATCTTTTTAATTTTTAAAAATAATGTACAAATATTGAATATTTTATTATTATTTTTAGAGTTGATTTTCAAAAATTGAAAATAGTGACTTAGAAATTTTGAAACACCCCAATTTTTTGTACCCAATAAGATTTCAATATGAAAAATTTAATGAGAGTGATAAATTAAAATTTAAAAATCATTTATTATATTTTTTGAGCTAGGATCACGGAAGGGCTCCGTGCACCTAGGAGCACGCTAGTTTTACTCATATATATATATATATATGATAGACAAATAGTAGAGATTGCATCCTAAAGACGAGATTTCAAATTGTCTTGAAAAATTAACTAAAACATAAAATATATTTAATTTCTTCCAAAAAACAAAGAAAGCTAAACTATATGTTATATCAGTGAATAACTTGAATTGTTTGATGAACAATATTTATCGATGACAACATTCTACATGAATAAACAAAGAACACAAAATTTGCTAAATAATATATCCATTTAGTATTTTTGATGATGATATGATATCCCTACCAAAGTATTAACTTTTGTCATCTTCCAGATGACGTGTACCGAAACAATCTTGAAATTGTTTCGCCATGTTATTATATCGTTCACTTTTAATTCAACATGGAATCAAAGAAATTTCAAACTAAATAAAATATATCTAAATTATAATGAAAGATGTAAGGTTTGACAAGTACACACCAGGTCACTAACTGGCAATTCTGAGGACAGTTGGTTCGTACTCTGATAAAGCTTGATTAGTAATAAGAGGAAATGTACGGCGGATCCATATAAGTTCAGGGTACAAATGTTATCCTGAAAAATTAAAAACCAATAGAATAAAGAGTAATAGATCCACTAAGTCACATCCTGAAAATTTTTTGTGTTATCCTTTAGAGTCTGGACTCTGGATTGGTCTTGGGCTCTTGGCCCAATTTGTAAAGATAAAAAAACGCAACCTAATAATAGATCCACTTATTAGAAATGCTCAAATGCATGTTGAAATTTTTTTTATACCGATAAGTTAATGAGTTTCAACCCGCTAAGATATTCAATCCGATTGAGGCTACACCCTGGAAAAATTCCTGGCTCCGCCCTTGAATGTACTGCAAGTACACAAAAATCGTTTTGAGTTGGGTTCGAATGAATTGAAATTCCCAAAAAAATTCAACCATGCTTGATTTGCACTCATCAGCTTTAGTTAGCAGACTTGACACTAAAAGTCAACTGATAGGCTACTTCTCATCGAAGAAAAAGAAACCAGCCAATCAAAAATCATTGTAGGTAAAAAAGGAAGATCCTAAAACAACTACCAAATAAAAAGAACTATAAAAATGTACTTTATGAATCTGCTCACCTACAACAGCGCAGTTATTACTAGTAGGAATGTTTGTCCATCCACCTTTAACAAACTTTTCCTTTTCTCTTCTTCAAATATAGCCCCCTCAATTCCTCATGCTACATCACCAAGTAATCAACACAGAAAAACAAAACCTTGACAAATTAAGCCTCCTCTGAATACTACTCTTTCATCATCTCACATGGCTCATCTCAGGATGAATCTTGTGCTTGCTTTTATGGCTATGTATTGTGCACTGTCATCAGCTCAAGTGCCACTGCCACCATTAGGTCAACTACCCCCACCGGCTACCCAGACACCTCCAGTTCAATTGCCTCCTTCATTTCCATTGCCACCAGTAGGGCAACTGCCGCCTCCTACTAACCAGGCACCTCCAGTTCAATTGCCGCCAGTAGGCCAACTGCCTCCTCCTATTAGCCAGGCTCCTCCAGTTCAGACTCCTACAGTCCAGATATGCAATCCATCATCAGCTGTTACCAGTCTCGCACCCTGTGTCGGATACCTTACAGGGACCACTTCATCTCCTTCTACAGCATGCTGTAGCCTTATTTCATCGCTTCTTTCATCACAGAGCCCATGTCTGTGCCCGATGCTACAAACTGGGATGGGCGCATTGGGTTTTGTTTTCAACCAGACCCAAGCCATTTCACTGCCTAGCATTTGCAACATGCCAACCAACCCTTGCACCGGTACATATTGTTTTCTCTTACATTTTATGTCAGTGGTATTTAAAAAACTAACCCAAATAGCAACTAACATTTTATATGTTAATTGAACAGATGCATCAAGCCCCACTGCTGAACCGACGGCACCATCAGTTCCAACTGCTGCATCTCCATCTACAGATCAACCAGCAGCACCAGCAACAGCTAAGGCTCCTGCAGCAGCTACAACTCCAGTTTCTCCAGTGCCTTCAGGTAATACATCTCATCTAGTTGTGTATTCGTTCCATACATCAAATATTTCATGCATTGAACCAGCTGAATGAGTTTCTTCATTCTGATAATCTGTTGTGAACTTATGAAGGAACTGGAGTAAAGGCTGTACCAACAACCGTCTCTGCCGCAGCTCAGAGATCCACTGATTTGACACCTGCCCTGCTCATACCACTTTTTGTTGCTTCTTACTTGTCGATCATCAAGGGCCTTTAAATCTTCAGTACATTTTTCATTTTTGGGTGTACTTATGTATGTACTATTTCTAGTGGATTGGCTCCGATTGATTTGTTTCACACCTATTGATTCTTGTATGTACTCAAAAGTTGTTTGTATACAAAATATTATTTGTTGTTATGCAGTTCTGATGATTTCCTGGCAGATATTACTGGTTGTTAGAGTCTAAACAGATTTTGAGGTGTTTGGATTTACTTCTCTTCAATTGGTACTGCAAAAATTGATTGGTACATATTTTACAAACACCCTGCCAGCATTACTAGACACCTTCAATCGGGATAAGATAACACCACCAAGGCATTAGGCAAAAGATTAAGAATAGTATACATATAATTTTTACAACATTACAAGGGGACAGGCTGCAATTTTCCAGGGAAGTACAACTGCAAGGTTATGTTCAAAAACTGTAAAATTAATTCAGTGCAACCGTGACCGCACAAACTCCTCTAGCCGGTCCCACACCTCCAGTGCAGCAGCTCTGTCTTGATGCCTCTTATTTTTGCTTATCTACATTTTAGTAACATCTTAATGAGCTATAAAGAATCTTGAGACTACATGTCATTATTTATTACTACGCACCTTTTTTTTTATAAATGCATTTGATATTATCTCAGCAAGGCTACAATAAAGGGTACACTAGAAATATCAGGTTTTACAAGGTCACATGGAAACTTTTGAAGATATAAAAAGGCTGATTTTTTTCTCGAGATGAGGAAAATGAGAGGAAGAATCAGAGGGCTCAAGTAGATTGACAAACCGAGATGATCTTCACATTCCATTGCTTAACCACCTTTGCTGACTCAACACTATCATCCTCAAACCGAATGAAAAAACCAAGTACTGCATAACGTTTTTAATTGCAAATAATCAGTTAATACATACAATAACAATAGCAAGGATTAAGATCCTAGATATGAGCATACAGCAAATAACACTGACATTCATTTATTTTGTGATTGTTCATATGAATTTTATTTATTTGGGTGCCTCAAAGTATTTCCAAGACTTCCATGCTACTGGTACCTTCGCAATGAATATACAACTAAAGAAAATATGTCAAAAAAAGAGAGAAAAAAGGAAATTAGAAACTGACCTTTGTTGAATATCTCAACATGATCCTTGAAAGGCCAGTCCTTGAACTGCCATTCTTTGCCAAGAACAAACACTGCCACTACCCGATCCCAGTCATCAGCCTTAAGAGCTGATGGTTTGTCTCTAACCTCATATGCTCCAACTGCCCCTGCTCGGTCCCTGGTCACAGAACTCAACTCAATTTCAAGTAATGATTCACATCAACATCATATAATAATAGCACTGAGGCTAAAAAAAATGCAACAGTAAGTACACATATCGATTTCCGTTTTTCCAGAGAGAAAGCTACACAATGTTAATGCAATTTTTATACAAAGTACAAACTAAGATACATATGACAGATACCAACAAGAAACAATCTAAACTTCCCAAATAGCTAGATTAATTTGTTTTTCTACTAGTATACCCTTGCAGAAAAAAATAATACAATTTTTTTCTCACTACAGATTCAGATTATATCATTTCAAATTACTCAATGAACAAAATGGCTATCAATTATGATAATAAAGTCACTAAAAGGAATCACAAAAGTAAGCACTATATGATATTAATATAATTTAATCCTTCCTTGCACAGATAGGATTGAATACTATCCCGCAATTCAATTAAGTTGTTACCAACATGACTCAATGCCTAACGAACAAAAATACCACTACAATGTGGATATTGTGGGTAAAAAATGGGCATCAGCCTAATGAAATAATACACAAAATCCAGAGAACCTGCTCAGTTTCTTTTGAACTGTTACACAATCCGGCCGAGATCCTTTCATCGCTTTGGCCTTCACATCCGACGGCACGTAAATGCCATCCTCAAGGAAATCTCTGACATTGTAAATCGTAATCAGAGTTTGTGAGGCACTTGGAACAAGTATGATTGGCACCCCCTTGACTCGCACAGATGGCTTTGGGGCGGAACCCAGAGCCGAGCCCGTGGTTGCAGCCAAACCTGTCTTGTCATCAGCTCGATCGTCATTAGACCTATGTATCAAAATTCAAAACAATAATATAAAGAGCTTTTAAAAGTTGAACTAATAGTTTAAGAAAAAGAAACAACTTTTCTTATAATTGCAAATAAAACTAAACATTTGTTCTTAGTTTGCTGGTCCTTCAAGAAATTATCTGCAAAATGGCAGCAGTAACAAAGTCATGACACGTTGCTAATCACACATTGTTGGGTGTGAGCTGCCAGTACTGATCAGTAATTTAGGACAATACAGATGATTTATGACCTCAAATTTCAACTGATGTGAGCTTTTTAGATTCATTCATTCAGATAACTCTTGACCACAATGGCAGCTCAGCAATCATGAAAATATTAATGGCAAGAAAGATCTTAGGAAGTTAACAATTTTCCGTTAGATGTCGATAAGACAAAGAACACCACATTAAAAATATCTACTTGGCTCCCTATCAGATGTCAGAACCGAGTTTTTCACAGAAGAAATCAGGCAGAACCAATGTATGCAGCCTCAAATCTAGTATCTTAACCCCCTAGGCCTCATTTTTTGTATAATTCAAACTTTAGGAGGAATTAAGGTAATTTGAAGACTAGAAGTATAAAAAGAACGGAACTTTCCATCAAAACAATCTTACAACCAGGAGGAACATGCAATTTACCTTTGGTTGGTAGTAGCTGCTAATATGACAAAATGTTCTCTTTCCAAAAAAGAAAATGAACCAGAAAAGGAAGTAGGGTAAAATAGGCAAGGCCACTAACCTGCCAGCAATCCGGGTTTTGGCTACTATTCCATCTTTCCTCTGCTGGGCCTCTGCTCGGTTTCTTTCCTCCTCTCGCTTGGTTGAGGCAACCAAAACTGCATAGAAATCCCGGTTCTTTGCTTCTAGAAGTGCCTCCCGATCCTTCAGCGGCCTTTCCAGCGCCCGAATCATCGACACATAGTCAGCTGTGTCCAGCACCTGCATAAGTTTTTAATAGCAAGACATTTTTTTGCAAATCATACCCAAATGGTTTAATTTTTCACGAGGATAGTAAACTGGAGAGGGGGCTGTAATACAAATAACAATCATGATTTAAGGCACCTGTGATGCTGGGACCTGAGAGGGATCCTGTGCAACCTCCTCGGGGCGATACTCATCAAAGGGCTGAGAGGGGTGGGAGAAGTTGACGGAGCGGTCGATGGAGGCGGAGTTGGAGGTGACGCCGAAGAGGTAGTCGAGCAAGGGTTTGCGATCGGGGAGGGTAATGGTGGGGAGCTGGTGCTGTCGAGCGGACTGGAGGTAGTCGGTGTGCTTCAACTGGTGGTGGCGCAGGAAGAAGAGAAGCGTGTCCAGTGCGTAGTAGCCGCCGTTCTTGGAGCGGAAAGCGGTGGCGGCGCCGCAGGGAAAGGAGTAGTCGGATCCGAAGTGGAAGTCGCCCCCCGATTGGGTTATGCGGTCCAGTTCGCCATGGATCGCGAACTCGCGGAGAAGTGTTAATGGATCCATTGGAGGACGACTTCAGGGCTTTAGGGCTTGGGTCCTGAAGAGAGGAGGAATAACATAAGTGGGGTTTTAGTTTTGGGAAGGGATCACTTGGACAATTTTGATAATAAATTTTTAAATAAATATGAAAATTTTAAAAATAAAAAATAATTTTATGAATATATTTTTTATTTATAAATTAGAGATTTTTTTATTTCTAAATCTCCATCACAAAAAATCTCCCACATGTTTTTTGGTACAGCGTGACTCTTTATATAACTCATGTGATATTGTCATTTTTTATTTAAATATCCAATTTATTTATCAAAATATCTAATTCACTTATCTAAATATCTAATTCATTTAACTAAATACATGAGAAATATATGTAAATATTCAAGTTATTTTTTATTTTTCAAGATTTTTCTTCTCTCTCATCTGTCACATTTGGTTTCCTCGTGTAATCCATGTGATCTTTGTCATTTTCTATTTAAATACTTAATTCACCTATCCAAATATCTAGCTCATCTATCTAAATACCTAGTTCACTTATCTAAATACCTGATTCATCTGTCTAAATATCTAATTCACTTGTGATGTTTGTTATTTTCTTTTTCTTATTCGTCACACACATTTTCCCATACAACCCATATGATGTTTATCAGTTTCTCTCATGTGATTTTGTTTCTCAAGACTTTTTTCTCTCTATTGTTATTTTTTACTAAATAACTGAGTCACATATTTAAATACATAAGTTATAGATCTAAATACCTAAGCCTTATATCTAAATGTCTGAGTTTCATATCTAAATGTCGAAATCACATATCTAATACTTAAATCATATATTTAAATATCTGAGTCATATATCTAAATACCTGACTTACTTATATAAATACATATCTCACTTATATAAATATCTGACTCAGTTATGTAGATGGACGTATATTTTTGTCAAAAATAAAAAGTTAGTTATAGAAGATGTACTTTTTTTTTGTCAAAAATATAAAGTTAGGTAGGAGTATTTTCTTGGGAGATTTGCTCCAGAGACTGTTAGTTAATCCCTATAAATTAACGGTGATTCAAATTTCATATAATTTTTATTATCATTTGATAGTCCATCAACGACCGTCAAATTATAAGTGCAGCAAATTGTATAAAGCTCTAATGGTCCTTGATGAAGTAACAAATGACATTGAAATTGCATGAAATTTAAATCATCATCAATTTGTAAGTAAAATAATATATCCAAAAGATTTTTTATTTTTTAATTTTTTCTATTTGGACTATTAATTTTTGCTGTAAAATTAAAATACACTAACAATAGGGTTTATCGTTCATACTGTAGAGACGAAAATGTTGCCGATCAATGTGTATCACGGAGGTCAAAATTTGAAAACTTCTCATGGAACGGATTACGATATTCAAGCCGCGTTCACATTTTCTGCCAACGAGGCAATCAATTTTCATGACTTGAAGAGGCAGATTCATGCTGGTTTGGAGCTGTTCCCTGACCAATTCAATATCAGCATTAGTGCACGATCAACACGCCTTAAAGAGGTTCAAGTGGTTTTTTATAGCTTATTTGAGGTTATTTCGATGAAATTTGGGGAATGATTAAAACAACGACTCGTACCACTTACCCGGAATAAAACACGGAGCTAGTAGTTAAATCCGAACCAATATCCGATTCGATAACTATGATCCAACTAGTATTTCGGAAGTAGTAATCCAGTAATGGCTGAGGAAAGAACCCACTCCCGAGCTCGAGAGCAGCGACCATCCCGTGTTTCGGTACAAAATATGGATGTGGATGAGGATGATGAAGATGAAGAGTGGCACCTGGATGTCGAGGAGGATGACATCCAGGATGCAACAGATATAAATATTGATGAAAATGATGATGCGGTAGATGTCGAAGAAATAGTTAGAGAGTGGCAAATGTCTCTTCCTTTTATCAATCGGGGAATGAAGCACCCGTGTGCAGACGAGCCTTATTTTCGCAAACCACCTAGAATTGATGAACAATTTGGTGTCGGTCAGCAGTTCAGTACGAAATCAGAGTTGAAAGTGAAAATCGTTGATTTTCATGTTCAATGGAATATATAATTAGAGGTAACAAATAACAAAAAATCAAAATTAGTGATGAAATGTAAAGATTCTAACTGTTCATGGAGGATGTATGCCACACCCAATATAACGGGTATTTGTAGCAGACGAGGAAAGTGTGGCAAACTAGGGTTGGTTCATGCAGTGGTTGCGTAAAGAGGTTGTCGGTCCTGATAAAATTACTGTTATCTCAGATCAACATCTAGGTATAGGGGCAGTATTTGAGAGGCCGAATTTTGGATGGCGAGGAATCAAGAAAGCGTAGGTCGTTTCACCGTTATTGTACTCAACACATTGCGCAAAATATGTATAAAAACGGTCATATAAAAAGAATAAAGTCTCTTTTCAAACAAGCTGCTAGACATAAGAAGCCATGGAGATGCGAGGAATATACAAAAAAATTAACAGTATTAGACCGGCATCTTATAAATTCGTCAGAAAAGCATGAATCATGCAAGGAAATCTCCCAACGGAACAAGTGTCCAACAGAAGGACGCGAAATAACAGAAACAACAATAATCAACCCGTCGCAGCTGAGGAAGTGTCAGCCGAGGAATTCCATTATGAGGAGTTAATCCCAGAGCAAGTGGCCGCATTGCATCAAGAAAGATGGGCACAACATCTAGACGGGGGTCTCAATCGGTGGGGAATAATGACAAGCAACGGTTCAGAATCACTGAACAATGTATTCAGGATCGCCAGACAACTTCCGATATGTGCTATCGTCGAGAACACGTGGCACAAATGTGTTGAGTGATTCTATCAGCGTCGACAAATTGCAGCAGTTTGGGAAACCCAAGGTCTGGTATTCTTCCAAAAGGTCACCGAAATGATAAAACATCGCGGTGATAAGGGGAAAACTTACGATGTCATACCACTGGATTGGGGTATCAACAACTACGATGTTTACAACAGAAATGGCCTTATCGAGACGGTAATATTCTATGCTTATATATTTTTTTATTTAATTTTAAAATTTAAGTAATAATTTATTATTTCTATTTGAAATAATAGGGACAAATGGGTGAAATAAAATATGAGGTTGAATTAGCCATGACGGGAATTGGTAATTGTTGGTGTCAGAAACCGCAATTGACCAAGCATCCCATGCGATCACTTGCTTGCATTGTTTGTTCATTCGAAAAGGTGGATTACACTCAAGACGTTAGTCCATATTATACCATACGGTACTACATTAACACATGGAGGGTCATTGGCGTAGTTATGACAATAAACGAGATTGACCAATTTACGCCCCTGCTATCAAATGCCGGATCCAACAAAAATCAACAAATGAAGGAAAAGGAAGATACGCATTCTAATGGTTATGGATGAAATGGAGGGTCGTATTAACGGTGCCTAACTCGAGGTCGAGCTCATTCACGAGAGCATGATTTAGATTATAAGAAAGTGTGTTTATGTTTTTTGTTGTTATATTTACAGGAACAATTGAATTTTAATTATTGTTGTAATATTTCAATTTGTTTGACACTATTTTAGAACAATGTATTAATCGTGCTTATATTTGGTTTTATAAAATTTTATTTTAATTTTCGATTTAATTAATTTTTTCCCACTTACGGGCGCTGGTGTCTAAGAACCCATAAATCACCATGATTGAAAACCGTGTCCACCCAAGAATTTTCCTATGCTATAGACTACTTCCGAACAGGGCCTATTCAGTAGAAATAGGTGGGAGAGATGGCCTGGGGGGATATTTATTTGTTCAAAATAAATAATATTAATAATATTAATAATAATAATAATAATAATAATAATAATAATAATAATAATAATAATAATAACACATGAATTAAGGCATGTTTTCTTTAAAAGATTGTTGCACGAGAAAGCTACTACAGTATACACTACGTATGATTTTTTTTTCTCTTCTTTTTAATTTAATCTGATTTCTACAAACGTTAGATTCATTGGGTTAGTCAGCCTATTTGCTGGATCCTGGAGTTCATGAAATATCATTACTCCTTCATTAGAAGAACTATGAGTAACGTAGAAATTGTTCATCGAATAAATTAACTACCGACTATTTTTAAATTTGAATGTAAAATCTGAAACTACTCACTAGATAGTTTTACTCAAAAAATGAAAATTGCCATAATTTGTAAACCACCTTTTATAAAATAATTATTATATTTTATTTAAAATTTAGTGATCCTTATAATTAATTAAGATAAAAAATATTTCTAAGCAAATATATCATTTAGTTATAATATAATTAATGTCACATAACTATTTTGCAAAGTAAGAGAGTCATGCGCAATGGACGAGTTTTCTTCTAGTTTTTAAAATTTTAAAATAAATACTAAAAACTCGAAACGATAAGTCAAAATTCAAAGATAATTATGTACATTTTTTTAGTTAAGCTTATAATATGTCTTGATGAGCTTAAAAAGCTTACGGTATATATATTTACTCAAATATTATTATCCCCACTAGATGAAGGGACTCGTAACTGGCCTAACTAAAATAAAATTCGCTCCATATATACAAAGCAGAACTTGAATTACATGTGTTTACTAATAGTTTGATGTTATTGTCTCAATTATGCTGCTTATTAGTCTAATTAATTACAGGGATAAGATAATTGTCTCCCAGATCAAATCCCTCAAAAAAAAAAAGTCCCTCAAGTCAATAACCATTTTGAAGGTATAGAAAAATAATTTTGACAGATAATCACGTCATTAGCGTGAACTTCAAATAATTTATGACTTTTTGGCTAAGTACAAGTACTTAGCACTACATATATTTATAGTTATTGAAGATACATATAAAAGTTATTTCAGAATTACAAAAATAATTGATTCAGAATATACCCACGTTCTTAAGAATGGACGCTCTAACTATTTCAGATTCAAAAGCATCATTGTTAGTATCAATACTTAGTATTAAGGAATTAACTTGTCAATATTTGGGACTTCAATTGTTTATAATCTGAAATCAAAATTATTACAACTCTCATATTCTTACTATTAACACTTGTTAATCAAAATATTGATACTAAGATAGGATAACACTTAGTACATGCAAAATAAATCAAGTTAGTTTCACAAATATTAACATAATAATATTATAAATATTAACATCGAATACTTTAACAATTGATACTATTACCAACAATAGATTTAAAACAACAGTCATCTAAGAAAAGTAGATATCCAACAAAATCATCTAATTATATTTTTTTATACGACTGTGTGCATTATTATTATCCATTAACATCATATACGCCAAAATAAATCTCTCATCCTTAATGTTATCATGTATTAATTAAAAAAAAATTGAAGATTAACACCTGAGAGTTCAATAGTTTATATGGTTCACTTTAAAATATTAATTCTGAGATATCCATAGTACTAACAATAAGACGGACAAATTTTAACTATCAGTTCTTACGAAATAAATCAAGACAATTTTACAAAATTTTAATAAAACTCTATTAAAACTATTAAAACATTATGATTATCAATTCAATAACAAGCAATATTGGTACCTTTATAATTATCTTCATAAGCACTCTATTAAAGGTAAAGGTACCTTACCATATCAAGCTCCTATCATGTTTGTTGGTTCTAAGTATCAACTTGAGACTTTCATCAATATCAAATATCGTATAGCCTTTAAATATGAACACATTGTGTTCAAACCAAAGCGTCATTATGAAATTATTGAAAAATAACAGTTTTGATAAATCCATGGCTTTTAATTAACACTTCCATATAAAAAAATAATAATAGTTGGTGTTGCATAAACCCATGTCTTTTAACATCTTCATTATCAGTTACTATAATTAAATTATTCAAGCCATAATTGATCTCAATCTTCAATTTTAGAATTTTAGAATCAAGAGAAAGTTCAAAGATTATATTTTGAAAACTTATTTTTATTAACTCTTGGTTTAGACAACACCTGTAATGTGAACTTGCATCTCTAACCCTCTAATAAAGGCGATGCCAAAAGATTTGCAGATATATAACGAACTGATCCAAAAGTCTGTCAATAAGTGCTACATCCAACTATTATTAGTTAACCTTTTGAAATACAAATCTGAGGGCAAATATAACAGAAAAAATGCACAACTATAAAAATGGTTTTGGGGAAGGGGTCGGTCTACCTCCCAGGAGAGCCTCGCATACTTATTTCTTTGACACATAAGTGTCTTCACCAAAATCGTAATATTTTGTGACTTCTTCTGATCTATTATCAACACATTTTCACATTTTCCTCACTAGTTGGACAGACCCCATCTTTTATATTGAACTGTCTGTCAGTTCCATTAGTAGCTGTCTTACACCCAAATCAAGACTAAATCATTCCCCTTATTCAATCTACATTTGAGCAACAACCTTTTCAATGCTCTTAACTATGATTTGCATTAACGACAACAACAGAAAATTACCAACAACATTAATCGATATGATACTTTCGTCTGATGGTAGTTTCACCAAATTAATTTTTCAATGTGAGGTCAAATCCGTCTTTTGGTGGGTCCAAGATATGTACAACAAAGCCATATACAGCCTTTATCGCCTCAATCACGTCAAATGGGAGGTCATAAAAAAATACCGTTTCTTGAGGCAGGAGAGGTAGTTCTACTGATAGGCAATGTTACCATATATATCTCACCAAAAGCCCCACCAAAAGCCTCATATGACATCCAAAAGCCCCACCATGGCACACTAAATTCCTCCTCCAAAGCCTAAGACCAATGTTACCATATATATCTCACCTCATAGTCCCACCACCTTACGCTATCCTCCTCCTCTCTACTACCAGGAATGGAGAGGGAGATGTTCTAGATGTGTTAGGTTCGGACACATGATCGCTATCATCGCAAATGCCTTCATTGTTGGGACTTGGGAGGACAGGCAAAGCCCATCCAAACGTCGTAAGCTAATAATAAGCAAAGGTAAGATGTTAGAACTCAAATCATCGACACCTTATTTTCACCCTACATCGGTGGCAGCCCCTGTCAAGGAGGTTAACAATACTCCAATAAGAATTAAACCTCACTTTAAAGAACTCCTAAAAACACATGTGCCTGCACTCGATATGACAATGCTAGATAACTGATGGGATAATATAAAGCATTTCATATCAAGAACTACGAAACATATGTAGGAACTCGAATATTGATCAGATGTAAACTATCTTATATAAATCTCTAAGTGTAAACTACTTTATACAATCTCTCCACATTCATTTGTCTATCTTTTCCTTTTGTCTTTCACTTTATTATAATCACTTGAATATTGCTTAACTATTATATATGTTTTTCCCTTTTAAGATTCAGATGTGCCTCGACTTTATAACCCGAAATAATTAAATAATGAGGATTTACGTCCATTAAAACCTAAAAAACCCTCATAATTTCTAAAAGTCTCTAAATATGCATCACATATTCGTATAAATATCTCTTAATGTACACTTAAAAGATTTTTTGTGTCTTTCTTTTTTAATTCTCATTTCAATATCTTTTCCAAATGAGGAAGGCACAAAAAGGATTGCACAATAATAAATAGTTTTGTTCAATTTGTTTTACCCAAAAGTGAAAAAATGACTGAAATATTCTTCTAGTATAATCGACAGTTGAAATTTAATCACGTTTTCTTCTTCCTTTTTTTTTGCTTTAAGACATTGTATTTTTGACAATTTTCAAAAAAGTTATCCATTGATTAAAAAAAGTTGATGTTTAATTTATTTGACGGATAATTTTTTTAGACCTTCTTTTATTAATATAATAAAAATAGTAAATGAAATGAAAAAGAAGAGAGACTTGCTAGCAGATCTAAAATAGCAAATAAGTCTAAAAAAAGAAGGTCTAAAAAAGTGAGTATTACACTAGTTTGACGAGAAATTCAACTAAAAAAGGTCTGAAATAATGAACAAATCCAATATATATATATATATATATATATTTACATGCATTAATAGAAGTTTTAAAAAAGAATAAATAAATTAATAATTAATATTTTTTATTTAAAAAAAACTATCTACTATTCAATTTTATTTAGAAAAAAAAATTATTATATCTTATAAATTATATTTCAGTCAAACCTATTTTGTTCTCCATTCTATTTACTATTTTTATCATCCATTATAGTAAATATATAAAAAGGATATTGTATATCAAATAAATTAAATATTAATATTATTAATTTTTTTATAGAAAACAGAAAACTACATATTATATAATCATACTCAGAAAATACAATATTTTTTTATATTATTTTTTATTAAATAATAAATGAATTAAATTTAAAAATATTAATTATTAATTTAGATATAAATTATATTTAAATAAAATATATTATTTATTTATAAATTAATATTAGATTTAAATAATTTTGAAATTAGGAGAGTACGAACATCAGTACAGGAAGTCAGGTAACTCGGGATTCGGGACCCTTCTCTTTATTTCTTCTCCTAATTTTAGCACTCTGGCACCGCTCTCGCAAGTCGGCAATACAAAACTAGAAATAAACCCCCTAAAAAAGTATGCTATTTCACTTGTTATCCCGCTATCCTTATATATATGTATGTATAGAAGAAGCGTTCAGTCAATTAAATCATATCGTTCTCAATTTCTGTCTTTTCTTTTGTTAAGAAAAGTTTGGAATAGCGTTCAACTCCAGCGGTCGTTGAAATAGCCATCGGAGCACTGAAAATAGTTTTTTCGATTTGCATAAAGGTTCGACAATTTATGTTTGATTTGTCTTTTTAGTTCCTTACACGTGCAAACCCGAGCAGGGAAATGATGTAAAAGGGTTAGAGCGGTGCGAAAATGTATTAATTTTGTTGGATGATGATATATTAATTTTACAGCTTTTGTTCTCAATTATCAGAAGTGATTTAGAATTCTGTTTTCTGTGAAACTCATGCCATCCAACCACGTCCGACAACGCATACCAATTTCATAATTTCTTATCCGTCCGTAATTTCTGATAAGATGTTCTTCATTCTTCAATCAGAGTTGTAAGTTCTATTCGCGGTAAAGGTCATATGAAACCGGAACTACATAATTAAAGAACTCAGGGGAGCTGAAATTGAATTGAAAACATGATTCTTGAAATGCCAGAAAATATGTGGATGTTTCTGTTAAAACCCACAATTTTTTTGATGTTCAGTCCCATAATTCCAAAGTTACTACAAGAAGTGTTAATCAATTTCAAATTTCTAAACTAAACTTTATTATTTGTGATAAATAGGGGGTAGCAAATAACTAAATGAAACACATTTCAGGTGATTGACTACTATGGCACAAGAGATGCTTGATCGTAGATGCAGGAAGTTATTCCCGCCTGGCTTTGGAAGCAGGCCATGGCTTTTCCAAATGCATGGAACCCAGAAGCAGACTGCCACTTTTGTTGATCCTATAAACAACACCATGGAAGAAAAAGCCTTACCTGAGGTTCAAGGAAAGACCTGCTTGGGTTGCTATGGAGAATGGATGCTGTTGGCCGATGAGCTAACCAGGGAATGCTTCTTTCTGAGCATCACCTCTTTAACGAAAATCTACATACCTCCTTTACCTGAGGCACCTGATTTTTTCCGTACAAATGTTAGGATCACCTCACCTCCAGATACTTCTAACTGTATTGTAATACTCATTTGCTTCTCAAAGACCTTCCTGTTATTATGCTCTCCTGGCAGCAAAAGGTGGAACAAGGTGCACATCAAGTACTTGACCAAGAACAATCATTCCCTCTGGGGTGCTAGTGCTGTCTACAAAAAGCATCTTTTTGTAGTGACCGCTTTGGATGTGACTCTGGCCATTGATGTCGCCTTACTGGCCAGGGGTTTGGTGAAGATGACAGTCATAGACCGGTTAAAGCAGTCTCCCATGCTGTACTGTTGGACCACATATCTGGTGAAGTGTGCAGGCGACTTATTCTCAATTCAACTACACTCATACCATCAAGGACAGATCATCACCCATGTTGAGGTCCGTCGATTGGAGTTGTCCGGTGAAGGTTCTAATGAAATGCACTGGAGGAGGGTGCAAGACATTGGTGATCACGCGTTTTTCTTGGCTGGACGCTGTGGGAGATCACTGCGTGCGAATAAGACTTGGGGAGCACAACACAGTTGTATCTATTACCCAGTGCAATGTTGTGATGGTATGAGGCTTTACAAGTTCTGTTTGGATGACCAAATTCTCACATTTATCTTTATAACAGAGACTAATGGTGATTTAAATAGGCTACAGTGGGCTTTTCCAACAAAGAGGTTAGTTTCAATATTCCAAAAATATTTCTTAATTAACCCATTTTTTTCTCTTGTTACTTCTTGCATCAATTGGATATATATATTCTTGCAGAATGCCAACTATTGTAGAAGATGCTTCAAATTCATCTGATGCCCTGAAATCTACAGAGGTTTGTCTCTTGCTTTGTTTCTTTTATGGTTCAGAAATTTCTAGTCTCATTGTGAAACTGGACAGAACTAAACTGTTTCGATTTGTAATTTAACTTAATCCAATGATCACTAAAAAATTATGAGTTTTGAAAATTTTCAAGTGGTTCATTAGAAAACAACAAACATGAATATTTCAGATGGATAGCGTTCACACAAGTGATTATAAAACAATAATGAGAATAATGTTTATATTGAATCCTGTCAACTGTCTATGGATGACCTTGTTGTAGCGCTGCCAAAATTTAATTTTACATAGTAAAAGTAACCAACTTCAGTTTCATAAATAAAATTGTCCATTGCCAACTTAAGAATTAAAATTGAGGTCAAAACTGAAATAATGGCTTTTAAATACACTATGTTGGGGGGGGGGGTATGGGGCTGCATTAACAATTGAGGTCGATAACTGTCAAAGCAAGCAATTTAAATTAGTGAAGCATAGAGTCCTTTTTCATGGTACGACTATGCAGGGACCTTCAAAAACAGCAAAAAAAAAAGGTGTAGGCATGGCATGGATGGAATTTGTTTCTTTGACTTCCATTGTGACGTGTGATAAATATATTAATTTAGAATATGTAGTTTTTTTTCCTTTTGTTCCTTTTTGTGTGAAGTCTGATGGTTGATTATATAATTGTCAAATATAACCGGTGTAAATATTCTAACAATTTATATGGTCTTATTATTGTTGTTTTCACTTAATATATTATAATCTTGGGTGTGGTCATATTCTCGATCCTTTTCATTTATGCATTTCATTGTTGTTCATGACATTGCGTCATTATTTATTATTTTTTTCAATTGAAATTGCACCTCTATTCAATTCAAAATGTTGGTGAAAAAAGAGCTAATTTTTGTATCTGGATGCATCCTTTTACAGACTGATTCTATCAGTACGGGCAAAGATGATGAAAATGAGATGGTTGTTTCAAGAAAATGGGATGAACTGCCTGTCGAGATGGTGGAGTTGCTGCTCACGCGGTTATCTTTGGTTGATTGCTTGCGGCTCCCTTCTGTGTGTAAGGCATGGTCCCAAGCATCAAGCTCCTTGGAGAAACGTAATGATTGGCCCTGGCTTATGCATTTGCCGAATCTCAAGTACCGACAATGCAAGTTCTTCGACCCTTTCTACTGTAAGGAGTATACGATAAAATGTGATGAACTTGCTGCTTCTGATCACCTTGCTTTGCGGTTCTCCAAAAACGGATGGGTGGTTGTCACAGAAGGCAATCAAAGAGTGTTCCTATTAAATCCTTTCACTGCTCAGATTTTCAACCTACCTGCTTTAACTTCTCTGGATTTCATCCTACCTACTTTGGAGGACTATATCTTCGATGGCATATCTTTTACATCAGTGCCTACTTCTCCAGATTTCATAGTTTATGGATTTTTCTTCCAAGTTTGCGGTAAATTTGTCAGCATATCAATGTGGCGTCCTGGAGAGGAAGAATGGACTACCATAGAATTTGTGCCATATGTTCCATTTCTTCCATCATTCAACAATCCGGTTTTATTTCGGGGAGAATTCTATTGTCTGGGCAGGAAAGGTGAACTCGGGGTTTTCAATCCAGAGTTGGAGACTTGGACGGTACTTTCAAACCCGGAACCGGTTTATCTAGTCGAACCTCACTATGGAGATGAATATTGCTACTTAATGGAGTTAAATGGGGATTTGATCTCTGTTTTCGGAACAGATGACACTCAAAAGGCAATTCGTGCTTTTAAGCTTGATCAGTCAAAAATGGTGTGGAGAAAACTAGAAGACTTGGGAGACATGACACTATTTGTAGATCGTAGAAATTCAATTGCAATCAGGTCTCCAGAGAAGAAGTACGCCAACAAAATATATATCACGAGGTGGGAAGGTGTGGATTCTAAAAAAGGGATATTCTACTCTATGGAGGATCATAAGTATTATCCAAGCGTGCACAGTATGGAGGAACCAGTAACATGTGTGTGGATGGAACCCAACTTGTACCATTCATAACTGAGATATTATGTGAAACAGAGAAGGTGCTGCTGAGGAAAGGTCCTTAAAGAAGGATGTACCGAAGAGTGAGGAGGATTTTGAGAAATTGATAAAGAGCTCACTTGTAAAATTGTCTTTTGCTACAAATATATATGATTGCTTTTATTTTATGGTCGATGTGGGTTAAAAGTAATTCGAAACAGCGGGATGTTGTGATTTTTTGCAATTTGCTTTTATCGTGACCAATATCTTCTATAATTCTAGGATTGACGCCACTGAGAAAAATTGTTGGCTCTACCATCATGTTAAGTCTACAGTTGTGGCTTTTGCAGACTTGCAAGCGGTGAAGCCTCCCACTGACAGGTGAGACATGCATACACATTGGTAGTCTAAACATTTTTTTTTTCCGCTAGTGTATGAAACAATGTTATAAGAATGGGATCGGACGCCGATTCGATAAAGTTATAGGTCAATGGTTTGTTTGTCAGATTGGTAAGTCAAACCGCTCAACACAAATGGTTCTCAAGCCAAATTATAAAATGATAAAAACATATGAATGCAATGTTCTCAAGCCAAATTACTCAACTGACTTCAATATATGTACCCATCAGGCACCAGTTGGTACTGAGTACTGGTATATATTGGTATATATTAATTCGAGTACCTCCAGATTTTAATATCTTTTATTTATTTATTTTTATTTGTTTTTAATATCCTTGAGGATGAAGATTATTTGAAGAGTAAGAAACATCATATTCTAAATATTTTTATTAGGAGATAAGATATTATAATAAACAATTAGTGAGACAATTAGTAAAATTAAAAAGTTGATGGGTGGTTGCCTATATAAACCCATTCATTCCATTGTAATCATCATGAAGAAATAAAAAGAATTAAATTGTGCAGAGACTTTATTCTCTTTTATCTTTCTCTTATTTATCACATTTTATCAAATAATATCAAAAATCCTCCAATTTTATCTCGGATTCTTCCAAAATGTCCAAGATTCCATCTTTCACCTAACTATTTCCATCCAAAACCTTAATCACACATACAAGATAGAATCATTCCTTCCGATTTGCACCTTCCCCTTCTATTTACAACAAGCTACTGGTGTTGACGAAGAAACATGGAAAACCAAGACCAAGAGTACGTGCTGTTGTTAATCCTAACATTTTCTATGTTAGATTTCAAAATTAAGTTGCCAAATAAGATTTTATACATAATTTATAAGTAATATTTAGTACTCTCCTGGTTCAGTCCGCCAGTTTAGAACCTCTGCTCATCTAACTATTTTATTTATTCTCAGATTATGCCCTCGGTGTGGTTTATATTTGCTGGAAAAACACCGGTGCGGGAGAGCCTGTGTGGATGACGAGAAAAGGAAAATAGCTGATGTAAAGCGTGCAGCTAAACATGTACATAATAAACGAATCAATGTACAGCACATATGGAAACTACGTGAAGAAGCTGCAGATCCGGTGGTTGGTGGAGCTTCACCTGAAGAGACAGAACCAGCTGAAGCAGCAGAGGAAGGCTTCAACCGGAATGGAAATAGAGCTCATGGCCATGGTGCTCAGGAGGTTGTTAGAGTTGTGAATGGAGGCCGAGCTAACAGAGGTCGGTGATGGGTAGCACCAGCTGGAGAGAATATAGGTCGCAGCCGGGGGGCTCAGCTGGGGTAAATGGGTACCAGGGATGAGTAACTTTTTATTCTAACTGTATCTGTAATAGTTTTCTTGAACAGCAAAAATGCCATGAGTTGGTTTACAATATATCTTGTGATTTTTCAACTTTTTTTGGGGTGTTAAATACACTTTCGTGAAAACCACCTGTTTGAGAATATCTGTGATGAAACTTAAATTTTGGTTTTAGATTCAGTAGCGGTGTTTATGCCATCTTCTGGGTTAATGGGTGTTGTGGGTACTAGGTAGAATGCAGGGGGGTGGTAATTTCTATGGAGGTATTGTATATTGTTGGTAAAGATTTAGCGTGATCCAGTGATATCATCAGCCAAGAATGGCAGCATGAATGTCATCAGTTGAGGAGTGTTCTTCCCTAGTGCTCGATCTTTAATAGTAATAGTAATCTGGACTAAACTGGAGTGTTAATTCTATATCACAACATTTTTTTTATTGTTTTTCATATTGGGATTGGGTTGTTTTGTGTGTTTGTGCTGGCCTTGTTATATGAATGTGCTATGAGCGGCACAGGTCTAGTTATGCGTTCGAACCGTTGATTCATTCATTATCTGGGCCGACAAGCAAAATCGAGTGCAGCTGTTTGGCAATTTCTGATGCAGTAATGCAGTGAAGTGGAGCAGCAAGACCAATTTTCCTGTGGTTTGATCCATTGATTCATTAACTTATTTTTGTCATACGCGGTACGCAACGGGGTTGTACTCTCACGAGAAGTAGGTGTCTATTGTTTTGTAAGTATTAATTGGATCATCTATAATAGAACTTAAAATTATATCATTAATCAAATTAAAAGAAGGCAATTTAAGAAGTAAAATCTTGAAGTACAACTCCTAAAAAGATGACAACAATATTAGTGAATGCATCTGCTTGCACTGTTGTATACTCCAAATTCCAATGGACTGTAAAATGAAGAGAAAACAAGTTATCTTTGTTAGACAACCATAGCCCGTAATTAATAATATAAGAATTTCTAAATTGATATTAATCATCCGTGCAATTTGTAGGGAAAAGAACAGACTTGTGTTATACAAAATTTCCATCCTCACATTGACATTACTTGCAAGTTTATTAAGTATATCTATATGAGCTCATCTCATTCTAAGTCTATTCAAGATCTTTCACCAGACTTCTGTGAATGAAAACACTGTGAAAGACACCTACCAAATATGACATCTGAGCAATATTGCAACCCTCTATGCTGACTACATACATCAACCCTAGTGAAAGAACAACAAATTAATGCGACAACAGCTGTTCCAGCTGTAAACAAATTGCAGCACTGGATTCTTTCCGTTTCTGAATTTCTTCTGATATTAGTTCTCCCATTTTCACAGAGGTGAATTCAGCAGCTTCTTTCCCATCGTGGGCGTCAAAGGAGTCTCGTCTCAGTTTAACCTATAAAAATATTAGAAACAACACCTTAGTAGCTTGCTTTGTAAACTACAATAAGAAGTCAGGACAACAAACAACGAAATACATACAATATTTTAATTTTAAGATATATTCTTACATATTTATGTGGATATGTGAAATCTGCTGCTCAGCCCATCTTAGTTCGCCTCAGTAGGGAACCCTTCAGCACCTTCTCTCTTAACAAAAGCAATGCTCTTTGGCCATACTTTTTATTAGTCGTGAATAAAGCCCCCCCCCCCCCCTTCTGACAGCACATTGAATCTTCTTATCAAAGTTTCTCTCTTTCCTCTCTTGTCCAGAACTAATAAAAGCTTCAACCGTATTTATGAAAATGGCAAAATACATTGAACAAAACCAGCATAATTTTTTTGACACATAAATCATGTTTATTGTCTTGTTATGGTTATAACCAAAGCTTGGATGTTCCACTGCTCACCATGCTGGCAATTTTTTGACACATTAAATCATGTTTATTGTCTTGCATAGTAAGCTCATCTCCTTCTTTTCTCTTTCGTCTCCTCTCGCTCAGCTCATCAATTAGCAAATCCGGCTCCTTCTGTTCTCTGTGCGTGAATGGCAAGGACAGATCTTACTTGGTGTAGGTGCAGCTGGTGATGTGGCACTGATGAAGAGCTGAGGTGTAGCTGGTCAGGTGTAGTGAGTTTGGTACGAATTGCAGAGGACCAGCTTGTGTGATGAAGAAAAGCTATCAAGAGTTGTTGCCTATCGATTTAGATGGTCTTGGTCGCATCTTGCAATGTACCAGGGTAAGTTTTTGTTCCAATCGATTCAACTGAAAATGTCAAGATGGCATGAGATCGATTATTTGTCGGAGCAGATTGTAATGGTGGCAGAAAACTAGAGGCGTACAGGATGAATGGCTCTGATACTTATTGTCACACTCCTAATTGGAATTGGAATGTGACTAGAAAAATTGGATGGAATTATTTGTTGGAAATTGAGTTTTTATTTTTATTTTTTGGTTAAATTGGATAATTGAGATATAAGAAAATAGATAGCCACTGAACAAATCAGGAAATAAACAAACAAATAATTCTTTATTTTATTTTCAACATGATTATTACAATGAGAATAAGTGAGTTTATATAGGCACATATCCACCAACTTCTTAATTCTACTAATATCCCTCACTAATTGTCTATTATAGGAGATATTGTGACAGTGAATTTGTCAGCATATCAAGGTGGCGTCCTGGAGAGGAAGAATGGACTACCTTGGAGTTGTGCCACCTGTTCCATTTCGTCCATCATTCAACGATCCGGTTTTATTTCGGGGAGAATTCTATTGTCTGAGCAGGAAAGGTGAACTCGGGGTTTTCAATCCAGAGTTGGAGTCTTGGACGGTACTTTCAAACCCAGAACCGGTTTATCTGATCGAACCTCGCTATTGAGATGAATATTGATACCTAATGGGGATTTGATCTCTGTTTTCAGAACAGATGACACTCAAAAGGCAATTTGTGCTTTTAAGCTCGATCAGTCAAAAATGATGTGGAGAAAACTAGAAGACTTGTGAAACATGACACTGTTTGTAGATCGTAGAAATCCAATCGCAATCCCGTCTCCAGACAAGAAGTACGCCAACAAGATAAATGTCACTAGGTAGGAAGGTGTGGATTCTAAAAAAAGTGTATTCTACTCTATGGAGGATCATAAATATTATCCCATTATGAATAGTATGGAAGAACCAGTAACATGCGTGTGGATGGAACACTTGTACATTCATAAATCAGATATTATGTGAAATAGGGAAGGTGAAATTATTGTTTAAATACTGTTTGCGTGTAAAAAAAATCTCAAGTATATGCAAATTTGTATAATGTGGTCGGTGTAATTTCAAGTTAGAAATTCTGGGATTTTGTAAAATGGAAGTAGCATTCAAATAGAAGTTTTATGGCTGTCTATGACATCTATACAATGTTGCAGCTTACAAGCTTTTGAACATATTATGACTCGTGAGCCGGCTTTCTTTTCATTCGACTGAAAGGCCCCATGTTCCTATCCATGATATACATATAAATCACCTGACTCCAGGACCTATACGAGTTCAAGTTCTCATAGTACTCCGGTGCAATCTCTCTCACCTTGTACAATTTATGGCCTGGTATTCTTGGAAAGTCATGGTGTTCGTTATGATAACCAACACTCCAAGACATAAGATTTAATGGGCCATAGTAGGAGTATGTTTCCTGATCAGGGTTGAAAACATAGTGCTCTGAAATAAAATGTCCTGCTATAGGGTGCATGCCACCTCCAACAATGGTTGCCAAAATCAAGTAAGCGAGTGACTTCCATCCCCAGAATTGTTCCAAACACGCATCAAATGCAAGCTGGATGAACAAGTTGGTGAACTCCCACAAGCCAGGCAGTTTAGGATTCAGAAACAAGGGTCGGAGTGCATAGAAAAATAGTTGAAAATTAACCCAAACTAATTTTGCAATGGTATTTTTGATCATGTGTGTCTCAGTAAGGCTGGGAATATCCATGTCAATACCATCAACCCCTTGGAAGCGATGGTGTTCCAAGTGGTACTTTTGGAAGGTGACGGATACAGGAATGCCTATTGGGAGGTTGGCAAAGATACCAAGCCAGCGGTTATAGGAGGGAGTGGAGAAGGCAAGGTTGTGGCTTAGCTCGTGGATGGCTAGAAAGAGGTTGTGGTTTAGAAAGGAGCCGAAGAAATAGGCGACCATCAGGATTTTCAGCCAACTGGCATTTTCTAGCTGTGTTGCGACCCGGAGCTGGAGCAGAACTACTGCAGCAATCTGAAAAGAAAAGAAATAATAGCTTCAGAAAAATCACTGAAGAAATATAAAGTTGGGTGATACTTGTGGTAGATTGAAACTATGCAAAATGATGAGAAGCTTTTCTGATCTCTTTTTTGGTTTTGAGGAAATGATCAACATAGAGAACTACTGGTATATGGAACTTCATATGAATAGGCTATATAGTTTTCCTTTGAAATCATTTAGCTTATGCACCATTCTGTTATGCTTTGTTTGAGGACCCTGGAACTGAAAGCACCAGTACCCATAGGATTATACAATTTACCAGGCATTGCTATCATATTGGCTGCCATCGTGTGGAAAGATAGGATAGTGCAAGATCTGGAAGGGCAATTCTCAGTAAATGTCATAGCCACAAAAAATGTATTGTTTGTCAGGTTCGGCAACAATGAAATCCCTTCTAATCCCCTCATTTAAGATGTGATGCTAACAATACAAATAATAATGATGATGATGAACATGAAAAAATGATAATCATAATGCAAGTTCTATCATTAATTAATTTAAATCAATTTTTTTTTCATTTATAGGCAGGCAACTAAACCAGAAAAATCATCAGAACCAAAAAATAAAACAAATGAAATTCAATCAATCAATTCTGCCTCGGTAAAACTTGTTATGAACTTGAGATAATTCCCCTTGTTTCATTTGAGAAAGAAAATGCAAAACATGTAAGAAAACATCTTTGACTAAGTTATTCCTGCTGTCATCTATTGATTACAGGACAGTAAGCTGACCAGGAAGCCTTTCTGAAAAGCTGAAAAGTGAAAACTTAATCCTTTGTTGTCAGAGATAGTCCAAGAAATTTGAAATGGCAACCTCAAATAATAAACTTTTGATACCAGCATATGCCCAAAAGAAGATCTTCTTTGAAAATCTTTCTAGAGAAGATGAAATACAGAAATCTGTTATTTTATATTGAATTGAAAACTGGTGATGTCAAGAATGCATATCAGTTTTTTGAATTAAAAAAAATGATTGCAGAAACCCCTCTTTAATGCTACGTAGAAAAATAATAATTGTCGGGATATGATAATGTCCACTTAATTCCCGAAAGAAAAAAAAAATTATGTAGTTTACATATCCCTTACTTCTGCCAAAACCATTGTAGAAACCAAAACTGAGAAAATCATTATTAAAAGGAAAACCGTGAGGTTGACAATGAATTGCAATGATGCGTGTCAAATGTTGTACCTTTACAGAAGCCCAGGGATCATGTCCGAATAGCTCTTTGATTTGGGGGTATTGAGAGAGGATATCCTGGCGCCGCGAGGCATGCGGCTCATCCGTGTACGACCAAAAGAAGTCGGTTGCCATTATCTCCTCCTCTCTATCATCTCCCTCCATTTTCATAACGAGAGGAATTTGGGGGGGGGGGGGCTTAGTCAAACGAGAGGCTTAGCCCCTCACGCTATATGTCTGGACTACAACTTATTCGACTAGATTCAAGTCAAGTGGCGTCGACCGTTTGAATGAATGCAGCACTAATATGCCGTATCGAGAAAGGCATGAAACACTAAAAAGTTCTATCTTTTCAATATTGTTGAAGCTGGAATCGAAATGCTAATGAAGAAAAGAGGAGCAAAAAAAAAGTATGGCGTTTATTTTATTTATGTCAGATCACGCAAGGGTCAAGCGTAGGTAGTGCTGACCTTTTTCGGTCTTCAATTCACATTGGATGGGTTCAGATTACTTTGACTTTCAAAAATCAAATCGGATGAAATATATTTTTATTATATTATAATTTTACTTTTTTTAAATTAATTTTTTATTAGGATATGATTATGATCTATTATGGTTAAAATCTAAGATTTAAATATATTGATGGGGAAATATTCAAAAGTCTAATATATTAGAATAAATAGTTAAATTTCACATTTAGAGGTGTAAATATTTTTTAACGAGAGGAATGGAAGTGATTGACACAGGGGCTGCTCTAAGTGTTCCAGTTGGTGGAGCGACCCTCGGACGAATTTTCAACGTTCTTGGGGAACCTATTGATAATTTAGGCCCTGTGGATATTAGTACAATATCTCCTATTCATAGATCTGCGCCTGCTTTTATAGAATTAGATACAAAATTATCAATCTTTGAAACAGGTATTAAAGTAGTAGATCTTTTAGCTCCTTACCGCCGTGGAGGAAAAATCGGACTATTCGGGGGAGCTGGAGTAGGTAAAACAGTACTCATTATTAATCAGAGTAAGTCAATTCCCTAACTACAGTTAATATGAAAAATCCGAAGTAGATAATTCAAACACTCCAATATAGAGGTCATAGTTTTAATCCATCCATCAAGGAATGGACAATCATTCTCTGGAGAGTATTTTTTTTATGAAGAGTTTTTAAAGATTAATCATAACGGTTCGTTTTAATCATAACGACTATAAAAAAGTCTAAATATGAATTTTAATGCAATAAGAGTTTATTACTGTTAAATCAGAATCGTTGATCTCTGATCAAATAGATCAGATCAAAAATACTCCACCTGGAAAGTTTTTTTTGCTCTTCAGAGGACGTCATTCCTCCAAAAATGAGTAAAACGAATTTCTCCCCGTATTGAGGTAGGTAATTCAAACGTTCCCCAGTCCCCACCCAAGAGGAGAATCTTTCAAAGTGTGGAATTCTCCCCTTTCTTCAATACTAGAATCGATGCCAAAGAAAAAGGTATATCTATGAAAATGCTCAACCCATTCGTGCGATTAAATCCTCTGCTCTTGATTCTATTAAAAAGGAAATACTCCAATAAGTCGTACACACTCCCCGCTGGTAATTCATTCGTTCAAATCAATGCTCCGAGCAGCAGGTAATGTAACTTAATCAATCGCAAGCGGCAAAAGAACTCAAACTCAATCCAATGCGTCTCGCTTGTCTTGGAAGGAAGATAAGAAATAACACCCTATGCAAAAAAAAGAGAACATATTTTTTCATGAGACATAAAAAATATATCAACAGAAGAAAAATCATACGTTTTCTTGCTCCCTTGTATATTTTTTTAACTTTTTATTTAAATTTTTCGAGGGTAAATGTCATTTTGTCTATATAGTGGATGGGATTTCAAAAAGATAATATAAAGAAATGAAAGAGATATTAGAAGGATAATGCAAGAAAGAGGTCAATAAATGGGAATCTTACTATCTTAAAAAATATATAAGGACTGAATTAGTCGAGTTATTTTATCCAAATGTTTTGGATTTTTTAAGATGTGAAATCTCAGAAATATCTCTTGAATGTAATCTTTACCGTTCAGATTAAAAAATTTGAAAAATAAACGGATGAGATACAATATTCATGCATTTTTTCTCTTTCTCCAGTTCGTTTCTGTAATTTTTCACTCCTTTGCTCTGTCCAAATGCTGAGAAATAAAAAAAACACACCCTTTCGCTTCCCTCGATCCTATGCGTCTCCGCCGCCCTCTTTCCTGATCACTTTTTCGAATATTTCAAATTGTGCTCTTCCTTATCGCTTCGCAGACATCGATATATCCATCTCTCTCGCTTTGACGTTTCTCTCGCCAAAATCGTTTGTTCCTTCTCTCACTAACTCAACGAAGAATCCGCTCTTTCCCTCTCAATACAAATTCTCTTAGGGTCTATTCAGTTGGTGTTAAAACCAACTTTTCATATGTTCATTTTCTATTAAAAAATAATTCTGATGAAAATTGATTTCCAGATTTCGCTGAAAATAGGCAGTCTCGTTTTTCACTTTTTTTTGGCGGAAAATGAAAGTTACTCTCAGCGACTCTCCCCCCTCCGCCAAAATTGCTTTCTCCCGCCATCGCCTCTCCATCTAACCTCTGCTCCTGTCGTGTGATCTTCTTTCTCCATCATCACCAAACTCGAACCAGCGCGCCTTCTCCAGCCAGCACACCTTCTCCCGTCCGCCATTGTCAGCACACCTTCGCCCCCCTATTTGCTCCACTGTAAGTTTCTGATTACTCCATATGTTTGATTGATACATCATTTGTTGATTACATCGTCTATTGTTTCTCTTCGATATGATCCTGATTTAGTTCAGATTTATGCGATGTTTGACAAAAAAAAAAGAGCAGCCAGGAAAGAATTGATGTCTGTTACCAGTACAAAGCAAAATTGAAGTTAACTTGCAGAAATCTTAATTGAGTGGATGTTCTTGATTTGGTTCAGATCTGTGTGTTGTATATGTAAACTTTTTAAGTTTTTTTAGTGGATGTAATGTTCAGCTTTAAGTTCATAACCACCTGCCATATAGTAACAGATCATAATCAAATCAAATTGGAAAAAGTAGTTTTGGGTTGTATGTGAGGATTGCCTTAAGGGCTAGAGATAGATAACACCATAATTGTACTGGACCTAACATACTGGCACCAAGCTTGTAATACAATGTAATGAGCCTTGCTCGACTAGCTACCTGATCATCAAAGCAATAATCGTGACTAAAGCTGTTATTAGTGCTCACATATGCAACGATGCACATAACAGATATATAAAAGAGAACAAGGAACAAGTAACAGATTTGCCCAGTATTGTTAATTTCATCTTATATACTGGTAGGATACTAGAATATATGGTTTCGGTTTCATGTTCATTTTCTTAGTTAGGAAATAATAGCACGTATCCCATTGTTGTTTTCCTCTTTTAGTTGAATATGATACTTTTTGGGATTATAAACAATTATAGTTCTTACAGGAAGTACTTCCCAGATTATCTTCACGCGTAGGGGTGAATATTTTACAGAAGAAAATATCCACTGCATTTGATTAGTAAGAGATTATTAATACAGGTTCTAGAAGAGATTCATTGATTTTCTGGTAAATGATGCAATATGAATAATTCATTTTGCAAAAAAGCATCAATCTGTCTACTAGATAGGATTATTACCTTTGAGTTCCTGGGTTGAAGTTTTTTTTTTTATTTCCTTATTTGAAGGTATAAATCTGGGTTCAAGTAATGAGTCAGGTGTATTTCATGCCACCTTAAAAAATGTATTATTAATGAAAATTACCATAATTTTATAGTTAGTTAGCAAGCTTATTCCTCTCTTTGATTATAGTTTGTAGATATGGATTTATATCAATAATATGACATTGAGAGGTGTGTTACATGTTATTGTTATTGGCGGTACTGAGTTTGTAAATCCAAAATGAACTAAAAGTATGAATCTGGTACGTCAGTGAAATTACAATCATTTATATGGGAGTACACTGATGGAAACACCAAAGACAACAGAAGCACCTGGACCATAGTGCAATTTTCTTTTCGGTTTCTTTTTCTTTCAATAAATAAGTGGAAAAAAATAGTATTTTCTTTTCTATACAAATGAACACAAGAAAAAATAATATCCTTTTCTTCAGATTTTTGTTTTCCAGTGAAAATGATTTTCCAAATGTTTTCCGCACAAGTGAACAGACCCTTATCAAAGTTTGAGTTCCAGTAATGGCATCTGGTGATGTTGTGCCAGTTGAGACCTAGAGCCGATCGATCCGTCTCCGGGCGACCCCGCCCTTTGGATCCATCTCCGGGCGACCCCGCCCTTTGGATCCGTCTCCGCGCCATCTCTCTCATTCACACTCGCTCGATCGCGCACTCAAACACACCAATACACAGGCGCTGCAGTTCTTTAGCAATTTTTGTGCTTTTTCTCGCCTTTCTAAGGTTACCAGTGCTCATCTCCTTCTCCCTCTCTCCAGCCCTTTTCTCTGATCAGATAGATATTCATCAATTTTCTAGATTTTCTTCATTTCTTTTCTCTTTCCTGCCCTTTTTCCCCTCCTTTAATTAAATTACCGAGATCGCTGATCTCTTATCAAATTCACATCTCTTGTCAAAATACTATTCACGAATTGGGTTTTCACTTATTTTTTAAACCAAGTTCTAATTATTCAGCAAAAACAATTTGTTGAAAATTCCTACATAGTTGGTAGTGAGTAGTGACATAACCGAACCAAAGGTGACTTATTCCTTTTGTATAGTTGGTAGTGAATAGTAATTTCAAGAATTTTTATTTTACATAGATCTCAAAGATTAAAAGTGACTTCTTCCTCAAAATAGAAATGAATTACCAACCAAAAGGGAACCAGTCGGATTAATCTATATTTGCATTCACCTATTTTGGTGTAGACACTCTTCCCTAATTTACTTTTATTTTTGTGTTATTTTTAGATGGAAGTAGAAGAAGTAAATATTGAAAAATGGGGAACATATGTGGAATCTTCTAGAAGTAAATATAACAATAGTATTTCTACTCTAGGAGATGAGAAAATGTTCCTGAGAAGAAAATTTACAAATTAGAATATTATTTGGTGAATAGTAGTTATTAGCCAGGCTAGTTTATAATACTATTAGACAATGATAATACACTGGATCATCTAATTTTATGGGTACCAAAAAAGTTTTTAATAAATTATTTTGTTTATTCATTGTTAAGGATTAAATAAAATCTTTAATAACCAATAGAACAATCAAGATTGCACAAAGGATAGATGATGCAAGCCAGTTATGTATTCTGATCACTTCGGACGGTATAATAAAAAAATAGTACCATAATATCCAAATTGAATATGCAATGGTAAGTGAGCTTTTAGTTGTTAAATAATTATCAATGAACTTCATTATTATCTTAAAAACAATTTTGTTATGTTGAACAAAATTAGGTCATTAGTTTCTATTTGGAAAAATACTCTGTACTGCCTCAAGAGGTATAGTTTACTATATTGTACCATTTTATTGCTTTTGATCATCTGGTAGGTTTAGGAGTTCTAATTATTTCCCTATTTCTTCTCAGAATGATGAAGATAGTAAAATGCCAAATGATGTAAATTTTTGTACTCCTAATTTGGAAAAATAAGATATACAGCTTCTTTTTAATATAATGTTACTTGTAACCTTGAAAATGCTATAAGTTCTTCAAAATCCAATACAATAACCATGATAAACTATATTTCTTGATTAAAGATTATGTCAATAACGTGAAAAAAGACATATCTCCACGCATGTTCAAAACAGTTATTGCAACCAATCATCCTTAATTTTCGAGCAAGAGACAAGTTAATTTTTCTACTATATGATTGTTTGTCAGCTGCTATTTCTTTATCTGTAATTTTGAAAAGTGTACTATATTTTAGAGTTTTTTACTTGTCTACAGGGTGTGATTGAATTTTTACATCTTTTTGACCAAGTTGAGCGAGACAATGCGAGAACACCTAACTTGGATCCTTCTTGGAGTTTTTAAGTTTATAATAGAGGAGAGGCTTCAGTGTCCCTCTAAAAAAAGTAGCTTACAATTGGAGATCTAATTACATTCTTTCTTTGAATATACCTCTACATGAAGCTACAAACAAAGTTATTCCCGCATTACCTCTACATGCAGCGTCATAATTTATTTCTATATAGCCCACGAGTTGGTTAAAACTAAATTTAAAATTTTTCATTTGAAAATATCTACAGAACAACTACAAGCTTTCTGAAGAAGAAAGCCGAGCTGGGTTTGGAGGGAAAGGAAATGCGAGAGCCTCTATCATATGAATATTATTTCTTAGATAAGAGTTAATATCTATATTTTTCTTCGATCAACCTAATGAAATGATATGCACACGAAGAGTGTTTTATACTGGAGCAGATCAGGGAATGAAAGGCCATGAGTGCCTTTGGAGGCATGCTTGTCAAGCTTTGCTGCTTCAGAGGAGGTTCATGATTTGCAAAGTACAGCTTTGAATTCTAAGATGACTGCTATCAAGTATGTTTAAGAGTACATCTTTTCAATTTTTCTTTTCTGCAGTATGAGCCTTTCTATATTGGACACAAGGAACTCAGTTTTGTGCAGGTTTGTTATGGAGGCTAGTTGGGTTCCTAAGAAGCTTGGTATTTTTATACTACCTTACTACAGTGGAACGATCCTTGTTTTTTTTTTCTTGACGGTTTTGTATTGGCCACAGTTAAGTTGATAGATAAGCCAAAACTAAATGTCAGGCCAATAAACAAAAAATCATTGTCATGAGCTATAATGTATGGTATTGTGAAGATTTGAAGTTAACAAAGAGAATGGAAGCGCATGATGAACTAATTCAACGTGTCAAAAAATACAGACCAGATCTTTAGTGCTTCCAGGCAAGAATTATCAATATATCTCAGCCTTCCCTGATGACTTATATGTATGTCAGGCTTACTAATGATTGTATAATAGAAATTTGAATGGTTTCTTACCTTCTATTAACATACAAATTGGTTCTATTATTTTTGTTGTATTATAATTTTTTCTGATACATATTATTTTTATGTAAATATAGGAGGTCACCTCAAATATATATAGGCTTTTTGAGAAGTCTTCATGGTGGAAGGAACACAAATGCTTGGTTACTTAAGGAGAGTGTGTGCCTTCTCTTGGATGGAAAACACAAAAAATAAACCATCAACAAACATGAACCCATGTCGGAAGTTAGAATAGATATTGCTTATTTAATACTTCTTGCTATCTTGTGGAAACAAACTCATTTCTCTTTTTTCTGTTATAGGGATATCAACCTCTCGATTACTAGGCTTCATCAAAAAGCCGTTGGAGAAAGGTAAGATCTAATCTTGTGTCTTCTCTTGCAATATATACATATTCTGTTACATATTTTGGTAACTAAAATTAAAAAGGTATGTAATTACTATTGTTCTATTTGTCTTCAGATGTTTTCTTCAAAGGATTTGAATTTTATTGGCTATGTATATAAAAACTTTGAACTTGTGAATGAACACAAAGCTTCTAGATAGTTTTCTTTTTCTATTTCTTCAATTTCTGTACATTATTCCTTGATCATATTTGTCTTTCGTTGTTACTAATTTATTTATTTACACTTTGTAGCTGAGTTGAAAAAAATGAGCAAATCAAAGAGGTAATTGTTGTTGGTAACTGTTTTGCATTTAGAGTTTTAGTGAATTTTATGCTGCAGCCAATTAAGATAAATGAGTTTCCTACTTCCCCTTGACATTTGGATTCTTCCAAGATATCTGCCTCTTCAATATGATTTATATACTGTTTATTTTCCTTTTTGTGCAATTTCAGATGCATCAGAAAATGATGATCCCTCTAATGAATCACAAGGGAATATCAACCAGTATCCATCATGGTTAGAGATTTTTGGAAGCCAAAGCAGCTGTTATTCATTGTAGAAACAAAGAAAAGACGATGGACAGAACCTAAAAGAAAAGAAAGGAGAAAAGTATATAAGCAACATATATTTTCTTGGCTCTAATTACAAAATTGAAATGAAGAGTCTCTTGGTTTGAATCCTCCTTGTGAGGTAGTACATTTTTTTCCCTGTATTATTTGGAAAATATTTATAGGATATAGCTTTCTTAAAAAGATCAGTTGAATTGCCATTTATGTTTGCTTATGATATAATGTTAGGATCGCTTGACTTGGATGCTCAAGCTTTAGTGATATTGAGCAAATGGTTTGTGAGGTGGAGATTTAAAATAATTCAAATGTTTTTTAATTAATTCTGTAAAATTAAACTTGGCTAATTTTATAAGATTGGATTTCCCAATTTGTATCAAATTCTCTGATGTTTCCCAATTTACTTATTTTCTCTATAACATACAATTAGTTTGTTTTTTTTATAACTCTGTAATTTTTAATTTGTATTGAATTTCTAAAATGCTTTCTTGTATGTATCAATTTGTAATTGTTATAATTTTTTTCTTTTAGAGAAGCAATGTTGTAATTTTTTTAACAAAAGTATAGTTCAAATTCACATGCACACATGCAACAAAAATTTAAAGCTCCAATTCAATACTTCGCTGAAATAATATACTAGGAGGCCTCATTTAAATCCAAAAAAAATTATTATTTCCTTGCTGCACCTTTTTCATACCAAAATTATGATGTCCCATAACATGTATCTGCAAAACCCTTAGTAAAAAAAATATAAATTATTATAAATATAAGGGCCCGCTCTTATTCTGTAATATGTATCTGCAAAAATTCTAATAGAAATTATAAATTATAAATATAAGTGTCCACACGTAAGAGCGGGTATTTTTACTAGTGTTTAAAAAAGAGAAGGAGAAGGACTGAAGTAAAATATACGATACTTTTAACAAATAAAAATTCTATTTTAAAGAATATTTTAATTTTTACATTTATGCAAAGAATTTTCATAATATATATTCTGATATACAATTAAAATTGAAAATAAATTATTTGAAAACTTTCTAAGAATTCAAATTTATTTTCAAATTTTCTATATTTTCAGTACTATTTTATAAACCAAAAATATTTTACA
The DNA here is from genome assembly GCA_037127355.1 of Schoenoplectus tabernaemontani. Classification (NCBI taxonomy): domain Eukaryota; kingdom Viridiplantae; phylum Streptophyta; class Magnoliopsida; order Poales; family Cyperaceae; genus Schoenoplectus; species Schoenoplectus tabernaemontani. The sequence goes on along the minus strand of CM073745.1, from coordinate 2,128,907 downwards.
TTTGAAAATTAAAAAATATAAAGAAGATTTAAAAACTAGAATAACATTTATTCTTTTTCATATTTTATTTTGGATCTTATTGCAAAATGAATAAGTGTATTTACATATAAGTTATCACTTAATTATTGTTTAACTATTGTATGTCTTTCCCTTTTAAGATTCATAGGTGTCTCGAAATTCATAATCCAGAATAATTAATAATGAAGGCTTGCATCCTTTGAAATTTAAAAGACTCCACAATCTTCAAAAAATTTTAAATATATATTTCATATTTATATAAATATATCATAATGCACACACTTAAAAAGATCTACGTATCATTCTTCTGCAGTTCATCACTCCTTTTTTAAGGCGGTGAAAGATATGAAAAAGAGTTAGAAGTACACAAGGCCTTTTACATATTGGAGTCGGGAGCATTCTATTTTGGGCTGAATCTTTGGGCCCTATATGAAGCTACCTCAACTCAATTGTTCTATTTTTGGAAACTTTGAAAGATGACTTCATTAGAAAGATCTATATGCAAGGCTACTGCTCTTAAAAAAAAATCAAATAAAGAAAGAGATTCCGGACACTCCAATTAAATTATTAACACACTGATTTTGGTTGTGGAATATTAACAAAACAACGATATTCTTATAACGTAATGTAGACTGCCTTTTACATACTGGTCCGCGAGCTGTCTTTTACATATGTTACAAGATTATACAATATTAATAAAACCATGTCGCCGAACATTAATATAATTTCAAACAACTTAAGAGAAGCCATATTCACTAGAATAGTAATCTAAATCTTGATTGATGAATGATGTTGTTTGACCTACTTCACCTTGGATACCTGGTTTCAATTTCCAGAACTGTGCTATAACCAGTACTATGAAATGCAGATGTGTCTGATGTAATATAAGACGCTGATTTACTTAAAAAGCTCTCTCTTTCTTTGTGAATGGTTTCTGGCCCCTGCAGGCTGCTGTTCTGTCTTACTGCACTTTGCAATTTCTCCACGACTTGCCTCATTGTTGGTCGATCTTCTCCTCTGACAGTTAGGCACCAGACCGCCAGCTCACTGACTTCTTGGAGAACCTCAATTACCTTATTGTCACTAGTTACGATATCCTGGTCTAACAGATCGTGAAGCTTGTTTTTGTTCGCATTCGAAACAAAGCATGATGCCAAATGCTTTCTTTCAGACATCTCATTGGTGAAAATAGCATACTTTCTAGTAAGTAGCTCCAAGAGTACTACCCCAAAACTATACACATCACTCTTCTTAGTTAGTACTGCAGTGGCGACATACTCAGGGTCTAAGTAACCGCGTGTCCCCTGTACCACCTTGACAACTTGGGTGTCATCGATGGGAACGAGGTTTGAAGCACCAAAATCAGAGACTTTGGCCCGGTAATCATCTTCTAAAAGTATATTGGCTGACTTAACATCACCATGAAGAATAGTCTGAGAGATGGATGAGTGCAGATAATCAAGTGCCTCAGCGGATTCCAAAGCAATTTTTAGTCGGGTACCCAAGGAAATTGTCCTTGTTTTGCTTTTTCCATGAAGCAGTTCAAAAAGTGTTCCATTGGGGACAAACTCATAGACCAGCATCGGGATTTTGACCTCTAGACAACAACCCAATAATCTGACTATGTTCTTGTGGTTTATTTGTGAGAGGAGGAGGATTTCATTCACAAATTCTCCTCTTTGTGTTTCTTCAACTTCCTTAGCTCTTTTTATTGCCACAACCTGATTATTTTCTAATAATCCGTTGTAAACCTTCCCTTGGCCTCCCTTGCCTATAACACGCGTTTCACCAAAATTATCAGTTGCAATTTCTATCTGTTTTTTACTGAACACACGGAGGTGTTTGTCCATCATCTGGTAGTATCTTTGATACTCTTCTTTTTCTTTCCTGTGGATTTTATTTTGTTGATGCGCAGCTACCAAAAAACATATGCCCAGCAAAGCAGCGAATCCAAGAATAGAAGCTGCAGATGAAAAGGAAGAAGAACAAATGTCAGCAACATGACGATTGAAATAAAATAATAATGATAGCAGTAACGGTAACAGTAATAAGAATAAGGAAATAATGGAAACACACATCCATAATAATTATTCAAGTTATCATTGTTGCGATGTTCAATTTTTTTTTACTTGACATTTGGAAATTTCATACAACTTTTAGTCTATTGAAGACAAACCACTGCATAAAAAGTGACCAGAAAAATTATGCTGGACGCTCCAACAATTTAACTAATCGCTCAACTGGATGCAAATTAATGCGCACACTTCAGTTCTGTCGCAGACGTGATTGGAGGAAAAGGTGAACATAATTAAAAGGGAAAGATAAGACAACTTCAATTTATGTACTGATCATTGCAGAACTCTTTGTTCTTCAAAAATATAATTTACACTTACAAATAGCCACACGAGCCGGATATGGAAATAATGCTGTGCAGTTTCCTGTTTTGCCATCACCTTTTGTGCCTTTCTTGCAGGGGCACTCATAGCTTCCTTCCGTGTTTTTGCAAATTCCATTGCACGTGTAATTATCCGGAAATTTACACTCATCAATATCTGTTGAGCTCCAACCAGAACAAAGAAAGACAAGAAAACTTAAAATGCTTGTTTATTTTACATAGGAAATGAAATATTTTTTAATGCATTTGAAGATCAATGATTACAATATAAAATTCTGTTCCTATTAGTATTAATTCAAGCTAACCTATTGGTTTTTGGTTAACATCAGATGGTTCAGCCCACAATTCAAAGGGCCTCTAAATTTCTAATGGTTTCAGGTTGACTTCATCTTAATTTGGAGCCTCAATTCAGTAAAAAGGTAAATCTAAATGGCGAAAGAGTAATTATGGTCAGCGTAAGTATATTTTTGGTGGGTACTTATTGCAAAACATATTTTTTACTTGTTAATACTAATCAGAAATTTATTTTCATTTTTCCCTTCCAAATAAAAACGTTCATTATGTAAGCATGCCTGGTTTGAATAATGTTACTTGCAAAACATTCTTCCAGAAAATTTTGAATTACAACCTATGCAGCCGCCTAATATGTAGGGGTTGCCTTCATATCCTTGCCAGCATTGGCAGATGTATCCCCGACCATTGCTTGCATTATTGCAAATGCTATGTTCGCTGAGACATGCAGGATTAGCATTCTTCTCTGAACCATTCTGGCATGTGCCACTGTCCCTGATTGCCCAGTCAAGCACTGCCGGCACGCCATTCTGATTCCTTTCAAGGAAATCAGTCTTACTCAAATCATGATCTTGGAACTTGTACCAGTCTTCCTGCACAAGAACAGCATAAATGCATGGGTTAAACCGCCATGCAGAATTGTTGTTATAACCCCATTGCACTTCATAGTAGTTGAGCCCTGAAGGTATGGCAGTCTGGCAACAACCCAATCCATTGCATGGAACACCTTCACCAGATGTGCTATTCATGAATGTGTTCTCACAGAAGGTCGCACAGCCTGACTGGTAAGAATTTTGACCTTCACCAACTATATATGCCAAGGTATAGCAGCCTATTGCTGTGAACTTGTTGCGTCTGCTGGAGAAGAGATATGGACTCTTTGTGAGATCCATTGAGGCCTTGGAGTTTGTGTAAGCTATTTGGTTGCTCCGGTTGTAGCAGCGAAACCCGATGTATTTGTAGACACGGGCTTCCCCACTGGTTATGTTGATATCTATGAGCTCTACATTACTTCCTTCAGGCCCCAAGAAGGCTTTAGGGGGGTTGGTGGAGTCATTGCACGTTATAATGAATCCATCCCGACGACATTCAGGACGGGTACCAAATGGAAATGGGATGATGATGTTGCCACATTTTTCTGTGCAACCGGGCAGCGTCATGTTCGATGTGGTTGAGGCAACCAAAGCTGTTACTGACAGAAGGATTATCTGTGTCTGGAGAAAGCATTGTAATTGTAATCGTCTCAAACAAGCCATTGATCTCTCTCGCTTTCCTCCTCCGATTGAAGTATTTAATTGGGTGTGGACGGAATATGGTTAAACACATGTAAGTATTGGCAGCAGGCCCAGATTTATATATAGAGATGAAAAGAATACTTTTAGTCATTCTTTGCTTTTTCAAATATAAAAAATGCCATTTTCTACCACCGGAATTGCAGAGCTGTTACAAGTAAGTTTATGTGTTTTCTTATTGACTAGTCATTTCTAACTTGTTTGGTGGAGTTGGGTGCTGGGTCCAAGTTAAGCCTGTAAAATCAGAAGACTTGAGTGAAAATGATCTAATCCACAAGTAAAAGAAATAAATGGATTTAATTATCTAAAGTAAATTTTAGTAGGCACAATTTAATTTTTCCTGATTTTTTTCGTACAATAATGTACTATCACTGGGCTAGACTGCATTTTGAGTTGTAATTGACTAAGAAAAAAAAATGGCAAACTGTTTCATCACTTAATATTTAATAAAGACAATGTAGTCATGGAACATCACCTTTATTTTGAGCTGATCTACATAAATTTGCAAAACTGAATATAGTGAATGAGATGTAACTTATATATTCTGTTTGTCAGTCCTTCATAGAACAACTTTTTTAAAATAAAGATGAGAATGGATTTTCTCAAAATTATATATCTAGAAAAAAATCTAAAAAGAAAATCGAACTACTTCCTATGAAATCTCTATTGCTCAATGTTTTGCAATTTATCTTTGTCGTTTCTAATTTTTTTTCTTATGATATCCCTAATTACAAAAGAGAGGGTGCATCTTCTGCACCCTCTTTTGTGCATGTACAAAAGAAAAGCAATGGAGATGATAAAGCGTATGCCGATTCAGGAGTTGTACCCATACGCAAGTTGAATCAATGTTCGCGCCTGAATAATGTGTGTGTGTGTAATTAACTAATATGAAAACGTCCACGTCACCGCTTAACTTGGACTTGGAGTAGCCAAGTCTGGCTACACAGTGCATCAAAATCCAACATCTCCATCAACACCGCTTAAAATTGAATAATTTAGATTACCAAAAATTACGAATTAGAAAAGAAGAGGAAGACTTTGAGTCAAGAGAAGAGTAGAGAGAAGACTTTGAGTCAAGAGAAAAGAGGTGCTTTCATCAAAGAGAAAAGAAGAGGAAGGAGATCCATAATTAACATCAATTATTGCAAATTGAACTGATTGATATGTTCCTCGAAGGGAAAAGAGATGTTGTTCTTCGACTGAAGATTCAGAACACATGGCTGATTTGGACGTCTTTACTAAAACTTAACGAGTCATACGAAGACTTGAGAGTCAACCCCAGAAATATAAACATATTAAAGTCGCTCTATGTACAATTCTAATAGCCGATATCTTCACTTATAACAATCCTCACACACGAACCAAGACAAATAATAATAATAATAATTGAAGTACATACAATTCATATGAATACTACCATAACTTATCCCATGTCCTTTCTGCGTATCCTTTTGCATATGAGCCTTACATTGGGGCTCCCAAATTAATATCCTCAATTCTAGATCGGTTAGTTCGTTTAATTCATGAAAACTAACAATTATGCATCGAGTTAACGTTTGTTACTTTTTTTCTAAGTTTTAGAGTCCTATAAACTTTTTTTTTTCAAGTTGCTCTATCTCACCAAGCCAACTCCTCTTTGCTAGCTTTGTGGTACACTTTAGTTCTCCTTTTCTTCAATTCCACTCTCTGCCAGTTATTTTGGTTGAGATTGAGATTGTGATGAGATAGAGATACGTTTTTAATTGGAGAGTGAACTGTAAGAGATTGGTTTCGTTTCAGTTTTATTTTATTATTTCGAGTAGTCTCCTTTAATTTGATTAATAGGTGCATGATAAAAGTCGAGCCATTCATTTCTAATATAGTAAGGGGACCACGCACGATAAACTTGGGATGGTTTTTGCTTTGGTTGGCGCTCTCATTATAAAGCCTGGGGTGTGGCCGGTTAAATTGGTGAAATTTATCTTGTAAGGTCATGCGTATGAAATGGGAGTTTGTTCCTCATACTATTATATTATAATATTTCAGAAATTTTTTTTTTTGAATTTATCTTGTAATGATTATAATGACATTCATATAGTGCATATTTATAAGTTTTTATGCATTTACTTTATACGACACTTATAAAATAATTTAATTAACTTAAAACTTTTAACTAATGATATATATTTTTTCATTTATTATAAAGTAAATTAAATGAGTTTTAAGTCTAAGTCTAGATGTATTTATCTCGGTGGTTGGACTAAAATCTGCACTAAGTGACTTGTTATTCAGGTTCTACTGTGATTTTGGGTCATAGATTCGGAGATAGATTACAGACTTTGAGGATCGATCTTAGGATATGTTCATAATTCTGCTGTCGTTTATTTTTTTTGAATTCTTTTGAGATTTGATAGATAGTTTGTATTTGATTATTGGTTGCCCTCTCGGCGTCATTTCGTTTTGTATTATTATTTTTGCTTCTACAAAACTCTGATCTTTCTTTATTATTATTTATAGTGGGATGTATTAGATGGACTTTTATTATTTTATTATAATAAATTAATGATTTATATATTTTTGGCCTTACGTGTACGCGTATCTTCGTGTGCACGTCATGACTATCATCTCCGAATACTATTATTTTGGTTTGGGGTGTGACACTTAATCTTGAATAAACCCTAAATGTAGTTCAGAATTGTTCTTTTATTTCAAAATTTGCTTAGATTAGTAACACTTCAAAATAGTATAGTTAGCTTTTAGAAACTGACTAGGTCGATAATTTAAACGGTCTTTTGGGTTTAACATCTAAGTACTGCATGATAAATCGCGCTTGTGGTTTGCTTTTGTGTGACTTAGATTATTAAAATTATTAGATTGAAATTTCTCAACGGGCGCATCAATGTGACTCTCTCGGTGAAAATCCCAATAAGCCTCTGCCAAGTCATGACCCGAAGTCATTTCAAGCAGATCATGCCAGTTGTCGTCGCTGATATCTATTATATCATCATCTGCGTAGAAAAAAATAATTTCATAATTTAATAAATAAATATTAATTTACCTTAAAATAAGTGAATAATTAAACTTGAGAAAATAAATAAATAACTAATACTTTAATGAATAAATAACTAATACTTTGAAAACGTAGACATACTGTCTGATATGTTGTTTTCAAGTATTGTTCATCACCATACATGAAAGAAAAAACTTTGAGGCTGACTCCGAGCAGACCAAAAAAAAAACATTTAATTATGAAAAGATATTGGTAGGACATTAATTTCTATACATTGAATTACAGTTGCAATATTAAAGAGTAAAGACGTTGAACACTCAACAATTTAAATAATATTTCAAAATTCTTTTGAGTAAAGATGGAAATTTAAGCTACTCATTTTTTTTATATATTCATAAAAAGCCTCTCATCAGGTTTCGAAGCTAAAAATACTTCAAAAATTTAGAAGTCTTTTTAAATTATAATATAAACATTTGCAATTCTATTATTTGCAAGTAATATGATAGCTAGCATCATCCATAAAATTGTACAAGATTGTTTTCTTTACCGATTAGAAGTCATAACATCAGGGGAGAACTGCATGACGACTGAAATTAATATGTTACAAAGAACTGAATTTGATAATTTGATAATTTGATAAATAAATTTAATTATCTAATTGTTCGGAAGCAAGTTCATGTACGTGGCGATCAACTTCTTCTTCGATCATAAATTCAGAATAGTTGTTGATTGGGATATCTGAACTAAAGTTACAACAAGACTTACGAGTCAACCGGCGAGCTAGAAAGCAAGCAACCGACAATTATTGGTAGCTGTATATAATATATATATATATATATATATATATATATTACAACAAGACTTACGAGTCAACCGGCGAGCTAGAAAGCAAGCAGCCGAATTGAATAGCATGTTTAATTTTCGTAGATTGTAAATTTCATTTAGTGATAAATATGTTTGCAATAAAATATAAACAATTATGTTATTTTTTTAGTCCTAACAAGAGCAACCGCGACTAGTATATTGGTAGCAAAAGGTCTTATCTAATACCAGCGCTGATATCATAACAGTAGCGATTGAGTATCTGTTACCAATTTACTGTGACCGGGGTAAGTGCTACTGAAAACTGTAGCTGTTGGTTATCTTTGACTGGCGTCTTATACATCTGTGACCAGAACATCGGTCGCAAAAAATTATTTTTCCTGTAGTGATATAGTCGATTGCTATTAATTTACATCGACGTGATTGAATTATAACTTCCATTATATATTTAAATGAAGGTGTTCTATATTTCATTTTTTTAGTGGGACCCATTTATTATTCAAAGAATATCATTGGATAAAAAAATATAAGTATAATGGAAAATAGTAATCTATACATTAAAACAAAAATTACATGCTGGGACATATAATGTAATCCGAAATCTATAAAATCTAGTCATTATCATATATATTTGCAGCGTATAAATGTATTTTTATACCATTACAACATAAATGATCTTTACTAACACTCATTTACTAACGGTTTTGCTTGATAAAGCAAGATGGCAGTTGGTTTGAAAGATGAAAGAGATTTGAGTTTAAGGGTGGAATTTGTGGAAAATAAACAAACAAAAAATGGACAGATTTTAAGGCGGTATTAAATGAGAAATTGAAGAGTCAATTATTTTAAGCAAATGAAGAGTTTATTTTGTATGTTTTTAAATTTAGTTTCTAATGATACAGATTTTAAGTCATTTGGAGTTCTCTACAATAAATTATGACAATTTTAGTAACTAAGAGTCAGAATTAACTATTGTTATTTTGAATTCTGATTTTTCATTTATGTTGTATATGAATTTTAAAAGTTTTAGAAGTCTATAAATTGAGTTCTATTCTGTTATAAGAATGTAGTAGAGAGAGAAATACAAAAGATAATTTGAATAATATTAGAGATTTGTGAATTTTACTTCTCTTTTCTCCACCGTTATATATATCATATACTAACACTGACAACAGTCATTTAGTTTTAATTTTCTTGTAAATAAGTCCTAAAGCAAATTTTATAAACATGTTCTTAGTATCATAGTGCACCTTTCCATAAACTTTCATAGCATTTTGAGCCTTAGCTATTTAAATTTAAGAATAAATTTCGAAATCTCCACTGGGCCTGTGCTAGATCTGCTTGTTTATCTCTGATTACTTGCTTCTTTCTTTTGTTGGAATCTGCTTGGGTAAATCAAAAACAACAAAGAAACTGGATTATAATAAGGGTTAGTTGAAGACTATAGATCTCCCAGCCTCCACTTAAATAAAACAAAAAAAGAAAGATAAAAACAACCATGACTGATTGAAGACCAAAGGATCTCTCAGTGTCAAGATTGCTAACTGATTGTCCAAGTTCAAATCCTTGCTAAAACAGTAGCTAAGAGTTTGAATATGGGGCAAAGTCTAGGCTAAAACACACAGACAGTGTCAGTATTGGCCAAGATAAAAAAAAAATAGAAATCTATGTGCTGCAACCTAAGCTTTGTCCAAGACAAATGCATGAATGAGCTCTTAGAAAACAAAAAGGAAGATTAAATGGAAAAGAGCTTTGACAATCAGATAGCAATAGGGATTGGTACCAAACCAAATTTATCAGTACCGAGACTTGTGATGCCATAGGTCAAGCTCCAATCACTGATAAGCACTTGGATATAATCAGAAAAGTAAAACGGTGATATTGAAAAGAGAATTAAGCAAGTTTGAATAATAAAGCTATAAGAGCCAGCCCTCGGTACCAAGGTGCAGACAAAACTAGATTGAGCCTCAACGAAAACTTAGCTAAGAACACTATGATAACCAAGCTAAGAACTGCTCAAATTGACAGAGAACTGAGCTTGAAATCAAGAATTATGTCAGATACTTTAATCTTTTGTTGATCGAGTAAATAGTGGAAGGGAAAGCTTTTGATGCTGATGAGTGCTACAAAGGGAAACTCCTGGTGCGTGTGCATACCTGAAAGAGAGAAGGCAAATGAATGAAAGAAAGAAAGAAACCAAACTTAGTAATGGGCCTGATAGTTAGGCTTTGATGTATTATTTTGTTATGAGTTTGGATTTCTTTTATCTTTATAATTCTGTAGAAGAAGGGAGGTCCAACTGATAATTAATCACAGTTGCTGGCAGTTTGTGTTATTGCCACGTGTAATAGAAGTCTAATCACCTCAGAAGAGGTATTTCTAGAACTTGTACCATAAAAATGGAAAAAAAAAAGAACAAATCAATGAAACTTTCTTACACTACTTTGTAATTTCTTTGTTTCCAGTATTTTCTAAGTTTCTTTACAGTTTCTTATACTTCTATAATAAAAATCTCGTAAGTGCTTCATCTTGGTGCCAGTATTTGCAGGAACATGACAAATTGGTATCAGAGCATCATCCTGCAACCTGAAATTAGAGGAAAAAAATGAATGAGAACACCACAACTAGAGCACAAAGTCAGATCAATCAGTTGAAAGAAGATCAAAGTAAGTTGAACGTCAAACTATATCTCATTTTGGAGACATTAAAGAAGATGACAGATGATCAATCCAAGCACGTTGTTGAAATGGATGAAAAACTTGCAAAACAAACATGCCTAATGGAAGTAAAAGTCAAGGAAATGGTGGCAGCGGAGATGATAAAAGGAAAGGGCGTAATAGAAGATGCTCATCCATCCATCAATTCAACACAAAGTTCAAGCAAACAACCAACTGTTCATATATCATCTCAAGTAAGCATGGCTACTATACCAATATCAAATCTTGATTTTACTCCCACATATACTAGAGCAGAACCTACTCATGTAACCATGTCATTCCAAGTTCCACACCAAGCTCCGTTCGGAACACGACAAGTCCACCCGACCATGCCATTCCAAATCTCACACCAAGCTCCATCAGAAAACACACCTTTTCCAAATATCCAAAATACCTTGTACCAACAGAGAAATCCAAATTTGACATTTATACCAGCAACCAACCAATTCATTAACCCTACTGTCACTCGAAGTACACCAATAACCATTGAAATGGCATATCATCAAACCTTTCCTCCACCATATAATCACACATACTTTGCCAAGACCACCTCCAAACATCAATAACCCTTATTACAACATGAACATGACTATCCCAAGGAATGAGCTGTACACCTATCTACATAGAGTGGAATTTCCTAATTTTAATGGGGATGACCCTAGAGATTGGGTGCAAAAATGTGAATACTACTTCTCTATCTATCAAGTGCCAGAGTGGAACAAGGTAGAACTAGCTGCTATGCATTTCACAGGAAAAGTACAACGCTGGTTTCAAGGGGTGAGAGTAAACCGACAACAATTATCTTGGTTGGAGTTAGCTGCAGAGGTGATTAGGAGTAGTGGATAGTGGATGAGTTCAAACAGTTGAAACAAAAGGGCAATGTAGAGGAATACAGAACCCAATTTGAGGAGGTTCGAGTTATGATGTTGAGAGAAAATCCATTACTAGATGATCTACATTTTATGAAAAACTTTATTGGTGGGCTGAAAGAGGAAGTAAAGATCATGGTAGTGGCGCACAATCCGATGTCATTGATAGAGGCATATGAGATGGCAGTTACACAAGAGAAAGTATATGAAGTTCTTTCCAAAAACTCTAAATCTATGCCTAAAATTTCCATCAATAACTAAGAAAATTCCTTGATTTCATACCCCAGCAAGCCTTATACAGACCTTCATCCAGTCAAATTTAACAACAAAAATTCCAACTTTGTCAATATCAAACCCAAGAATTTGTGTTACAAATGCAAAGAGCCATGATTATTTAGGCATAGGTGCAAATATGGCAACATTAACATCATGGAAGCTAAAGAAGAAGAGCTGAATTACATAATTGAAGAAGCAAAAGACGATACAGATGAGGAAGAAGAGCTAATTAGGGAAATGGAGCAGATTAAAGAAAGCTACCAGCCGGTAAATGAAGCAAAAATATCCCTAAATGCATTAGGAGGAGGTCCTTGTGCTGAAACCTTTAAATTAAAAGGATCAATAAAAAATCACCCAATCAGCCTTCTCTTAGATTCTGGGAGTAATGTCAGTTTCATAAGCAAAAAGACAGCTCAATCTCTTGGCTTATCAGTTACAAAGACGCTACCCTTGATGATTACAGTAGCAAATGGAGAGAAGATTTGCAGTGAGAGCAAATGTCAAAGTTTTAATTGGGAAATGCAAGGCTATAAATTTACTTTTGATCTGAAAATTATTGACATAGAGGTGTATGATGTAGTACTTGGAGCCGATTGGTTACAAAGTCATGGACCTTTTTTATGGGATTTAAATTCTCTTACACTCCAATTTGATAGAGGACATGAAAAGATAACATTGAAAGGAATTAGAAAAGAGATCAAATGCAATGTGCAGGTAACAGAGAAAAATATTGACAAGGGATTGACCAATCCCGACACATCTGAGATGCAAGAGGTAGAGTACCACTTGATGCTCAAGGTAACCAATCCCGAAACATCTGAGCTATTATCCTTAAAGACTAACCACCATGAAGAGCTCTCAATGAAGTATACATCTGTTGGTCCCACTTGTCGAAATATAATGTCAGTTGGCAAGGTTTCTTCAAGTTGCCAAGCTTTACCTGAAATTGTTGATTGAACAAGCACCTTGAGGTCAAGGTGGTTTTGATGGGGTGAGGTATGTCAGATACTTTAATCTTTTGTTGATCGAGTAAATAGTGGAAGGGAAAGTTTTTGATGCTGATGAGTGCTACAAAGGGGAACTTCTGGTGTGTGTGCATACCTGAAAGAGAGAAGGCAAATGAATGAAAGAAAGAAAGAAAACAAACTTAGTAATGGGCCTGATAGTTGGGCTTTGATGTATTATTTTGTTAAGAGTTTGGATTTCTTTTATTTTTATAATTCTCTAGAAGAAGGGAGGTCCAACTAGGGGTGTAAAAAATATTTATGATTAATATTTCGTTCGCATTTGATTCGACAAAAATTCATAATTAATTCGTTCGAATTTCAAATCAAAATTAATTTGAATTGAATTGACTCAATTTAAATCAAATTTGAATCGAATTCGAACTCAGTGTAATTCAATTAAAATGGATTCGTGAATTTAATGAGTTTGAATCTCAATAATATTTTCAGTCGTCTGATCAATTAAAATAAAGATCTATATAAACACACAAACTCTATCCGACTCCATCCCAGCCGACTCATATTAATCTCTCTCATTCAAAAATCACCATCGCAAACCCTAGTACTTGACTGGCCAACTCCCACCTAGCTATCCCGACTCACCCAGTCACCCTCTGATCAACCGATCCCATGAGACACTCTGATCAACCGATCCCATGAGACACGAGGTGATCGCCCCCAACCACCAGGCGCAGCCTTTTCTCTTCTCAGGCCAGCACTAGATCTATCCGTCACCAGCATCAGATCTCTTTGTCGCCAGCACCAGGCGCACAACTTTGAATTTGCTCTCTCCTGTTTTCTTTTCCTATTTTTTTTTTCTTTTTGGGTGATTAAGAAAGATTCTTGTTGTTCTTTCATTTTCCTCGATTTTCTATTTACACGGTTGCTCTCTTAAGTGTTAATAATCCAGCAATCTACAATAGCCTATGATTTACCTAGCTGTTGGTATATAATATAGCGTATCCTCTATTTATTCTTTCTTTTTTTTTTAATTAATTATTGACAACACGTGATGTTCTTAGGGCCGAATTCTGACAGAAATTTCAGAAGAGAGAGTTTTAGAATTTAGATTATAATTAATAGCGTTTTTTTAGCCCACAGTCATCTGGAATGTCAAAAGAAAATAATATGAACAATTTTGAACTGATACGAACCAAATCGAATAATTCGAATTATAACTAATCGAATTCTGAATTCACTTTCAAGTTTGAAATTGGATATCTAATTTGAATCGAATTAGTTCGAATTGATTTCAAATCGAATTAGCATGAAGTCTAATTCGATTCGATTCGTTTACGGTCCTAGATCCAACTGATAATTAATCACAGTTGCTGGCAGTTTGTGTTATTGCCACGTGTAATAGAAGTCTAATCACCTCAGAAGAGGTATTTCTAGAACTTGTACCGTAAAAATGGAAAAAAAAAAAAAAGAACAAATCAATGAAACTTTCTTTCACTACTTTGTAATTTCTTTGTTTCCAGTATTTTCTAAAGTTCTTTACAGTCTCTTATACTTCTATAACAAAAATCTCGTAAGTGCTTCATCTTGGTGCCAGTATTTGCAGGAACACGACAAATTAATACATCAATGTTACAATAACGACAATAGCCGAAATGGCCTTGGTGGTACCGGTGACCCACCGCACGGATGCACATGAAGAAGCCATCGCTAGGCTCCTGGCACCGAGTCGAAGCTAGCCCCGTTGGCTGATCTCTGATCTGAAGCCGAGATTGTCAAGATCAGGTCCTCTGCACGAATCTTGAACAACTGTGAGGAAATTCGTCTAGAACAGAAAAAAACACCGTGCGCGGATTCTAAGGCGTCTAAAGGAAGGAGGAGCTGGGTTTATCTGATCTCGACCCAAATTAAAAAAAAAAACGGAAATCAGGTACAAAGATGGCCCATACCATAAAAAGGAAATTATGACTTGACTAGTTGGAAATCAAATTTGGCCCAAAAACACTCAATAACAAAGTCGGCCTGAGGCTGAGAAGTTTAACAAAAAAACAAATTCGGTTCAGGACTAATAAGATTAATGAATTTTAATCTCGGCCTATTGCATAAAAATAAATATAATTTGAACTCTGGTTAAAGGATGAAGGATTAAAGGGAAAAGTAATCTCAGCCCAAAATCGTGAAAAGAAAATACCGTTTCGGCCCAGCTCCTTTAAACCCAGAAAATAAAAAGAAGCTAGTAATTAAAATAAAAATAAATAAATAATATGATTACATCTGAGTTGTTGAACAACTATACTATGCCTAGTAATCCTTTTTAACGAACATATATTCATGCATGGGCTTGCTTTTGATTAAGTAAAAGAATACCAACATTTTAATTTAGAATCCCAATATTAGACCTACCAACAATAAACTAATCAGATTTTAAAAAGTTTGGCTACAACAAGATCAAGGTCTTCCTACCTCCCAGGGATGCAAACGGATCAGATACGGTCGGATAGTAGTCAAAATCATATTCGTATTCGTTTTAATTTTCCGAATATGAATACGGATACGGATAATTTTGAATACGAATATGGATAATATATATAAATTGTCAAAGATAAATATAAATTTCGCTTAAAATCTATAAAGTTTATTGAAATGTACAATAAAATAAGTTTTTCAATACTATTCTTTATTTAAACATATATTTTTAATTTCAAAAACATTAAAACTGATAGTATATATTCAATTGTAGTGATGAATAATATTTATTTTTATATAATATATATTTAGTATTCGGATACGGATAATTAGGATTGAAAATCATTTTCGTACCATTTTTTATCCGGATATTCGGATACGGATTACCATATTAAATTTTTCGAATACGAACCGAATATGGTCGGATATTATCCGCATAAGTTTTCACCCCTACTACCTCCACATAGACCAGAAATAGTTCACAGCTAGAAAAATTAAAGTCAGTCCATTTTTTTTATAATTTTTCAATGTTTTGATAAATTATTTATTTAATAATCTATTTATTATTTTTTTAATTTTTAATTTAATTTTATTTGTTTTATTGTGTTTAATTATTTGACTGAGTTTTATTTCTATAAAAATCGATTCTTTTAGTGCATGGTTCATCACACTCACCACAACCCTCCTTCTTTATCCTGACTTAGGACATGTTATGCAGTATGTTATCCTTATTAAGGATATATACACAAATATTATGACTTATATCAGAGCATATGACAATAAGTCCGATATATTTTCTATTAAGATAGGATTATATTAAGAGTCAGCATTGAGTCTATATATTTTCATCTAGTGATGGATGAGATCACAAAGAACATATAAAAAAAATATTCCTTAGTGCATGCTCTTTACTGACGATGTGGTGCTAACTAAAGAGAGCAGGATTGGAGTTGATCAGAAACTAAAGTTGTGAAGACAAACTTTAGAATCGAAAAGTTTTAGACTTAATAGAGATAAAATCGAATATATGAGGTGTCAGTTCAGCGAGAAGAACTCAGATGATAAAAATATTAGTTTGAACGGACAAGTAACACCCATGAATGACATATTTTGATATTTATGATCGATTTTGCAGAGTAGCAGAGGGATTGATAAACACGTTAGTCATAGAATAAGAGTCGGATGGATGAAATGAAGACAAACAATAAGTATCCTCTGTGATAAGAAGGTCACAAATAAATTAAAAGATAAATTTTACAGTATAACGATTAGGCTCGCGATGATGTATGAGGCATAATGCTGGGCTAAAAAAGGATAACATATCCAAAAGATGAGTGTAGTTAAAATACAGATATTATGTTGGATATGCGGCCACACAAGAATAGATCAAATCAGAAATGATGATATACATGACAAACTTGAGGTAGCACCAATTCAAGAGAAGTTGATCCGACACCGTTTATAATAGTTTGATCATATTCGATAAAAGCCTCATGAGACACCAGTATACAGTGGCATTCTAAATCCTCTTAAAAACGCAAGTAGAGGAAGATGTCAACCAAGACTGATATGAGAGGAAGCAAGCTTGCTTTGAATAGTAGTACTTGAAAGACAGTGATTCATATACCAGAATCATAATTAGGAGTTAGAGTTTAGTAGTAGAGTTATACACTTCAGGTTCTTAGTTTTTGAGTTGTTAGATTTTAGAATGTTAGAGTTTAGAATTAAGGATATATAAATATGATTTATAATATAGGTTTATTGTGCTATTTTTTTTTTATTATTATTAACATATTATCATATTATCATCATCGTTATTATTATCATTTTTGTATATTTTATTTTATTTATTATTATTTTTTATCATCATCATTATTATCATTGATATTTGAAATCTCTGATCTAATGCTTTCAGATTGGATTTCGTTTCTAACATATCCTAATTTATTTGAAATTAAAGGCTTTGTTGTTGTTGTTGTTGTTGTATTGTGTTTAATTATTTATTCAAAGATTTAGAAAAAATATATTACAATAATAATATGTCCAGTATGATATTGTTCTACATTCAATAATGAACTAAAATAAATATACATTCACCTCTATAGATCACATTGCGAGTTTCATGTGGCTGCGTAACACATCTCGATTGAAGTTTTCTATCAAAATTATGGTTGTTTGAAGATGAGGTGCTCGAATGTCAATTTTATCTTCTGATCTCGTCTCTGTTCTTTCGATCGGGAAAGTTGGATGGAATAAGAACATTATGAAAATAAACAATCAACTAAAATCAAGCTAAATTATTGAACAAAAATTAAACATAATAAAACAATTAACAAATTATTAAAACATAACATTTTGTAATTTTTTTTGGAAAACACAATAATTTGTTTTTTCGTTGTTATTGCAATATTTTAAATATTATGTGACATTATATTTTAATTATTATAATTTTATATCTTTTACTATCTTTTACTATTTTTTTAATATTATTATTAAATATATTCTAGTTCATTATTTTTATTGAATAAATATCTACTTTTGTTCATTATAAACATTATAAATATATATATTTATTTTAGTTCATTATTTCTTTTTAGTTTTTCGTGTGATTTTCCAACCACATATTATTATTGAATACACAATAATATCATGTTTAACTAGGGTTATCAATGGGTCGGGTCGGGTTCGGATCAAGTTATATTATTTTATTATTATTTTTATCCAACTCGACCCGACTCATATAAAATAACTAAATATTTATTAATTATTTTTATATAATTATAAGAAATAAAGTATTAATTAATTGATAATTAATCTTAATTAGTGTATATTTAAGCTTTGATTAGTACTAAATCATAAAATTACTTCAAAAAATATAATTAATCGGGGTCAGTTCGGGTTGACCCAAATGCAACCCTACCCGATTCGGATCAAAAAAATCAAACCTATATCCGACCCATTTATCTTCGGATCATGTTAGGTCAGATTAATAATTAACACCCCTATGTTTAACATATTATTATTCTAACTATATTATTTTTTTAAATCATTAAATAAATATTTAAACATAATAAAATAACTAAATAAACTATTAAAATTATAATAAATAATAAATAAATCATTAAATAAATAATTAATCAAAACAGAAAAATTTATAAAAAATAAATGTGATCGAGTTTGAAATTAGATCCCTGCTATAGGCATGCTATAGGGACCGAATTTCAAAATTCTCTAATTTTACCCTTGTGGCATCTCATTTTGTAAAAGGGGCCATCATTTTTTTTTTAAAATCAAATAATTAATCCGAATAAACAAATGAACTAAAAATTTGAATAATTACTCCGTTTCACTTTCCTTTTTTTGGAGTTTTAAAATTTGAATAATATTATTGTGTTCAGATTTTGGATTTTAATACAAAATGAACTAAAAATTTATATTTTTTAAAAAAACAATTGCTCATAAAGGTGGATCGAACCAATAATTCCAGTACGTTGACTGGATTTTGAAATTAATAAAAAAATTGATGTTAAAAAGTTTTGACCAATCTACTCATAAAAATAGCATAACGGAAACAAAAAAAAAAGATAAAAGGCAATACTGCGAATCCTTTGATTTACGTAACATGAAACAAATGTTGCACGAGCTATTCTACTTTAGCCATTTTTTTAATTAAAAATCTTAATAACCTCAGAATGTAAGAAATATTATAAAATTAGTGGTCGACTATTATTTATTCCTCCAATCCGTGTTCACCTCTACTCCCACTATGCACCCCATTCTAAGACAACCTTTAGACAGATCCGGCATTCATTAAATGTAAACCGTAAACCAGTAACTAAATGGATTTAGCACCCACTGTCTTTTCTCACACTGATACACCAAGTGCACACAGATTTGTTTTTCTTTCTCACTATTTTTTAGACGGACTGAGCTACTGCTTCCACAGTTAAGGGACGTAATTGATAATTGCGTCCCGTGAGCTGCATGGGACGGACCTTGCACTTCCATCCAAATTTATTTCTCGATTTTTCACTAACCTCTATCTAATTATTTAATTTTGCTTTAATTTTGACTATTTAAAGAAAAAGGTGCAGAGAATGGGGCCCCGGCTGTGGCGAAGTCCTATGCATCAATTCTTTCACAAATTGTTATAATTATATGGAAGATTTTATTTATTAATTTTATAATGTTTGAGACAAAAAAAAAAAAGGGCTTCAAACATGAAAAGAAAAAAGATTGTTTATAGTTTTTCGAAGAAGCATATAAAGATTAAAAAGATATGAATTCAAATTTATTTTTTCATACCACAGATAAGTTATTCACTTGAACGCAAGATTATTGCTTGTAATGCCTTCATGACGTAATAACTGCACTTGTTACCCCGTCGGTTGCTTTGAACTTTAAATTTACAAAGTAACAAACAATTTCAATGATCTCACAACACTTGTATATAAACCCCATTTTTTTAAATAATCAAACACTAACTCTTTAGCCGTGAAATCTAAATAAGTCGAAACTAGTTAAGTATCAAAATCCGTTCAAATGAAAATTTGGTGGTCGCTCGTTCACATCCTTTTCAATCCAATACCAAGTCGCGAGTCGAAACAAAAACACATTCAATAAAATTTGTTCTATTCCGTACATAAAAATAAAACTTCAATATTAATCATTAAATTACTTAAATTATTTCTTATCAAAATATCCAATAATTGAATATGAATTTATTGTGAAGAGGTCGCTTTGTTCCTTTTTATCTTGATTTTTTTTTTAACTTTTAAATGAGATAATCTAATTATCGTGGAAACTCTCAATTTTGGTAACTACTATATAATATAGCTTCTTATTTTCGTAACTTTTTGTTTTAGCAAAAAAAAATTGTTATTTTTCTTTACAATGAATGAATAATTTTATTTTCAATTTCAATAAATAAGAACAAGTTATCAAGACAATTTCAAAACATTTATAATAATTATAATATAACTATTAGCACATTATGATTGAACTGTTTATGCATTATGAAAGATGTAACAGTGAAGGCCCAACTGTTAATAATATTTTCTAAAAAATAATTTCTTCAATTTATTGAGAAAAAAAAATCTTCAAAAGCCTTGACAATAGACGCTGAACATCCCCAACAATGGAACAATCAGAGGCAATGGAACAACCAGAGGCGATGAAATGTCTGATCATTAACCAAGGGCATGGTGGCAATGATTATGGAGGTCATTGTGCTACGAAAAATTTGGAAGGATCGTGGGAGCCTAAGACAAAGTTAGATATCTATATTACTTTTTGTTTTGCTTGATATGATATAATGATTTATTTTTCATTTATTCATGTGTTGATATATATGTGTCTTTTTCCTTGAAGTGGTACATCTATATGGGTTTCATTAGTTTCAAATTATGTAATCGCTGTGATTTAGACTTGATGTAAAAACATGGTTGTGGAAGGGCCCGATTCAATTATCAGAAAATAAAAAAATCTGATAATAGTTTGAAAGCTTTTTTCACTCTCACTAACAAGTTACTCATGATAGATTTCACTTATTTTCATTTAATTTATAAAATCATTTAATTAGCATACACCTAAAAAAAAGATAAAGTTTATTCAAAATTTATTTGTAAAATTATTTAACTAGCATACACCTAAAAAAATAAATAAAGTTTATTCAGTATTATCTCATTTTTCAATTGATTTGTTAGTTTTCTCCAATAATTTATAAAAAAATTTAATTCATTTTCTAAAATTAGCGGTTATTAATTATTGGATTCATTACTATCATGTAGATGTATATGGCTTTCAATTACTAATTTACTACCTTTGAAGTTTTGAAAGAAGTTTAGTAAATTATAATTTATAGAGCATTGCAAGCGTTTATTACCTACCAAGATCATAAATTTCCTGTTTAGCTCATAGATTTTGCATGACTTATTTAAATACTTATTAATATCTAATTTAACAAGTGTCGTGCATATGGTGCATAACATCGTACAATATGACATATAATCTATTTAATCACATCAACGTACAAAACCAAATCAACAAAATATCGTCATCTAAATCTACCCATCGAGATGGGTGCTGCGCGTTAGATCGAAGAATGGATGGTGAAAAAAAAAAACCTTTGAGGAAAATAAAAATTACCGGATTTTTAAAATAATAATCTAATTAATATTAAAAAAGACATCCCTTATCAATGACGGTGGTGCTTTACAAACGTGTTAGTGTCACTGACGCGTTTGTACAAAAACGTCACTTTCAATTTAGCTGATTTAGCCGATTTAAATATGTTACAACTTATCAATTTTGTTTATCCATCAGTGGAAGTACGTCATTCTCATTGACGTGATTTATTGGTAAAAGTAACTGAAAAATAAAAAGACATCAATTAGTGTTTTTTTTGTAACAAAGCGTTAGTGGGACTGAACCTATATTTATCATTTCTATTATTAAAATTATAATTTAGTAAAATTTATCGTTAAAAATTGGACTATTTCTTTAAAAATCACCGCAAAAATTGCACTCTTTTCCGATTTAGGATGATAAGGTAGTGCCGGGTGCGCATCCTCTCCAATTGGACAGTTTTCATTGGAGAGGTCCTGCATACAGCATGCTTGATTGAGAATTGAGATGATGCCATATGGCACCAACTTCATCCTAAGAAAGCGATGAAAAAAAATTAATTATAATATGAGAATGTCAAACATTTCCCCGACTGCCAGTCTACCAAGTATCGACTCTCAATAATGAAACAAATACCCATTCAATTAATTTGACCTATTCCGCACATAACAAATAAAATTTCAGTAATAAGCATTAAATTACTTAAATTATTTCTTATTAAAATATCCAATAAGATGGATATAAAATTTTGCCTTCTTCTTTTTACTTTTAGATAGATAATCTAATTATTGTGGAAATCTTAATTTTGATAACTACTTTATAATATAACTTCATGTTACCTTTTAGTTTTAGCGGGAAAAGTTGTTATTTTTCTTTGCAATGAATTAATATTTTTATTTTCAATTTCAGTGAATGAGAAAGTTATTATTTGAAAAAAAATAAAAAAAAGAAAGGCAATCTTTTTTACTGTTTTAAATTTAAACAAGAACATCTGAAAATTGATATTACTAAAAGAATGATAAAAACTGAGGTAAAACAAAAAAAACAAAAGATAATAGTATAAAATGCTGGCAGAATTTTATTTTTCGTGCATTTTGGAAAATAGATTTTAGTTTTTCGTTCGTTTGCATAAAAGTGGTACTATTTTATTAACTTCCCATTTGTCATTTTGAAAGTTTTATGAGTTCTCATTCATTTTTTTTGTTATTAGTATTACCATTTTAATTTCTCCTTTAAAGGAAGAAAGTCAAAGTAAGAGAGTGGCCCAGGGTTTTGACCAATATATACCGAGTTGGGCTATGATGCTATGCATAGCATGGATCGTCCTCGTGTTATGCATAGCACGGATCGTCCTCGTATTTTTAAAATTTAAATAGTCGATCCGAACTATACAAAATAATTTTTATATAAATATCTCGATGTAGACTAAATTTTATATTTTTTTAATTTTGTTTACTATTTTTTTAAGATAGTTAAAAAATCACTTGATTTAATTATTATGAGTCATTCAAAAGAGACGATTTTCTAACTATCTTAAAAAATAATAAAATTCTAAAAAATATAAAATTTAGTCTACGTCGAGATATTCATACGAAAATTATTTTGTATGATTGAATCGATCATTTACACTTTGATAAAGAACTAATTTATAGCACGGGAATGATCCATACTATGCATAACATCATAATTGAACTCATATATACCTCAGATAAAATATTGTTAGTTTTGTTTCACTTTTTATTTCTAACCAGCAACCAGTACAATTGACTCCAATTTGTTAGAAACCATCAGATTAAGGATTGATCGACTTTTTAAGCATCAAACTTTCACATAAATAACATATGCAAGGGGTGATTGAGCATTTAAGCTATTAATTGTTACAGAATTAAAAACAAAAAAAAAAGGTGAGATTGAGTATTTATATTTTATTTCTGTAATGTATCTGACTTTTTTTTTAAAGTGACAAAAGCCCCCCGTTCTCATTTCTTTTCAAAAGCGATCTGATTTTCTTCCATTATCATCAGCAGTTTGTGGTGCTTATCTTTCATCTTCGTCATTATTTTATTTTGTTCTACTTTTACTGCAATTAAGTTCAGACCATCACTTACGCTAGCTATATGTCTGGACTACTACTTATTTTTTGGAGCCGAAGGCGAAATGCCTACTGTGTTTATATTATTAATCCTTATCCTTACTCCTTATAAAAGGAGCTTGGAAGAAATAATCTCAAAATGTTATCTGTCATTGAAAATGAATACTGACTGTTGGATTAAAATCTGAAAATCTAAATGAATCCAGTCTGTCCATTTTGGTTCAGAAAATTTCTTCTCCCAAAGGCTTTATTCTTTTCTAAAGTGAATAATGAATAATTCAAAATTATGCATGTTGTCTTTTTATGTCTAGAAAGCAACAAATATTTTTTTACTATACTAATTGCTTTTATCTTGAGACTAACATCTCAACTAGAAATTATTATTGTGCTGTCTTTTACTCTTCCCGATAGACACTTAACTAGTAAAAATAAAAGGAGTACATGATTAGAGTCCTATATGCCACATCGAGAAAGACGTTCAAATGCAGCAGTAAAATGCCGCATCGAGAAAGACATGAAACACTATTTTAAGTTATATCTTTTCCATAGTTTTTGTAGCTGGAATCAAAATGCTAATGAAAAGAAGAGGACAAAAAAGTAACGCTGGCTTGAAAAACGGTTGTAAATTTCTAGTTAGTCTTTTTTTTCTTCATCTTCATTCACATTTTGTATCAAAACATACGATGATGGTTACTTCCGAGTTTGAGAGTAGGTTCTTTATTTAGTCAGGACTGAATTATTATTTTCAGAAATACTAGTTTGACACATATCATAGTGATCAGAGCTAAATATTGATTCTGATTCAACTATTAGCTTCAGTGTTTTATACCCGGATGTTTGATATCGAGCTGTTGTTTTAACCATTACCCATATTTCTTCAGAAACTATCTCAAATAAACTATAAAAAAAAAACCATCCGAACCTGATGGAGCAGTACTGATTCGTACACTAATTATGATGTTGAAATAACTAGAGAGCAGTGTCAAACCAACATGATATTTCCCTGAGTTTTTATAGTGTAGTAAGGGTTTTGTGTTTTTTACTATTTATACTCTGCAATCTCTTCAAGTCATAAATACTGATTGTCTCGTCGGCAGAAAATATGCAAGCGGCACAAATATCGTAACCCACGCCGGTTGAAGTATTCAGAATTTAACTTCTATGATACACATTGATCAGAAATATTTTCATCTCTATAATTTAAACGATAAATCCTACTGCTAGTAGTTTAATTTTATAGCAAAATTTAATAGTCCAAATAGAAATAAAAACATACAATATTGATAAGAATAGAGTGGTAAATACGAATTTGGACTGGATCTATCGAAAAACACACTTTCAGTTTGAAACTCTTGCAACAGTAGCAATGGATTTTAAAGAAATGGCTAGAGGAAGATGAAAAAGAAGACTGCTTGGTGTATATATAAATAAATTATTTGAGATCGATTTTTAAACTCGGTCTATGTTTTTTGCTGCTTTTTATTAAAATATACACGTAAACATAAAAAAAACTTAGGATTAAGTTTGAAATTTGATTCCAGCATCTGAGACCGAGTTTCAAACTCAGTCCAGATTATTGCCGCACAAATTTAAAATCTTTCCATTTCCGTATTTTTAATTTTATTTACAAAAAAAATTGATTATCCGTCCCGATATTCGCGTTATAGTTAAGATACCAAAACTTATTTGAGGTCTGCTAACAAATCTTTACATTAACCCATCCGTTTTAATAATTCTGCAATGTTAGCACTTCAAATTTTTTAACTATGTTATATTATTTATGTTTTCTACCATTTGTTTTATTCTTTTCTTCATTTATCTCAATCAAATGACTCATATTATTTATCTTTCTTCATTTAAAGAAATGATATGATATCTCTAAAGTACAATTTAAATAATAAAAATAATATAACTCTTTATATTTAATAAATTATTATGTAACTAATTATAATATTAATCATTAAATATATTTTTAAAATATTAAAAAATATATTTCATTTAAATTTTCTAACAAAAATTATTTTACAGAAAAATTAAATTTTAAATATTTAATTATGTATATATATTATATTATATTTCTTCAGAGTGAAATCCGATAAACATCTGTATAAAGACTAGCTATATACCCGCGCGTTGCAGCAAACTCTTTTATTTAAATATTAAAATATTATAAGATAAAAAAATTATATTGATCTAATATTAAATTATAAATTCACCAAATTATAGAGAAAATCTATAATAAAAATCAGATTTAATCTTGGATGAGATTTTCTACACAGTATCAGTTAATGATTCATGAGTTTATGGTAAGAAAAGTGAATTATTCTAACATATATTATCACCATTAATTTCTTATCAAACATGCACAAAGTTGCTAAATAAAAAAAACTATATTATGGAAATAACAGTATAGATGAGAAAGAAATGGAGAGAAAGAGGGGATCAATGGACGCGTTTATGTACGTCCGATTAATCGAAAATAGCATAGACCGTCAGATTAAGGGATAAAATGGGTATTATTAAAAAAATTACCATGATAAAAAATGGACCCTCCAATTCTTAGATGCTTTATTAGATGTTTCATTCACATCGGTTTTATATAATAGTATAGATATATAATAGCGATGCTGTAGCCCTAAAACTATTTTGTCCGTAACCTGCACAATATTTAAATTTTCAGATACTAATACCAAAATTATTATTTTATTGTCGAGTACTGAAACGAGCACAAATTAACCTGATACTTTCTAATACGTGGCTCGTGAATATATCATTCCACGTATTGATTTGCTCTTAGCTTTTACTATTTTTATTGAATGTTCCATATCTACAATTTAAGATACTCCAGTTGAATTATTGTTTTCTTTTTGTTAATTTGGGATATCAATTTGATAGATTTGAAATTGATACCTAAATTTGATTATGATTTCTAGTTGTTTTTATTTGATTTGTGATCTCAATTTCATGAATTTTTTGAGAGAATTCATGAAAATTCTGATCGGTGTTCAGAATAGACAGATTTCTAGACTGTCTGATGTTGTGACGTGATTTTGATATCTTTATGTTATCCAAATGACTTGGCGTTCTTCATAACTATAGAACTCTCAATAAACTTTTCAGAAAGTCAATGAATTCATTGATTGGATAAGTATAGTGAAAGTTATGACAATCGCAAATAGAAGGTGTCATTCTGTCAGAGTTCTAAAATCAGTGACCTTTCTGTAGTGCGGACCAATTTTTTCTCATTTGGTAATTCAAAATTATGTGAAATTTTAATGCATTATAGTTAACTTTGAGATCTATCCAGAAATTCTAAGAACATAAATTTTGGATTTACGAGTAGAAATTTATGAGGGTCGTAAGAAAGATCATTCTAACAGATTGTCAGAATAAGATGATTGATTTTCTGATTTCATATAATATTTTTTTATCTTTTTGATACTTTATAAATTTTATGGTTCTCATGATTAGAAATATCTATCAGAGAGCTTTTCAAAGAGGGTTGAACCATATTATTTGGTTAAAAGATGAAGGAGATATGATTTTTTTCAAATCAGATTATCGGCTGATGGGCTGTCTGCTGTTAGTTTTGGAATTTTGACCAAAACTGTGATAATCTCTTATTTCATGAAATTTTGATATAGAAATTAACTAAAAATTACATAATTAGTAAGCCAATATGGTGTAATACTTATCTAATTAATAAATTAAGAATTTTTTTTATTTGTATCTTACCATAACTGAACCAAATATAGATAATTGACAATATGTACGATATTATCTCATGTAGTTCTATAATGTAATTTGATGATGCTATGATAGAACTTATAGCACAATTGTATGTGACTATTACTTTTGTATGATATATACTTATTGGGTGAATATGAATTGGTAGATTGATGAATCTTATTCATATTATGATATTTTGCTCCAATTAAATTAATTAAGTGTAATATTATTCGGTTTGCAAGATTTGATTGGGGACATAGTCATTCTTTTGGTTTTGTGACCGAAATGATGCTATATTTAGATTAATTATGATTGTATAGCAAAATTATTAAAAGTGTTAATTGTGTTTTGTCTCTATATGAACCGATGAATTGGACTTAATTTGTGTTAATCGTTGATCTTATTTGGATAATTTATTATATATATTTTGAGTTTATAATATATGAATGGTACAATAAGATATGCCTACATTATTAAGGTAATATATATATATATATATATATATATATATATATATTTGCTTGATAATAATATTATTTCTTGATTGAGAAAGAAATAAAATATTTACTCTTTTACTTTTGAAGATAGAGTAAATGAAATACTCTCTCATGTTGGAGATAGAGTATAGCTTCCTCGATTAGAGATAGAGCAAGTTGCATGTTAAGAAATTATACTAGATTTCTCATTTAAAAGATTGAGTATGTGACATAATATGTGATTATGTTATGGAAAGCTTGGTAAGATGGTCTTTGGATATAATTGAAAGTTGTTATGGCTTAGAGAGAGTCGGTAATAACTCATTGTAATAGTTTGACTTGACAAGCATACTGTGAGGATAATAGACTGAACCAAGCATATTCAGATATTAGGTTAGAGACATGATAGCACAAAATGAGTTGATTTTTGATCAAGTATGTTCTTATTGAGGAATTAATGGATCTTGAGTGATTACATGTGAAAAAAAAATACTCGATTTGCATTTGTACTTGATAATGATCCTCATAGATATATGTATTTGAATTTGATAATAAAATTATATTTATTGTTATTCAAATAAATATTAGCACTTATGGTAGTATGTCGATAGACTGAGATTGGCTCGCTCACACGAGCAATCACCTCTGACACTTTGAAAATGAGCAGAGATGAGACTTAATTAAACTAGCGACGCATTGAAAGTGTGCGGAGTTTAATATTTAATGTCGCCTCAGATTTAGCTGAGATGAGACTTTCATTAATAGTCGACATGAATTGTACCCAACAATTCATGAAGTTTATAGAGAGCCGAGGTGGGAGTTATCCATGGCGCTTGGGAAGCGAGCATGTGAGGACACCGGATTAGTTACATTGGAAATAACCTGCACCACGAGCATTTAGTTAGATCTAAACTTATACGGTGTTTATTTTATAAATATACGTCTGTTATAGAGCAGATTATTCACCGTAGCATGCATTTAATACTGTATGTGCTTAGACGACACAAAAAAATGAGTTGAGTGACCTGAGAGTCAGAGATCCTTATCTCCTCATTGTGTGAGTTCCTAATTACGTATTCTTATGGACATTTGACTATGTCATAAGGAAAATGATCAATGTTGCTACTTTAGTATGCTACCTATTGCCATGAATAATTCGATCTACTGGAACATTACTGAAAAAATAGTTGATTCTAATTTAAGTGACATGAGGTCGAAAGGGAATATTGATTGATTTGCATCCTGACTTACTTGTATTTACGGATCCGCCAATTATGTTATGTGGACATATATTGGGAATACATGTGATGTCGAGAGGGATGAGACATGTTTCTCGAGGGATCGAAAATGCCTGCAATATCATAAGTCTAAGGTATGAGATACATATATTATTATTGTTTTAAAGGGAATGTCTCTAGACTGACTTTAAAAAGTTTAGTTTATGAACTCCCGAATTGCAAGTGTATAACTAGTCGTATGACCTATTTGTCGGTATGAAGACTCTTGATTCTCATCAATAGTCTCCAAGAGTGAGATGTTGAATTTATATGGTATGTATGTGGACCAAATGAATTTGGGCTGAAAAGGTGCATTCGCACCTATTCAGATGATCTCATCTCTATTTATGTTCATATATTGTGTATTTTTAAAAGATACAGAAGAGAACAGAAAATAGTGTTTAAGACATTTAAAAAGAAGAGGCATAGGTGTCATTCACAATTTCCCCTTCATTTCGTGGACTAATATTCATTTCTATTTATCATGTAATATGTTATTCAATTATCTTCATGATCGGTTTCATATAACTTTTCTTCCTTTGACATTATTTTTAAATTTGCCATATAATTTAAATATTTATGGTTATAAATGATCTACTATAAAGAGAATGATCCAGCCGCGAAGTGCGGATATTGCAAGCCTAGTTAAAAAAAAAAAACTCAGCAACAAAGTTCTTCATTTAAAATTATTCAACGTTCATTCACACAGAGTTCTTCAATTTTAAAGAATTTTCAGATGAATTTGAGGCATAATTCCATTGGAATGCGGCCACCCGATCGACCCCTCAAACATATTTATTTAGTAGTTAACGAGTGGCTACGCATCAATACAACTAGTATTTGACTGCTTATGTAAAAAGCATTAGTCCATTTTATTTGCATGAGGCACCATGCCAATTAAAAATAAAATAAAATAATAGCAATCTAGTGACGACATCAATTACAAGGAATTATTCAACTAATATGAATGTTAACTAAAGCAAAGAAAAGAACATAACAAAATGCAGAAGAAAAATGAGAACCAATGTTTATCTAGCGTCAAAGATTAAAAAAATAAGCTCCAAACCATATTTATATTTATTTATTATACCACAAGTCATGGGTGTATGATGTGAAAATACAGATAACATAAGGAAAAGGAAAGGAAACAACAACCCAAGAGGATTGTTAAAAAAAAATAAAAATAAATAAGAAAGCAGCAAGATGCAGTAATCAGCTTCAAGCGACATAAATATTCCGTGCTAAATTTGGTGATGCATGAACTCCATCGTGGGGCTGTGGCAACAGGAACTCATCCATGTATGCCGGCTACCTGAACCATCTTCTACATGGTGTTGGTGGTGTTTCAATTTAGGGTCTGTTATCTTTATATATCTAACAGACCTCACGAAATCCCTGCATTGTTTAACTCATATAGTATATTAGCTACTCATGACTCATGACATCATGACATTGATTGCAAAATGTTGAAGTTGTTTTAATTAGTATCAGATATCACGGACCAGACAGTCTTTCTTTGCAAATGATTAGTATCAGATATCAACACCTAGCTCTTGCAAATGAGGTCCCTGACTTTTTAATGTGTTATAAAACCCCTGAACTTTGTTTTGTTCAACCAAGCCATCATGGTCTTTATTAAAGTTGGCCCTCAAGACCAGAAATTACATGACAATTAGATTTTGCGACTATATGATGAGTAAATAAAAAAAAACTTGCTTTCATTGAAGCACCTTCCAATTTGACTCAATGAATTTTCTATAAACATTGATGGAAGTTCTGTAATACAACAGCAACAACAAAGCCTTTAATACCAAATAAATTGGGGTGAGCTAGAAATGAAAATTTCCCAAACATCTTTATGGAAGTTCTGTATCTTAATAAAATTATTATTCCCTAAAAATTTCCAGGTGTAGCATAGTTGCAAATAACAGAAAGTTGTCCAGGAGGAAGGCAATCCAAAATCATTTGTAAATTTTAATCAATCAAACCCAACTGGCATTCCCACCTGTCACATGTAAAATATCCATTCAAACCAAACATTAAATGTGACAAAAATCTAATCTAATCCTCCCCCAAAAAAAAAAAATTTAACACCCAATGTTCATAGAGAAATGGACTATAGTAAACCTAATTATTTCAACATGATAAAATTTTAAGCAAGAATGTGCAAGTCTCTTTCAGCAGATGATCCGAAAACATGAATGGTCTAAAAATCGGAAAAAGTATAATCCAACCCCCAACAAAAAGACCAATTTGATAAAATTGGCATTCATGTTCAACCTAGTTATGTCAACATGAGAAGTTCTAAGCAAAACAGGATATGCACATTTCTTAATGTCTGAAAACTGGAAATCTGAATTGGCATATACCAAAGTACCATATAGAACAAAAAAGATAAGTATCCCATTCCAAATGATCCCAAAACAGAAATTATATGAATTTCATTCTTTTTTTAAGAATAGTCAATTTACCTCCTAAAATTGTATTCACCATAGAAAAAAAAAAGAATATACAGAAGGAGAAGAAAATATCTTCAATGGACAAACATACTAACAAGATAACACTTGAAGAACCTACGTCAGAGGATGATAGGTCAGTGCATCATACCCTTATGGAGAATCAAGACAATTAAGTATGATACTATCAATGATGGAGCTTCCTTAATGGAAACTGGGCCCCCACCAACCACAGATTGAAAAGTTAATACAGTTAGAGTAAATAATTTGCATTTATTAAGGAATAAATCAAAGACCGCCCCCACTCTTACCCAAACATCTCTCCCATCATTTTTTTTTGGTAACTCTCCCACTGTTATTACAAAAAAAAAAAAAATATCTACTCTTCCATCATTTCACATCTTGAAAAAACAAGTTCTCTTTTATATTGTCTAGAGATTGATCAGAGAGAAGCTAAAAATACTTCAGATGGATATTATGTGATGACTTTGATGTAGTACTTTGCGTGCAGATTGTTTTTTTTTTCAATTGAAAATTTAGTTCTGATGGGTAGAAGGCTAGGCCAGTGGCCCCACCTACATTTTAGTTGAAGCTCTGCTACTGGATACTATGCACAATTGCTAAATAGTTAGTTAACCACGATAATTTCAGTCATATTCTTTAACAAAATGTAATTCACAAGTAAAAAGTACTACACTTCAGGAAGAGCTATGGGAGAAACTGAGATTACCTGAACATAGATTATCAAAAAAGTACACCTTAACTGATCAATGAGGTACCTGAGCCGACTTTTATTTTTTATAGGTCTGAAGATTAATTAAAACTGAATTGGCCCAAATTACCATGTTTACCATTTCTATATCAAGCAACGTTCTTCTCTTAGTATGTTTTCCTCTATGTAGGTTCTTCAAGTGTTATCTTGTTAGCATGTATGTTCATTGAAGATATTTTAATGAAACTATATCACAATAACTGAAGAGAAAGAGCTTACTGCCATGGTTCTGAACCAAAATGCAACTCCCATCACTCGAACTCCTGAAATATGTTATTTCCCACCCTTCTTTATCAGGAATGTTATTTAGTAGCTCCTCTATTCCAGATGACGAAGCAATGTTGTATTTCAATTCATTGTATCCAGAAAAATGACTGATATTTATGACATAATATGAGGTCCTAAATGAAGAAACAAGTACCTACAAAAATATGTATACAATATTTAATCCTATGTATCCAAGATAAACATCAATGACAATAACTTCTCAAGTCTTCCTAATATTGTTGTGGAAGCAAACTTTGCTTCTCATGCTGCAAAATTTATACAGATATACAACATCTAGGCTGGATTTTCCCTGCTTTCACTTATGTGACCATCCGAACTTGATGATTTGATGGTCAAGATCAGTTTAATTTGTTGTTAAAATTAAAGGTCATTAAGTTTCAATTAAATCAAGGTCATCCATTTGATATTTCAGGTATTCTAAAATTAACTAAAAAATAATAATCTAATAGTGCTGCAATATGCTAAAATCTTCAAAATGGCCTCCATACATACCATTATATTTTTTGGCTTTTCCTCACAAAAAGTTGTGTTGAGACCTGTTGCCATCTGCATAACCTAGAAATTATAAATAGTAAACCTAGATCAGGAACACGAGAAACACTAATTATAGTAAATGTCAGCTTTCCTCATGTTTTCCATACAATTATTAGAACACTGATAAAACAATGTCTTGTCGAACAGAAAGTAGAAAAAAACTTTATTGCAGATAAATGGTAAAACTGCATTAAATTGGGACAAAATGAGGCTTAATTTCTCAGCTGATGATGCTTGAGATTCATCTTGTTAGCATTTTTTTTTATACCCAATGCATATTGCATACATAATAACATGCAATATGTGTCTGACATACATCTATTATGCATGAATATTTTATTAATATTTGTAATATGGTCACTGATAGGTTGGGATACATGCATCGCTCACACATCTGATATGCCTGAATGTTTTATTAATGTTGGGGTTTCGATCGCTGATACTTGGTCCTTAACGTATAAGATGCTATACCCATGTCTTATTGATGGTGCTGAATATATAGAAGATATAACAAGGTAAAAGACTCTTTAAAATTGCTACATTTTTTTGCACAGATATCCTGCATGTGCATGATTTGGGTGAGTTTCGGTACCAATAGTGTATCAGATATTTTCAGAACTTCAGTCTGATAGATTACAATCCAATCTGTCAACTTTTTAGCTAATTGTGCTCGAAACTAGAACTTTTTCATTTACAAATTCTAGGAACTTGGACAAAAGTTTGAGAATAAAATAAATACTAAATCATTTAATCTTATGTATGACTAGTTTTGCCAATCTAAGACCACATTTTTAATGCTTTAACAATTCAATGCCCAATGGTCCTAGTGAAAATAAAGAGACATGGTACTAAAAGATTTGATCTCTGGAAATGAAAGAAAACACAAAATACAATACAAATATACCTGATCAAGGCTAAACGATGTCCGAAGGCTCTTTGGAGCTCCAACAAGATCAAGTTTTGATGATTTGAGAACCAAGCGTAGAGATGCTGGAAATGTTCTTATCCCACTAAAAGAAAGATCCAAGATTTTGAGGTTGATAAGTGTCCCAATGTCACTGGGTAATTCATAGAGATTTCTGCATGACTTCAGCCGTAAGATATGTAGGTTCCTCAAACCGCTTATACCAGGAGGAATTAACTTCAAATAGCTACATTCTTCTAAGTGTAGCATCTGTAGATTATCAACTTGCCATAATGTTGAAGGAAGCTTCTCGATTCCCGCATAACTAATGTGCAGATAACGGAGGTTGACTAGATTACTGATGTTGCTAGGCAGTTCTCTTAAACGATAGCAATAAGATAACTTCAGTGTTTGCAAGTTGTAAAGGAGACAGATTGAATCAGGTAATTCTTCAAAATCAACCTCCTTGATTCCAATATAACGCAGATGCTTCAGCCTACAGCTAGAAGAAGTCAAAGCATCTACATTGGAACCTATCAATCCAAGTACACGCACTAATAATATATCAGTTAGACGAATGGAAGAACCATGGGGCTCTAAACTAGCATTAAACAAAGTCCTCAACAAACAAGGTCTAAAGGACAGGCGAGGCTTATTTCCTTTTTTTATATATAGATGACGAGTTTTGTCAGATAAATTACTTGACTTCTCATCCATTATGGTATGGATTTCTCCCACAGAAAGAGATTTTGCAAGATCATAAGTAACATCATGCAAAATGAAGCTCCCTTTGGCACCAAGTAATATGAAAGATCGCATTTGTAACTCATCAAGATACTCCTCCCCTAAGTCTTCTGCTCTTTTTCTTCCTTTGGGCTGAAGGAACCCATGAGCCATCCACATATATTCTTCCTTTGGGCTGAAGGAACCCATGAGCCATCCACATATATATAATTTCAATCTTTCTAAGACGAGAACCTTTAGGGAACAAGGAGCAAAACAAAAAACAATCTCTCAGCTTATATGGCAGATGATAGTAGCTGACCTTAAGTGCGCGAAAAACAGGATTGAGTTCATCAGATTCCCAAAGCTCACTATCCAAAATCTCCTTCCAACTTTCTTTGTCTCTGTTGTAGTGTAAGACTCCTCCAATACATTTCACAGCTAAAGGTAATCCTCCACATTTTTTGATTATTCGCCTGCCAATTTCTTCTGACCATTCTCTTTTGGCTTTGTTCTTCCCACCATATGCACAATGCTCGAATAACTTCCAACATTCATGTTCAGGTAAGAGATTAAGTCGGTAAGGGGTAACAGAATGCAGAGTTTGGACTACACTATCATTCCTGCTAGTTACCAACACCCGCACGAATTTGGCAACTTTTAGAGGAAGAAATAACATTTCCCAATCATTTTGTTCGCATATTCCACACATCATCAAGTACCAAGATCATTTTCTTTCCCACCAACTCCTTTCGAAGCACCTCTTGGATCTTGCTGAACCCATCAAAGCTACTACCAAGTTTCCCAGTAACAAACTCACTGACCTCTTTGGTGAGCCTGACAACATCAAACTCAGGAGAAACATAGATCCATGCCATTACATCAAATATTGATTTAACAAAAGGATCATCATAGACCATTTGTGCAAGAGTAGTCTTGCCAATGCCACCCATTCCTAATATTTGGATGATTCGGAATTGATCTTCCCCTTCTTCATCCCATAAAATTCCAGATAACAAAAGATCAATGACTTTCTCCTTGTCATAGCTCCTACCAAAAATATCATCTTTATTCATCAAGTGGCTACTTATAGAAAAGTTTATGGAAGAGGCGATACCTCTCCTCTTTCCTTCCTCACTTGTCAAACGTAGGGCTTCCCTGTCTCTTGAGATGTCATCATATTGACTATTTATTTCTCTAATCTTCTGAATCATCTGCACTGAAATGCTCTCAGAAAAACTGAACGTGTCAGCATTTACCCTTTCATTGTTGGGTCCAGAATCATAAACCAAACAGTCAACTTTACTAAATGGTGTAATTGTTACAGTCGGCTTTACTTCCAACTGACATCGCAAGAGCTCATACTGGTATTCATCAAGGACATCCTCGACATCACTTGCAAGACGCTTGAGCTCTTTGAGCCACAGCTTGATTGCCTCATCGTGTATCTCCCTGTGCTCAACATCTTTGATTGTCGCCTGAACCCTCCTCAATGTTTTCTCCAAATTTTCAATTTGTTTCTTTAAGCTATCTATACCCAGTTGGTGAATGAAATTTAACACCCTTTTAATAGTTGAAAGAACTGATGAAACAAACTGCCTTGGCATCTCAACCTCTACTATGTACCCAATCTCTATGTGTCCATCCACCTTAATTTAGTATTTAATCTTCATCCACATTGCTCTAAAACCACCTGGTCATAGAGTATGTGAGAAGGTTAATTAAACATACATACTTATAATATGAAAACATAAGCAATTTCAACACATGGCTCCTCTAGGTCATGAATAAAAAGCGAAATCAATGCATAATTCATATTGTACTTTAATTTGAATCTTTTTGCTTCCAAATATGAACTATAAACTCAACACCACCAAGCTCTTAAATACAGTGACAAATCCATATCCACAGCTAATAGTACATTTTCTTCAGTTAATTATTTATACCCAAATGACAAGTCTCAGTTATCCAAAATTGTAAAATTAAAAACGATGAGAGAGAGAGGATTTTTTCCTAACGGACCAGACAGAGAACTTCATGGCATTAGAAACGGATTGTGTTATCCATCCCCCCATTTTACACCAAACTTTCTGGATTTGAACAAATTGCCCTCAGATTTTGGAGTTAATAGCAGCAATATGGATTGGATTTAGTAGATATCTCACATTTGGGATCAGACAAACACTACTCAATCCACATCATTCTAATTCTCTGCTCCATTCATTTTTCTAAATTTGGAATGATACATGTTACGATTCGAGGAAGCAGTTGGTATCAGTACAAGTTTAGAATAGCTCCAAGACTAATGAATTCGGCAAGGATGATTAATGAATTCGGCAAGGATCTAGAGCTACTAAAAATAAATCAAGATACAAAGCATTTTAGTACCTGATCGGACATGTATTCCATCGGTTCAGGAGACGCGCTTCAATAGGAACGCTTAGGAATTAGGACGGGTGCTTGGAAACAGAGAATGGAACTTCAGAGGGGAGAAGAAAATTCAAGAGGCGCTTTACAGCCAACCAAAAACAATCGTTCTTCCGATTTTCGTACGCAGATGTTTTCCGACTCAACGAAGAACGAACAGAAGCTTACATGCATACTTCCCATTCCATCTCCTCGCAATCGCAATCGCAATTCGCAGAGAGTAATAAAAGCAAAACCATTGACTTTGACTAAATAGCGCAGCGCATTCGTCATCTCAGACTCTCCCTCCACGGTGTGAGTTCACATCGCCAAAGGCCCAGACGGTTTAACCCAAAAGTCACCAAGTAGTGTTATCGGAATCAAATCGGACCGGACGGTTTAACCCAAAAAGTCGGAACCGGTCTGATAACTGATTTGTTAAATAGACCGCTTTCTGTCTCTGAAATCTGAATCGGAAAAACATACTGACCGGTTTTTAATAAAACTTGTCACTTTTTTTCGTAGAAAAAACCCGGTTTTACATGTCTATTTGAGTAGCAGAGTATACGTGGGAAAATGAGAATACTAGGGAGTGCAAAAATGGGATGGGCTTTAGTTAATTTATCTTTATCACTTTTGCAAACAGGACCTTGAATTTCATATATTATGAAAGATTCATTCAACCATGTAGATTTGAATATATCTATGTTATATATTATACTTATTCACTTATACATTTTTTGAAAGAAAATTATTATTGTTTTATTATTTATTTATGAAATCAATTTTTAAAATGACTTAAAAATTGTTTTTATCTCGATAAAAAGATTAAAAGATCAAGATTTTTAAATACTATATGACTATATCCTTCTAAATAACATTGTATCTCTAATTTACAAAAAAAGATAATTTAACTTATTTACCTTAAAATTTTCATAATTTTTTATATGTAATATAATGTAAGATAATATAATAGTATGCTACGTAATTAAATATCTATTTGCGACTTTTACAGATATTATATAATAATATGATTATTTTTTATATGGTTCTGAAATTTCATGAAATATACAATTATTTCAAAAACCAGTGATCGACCCGATAGTAGCTGAAGACCCAGTGACAATGGAAGGCCTGTCAAGCAAGTTATGGAAGTGGTGTTCATGCTTTGGCAGAGAGGAGTTGCTTCCCAGGAGCCCAACTGGACCTAAACTGGGCCGCCATCAAATAATTCTTATCCATGTTTCCATGTTTTTGTTGGTTTCTCTAATCATTCATAATACATAATAATAATTAAACTTTCAAACTTTTTAAGTATGTTACATCATCATTTTTTACCATTAATTTTATTAATTCTTTTCATCTACTTGAATTTAAGGGTTCATTTAAAATAGTATATCTCGCATCATTTAAAGTAATATGTGTAATATATTTAATGTGAAATTTAACTTTTAAAATGATCCAATTTTTTTATATGATCCTTTATAAATTATTATGTATTTAATTAAATATAATAATTATTATTATCATTATTATTTAGTATTTAAAAAATATTATGTCTAAATTTTTTTTAATGTGAAATTTTATTAAATATATTTAAAATTTTATATTATTAATTATTTATTTAAGGATTATGTTTGTCATGGATAAACCTGAATAACAGTCTAGTTTATCAAATTTGTGTTCCCTTAATTAGTATTTAGTTAGTTAACGGTTATTGGATTCATTAATATCATCTAGATGTATATTTTACTGAATCGTCTTTCTGGGGGATAAAAATATTTATCTTTTTTTTTTATTATCAATAGTATTAAAAGTTATGATGTTATTTGCTTAATAGTAGCAAGTAGGAGCTGCGGCCTGCGCGCATATTTTATATGAGAAGGGATCAGTTGACAATGGCTTATTTTGACAACCTTGACAATGGATCTCTAAAAAAATATAAAAAAAAATCTTAAAAATAAAAAAAAGTTTATAGATGATAAGCCGTTGTCAACTGATCCCTTCTCATTTTATATATGTTTAGCGTCTATCTACTTGTTTGTCTAACTTTCATTTTTTTCGTGCTTTATCGATGTAGCACTATAGCTCCCTTCACAGCTTCGTTTGTACCTTGTAGTCCCAATTTTCGTTTCGCCTCTATTCAGTATATATTCACAACATCCACTCTCCAAATATTCCTGATTATCTTTTTTGTAAATGTATTACCTATGTTGGAGCACGTCCTCATACATTATAATTAATTATGCTATAATAGTATAAACAGGATCTGCTTTATTTTTCAGATTAATTATTATAAACACCTTTAATTAACTAGAGTTGTTCTTCGGACTTTGCTCCGCCCCAACGCCAAAATAGTTATTGACTAATTAATTATAAAATATGAAATTAAACACATGATTTTTAAATATAAAAAATATGTGTAATAATAAGCAGTACAATTAATCAAACACATGATAATTTATAAATTATAACATAAAGATTTTGGATCCGTTTTCGATTTTTGAATGAAGAGGGGTCATTGGATCAAAATAGGTGAAGATATTTAAATAAAATTAATGACAAAGAACATTGATATTGCAACATTGCTAAGAAGCCTTGAAATTTTTTTTTTCTTTATGTATTATGAATGACAACATATTTTTTTTTCAATAAGAAATGCGAAGATCTGATGTTCCATTGTAAATAAGATCTATTTCATCCAGTGAAACCTAGTGTTTGTATCACTCTGGTACATTTGCTAACAAATAATTTTAAATTTTTGATTCCTCAAGCAAAAATCATGGTGGAGGTTGGTTTGGTTGGAAGACTAAGTTGCAAAATCCCCATTTCGATCTAAATTCAAAAGTAGATTAAATTTTTACCAAGAAAAAATGCACGAAAGTAAAAGAAGTGGCCCCTAGAGATGTAAAATCTTTGCAAAGTGCAAGGAATAGAGAAAAGGAGTTGGTTAGAAACCTCTCCCACCTTCAATGAAGCTGATATTGCATATGATATGGGCAGTTTTGAGACTGAGGAGAATAAATCTACAATCTCCATGGTTATTGGTTGGTGTTGAATATTACTATAATTTGATTCAGCAAAATAGGTAAGATGTTATTTAATATGGAATAATTAATTGTCCTAAATTTATTTTTGTGAAAGTGTAATGACCCAACGCATGAGACGTGATCTGGAAGAAAATTGAAAAAAAAAATTGTGTGGCAATGTCGAATCTAATGCTGACATGGCATCGCCGATTAGAGTTTTTCTTTTTTTTTATAATAAAAGCCGATTAGAGCTTTGATAGGTCTTTAGTTAGACTGGCAGATCGTGTCAAGAAAATACTAGATGATGTGTAAGTGCAAAACTATGTATAAGAGATGCACAAAAAGCTACTATAATCTATAAATTTTTTGTGTGTGTAAAAGATGGATCATCTTCTTCTATTCTAGTCGAGGCTTTATATAGAAGAAAAATGATATGAGGATCGTGGTCAGTTCATGATACAATTTCAATAAAAACTAACTCTAAAGTAGTCAATGTACGTAATGACAAGTCGGTATGTTTGACCGTATGATTTTGCCTTATTTTGCTATGTCATTTTGGATTATGATCAGATGTAACCGTTATTCATAATAATGACGGTTACAAAGAAATTGTACTTGAGATAAGTACTAGGATGATCTCAAACTTATGGATGTTAAATTTGAGATATGTCCATTCGAGATGTATGATGAGTGAAAGAGGCTGTAGACGATCCATTATAAATTTTATGGGCTAAATGTTTAGATTAGTTGATAAATGAACTTTTGAAAACACAACCATATCAAGATTTGACACCTTCATAAAAATGAAAAGGAATAAAAAACTGAGGCTGAAGGCGATTGCTGACGAGGACAACCCGGCAAACCATCGTGTGCTGGACAAAGCCGGGTTTAAAAGGGTGGGAGGTTTTGAGCAGAGACATTGTCATGTTTAGTTTCTTAGCTAGTGATGTTGTTTAATTCTTTTATTTATTTACTTGTTTATTTTGCTTCATGGATCAATTTTAAATTAAATAGAAGTGAAACGATTACATTGAGTGTCAGAACTGGAGTCAGTAGAGTTTTTTCCTTGAACCTCTTCAAATTAATTTTCTATTTTTGAATGTTAATTTCCTTTTGGAAATAGCCCATTTGATAAATATTTTGTAATTAGAAATGAATATTAAGTCTAATTTTGTATCAATAGTCCATATTGTCATTTGTCAACCTGATAGCGACAACAACCTAAAATTAAAGATTCAACGATTATACTTATTAAAGTACTAACCATGCTCTGCCCCACTCAGTCCATCTCTCATCCCTTATTGAAATCTAATGAAGGGAAATAAATTCTTTAAAAGTTTCTGACCACTGTTCCGAAAATAAATAATAAATGAAATAACAAGAAAAAATTAACAACTTCAGCTGTCTCAACCTTTCCATGTGATCTCTATGTTATTTAACAAATTTCATGCAAATTATTAGTATAGGCATATTAATGCTACAGTATTCGAATAAAAAATAAATTTTATAAATTATCAATTAAATTGGCTTTTGTAGGCGGCATGTGGACTAGAAAAGATATCACTGACAAAATTTTAATAGATAGCCTTGTATTGTATCTTGTATATGCAATAACTCCCAACTACATTTCCAACAAAGAAAACTTATCCACAGCCGAAAATTTTAATTATTGATGCGTTTCTCAAAGGACTAAATAAATTTGTGGTATTTGAAATAATTTGTGTGAATAATATGAAAAATTACTAATTTAATAGTACGGATGAATGCAAAATTTATCTTCAAATTAATATTAATACGAAAAATATTATATTAATTATTAAATTATGTATTTATAATTAAAATTTATATTAATTATTAAATTATCTTAATTTGTTATTTATTTTTTCTATAAAAATTAGATTTTTTTTTTATATTTTTAAAAGAAAGATACTAGTATTTGTTTATGTTTTATCCCGCATTGTGTACATTTAAAAGATACTAGTATTTGTTTGGTCAAGGAAAAGGCAAACCGCTGCAAACTAAATCCATCTATCAAGAAAACCAAAATACAAGAAAGAAAAAAGGGGGAAAAGTAAATTGTAACTAACATCCATCAAAATTTGCAGATACTGTCTCACCAAATTTCAAATGAACAGAAAAATATGCCCCTCCCCCCTCTTCCCAAAAATTGTTAGCTCACAAATCATTAAAATTATTCCCAGTTTCTATACCTTGTGAACTATTTTCAAGCACATTCTCTCCATGATGAATTCAAGCACTCTAATGCTCTGTCTCAAGTTACATAATGGATAGAGGTACTTCACCCACTACTCCAGCCCCAGCTGCCTCCATAGATTCGCATCTTCCAAATACTTTTTCATGTCTGGTTAACAAATATAAAAGTTAAGAAAGCATGTAAGTAGGGGAAATATATAGGAAACTAGAAATTAAAATGACAATAGTCATGCTCTCAGATATTGGCACAACATGTTAAATGTTTGTTAGGATGATTACTGAGCAGTTACACAGATTCATCTCAGATAATAATCTGGTTTTTGGTTCCAACTAATTATGTTATGGTTAATTTGCTTCACAAAAAAAAAAGCAATATCGAGGGAACATTCATGAATTCATTGAGGCCTAGTTAATATTAGTTGTACCTGGGATCTGGAGTACTATTCTGATTTCTGATCAAGAATAGTACCAAGTACTAAAATGGACCATGGTACAAGGTATAAATATTTTTTACAATCAAGTTTTACCACTTTACCACGGACCAAAAGAGTGTGGCAATAAACAAGCACTACGGACAAAATTGGGTCGCTTTCTGTGGCTGATCAGATTGAAATGGGTGGAAGTTCAAAGGCATGAGGCATCAATCCTTTTCGAAATTATTATTTTTTTAGCAAAAATCCCGTAGAAATTTCTTTTTCGAAATTATTAAGATATAAGAAACTTTTTGTTGATCATGACCTCAGGATCTCAGACCCTGACCGGGCTATAGCCTATAGGCCCCAATTAAATATTATCCACTTGTGGTTAGTGGACCCTACTATTATACCTTTCAATTATTATTGGAGGAAATTTTCTCAATAAACCTCTACTTTATTTATTATAATGCTTGGCTTATTTAAAACTTTCTAATTGATCATTGCATGGTTTTGTTATTGTTTGCTTAAATTATTATTACTTTACATACATTATTTGTTAATATATTATCCCCTATTTATAGTTTTTTTAGATAAAAATTAAATCAATTATTTTTTTCTGCTAGCTATATTTTTAATTGATCAGTGCTCTTCCCAACATGTTATATTTAGTACAAAGTACAAACATAGCAATCCTATAACATTTTA
Organism: Schoenoplectus tabernaemontani; assembly: GCA_037127355.1. Classification (NCBI taxonomy): domain Eukaryota; kingdom Viridiplantae; phylum Streptophyta; class Magnoliopsida; order Poales; family Cyperaceae; genus Schoenoplectus; species Schoenoplectus tabernaemontani. The sequence goes on along the minus strand of CM073745.1, from coordinate 2,085,663 downwards.
CAATTGATGATGATATTCAAAGAATGCATTAGGAAAGTGCTATGAAGTTAGGACTTAGGACATATGAGATATTCATCCATATATTAGAATCACAAGCGTCGCTGATTCATTGCAGGGATGTTGGATACAATCAATTAATATACTAGCCAGCTAGCTGGTTGTAGTTCTTTAGGATTATATATTTTACTTTTTAACATTTATGATGGGATCAATGCCTCATATCAATATTTTCTGTAGTTCAATTAATCCTGTAATACTTTACAAACTGGCGTGATGAATTTCACTAGAACCAAAAGAATAAATTAATGTAGAGAGATCACTTGACAATGGTTATCTTAGTAATCCTATAATGCAATTTTAAATAATTTAAAAAAACTTTAAAAATAGAAAAAAAAAAGGAAAAAATTGTATATATTTTGAGCCTTAGATTGATTGTGCTTTAAATTTCATGTAAATTGATTGTTCTTAATAGTCCATAAAAAACTATTTAATTGAAACTATTATAAATTACATAAATTCTAATTGTGTTTGATAAGATATTAAATGATGCTTAAATATATGAAATTACATGAAATATGAAATAAGTATAAGTTCGAATAAAATCAATAATTATTTTTTCAGAATTTATTTAAAGCTCTATTGTCAAATATTATTAGAAGACTAATTCTACTATGGATCGAGAAGATAGTGATTTTTACTCATCAATCTTCTTTCTTTAATCACACTCAAAAAATATTTTAACTATCCAATACCTTAAAATTAAATGGTCTAAAACTATTTCAACCCATCGCACACTCTCCTCTTATAAAATAGTCATTGTAAAATGATCCCTCCTTATTAAATAGTCATTTGTAACCAAATGTTAAAAAAATCAGGGGCTATTTTGAGAGTTCACATTATTAAATAATAACAAGAATAGTTTACAGTAGCTATTTCAGCTCTTTTATATAGGAAAAAAAATTACATCTACGAGTAGGCGTAGGCCCGCGTTAATAATTTATTTAGCTAGTGCCAATTAAAGAATAGTTTAATTATCTCCTGAATGCTACAGGGAATCAAAACGTCACAATAGTGACATTAGACTACACCAACTCTCTTAATTAATTTAATCGAAAAATAATAATCCTTTTCTTTTCCTTTCCTTTCTTTTTTTTTTTTTTTTTTGTGTGTAGGTTTGATCAAATGAAGTCACCCATAATGGGAGAACAGAGAATAAACCACCATATCAAAAATACAAGAGCTTACAGGAGCAACAGGACATTGATCTAATTGAAACAAAATTAATTTATACGAGAGTGATCAACTAACCTATAAAATTGCATTTTCATTGCCTTGCCCCTGTTTTTTCTTGCATTCATGGCATGATGTCAGTAACTCATCTAATTTGAAACCACCAAGATCACCATTTATCACGCAGTCGTCAAAAATATGTGTAGTTCTTGGATTAGGGCCATGTGAGATGACACAAGTGTACTCCTCTGACCGATCAGTTTCGGTTTCTTTCGGACTGAATATATACCCTCGCACCGGCGAAAGCAGCGCCAATTGGGTCTCTTTGTTCTTCACACCAAACTCAATTGAAGGAATTTGGATCTTGAGTTGTGATCCAAACAAAACCATCCGTCTGTCTTTCTTCGGCGAATTGAATAAATCGTGTTGGTCGTTATCTAATGCTTCAGCAAGGCCAAGTGAAGGCAGTTTTTTGGGAGTTGAGTGGGAGATAGAAGTGTTAGAAACAAAAGGAAGAGCTTTGGAGTCAAGTATAGAAGTTGGGCTCATTGATGAATCATTCTCTGAGAATATTTTTGGTGGTAAACCCATGAAGAGCCTTGGAGAGGGGAAGAGGGAGGGTGAAATGGTTTTTATTTGGTTTTTGGTTGGCGACATGAGATGGTGAGCTTCAGACATTAGGAGAAGAGAGCAAGAGAAATAGTGTAAGAGACAGGAGAGTTCTTCTTCTTTGTAGGATACTATTACAAGGAAATCTAAAGAGTGAAGAGAGAGAGAGAACAACACTAATTAAGAGTTCAAGACTACTTAAAAGCAGAGAAGAAATGTGTGTTGGTTCTGCTTAATTAACTGTTGCTCAGAGTCAAAACCAAGCTTTAATCAATGTAATATATTGATCAAATGAAAAGAGACTGCTCTAAAGCACCAATGATTGCATTTCTAGAAAGAGCCATGAAGGGTTCACCTAAAGAGGGAAGCAATCTTTAAAGGTGGAGACTCACAAGAAAGCTAAAGAAAGTGAATAGATAAGAGAGAGAAATTATGCAGTGCAACCCCTTTTTGTCAAAAACTCAAAATATTCTAAAGTTGTACTGGGGGAATAATTCGTATTCGATTATTTATACTAAAAGCCAACTCATGCATAGAGTAGAAAATAAATATATTTGTATGTGTACCTTTAGAGTAGAAAAGAAATATGTTTGGAATTTATTCAATATGCACCAGATTAAAGTGAGTGCTGAACAGTCGCATCACCTAGTATTTCAATTTATATTTTCAAATGTTCTTCAAAGAGGAAAAGCAGTATCCATCTTTTTCTAAAAAAAAAAGTAGTGATGGTACTTAGATATTTAATGTTCTGATGTTCATCAAACACAACCGTTTTGATAAGAATAACAGTTGAGATGTGTCGCACATAGACATAATGGTGATGTTCAATCAATTCACGCCAACAGAGGTTAGTTAATCTACGGGCTTAAACAAAAGAACTAATAGCTTCCATCTTATAACTATTAGATGATTTATCTGGGGCCAGATGCTGGGTTAGGCCCAAAAGTTTTTGTTTAACATACTGAAGCCCATACGTGACATACTCTCACAAGTCTACCAAATTTTTTTTTTGCATCGGGTGAAATTAATGTAAATGAATGAAAAAGAAGATGGTCAAACTCACTTAAAATCTTCGTCTTTGATATATTAACATTGTTAACTTATATATGCTACCACATACACTACTTCTGCTTGCATTTTGTTGCTTCTTTCTTGCACATACATGCATACACTTGTTTTCTTTTAAAGTTGTTATCTTTATTAACGGTCTGAAGTTTGACAAAATTGGTAAGATACTTCTTAGAAAAATTCAATTAGTCACGAATGACAATGGCAGGTCTTACTAGTAGTGACCAGTGAGTGCAGCCGAGTCAATTATATGTATGAGAAAGCTTTAGATGTTATATTATATGATGAGGAAATATTTTTATACCAATAAAATCTTTAAATTTATCATCAACTATTTTATCTTCTAACTTTTCATTTTCAGTTATATATCTGTTCTCAAATTTGTTCCCAATTGTTTTCTCTTTCAACTTTTTATTTTTAGTAATATTTTTATTTTTGAAAAGTTTTTATATTCTATGATCAAATATGAACACTGCTCATTTCAGTATTTTCATTTAATAAATATGAACACTGCTCAAATATGACAATGACATGTCTCATTGAATAAATATAAACATTGCTCATTTCAAGTATGAACACTCATATGAGTATTTTCACGTTTGTAGGGCGTTAAACGTTATTAAAAATAAATTTTAGTCAGTTCGAGGTGTTCATATATGTTATCATGAATATTCATACTGAAAATGAAACATTTCATAGCTACTTTGTGTGTTGAAAAAAATCGAGGATCTTAGCACATACTTAATTTTAAAATATCACTGAATTAATTTGTACATGCTTAATTGATAATTAGAGTGATCACTGAAAATGTGATGTTTGAGAATGATTTTTTGATACATTTAGGGTGTTCATACCTGCTATAAGTATGTATTCATACAGAAACTTAAAAGTATTTATATGTACATCAAAATCTGTTAAAAATTCAAAAAAATTACGGAATTTTTATAAGGGGACTAACTATCTCTTCTATCAGGGGCGTACCAAAGTAGGTGCCAGCCAACGCTCAAAAACCTACTTGATTCACTAAAAAAAAAATTTTATATAGTAGAAAATATTTTTTTAATCTAAATATTTTATTTTCTTGACTGGGCACCTTACCGCTCATTTCTAGTTTAAGCCCAGCATTCTATTACATATAGTCTGAAGTAGGTTTATATTATTTTGATGTTGGCATCTAATCCTTGTTACTGGATTCTAAATAAATAGGTCAATAAACAAGTGACTAGAACCTGAGGCTAAAAGATAAATCAAGCAATATCAATCAATTTAACTTCTCTACTATTCCAAGGTCCTATGAAAGAAAATTTAATAAAAAAAGATTCATGCTTTGAGTTGGTGCAAATCAATCAAGCGGCGGATGCGGCTGGATTATTTTTAATGTACTGAATAATAAAATAAATCCATGAATAAACAAAAAAAAACAAGAGCATGTGGCATCACGTGGGATGTTTTCAAAAATAAAATAGGATAAAGTATAAAGATCTCCTACATTTACAGTCAAGTCTTAAATACCTCTCAAATATCTTCTTATATTTTCTACATATTTGTAAATATCCTCTTTGTTCAACTTTTTCACCTTAAATTGCAAATATTCCCTTCTATTCGCACACTTTTCATTAAAATAATTCAAATAGCGAAGACTTTTACTGAAGATTCAAAAAAAATCATTATGCTTCTTCTTTCTACTTATTTTTTTTACTTTTTTAAAATGATATCGGTCAATTATTAGTTGAAGAAATAAATAGTATTGGATCTATGAGATTAATGATCATTATGTTGTATCTTTGATTGACTCCGAGGTATTATATTTAAAATCATATGCAAAATAAAATATTTTTGAGGTTTTGAGCAATATAATGTGATAATGGGATATTAGGTCGATTTGATGTCAGATACAATTTATTCTTATTGTAAATTAAAATAATACTCATCTATGTTATTTAAATAATATACTACTAATAATATGGATTGTTATTCTTTTTATAATATGAATTGTTATTTAGACAACAAAGAAGTTACGGTTGAGTTTTAAATTAAATTATGGGGTTACGTTTTATTTTTTAAACTTTAATATTAAATTGAAGGGAGTGGGGTATTTGCAACTATTTAGAAAATGCAAGGCAAACAATATTTAATTTGAAACTTGAGTGGGAAGTGTTTGTATTATCGAAAATAAAATGTTCGGGGCAAATAAAATAACCAGCCAAAAAACAATGATATCCACCAGTGACATTATGCTTGCATGAGCAAACACAAGGCATCTCCCATGTGACCAATCATTCAACCGTTCTTCTCTGGTGGATTGATATCATTGAACCGTTGAGAGAAAGACAGATATCAATTTATATAGAATAGAATGTCTTTTGATTTTTCTGGTGCTTTGTTTTATTTGGACTTTGGAGTGTATGATCATTGATTAGTTTCCTCCAATTATAAGAGAATTGAAGCACTATATATATTTGGAGATATGAAATTAATGTCATCATGTGCTGAATTTATGTGTCAAAATAACAGTAATAAGCACTACAGCTTATTTGTATGATAAACAAATTAATATGGAGTAGGAACATTAATTAATTTTGTCTTTGGTGTTCTTAAATCATTAACGTTCGTTTATATGGAGTTCAATCTGGGCGCTGCGTTGTGTTTCCACTTTCAATTCGGTCCCTCGCTGACTGGTGGGACCAAAAGTGCTGTATATTTCTATAGTTCCCCTTCTTTTTGGTTAAATGTTGAAAATCGTTGTGTTTCAAGACAAAAAGAAAAATAAATTCACGGACACGGGAAGAATTAATTTGCAAGAAACAAAGGAATAGACTTCAATTGAAATTCCTGTCGTAGTGCTATAAGCCTATAAGCCATGTTTGAACTATCAAACTCAGACCATTTTTAATGTAATTTTAGAATAATTTATCTGATATCCACAATTATGTCTTAGTTCCTAACTCTGATCGAACAAGACTTCTGTTGTCATTTTTTTTTTTGGGTTGAGACGACTAATGAGTACTGACTACCGACACATTTCTTGGCAGTAAATAACAAAAGTAGGTAAAAGAAACAGATTCAAGAACAGCATTTGGATAATTTTGAATACCAAAAATTAATAAAAGAAGAGAATTAGATTTGTTTCCGACAGTGCTGCTATCAATGACACCTCTGCCTCAAATCAATGCATGCAGTGTAGAAAACAAGGCTGAACTGCTACAGAGAAGAAAACAGTGTCAGGGAAGTTCACTGATCTGTTGGATCTGTACCGTTTGCTTTGATAAGGATGGATGGTCATGGTATACTGTCTAAAGTCTAAACCTTTAAACTATTTATCAAATTCATACAGAACTATATATCACATATGTTATTAAGAAGGGAAATTTTGATACAACTCATGAAATGAAGAACACAAATTGGATGTGTGATTTTTCACTAAAATCGTTACAAATAATTATGAAAAATAACGATGATTATTTTAATAACCATACAATACTTTTTCAGAAGCATTCGAATTGTATTTCGTTAACTCTGTTCTAGCACCTCTTCAATTATTTGGTTCATTCAATATTGTACTTTATATTTGTTTTATTACGAAATCACTATTTTAATATATTATTTATATTTAAAATAATAGATCTTCACTATGGATTAACTTCTCATAGAATGCAAATTTGAATGACATCATGATGACATAACACAATGTCCACCATTACACAATCACAATTGATTTAGTAATTAATTTATAATAGGGCTTTTATCGAGTCATCTAATATGAATATATGATAAACACGTTCAGAGGTTGGAAACATCGTTCGTTTACCCGTATTTTTTTATAATAAGAGTTAATTAATTTTTTATTTTTATTATTTAATATTAAGTATGGCAACGTATAAGTTTGATTGGTGTTTTGCGCAAACACGTTAGTCAGACTAATGTTTGTGCAAAAACATGACCAACGTTTTTTCTCTTTTTTTTTGAAAAAAGATATTCAGTTACTTTTTTAAGAAAAAAAAAAGGAAAAACATGCCAATGTTTTTTCTCTTTTTTTTTAAAAAAATATTCAGTTACTTTTTTAAGAAAAAAAAGTAAAAACATGACCAACGTTTTTTCTCTCTTTTTTTTGAAAAAATATTCAGTTACTTTTTTAAGAAAAAAAAGGACAATGACAATGAATGGCGTTTTCCCACTGATAAGTTCAATTCGCGAATGGTAGCCAGTTAGAGTCCATTTGAGGACTAATGAAAAGTTTATTATTAATAAAATTAAAAATTAAATAATGCTTACTATAAAGATCACAGTTCGTTTACACTATCATGTGTAGATAAGTTTTGTATCTTTTGTAATACTAGTGCACTACAGTACAATAAAAATGATTAAATTTTTAAGATACTTCTACAGACAATTATGTATTAGTAAATTTTCGGTGTAAATAAATTGGAGAGTGAACTAGAAGTAAACAGATGATGGTATCTAAGAGTTTGAAGGTCTTACCTTTCTTATATATCTAATAATCTAAACATGATATTCCTTCATGCATATAATATGCTAAGCTTATTGATCACAAATGTTACATATCAATTGTATACAGAATCCGAATTTCTTACTTATTTTTATTCATTACATATCAATTTTATACAGAATCCGAATTTCTTACTTATTTTTATTCAACTGTTTGAATTGAATAATATAGTTATATTTTCTTATCAAAAAATGGTTAGAAATATATGTGTGACGTATCCTTTCAGAATTCAGAGTGACATTGACATTTATTCGATACTGATATTTAATTTACTGTTTTCTTAAAAGAAAAAGGGAAAAGAACATTTAATTTGGTGTCCCTGATTTGTCCCTTATTTTGTATTTCAATTGTCAAAAAGTTGTGTCCCTGTGGGATCTATGTTCCATCCAATATTCATCCTGTGGACTGCTAAGAAAACTTTTAGTTTTATTTTTCTTTTTCTATTTTAGTTGTATATATATACCTTATTTTGATCTAAAAAAGCAATGTGTATGTCAATGAGGCAAGTTTACTAATTACTTATCAGGAGCAGCGACTCAGCGTATTATATTTGTTCCGTGATTTTATAAACAATTAACAGTCATCAAGTCTGTCAAATCGTAATATTCTATTTTTTTTTCTTTCATGAGTATAAAGTATAATGTATCACAAATGTAGCAACTTTCAATTTTGCCTTTCTCAAAATCTGTAAACTTCAATATCACTAGCCGTTATTTGATGATTTTCTTGTGTGTTAGAGATCATATATGCACGACAATATCTAATGAGAATCATGCAGGGATAAATAGATATTTATTTTCTTCTCATTTTGTTTGAGATTTGAAATTTTAATATTAATTCTCTCTCAATTATCACAGTGTAAATTATACATATTAACTAATTAATAAATGTGTAACTGATCTAATAGGTGTAGCATTGAACATGTTTCTCAAAACTATACATATAAAGGAACAGTTCTTCACCCCCCAGGTATTGACTTATTCAATCAGTTTAGCTGGTACAAATATGTTCCAATTAATAAGAAAAAAGAAGTGGTATCTTTCCGGGTGTAGACTCAAGAATAAACACATAATGTGTTTAAATAAATGAAACAGTACTTAGATTAATTATTAATACGTTTAAGAATACTATTGAGCCATTGAGCCACGTCACTAGTCTAACTAGAAATATACAAAGAGAGAGTGTTATGCTACTGTTAGTCGTGAAGTATAAAATATTTTTATAATTTATATTGTATATCTCATTTTCGAATTCAAAATATCGATCCAACCATTTAAAATTTTCTCTATATTAAAATATGATTTGAGATCAAATTTTCTATTTTTTTTAGAGGTTGAAAATGCATTGAGTTTATGATTTTTAATATGAATGATGTTTTAACCCAAAAAAAAATAAAAAAATCTAAAAATTTTAAAATTTGGTTTTCAAATATATTTTAATATGGAGAACATTTTAAATGGTCGGATCGATATTTTATATTCAAAAATGAAAAATACGATACAAAATATAAAAATATTTTGTACTTCACGACTAACGATAGTATATATATATATATCTCTCTATATATTTATATAGATTCATTCACGGCTCCTTTTCTGAAGAAAGTTTTATCCCTCTTGTGTACAACACTATTAGTCTTTCCTTCTTTTCTTTTTTTTAAGGATGAAACCCGTGGCTGTTTCATTTATGTAAAATGCAGCAGTTACATGCATGAGTCCTGCTAGCTTACATCATTCTCAGATAAAATTTGGAACACTATAAGCCTATAACAATAGCAGAATGAAGTATATCCACTTGCATCAAAATTTGTGCAAAATAAATAAAAAAATGTTCATCTAATCCGTCGCCCGTACCCTGTACAACATAAATAAATATTTTCAGGAAGATTTATTAACAGTGGTCTAATTTGAGAGACTTGATAATTATAATTAACCAATAATTTATATTTTGTATTTCGGTAGCCGAAATATAATGAATATAATGAAATTTTGCCTCCATTGAAATACTTCAAAATTTACAATCATCCAAATTAATAACATTCCATGAAACACCAAATAATATTGAAATTGCTCGAAAATTAATGCACATCCAATGTAAAAAAAAATTTAACATGTCTACTATTGTTCTTTTGCTTAATTTGAAACTTTTAGGATGTTTTGAGAAAATATTGTCAAGATAAGTTGTTGTCAATTAATATAGAAATTAATTTCTCTATCTATCCACAGATTTAAATAAATCTTAAAAGTCATTTTTCAATTATGTATGTACAATCTTAATTATATAAAAATTCAAATTAATATTATCTGTTCGGTTAACGAAAAAGAATGTGAAACCAAATTAAATATATTTTGTTCTGACCTTTTATAAATAACAAATAATATATTGGATTATTATAATTGAGAGGTGGGACGTGTTTGGGCCTAAGGAACCTAGTCAGTGATCTCTCCTTTTTTTTTATTGTTCAGATATATGTTATCTTCGTTCTTTTTTTATAAACACTGACTATATATAATATCAACAACACTAAACTTATCTAATATAATTAATATCAGATTTAATCGATAGAGTAGCAAAAAAAGTTTTTGTTGTAGTCAAACATAATCTTTTTTTTTGTGTGGAAAAAACATATAATATGTTTTGCTATTCTTTCGGGAACCGGATAATATAGCTTGTTGGCTACTTAATTTTTATATTAAAAGAGGATAGAGAATATTTTCCAGACGTGCAGTGATTGGCCCAGCTGGATACAGAATATCAGATGAAACCAAACGTAAACATAGCAAACATTTAATATCATCTGAGCTTAAAGTCTTGAATAACTAATTAACCCCGTTAATGGAATCTTTTTTGGTATGTTAATTTGGATAAATAAAGACACCAACCATGTTTTTTTTTTGTTCCGTTGTGACTTTCTGTATTGTTGTGCATTTCTTTTTAATTAATCAAGTTAAAAGTGTCTCCACTAAAGAAACGGAAGTAATTAACTAGGCCATATATAATAATTCAACAATTTCTTAGTTTGTGCACACTTTTTTTTTTGATAAAAAAGATGGAGGTCTTGGCCTTCAAATTTCATTAACTTGGATCACAAGTGTGTGATCCTTTGCGTACAACCTGTTACAACTATTATGCCATTATGCGATTAAGCAAATTAAAATAATAAACTAGCTAGTCAAACCTATTCCAGTTTTTTGTATCATCAATTGTTTATTTTGCATAACTTTTACATTCCTCCAAAATCTCTTGCACTAAAGCTAATCCATTCTTTTGTTGATTTCTGAAAATTCGATTGCATCTCTCTCCAGATAATAAAACAAGTGTTGATCTCCAAGCTTCGTCATTGCACACTGATATTCTGATCAATTGCCGTATGATAATCACCTCTTTCATATCTTGATGGTGGATATTGCTCTCTCAATTGCATCACATCACATATGTATTTTCTAATTTCTATTGTTATTTTGCAACCTGTGAATATGTGATTAACACTCTCCTCTTCCTGACAGCACAAGCAACATCTATTTGACAATTGCCATCCTCTTTTTTTTTTCAAGATGTCTAATGTCAAAATAGAATTTCTTAACACTAGCCACAGGAACACAGTAATCCTCTCGATGTCTCAGAGCATTAGTATATACAAAAGAGACATTTTAAATTGTGAACCACGTTGAGAATTAAAAGAAACATATATTTGTAAGAATTTCGCTGCAAAAAGATATTTTAATAATCTATATTTTAGAATTATTCCTAAATTTTAAGACCAATCAAGGATGTGCAATAAAAAATTATAGTCTCTAACAGGTTAATTTTTCGGGGGGGGGGGGGGGGGGGGATTGTAAAACTGTTAGAACACTTTGTAGCAAGGCACTGGCTAAATAGTGGAGTTAGATTAAGGATGAAAGCTGTATAAATAATCCGCATTTTAACATTCCATTTAATGTTACATCTTTACCAATGCAGATTATGGAAGAAATAAGTTTAGAACTCTTAGAGGTAGAGCAAGAGGTCTAGTTTGGAAAAGAAATTGATCATTTAGTTGAAGCATGCAACATAATGAATTAGTAGTAGAAGTATATATAATTCTATTTTGAACTTAACTGTGTTCTTGCAAAGGTATTGTTTTGATTTTGTTTCAGCTGGTATTGAGATGCTAGTGATTAAGAGGCAGTGCCATTTCGGAATTAAAAGACGGTTGGAAAACTTTAAACATTAATTTTGTTATATGATATGCTTTTGAATATTTTGTAAAGAATTTAGAATGATGTAAGAAGTTTTGTAAGATTTATATGGATTGTAATAGTTAATTAATGTAGGTGTAATAGCTATGGTAGGTGCAATGTAATTTTGAACGAGTTTCATATATGAAACAGGTGGGAAACCACTACTTTAAAAAAATTAGTCTCTTAATTTGTTAATTATTTTCCTTTGCTTGTAGGGAAAGAAAGGTAGATTTGATATTTTTTAATTCATCTAGTAGATTCATTGGTGGGTATTTAAAATTGGATCCATTTTGATGATGGATCGCCAGCGCTTAATTATATTCGTACATTAGTGTAACATTATGTCATTTTACGATTGCAATAGTATTTTGGACTAATCAATAAAGCTAAATTAATGAAACGCCTTATGTCAAAATTGAGCATTTAAACTCGACATGTTCTGTTTATGTAATATGTGTTGTGTTACTCTATTTATAATTCTTCGTAAAGGAATTCATGAGACCTAGACTTGTATATTGGAAATCTATATCAACATTAATGTAGAAAATCATGTCTTGTAAGTCGTAATCTTAGTTCTTTATATATGATCAAGATAAGGGTCTCAGAGATTTTTGTATACACCCAACGATCCAGGTCATAATGATACGATCAATTTAGATTATCAAAGATCATTAGAAAATGTATGTATTACAAATTGAAATTGTACCTTCGTACGCGTACATATATAGCTAATATAATACTACAAATTGTGAAAAGCAGAACCTTTAAATATAGGGAGAATTGTTTTTGTGCCACCTTAAAACATCAAAATTAGCAAAATACCATCCTATAAATTTGGAGTTATCTAAATGCCACTCTAAAATATGTATCATGAACATACATAAATCTACACGTCCCGATCCAATTGGGATCAACTTCACCAAGCTTTATAAAAACAATAAGACACAATTAAATTTGCTGTCAAAAATATTTAAAAGTTTTTTGCATCTATCATTAAAACACTCTTATGGCACTTGGCCATTAAATATTACTTGAAATGATTATGCCAATTAAAACGTTAAATCACAACCATCTTAAATATATCATAATATATATTTTTTAAAAGCTTGCATATATTACTAATTAAATACAAATAAATTTACATTAAAAAATTTTAAGAACAATATGTTTATATGTGATTGCATTTGATAATCTTGATTTGTTATAATCAATCACCCACAAAAATAGTTTTACATTGAAATAAAATAAAAATATGATATTTATCATATAAGTGCAGGCCTTCCGAAATTAAATCCAAAGGAAACAACATGTAAAATTACTCTCGAGAAACACCATGGTGCAACAAATACAAGAACAAACTTTGGAGCTGATACATAGATACCATAGTTGATATCAACTTTATTATTCATGTTAACTGAGTTATTATTATTCATGTTAATGACTTTAATATGCAACTTATTTTGTTTCATAGTTATTATTCAAAATAAATGAGTTATTACTCAAATTAGTGGTATTTAAATTGATTAATAGAAAATTCCTACGAAACCGTTAAATGAATGATAACTCATTTAACTTGAATAATAAAGTTGATTTAATTATGGTATCAATCATAGTGTCTCCCAATTTTTTTTCCCTTTGAATGTGTCCTACAGAAATATTGAGAATCAAATTTTATTTTGATAATTGTGACAAACAATACAACAATTAGCCATAACAAAAAACAATTACATATAAGTTCTTTATAATTTAAATATATTGTGTATTAAATTTAATATGGATGCATGCGTAAATTAAACAAAATGGATATCATTAACGTGAATTGCATTATACCTTTTTAATTGTAGACGAAGATGAATCAAGTGAGAATTTTAAATGTATCGTAATCAAACCATCTGAGGAAGTAAATATCTTCATTCTTTTTGTTATGTTTTTAAATCCTTTGTTTTATTCATAAATTTAAATGGTGCTAGGCCATTTGTTTTACCCTTTTTTTTCTTCTTATTTTCCTGTTTTGGGCCAAACGGACATTAGTAACTGGCAACCGTAAAAAATGTCAGAAAACAAATCCAATTTCAGAAAAAAAAAAATTCCCCCTTTTTTTTTGCATGGAAATAAGATCTGAGCATGCTTGGAGAAGTGCAAGGGTCTGCTTTACTCCTTCATTGATATAATAATATCTAATCAAAAAGAAAATTGTAAAAGGTATCTTTAATCAAAATATCTACATAATAATGTGGAGTCAGGAGTCGATGAGGCCAGAATTTGATTCAGCCAACCTATTGCACAACAATATGTGGTTAACTAACTACATATAATTGGGTAACCATGCAAATGGCAGAGAAGTCACAAGATGACAAATGGCATTTAGGTGCGTGAGAATGATACAGCTTCCAAAATAAGCAAGTACGCAGCAATTAGCCATTCAATCCCCTGTTTTTTTTTTTATCAAATTTGGTCCAGAATTTAATGCCATCTAAATTAAGGCCTCAACTAACCTGGTCCAATATCCAATTCCAATCCCACTAGCTCTGGTTCATGCGTGTCTCCTCTGTTATCCTCACCAATTGCACATGATGCATTTCTGGGAGTTGCCATATGCTTAGTTTGGTTTTAGACTATTAATTAATGTTAATTATATTTTTAGAGATTAAACTATTTATGTACGTTTATTGATATTTTTCTATTTTCTTAATAACAAGCTCCATAAATTTTGCAAAAGAAATTTCACTTTTCAACAGCCTACGGAAAAAAAATTATATGAGAATTAAGGATATATATTTACATAAAATATTTTCAAAGTAGTAGGCAAATTTCTTCCATAATTTTCACTAAAAAATAAAAAATAAAAAAATATATTTAAAACATTTTAGTTCAGGTTCATTTCCCTTGATTTAAACATCATAAAGCATTTATCGAATCGAAACATAGTGGTGCATTACAAAAACAAATGAGACCGTAACTCGTAACGAAAAATCTACGGACAAATATATAAATTATATTTCCTAATTATATGATTTGTGCAAATGGGAATTTTTTGTTCAAATTTTAAGCATAATGTAACCAACACAAATTATATATGTGAACGCTTCAAATTCACATCAGCTGCATAGTTTCCAATTGGAATAAAATTATTGAGCATGATCACCTCTAATTCTCCCCCCCCCCCCCCCCCCCCCCCAATAAATAGCCATCGAACTCCCTCAAGGCTTCAACCAGACGCTTCTTAACACAAAGAAACCAATTCTTCAATGGAGATAGAACAAGTCAAGTGCGACTGTTGTGGGCTTAGAGAAGATTGCACACAAGACTACATAGCAAGTGTGAAGGCAAACTTCAACGACATGTGGCTATGCGGCTTGTGCTCCGAGGCGGTGCGTGATGAAATGACCAAGGCAAGGAAGAAGGGACAAGGCATCGAGGAAGCCATGGGGGCCCACATGTCATTCTGTCAGAAAACCAAAATGAACCCGGCTGTGCGTGTGGCGGATGAAATGAGGCAGATGTTGAGGCGTCGATCTAGTGACTTGTCGAGGTCAGCGCTGCATGCTGGTTCATCTTCAAAGCGGTTTGGTCGGTCGACTAGCAGCTCACAAGTTGGAGATGAATCGTCACTGTCATTGTATTAAATCGATCAATCGATGTTTTCTCAAATTGTGTTATTTAGTTTTAGGTTTAGAGACTTAGGCCAGCCGGCTGCATAGCTAGGCTTATTGATATATCTGGCTTTAATTTAAATAAATTAATATCTTTCAATATCTATTAAGGTAGACTAGTTTTGTCCTTTTTGATTGATCTCATTGTAATTAATGTTGAAATAGATTGAAGGAACTTCTACATGACAAAGTAAACCTATGTTAATTAATAAATGTCCTTTATAGTTGTATAGGTTAGACGCCCCAGAGAAATATTCTCTAGTAGGCTAGTAGCAAACGGTGTCGAAATTAGATGAAAAAAAAGAATGCATGAAATTATTTCAGTGATGGGACAACAATCTACTTGTAAAATCATAATTATAATTATATGCACATGGATTAAATAACTTGCCTCCCTCGGCAGACATCTATAGAGCAAACACTTGTGCATGCAAAGTAGCAATACTCGCTTACTACTTTGTATTTAGATCTCAAACAAACCTTTTACCTCCATAATTAAATCCTGAACATATTTACCCGGTCTCAGAGATATGAAATCTATAATTGCCAGAAAAACAATTTAATTTTGGGCCTAATTCGTTACTGGGCCAAAATATAAAGATGAGGAATAGCTCACAAAATGGTCCACAAAAGGAACACTTGCGCTCTCTCTCTCATTTCTCATATAGAAAACTCGTAATAGAGTACATTCAGGGGTGGATTCAGGGCCTGAGCCAACCTGGGCTTTGGCACCCCTTAGTCCAGAAAATTTTGTTAAACCTTCTTTTACTAAATCCTTTGTAAAATAGCCAGTCCAAATTCTTTTACTAAGAAAGAGGAACCCTAATCTTTCCATTATGTTCCTTCCAAATTAACCAGCATGTTGCCAGCACTTTTTGTTTGTCAAAACCAAACTTTCTAGTTTTTGATATAGGCTTCTTGTGGATTGTTATTTTATCACGAAAATAGTAGCTAATCAGAATTTAAAGAATGGAGGATTGGATTATTTATATGTTAATGTACTTTAACTGGGCAACATTGTAGATGAAAGAAGATTGAAGGTCGTTGAAATGGGAGGCGCAAAAGAGCTCCTAGATGTGCTGAAGGCTGACACTGATGATAAGATACGCAAAGAAATCCTAAATGCTCTATTTGTTCTTTCAAAATCAGGTGCTCCCCTATGCATTCATGTGTTGATTAATTGTGCTTGTAATAATGATCACCATGGATGATGAGAAATATCATTTTTTAAGTATATCCTTTGGTATTCTTAGTGTTCCATCACTTGAAACTCCAAAGGATATGCTAAGTATATACAAAATATCACATGTAAACCGATCTATTGTTCAATATATCTCTTGTGCTCCTCTCTAACCCCTCCAATTGAAAATGTACTCCCTCATCCTCTGTTAAATATTCTTGGACTCCTCTCCTGTCTTTTAACTTATGTCTAAATAAATGCCCTAGAAGGCCTCGAAATTCTTGTGGTTTGAGAGCACATGCATGAAAGTACCCTTGTCAAAATGTGCTGATGTGCAGTAATTTGATTCTTATTATACTTATTTTATAAAGTTATATTGAAAAGTTCATGGCAAGAATATGGGACCCTTTTAAAAAAAAAAAAAAAAAAAAAAAAAAAGAAAAGTTCACGGCCAAACTCAACAAGTAGAAAAGATCAGACCAACCAGAAGAAGAAACATGTTTACACATCATGTAATATTTTTTTATCTGGATCATTTTAATTATAACTACATATAATTCTTTTTGCTAAATTTCCAGATGAAGCTGCTGGATGTTTGCATCAAGCTGGTGCACACTCAGTTGTTAGTTCCATCTCAAATTCTTCTGAATTTGCAGAGATTGAGGCACACAAGGCTAGCTTGCTTGAGAGGTTGGAGAAATTCCAATCTTGATTGTTGTTTCACTCGATCGATAGCTTAGATCCTGATGAGATCTGTAGTTGCCAAAATTTTGGATGTCTTTTTATCATTGTCCATTTCATTTCAATAAATTGTTATTTGAGCAGTTCAGCATAAAAATGATATCAACCGCTGATCCATCCCCTTCCATTCCTTTACAGCCAGTTCGGCATGTCAAACTCATATGAAATAACATTTTATAAAACAATTGACATGGAAATCGCGTTTTTTTGGAACTTTATGTGCACAATAATTTTTAAATTTTCAAATATACAGCACGAATAATCATGGGAAATAATACGGTAAACAATTGCTTATATTTGACTGTTAGCTTTTATAACAGGTCCTTAATCAGAACTTTTGTTGATATTTTATAAAATGCAGAAACACAAGTGGTGCGAAAATGTATTGTTACTGAAACAAAGGAGAACGGATTGGTTAGCCCAAAAAGGACAAGAACAGTATAGAACTATTAGATGTCTTTATTAGGAGAAAAATAATCAAAAGAAAATGAAAATAGGACAAATTACTCGTAGCACCACCACTAGAATAACTATTCATAAATCTAACAATCTGTTTACACACAACACTCGACTAACTACTCATAGCTATATCACTACATATCCAATATACATCAGAGTTCAGACCACACTACACACCTATTTGCTTTGTTTCACCTTGTACTGATCAATCATTAGCCTCATCCATCCTACTCTATTTTTTTCATAACAAGAAAGAAAAGCCTCTCTCACTCCAGCATCTGCCATAAACATTTTACTTGCAAAATATAAATCTTTGATGTCAAAACCTTGTAAGTCCTGAAAGGCAATCATGGCAGCACTAATTGAAAATCTCTCAGCACGGTCGGCACTACTCAGTGGGTTTCTCTCCATTGCTGCACAAACAGGTCTTGGCTCCTCTCTTTTGTATGGAAGATAATCGTCATGAAATTTACCAGTAGCTTTTCTCTTCTTCAGCTTCATTGCCTTGCTAGATGATGTATCCTGAGCGGAGGTTTGTGGCTGAGTGCAAGGCGGTGCTTGCAGGGAGGGAAGATCTTCTGGTTCTGACACAATAATGGGTTCTCTTAATGGAGTGCTCAAAAGTTCATTATCCACATCAACATGTGGTGATCCGTCTGGAGGTGTTATTGTTAAGGAAGGAGAATCCAATTCCCTTTCCCCATTCTCATGATTTCTTACTGGTTTTCTTCCATTTTTGCGTGCACCAGTAGCACGGGAATCTGAATTAACATTGTAAAAAGGCAAAATTGCCATCATTGATGTCAAATAAACAGAATAAAGTTTTTATAGAGTGCATTAATTTCAATCACAGAACTAGTAAATAAGAAAAATGGTGTTGATTAGAAACATATCAACACAATACATTTTATGTAAACTATCGTTCTACTGTGGGTTGGGGGGATTATTTAAATGCCACTGCAAAGTTTGAAAATTAGGAAAATACCACTGCAAACTCATAAATTAGTTTTTTCCACTTTAATTATATAAAAGTATAATTTTTAATTTTTATATTAAAAATATAATAATACTTAATACCTAAAATACTCTCCCACACTCTTCCCTTCCTTTCTTCCTCCTCTCTCCCTCTCTCTCATTTGTGCTTGACAAATTGTCCTTGGCCAAGGGTTGACAACTGTTCAATTGTAGCTGTTGCTCATGATAATAATTTATGCAATCTCTTGACCGTGATGCAGGCCCTATTCTGGCTTCTTGTTTTGCAATGACTGGATGTGATTCAAGCAGTGTTCCTATTCTGGCTTCTGGGTTTGCAATTCTCCTGGACTCGAATTAAAGCCTGTGGTTGTTACTACCAGAAACAAGGATGATAAAGGAGGCATGGAAGGAGGGTCACTACTCACCATCGGATTTCAAATTCTGGCAAACCCTTCACCTACAGAAAACCTAACTGCAGAGAAAATAGATGCGGTGACAACCCTCGTCTCAGCACACTGCATAAGCAAGTTTCCAAAACTCAAGTATACATATCCAACTCAAATAACAACAACAAATGTTCAAAGCACAATCATTCAGAAATCAAGATTGCTGCCACAATGAGCAAGTTTCCAAAATTTTATTGCAGCAAATCCTTGGAAGTTTTGTAATCCAGCAAGTGCCAAGGCATCAAGCTCCGTTTAGAGCATGATGTGCTAAAATTTCTCATTGGCTGCCACCAGCTCAGCAGTTGTGCCAACTTCATTGGCTGTCCTGATTTGGATTATCTGTACCCAGAAAGAGGGGTAAATATTGTTTACCCATAATTAATTTACCAGAAACAATAATAAGGCTCAATGATGTCTAATTTGCCGGGCACAAATCAGAGAGGAGGAGGAAGACAGGAAGGGAAGAGCACGGGAAGGGTATTTTAGGTATTAAGTATATTTTTATATAATTATAGTGGCAAAGAAACTAATTTACTTGAGTTTGTCGTGGCATTAAACTAATTTTGAAGTTTGAAGTAGCATTTTCCTAATTTTCAAACTTTGCTGTGGCATTTAACTAATTTTTCCTTCTATGGGACATATTTAGGGTCTGTGAGAAATGGTCCACTATGAGAGGCACCTTGCTCTCAGGACCTCAGTGAGAAATAGCTATTATATACACAATGAAATTTGAAAATTAAAATAAGTGTGGAATTTAATCAGTTTACTTCCCGTCTGATGTTGTCGATCTCTAATTCCTAGCATTTATTGATTATCAGGGATCTCTTGACAAAGGGTTATTTTGACAATTTTGACAATGAACTTTTAAAGAAATATGAAAAAAAAAACTTAAAACTAGAAAAAAAAATTATAGATATGTTCTTCTACTTATGGATTGATAGGGTTTCAAAATTCATGCAATTTTATTATAGCTTAATAGTTTATAAAAGACCATCAAGATTTCATACAATTTGCAACGGTTCTAATTTAACGGTCTTTGATGGATTATCAAACGATAATGAAATTACATAAAATTTGAGACGTTATCAAATCTATAAGTAAAAGAACATATCTACAAAAAATTTCTATTTTTAAGAACTTTTTTTTATTTATAAAAGAATTCATTGTCAAGATTGTCAAAATAGCCATTGTCAAGGGATCCTTCCATTTATTGATAACCAATCATAAATGCACATTCATTGCAAATGAAAACTAACACTAAATAACTACTGAAACCATTATCTGTAGAAAACGTTATTAGTACAATATGGGCAATTTAAGGTTAGGTTGAAGCTGAGGTCGACTAATCTGATTCCGTTAGTTTAATATCAGATTATAAGTATGCTCCTGCACAGACTTGGCAGTTTGCATTTTTCAGCAATGAATTTAAGGTAATTTGTTTCCCTGTTAATTGAAATTTGCCTCTAATTTAGTTTCAAGTTATACTGGAACGACTACTTGATGAACTTTTAGTTGAAGTTACGTTTAGTAAATCTGAGGTTCACTTGATACAGATGATTAATTTGAATCCCAAGTAACTCAGAAAAGTAATACCATAGAAGCCAATTTTAAAGTATGGGAAGGCATGCTTATGGAAAACCATGAAATGAATGCTATGCAAAACCATTGTTAGGAATATAAATCAGTAGTACCTTTGTACAACTCACAAAGATCATTATAGTAAGCAAAAGGCTTTCCATGCCATTGGCGCACCTCCTTGTCGTTAAGCAAAGCTTCTTCCACAGCAGCATCTTGAAAATTAATTTGCTTTGAATCATCATTCCATCCTACTCCACTCATACCAATGACCCGCTTGAGTGATACAAGTTGCTTCCTTAATCGCTGCTGCTGATCCTTTATTTGAGCTCTGTTAAACCTAGCAGCAGGAAACCTCTTTGCAAACCGCTCAACAATCTCAGTCCATGCTTCTTGTGTCCAACCATTATTATCTGCGCGGTGCATAGCTGTGGAGTATTCCATTAAAAGCAACACCAAGAACGCCCTTTGGGGTTCAGTCCATGATGCTCTATTAGAATCATTCTCTTTCTCCATCTCTTTGTTATGATCTCCTGTGTTTAAAAAAAAAATCCGTTGTCACATATGAATGTGAAAGCAAATTCTTAAAATAACAAAACAGCACCCTCTGATGATAATAGTATGTATCTATACATCAGCAAGCTCTACTTGATGCTTATGACAACAAAAAACAAAACCTATTTCATCCTTAAATAGTATCTATCAATACCAGACAAAAACATTTGAACTATGATGGTGAAGGCTAGACTGGTACACAATGTCTATAATAAATTATCAAAAACTGAAAATTTTGTATATACGACCAGATAGAATAACCTTAATAATAGTCTCTATTCATTATATAGAGAAATGACTATGGTTTCTGAACTGCACCTATTACAACTTTCTTAACTTGTTCTTTTCACTGTCATAGCCGTATCAGCACTAGTATTGGTTCCGTCTTCTTGACATTTCTAGAACTAGCCCATAGGGGCTGTTTGGTACCCCTTTTATCTTCTGGAATTATCTAGAAGAATGATTATTCCTGAAGAAAAGTTCCAAACATGATGCAATTAAATTAGGTGGAGGAGCTCAAAAAATGTGAAATATCTTCTTCCACCAATTTGGTGGAAGATCTACTCTTCCGGAAGAAACTCATTCTTCTTCTCCTCTTCCACGTTCTTTATTATTTTTCTCCCCTCTTCTTCTATTCTTCTTCCGAAATATTATTACCAAGCATCAATACAAAATGTTGGAATTAAGTGGAAGAAGATTTCTTCTGAAAAAGTAATCTTCCACTTAATTCCTGAAGAAAAATGCATTGCCAAACACAGTCACATTTTTTAGCCCTTCCATCTAATTTCCATCATGTTTGGCAATGCATTTTGTAAATTAACATAATCTTAATAATAGTGTATCCATTACATAGAAAAATGACCATTGTTTCCGAATTGCGCCTATTATAACTTTCTTAACTTTTCTTATGTTTTTGATTTTATGTTTGGCTCCTGTGTAAGGTCATCAACTATTAGAATATCTTTTTAAATTCTTCTGTCAGACCCGCACATTGCAAACACTAGACATTGGTTCCTCATTCCTCGTCTTCTTTTCTATACACTATAGTTACATTACCGATATAACAACTAAAAGTTGCTACTGTCATGGTCATGTAAAGCTTGAATTGTAGTGTTGGATAATATATTATAACTTCATGAAGCACCTCCTGGACAGGTGCTAGCTCGTCACAGTACTAGGAGTGAGAACTCCCACCGGTCTTAAATTTTTTCATCTACTTCCTCAACTGAATCCGACTCCATGGCCCACCTCAACTGACACTCTTTAGTAGTATAACCACAGTTAAGTTCTGACAAGTTCATTGATGTTTTGAATGGATGAATTCCAAGAGGAAACCAAACATGAGTATAACATGAAGTGGTTTGTGAATTGTGGAGAGATGCTTGGTTCAGGCACATGAAGTACCAATCACTTTTTTCAGAAATTCTACAACAAAACCTTACAGCAACCAAAAAAAAAACAGAAAAGAAAAGAGAAGTCCAATTATATATCCAATCTAGGCATTAAGTTGCAAGGCCAAGAGATGTAAATATTAATTAAACAAGATTGTAAACACCTGATGATCAAATTTCTTTGGAACATATATTCATGCCATGCTATGGTGTGGCTTCTCAGAGAAGGCAAGGTTTGAGAGGTCTAGAATCGCTTACCCTTTCTTGATTGTTTAAGACTGGGGAAGTTGAGCGCAGTAGGAAGTAGGAAGGTCCATGGCATGGGAAAAATCGACTGTGCCTGAGTAGTGAGTAGATAGTAGATTTTCAGAAACTGAAGTTTTCTAGGTTTTCCGTGGTTTCGACTATTGAGGTGCATGCCACAACTTGGCAGTTGGCAGGCCGCAGTAAGAAGAGACCAGGGCTTAACAAACCATGGTTTCAAGGAATCCTAGCCCAAAAACCCAAACTATAGATTAAAATACCACACAAGAGAGCGGAGCATGCATGCGCGTGATTTGATACAACAACAATAAAGTCTTTAATCTCAAATAAATTGAGATAAGTTAGAAATGAAACTCAATGAGAAAACATAAGATCAAAGATTTAAAATGTCAGTGATAATAATTACTATGATGAAAGAAAAAAAAATAAATAATAATAATAAATAAATAAAGATGATAATGATGATGATAATATGCTAATAGTAATAGCAATAATAATAATAGTACAATAAACCTCTATTATAAAATTTATTTATAAATCCTAAAATTCTATTTTAAAACCTAATTTCAAATTCTAAATCCTAAAATTTTATTTCTAAACCTCTATTTCTAAATTCTAAATCCTAAAATCCTAAAAATCTAAGAACATGAAATATAAAACTCTACTATTAGACTCTAACTCCTAAATCATGGTTCGGATACATGAATCGTCATCTTCCAAGCACTCCTATCCAAAACAAGCTCTTTGGATATATTTCATTCATTCAAATCTCTTTTTATCATTTCCTCTCATATCGACATCTTCCTCTTTTTGTATTTTCAGGACGACTTAGAATACCGTTGTGTACTGGTGCTTCAGGAGGCATTCGTTGGATATGACCAAACCATCGCAAACTATGTTGGACTAGCTTCTCTTGAATTGGTGCTACCCTAAGTTTATTCTTAATATCATCATTTCTGATTCGATCTTTCCTTGTGTGACCACATATCCAACGTAACATCCGCATTTCAGCTACACTCATCTTATGGACGTGTTGTCCTTTTGTAGCCCAACATTCCGCGCCATACATCATCGCGGGTCTAATCGTCATCCTGTAGAACTTACCTTTTAGTTTGTTTGGGACTTTCTTGTCACAAAGAACACCAAATGCCTATCTCCATTTTACCCATCCAGCTCTTATTCTATGACTAACATCTTCATCGATCTTATTCTATGACTAAAATCTCCATTTTACCCATTCAGCCTCCATAGTGGACCTCCCAGGCATAAAACCAAACTGATTTTTAGAGACAGTTGTCAGTTTTCTTAAACGGTGCTCCATCACTCTCTCCCAAAGCTTCATGGTATGACTCATGAGCTTAATTCCTCTATAATTAGTACAACTTTGAATATCTCCTTTATTCTTAAAGATTGGTACTAATATACTTCTCTCCACTCATTAGGTATCTTATTGGACCGGAAAATGGTATTAAATAGTTTAGTGAGCCACACTATTGTTATATCTCCAAGACATCTCCATACCTCAATCGGGATGTCATCTGGTCCTAACGCCTTACCTGTTTTCATATTTTTTAAAGCTTCTTTCACCTCAGACTCTTGAATTCTCCGAACAAATTGCTTGTTGGTGTCAATTGAGTTATCTAACTCGATCGCGATTTTCTCACTCTCGTCGTTGAATAGCTTGTCGAAGTATTCTCTCGTCTGTTTTTAATCTCCTCATCCTTCACCAAAAGTTTATCAGCTTCATCCTTAATACATTTAACTTGGTTGAAGTCTTTTGTCTTCCTTTCTCGAAGTTTAGCCATCTTGTAGACATCATTTTTGATCTCTTTCGTATCTAATTTCGATACAGCTCCGTATATGCCTGACTACTTGCTTCGTTCACAGCTTTCTTTGCGTTTCTTCTAGCTTCTTTGTACTTCTGTATGTTTTCATCACTCATGTTGTGATGTAAACGTTTGTAACATTCTTTCTTCTCATTGATAGCCTTTTGTACATCATCATTCCACCACCAAGTGTCTTTAGGTTCACATTTATTTCCTCTAGTTACTCCAAACACCTCTATAGCCACCTTCCGAATATGAGTCGCCATCTCCTTCCACATATTATTTGCATCCTCACTTTCGTACCACGATCCTTCTGCAATAACTCTATTCTTAAACACCTGAGAAACGTCCCATTTGAGCTTCCACCACCTCGTTCTCGTTATTTTCATGTCTCTATCTCGCCGAACGCATACATGAAAACAAAAATCAGCCACCAAAAGTTTGTGTTTTGTGACAACACACTCGCCAGGTATAATCTTACAATCTATGCATTTTGGTCTCTCCTCCCTTTTAGTCAGGACAAAATCGATCTGGCTCGAGTGTTGGCCACTGCTGAAAGTAATTAAATGCGAATTTTTCTTTCTAAAGAAGGTGTTCGCTATCATGAGGTCATAAGCTAAGCGAAGTTCAAAATGTCTTCTCCCTCGAAGTTCAAAATGTCTCGATAGGTCTCACTTTATATAATATTTGAGGTTTTGTTAGTTGTAATAATCTTGAAGTCAATAATACGATAAATTGGTTATATAAAGCTTTGTTCATGAATTGGATATTTAAACGATATTTTGTTTCCTTGAGTATTATTGAATTTATGAATCATTCGAGTTCATATTTGGAATTGTGAAACTTCATAATATAGAATATACTCTTAAAAGTCACTAACCAAGGTAATTAGCGGGAACACTAATTAACTTGAGTTATCGGGTTAGTATGTGGATTAAATGATGGTCAAGTTTTACGGACCATAGACAAAGAGTTGTCATTTTAATCACATAGATAGATGTTCTAGGAACATCGTATTTGATAGACCCGAATGAAACATTAAATGGAATTGTGTTCGTGTCATTAATGTTTTCGTTCGGTATTAAATTCTAAAGTATGAGGTATTCATCTTTCCTACATAAGATATGTATGTGTGTGATTTCTACCAAACGTTATCAAGTAAAGGTGGCTATAAAGGTAGCTCTTCGGTATACATAACTTATGCGGAGGAAGAGATGGTTTGCCAAAAGTACTATTGTCCCTCGTATTTCTATACGAGTTATAGCATCCTTTGGGCCCCTTGATAGAGTAAGATTATACGCTAGAGTATAATTACAAGAGTAATTATATTTGATAATTTACTCGGGATCAAGAAAAGATTAAGTTTGCAAGGATGACACATACTACCTTGAAGCGATCGATAGCTATGAGACAAAAGAATTAAACACAAGTAAATAGTTTCTTTGGATCATGATATTATGCGGTACATCATCATCTGTGTAATTGGATGGTCATAGTGCATTACGCGGATGCCTCCTATGATTATAGAAGTTAAACGGTTTTAACTCTATTTACCGACATAACACGGATCTGTCGGGTCATGTAGTATAGGAGTTAATCGGAGAATCTTATTGATTAATTATAAATTGTTTATAATTAATAATAAGATGGTTATAATTAATTATATATGATATAATTATATTTGTCATAGATATGACAAGAAGCAAAAAATCGATTGAATTTATAACGTGTTGGACACGTCGTATAAATTAATAGAAACAACAATGAGAAAAATATAATTGTAGATGACAATTATATATATTTGATTTGGATTTTAAATGTTAATTATGGATTTGAATTATGGGCCAAAGCCCATTTATAATTAAAGTCTTAATTAATAATTAAAAGCCCAAAATCGAAAAAAAACCCCAAAAAAAGCCCCAAAATTGAAAAAGCCCAAAATCAGAAAAGCCCAAAAAGGCCCATGAAAAGCCCATGACGACCTCAAGGGTATTTTGGTAATTTGTCCAAAAGCCCAAGGGTATTTCGGTAATTTGGCCAAAAAGCCCGATGGCGTTTTGGTAAATTGGATGAACTTTAAGGGTATTTTGGTCTTTTCGCATTGGAACCTCCTACTTATTCATGAGGGTATTTTGGTAATTTGCCGATCTCACATTTTCTATAAATAGAGGGTAGGGTGAGAGAGAAACTTCCACCAAATCGGTTCTACTTTCTCTCTCTCGGTATACGGTTGTTTCGAGAATTCACGGGATCGGTGAATAGTGTTTTTACGAAAATTGCGGTATTTACGCACATTTGTGAAACGAAATTCTTGCGAGTCGTGAATAGTACTATTTCGTCTTTTCTCGGGTGAATAGTGTTTTTGCGAGAAAAACGCGGTTTACGGTATTTACAGCAAAAGAAATAAAGCGCATCTCTACAGTCGATCCTGGTGGATAACTACGGAGGCATCGGACGTTTGGTGCTCGAGACAAGCGATTTTCATTCCAATTAAAATTTGGAAGCGAGGTATAACATCTTATATTAATCTATTTAATTGTTAAGTAGATTAATATTTTAGAAATCAATCATGGAGTAGATCAATAAAGGTTTAAAGAGGTGTGTATCTCTCGGTAATCATCAAACACATCACTTTAACCCTAAGCTTAAGTTAGAAGTAAAATAATATTTTACCGTCTTTTGTAAAGGATTAAATGTACGTAACTCTCGGTTATTATCAGACATACTTTAATCCCTAACTTAAGTAGAAGTAAAATTTTTGTTCTACGGTCTTTTCATGAAGCATTAATGGGATTTGGGCAGAGAAAGAAGTAAGAAGCAAGAGGAGAGAACGGAATTGCGAATTTCTACGCACGTGAAGGAAAATCTTCTATTTCTAAATAGAGATTTCATCTATGATTTATTGGCAATTAAATATAGTAATTAAATGAGGCTAAAGAGAGAAAAGGAAAGAGATTTATTCCAAGAGGGAATTAATTGCTGAAATTTAAGGAGAGAATCCAGGGGATTCCAAAGGGAGCGCTAGGGGAAATCTCTCTCTGTCTCTCTCTAGAGTAATTGCTAGAGGGCTGGCGAAAAAGAGGCAAGCTGGGTTTCGGAAAAAAAGGGAGTTCGATTTTGGAGAAAGAAGAGGAGTTCTCACCAAGAAGAGTTTTTCACCAGGGAAAGGTGTTGGAGCCATAGAGATATTTGAGAGCTTGGGCTTCAACCGGGTTTTATTATTATTTTTTCTTTAACTCTCATTTATCCACTGTGATGGATTCAAAACTGATTTCTTGTGTTCTTAAAGTCATGCTCGGCTAAACAAAATTTCTTAGGATTAGGCATGTAACAAGTTACTATGTTGTTGGTTTGATTTAATCGGTATTGTTACTTTTATTTGATATTTGTTTATCTTGTGATTCAAATTGCTTGATTGTTTGTATGGTATAATTTGATTTAATCGTAAATACCTATCAATGAATGACCACGTTGGATCGATAACCAAAAAGAGAATAACTTAATCATACAAACAATTTTTATTTAGGACTTGAATTAGAGATCGAGAGATAATAATTTGAGACCCGACAACATAAGATAACGTAGGAATAGGCGAAGTACCGAAAGGAGAAACCCGTTCCTATGGGGATACCTAAATTTGTTTGAATGATTTATTGAAGTACCGAAAGGAGAAAATAAATTACTAAAATATATTTAGGCTAATCACGAAACTTAATGGACTTAGTTTAGGAGAATGCACCGCGAAAGCGGGTGTTTAAGTAAATTGAGTACGGTATGAAGCCACGAAAGTGGATAAACACTACCATTGGATTAGAAACCCATAAAGAAAAATATAAAAGTACAATATCAATTAAATGAATACCAATAACCTCTAGTAACTTGTATGCCGAAATCCTAGGAATACCAAAAATATTCGAATTCTCATATTTTATCATTTCAATTAGGTTAAATTTAGAATTTAATCATTGATTATTTGAAAACCCAAAAATTGGATGCTTAGCTAATTAAAAGAAATAAATTTGGTATTTAAATCTCGTTCCTTGTGGATTCGACACCCGATAACATACTAGACGATAGGTTATGCGCTTGCAACCGGTATTTTAGCATTGTTTTTATGGTAATTATTAGCACTCATGGAAACACGTCACCCTCTCAAACCCCCTCTAACTGTGCCAACATGACCATTAAAATCTTCTCCAATAAAGAGTTTTTAAATGCTAGACATTCATCTAACCATGTTCTCTAAGTTTTCCAGAATCGTCTCTTGACATCATCACTCAAACCTACTTGTGGACATACGCACTGATGACGATCAAGATCAAATCTTCAAAAATCAATTTGATCATGATGATCCTACCTCTTGTCTCCTAAATGCGACAACTCCATTATTGAGGCTCTTATCAATTAAGATATCTACATCATTTCTACTTCATTTTTTTTTCTGTGTACCACAATTTAAAACCTGTATTTTTCACCTCCTTAGCCTTCTTATCCATCCATTTAATCTCCTGAACCTAAATATTAACGCTTCTCATAATCGATACACATGATTTGATAACAAAAAAATAATAAATCAGCACTAAAATACGGTTTGGTTTGAGGTCACCAATTTGACCCAAGAAACTGACTACAGAATTTCACTTATGAGATGATACCAATTGCAATTAATAATGAACGATATTTTCGTTCCGGTAAAACAAGGCAACGAAATAAATGTTGTTTACTGGAAAAATATATTTGTGAAAGGTCTGAAGTCGAGAATAATGTTAATAAACCATACATCACATTATGCAATTTATGAGCAGAGACAGCTTTAGCTAAGCGCCTGAGCGCCATAATAAATATATTTTACAAAGAGAAACAGACACACTCGTGCAATTATACACACCCCTGAGGGATCATCCCCCCCCCCCCCCCCCAAAACCTAAATCTAGTTAAATCACACACCAAAAAGAACAAAAATGGCAGATGAGAAATATATAAGAACACCAGCACCTCAGCAAATTTCACCAACGACATCATGGATCATTTAAAAATCGACTTCACAACTCCAATCAATACACATCTCACACCAGTTAGAACTGAATGCAATAGACTAAAACCTAAGTTTCACTCCTGAGTTTCAGTCCTGTTAAAATGTCCTCATCGTGAATCCGGATCAAATTCATGACCCAGGAAGACCTCCGTCTGCAATGAAGCAGATATATTATTCACATGGAGCCACGTCAGCTCCCACAAGCTATCCCCACCAATTGTACTCCTCTTTGCTAGTATTCCTTTATCCTTCATCACCACCAAAATATTTCTTGACAATTCAGGAATAACCTCTTGCAACTTCTCGCTCCTCTTGCCTCTGATCTTTGCCTTGATATACTTCTCCATACGACTAAGAACCCCCAGCCACAACTTACAAAAGCTACTAAGACCAAATAAATCAGGTAGTAAGTGCAAGTACACCTTAGAAAGTAGTTTTACAGCAATTACAAGGGATGTCTCCATGTTGCGATAATCCTTCTGCGAGGCATTTTCCAGCAAATCATCTAGGGTTGCAAATAGCACCAGGTCAAAAGCTTGTAGCCAAGAGGTTGACAAAAGGCACACCCCATCTGACCCAATTAGAGTTTTTTGTAAGCACGAAAGGGCATGGTTTCTCACTTCATCTCGAGGATCGAGGCATGTTTTTCGAAGTGTCTGAGCAAGTCGCAGCCACATTTCTCGTACTGCCTCAGCCATTTTCTCCCCTTCCTCCCCTACTGCCTCCTCCGCCTCTCTTGACCACTTTGCAAGACAAGTAACGGATCCTGCTAATAAATCAAGGGCTCGCACTGACCGGTCCACCTCGACCCGTGACTCCGCAAACAATCTAGAAGCTTCCACACACAAGGCATAATTAGCTGGGGTGATATGTTCCCCATCCATCATGATGAATCTCAAGCCATCAAAACCATGCTCACTTGCCTCCTGATGCCGTGCAGTTATGGACAATAAAACCATCACAGCACGCCACCCTGCCTGAGATCTTATGTGGCTTGCACTGGCATGAACCAACCGTGAGACCTCAAGTGCAATACCCTCACAATATGCATCTGCTACCCGAGCATCAAGTTTTGCCACCAACTGGAGGGATCTCAACAACTCATCAGCCAAATTCTCCTTATAAGGCAACAGTCTCTGACATATACGCAACAGCCCAAAAACAGCCTTCTCAACCAGAGCACATGGCATTACAGTTGACTGAACAATGTTGGATATGTGTTCATACACGCCTTGCCACAGAAGAACAATGCGGTCACGGTTGTTGAGAGTGATGGCAATGAGCAGTTCTAAGCAGAAGACTGCTGTGTCTTCATCATCAGTTGAGTTCGCCATCCTTTGGGGGCGGCCCGCAGCCCAGATGAGGGCACGTGCAAGCTGGAGGAGTGAATCAGCATGGAGGAACTTGCTCTCAGTGAAGATGCTGTCAATGCGGCACTTCTGGATTGTCTGTAGTGTTCGCTGGTGCGCCGCCAGCTGTTGCTCTGTTGGTTGAGACCGTGGCTCATCTGTATCTAGGGAGAGTAGTTGGCTGAACCTGCCCATTAAGCCTGATGACCTCCTAGGGGTACCCATGACCTGTGGACATGTTTTTGTGTAATATATGTAAGGCATCTCCATCTCAAAGTTAGTAAGCCCTGTCAGTTAGATATACAGTATGGGTACATGCTCCACTTTATTGGTCCTGGACTTGTTGACTTGTTTGTTAAGAGATAAATCTCAATTTCATTGCGGAGGGAAGTCAGGAATTGATTGATAATTCTTTTGTCTCATACTAACTGCATGGTCAGGTCCGGTAGGGATAGAATAGCATGCTAGACACCTTTTATCTGATTCAGATGACATAACTAAAACAGAAGATCATCATAAAAAGGAAAAGTAGCTTTTGAAAAGAACACATGTAAATGATTAAACGCTGATGCACAAAATTAGATCTCCCTCAGAAAAAGATTTACAATCTCATAGAGGGGCATTTCACCAAATGACACTTCACCGGCCCATGTTAACCAACAACCATATAGGAATCTACCTGCATGTTAGTTGAAGACAAAGAGCTTGGAAAAGGCTTCCCCTGCACCACCTCAGGCACCAGCTCAGCATCTTCAGCTGCATCACTCGCCACTCTTGCCGGTAAAAGCCCCAGCTTATGCAACCTCAATATGCAGTCCAAGATATTCCTCCAACCAGTACGTACAAAATCACCATATCGTGTTGCAATCATGAAAAGTGCCTCAGTAGCAAGCCTGGCCTTAAGATCATCCCCAAAGGCTGTCACTGGCTCATCAGCCATAGCTGAGGCACTCAACAACGTAGTAAACTTACATAATGACACCACCAAATCATCCAAGACATCCTCCAAATGGTGAAATGCTGATATTTTGGCAATCGCCAAGAAGCCATCTCCACATGTTGAGAGCACCTCAGCATTCTCAGCATGGTCAAAGACAACTGCAACAGCTGCAATTGCAGGGCCTGACATGACAGCAAACATGTCACGGTCAAGGTGAGGCCAGGACCCGCATACTATGTATGGTGGGGTTGTCTTTGACCGCCGCATTAGGTCAACCCACCGGCTTGGTGACATTTCAAAGAACCCAATTGCTTGTTCAGGTATTGTTCTAATTTCATTGCGACAGATAGAGTGGTATAGCTCTGATAAATACTCGCGCGGGAGGTCATTGCCACCATTTATGTGCCGGTTGTTTCGAATGAAATCCTCCTCGGTCATTTTTTTCTTCACTTGAACATTATGTTGGTCAGTATTAAGCATGATCAGAGAGTAGGAGAGAACCAAAGCAGCATCTTTGTTGGCTAGAATATGTGGAGATTGCTCAAAGTATCGCTCTGAAAATGCTTCAAGAACTCTCTGGATTTTTTGTGACTCACCTGGTAGCCGAAAGGTCTCTAGAAAGAGTCTCAAGGCTGTGTCTAGATTCATACCTTCAAAATCAAATGTCCATGCAAATTCGCGGAGTACCTGCACACAAAATTCGTCATGGTTGCCCAGAAAATCCCCAACTAGATTTTTGTCTAAGCCAGCTGTATAACGAAAGAAACATGCAACACTTTGGGGGTCGAGCTTTTCAGGTAGCAAGTGGGTTCCTTGAAGAAATTCCAATCCTTTTTTGGGGTCCCTGTTGAAGTGATCAGCACCAATCATGAGCCTTCTTTTTATGTACTTCCTCTGACGAACAAATTTCACCCAATGCCCTGGGTCAGCATAGCTTTGACATTTTATAGTCCAAAAGGGGGCATACTGACTAAGTTCAACTGGGGCCTGTTCTGGTAGTGGCCCACTTCCCAGCCTATCGGCCATCCCTTGCACAACTGCAATCAGTCCCTCTAAGGAAAGGACATGCATGGAAGAGAGAGGTGAGTTCAAAGGAAAAGCACTTCTAGAGAGTAAGTTTGACAACTCCTCAAACACATTACGGCACATTATGTCGCAGTCAAAATTTGCATAAATCTCTACCATGAAAGTTTTCTGCCGGCAAAAGTCGACCAAGGCTTCCATCGCAACCTCCTGCTGTTGGTATGTTGCCCCAAACTTGCTCTGTGCAAGTCTAAGAATGATGCATGAGAAGAACGCTTCTAATTGCATTTTCAATTCAGTACGCAGATTCTGGTAAAGGTTGAGAACGATTGAACAAACCATGGAGAGGATTAACGGGCTCATGGAAAGGCCAAATTGCATTAGGTTTCTGAATAGCTCATCTTGAACCAAGGACAAAAGTCTGGGGTGGTCTTTAATTGATGGGCCCCCCAATTCAATGGCTATGTTGATTAACCGCAGTGCGAATAGTGGAACATCTTCATGGAATGCAACAGTATGTGTACCTGGGTTTACACCAACTTGTTCAACCACATTTAGGAGAGAACAGAGAAAGTGGAAAATTTCAACCATGCAAGGGACACTGTAAGGCTCTATAGTGGGAATAGCAATGGTGCCATTTGCGGCCTCTGTAGATGATCTATTTTCATCTGGTAGAACTGTAACAGAGCCAATATCACTTCCATTTTCCATTTGCTTAACCCCAAAAGGCTGATCCTTGTCAACTGCCCCCACCTACAGACATATATGGCCTACTATGTTATGAAGCTAAAAATCAAAGAAAAATAGTTCACCATATGTATGGTGATACTGCACAAATTTAATGCCAAGGCCATTGTACTGGCATTTATCAGCAGGAAAATTAGAATATCACTCAAGTGAAAATAAAATGCTTTATCAAATTTTTACATAACAGCCTACCACATGCTGGTCAGATTCAGTAACTGTACATACAAGCATCCAGTTTTAGTGCAGGAGCAATTTCAAATACAAAATGTAACCCCTTGGTCTAAATGCCTTAATCAAAGAACTAGGCATCCTAAACAAACTTCTCCAATTTGAGATCTTAAATAAAGCCATGGTGGAAAAAAATGGACAATATGAGCAGAGCAGGTCACTATATTGAAACAGCCCTATAAAAATATTTATTGAATACCTCTTGCTTAACTGAGTTTGCATCAGATGCCTGTTCTAATCCAACTAGTGGTAACCTCGCAAACACCCTTCTAACCAGCTCCTGCATTGCATTTCTAGAAAACCGCTGCAAAAGTTCACTCTTCCCTCCTGCCTGGTGCACCACTCTAAAGCATGTGTTAACTGCAGTGCAAACATGGTGATCATCCAACCCAACTGACCCATCTCTACCCCCCTTCACACACTTCAACAAAACCTGCAATATCTTCATTAGTACCGCCTCTTCTGATGCCTGATCCACCACCTGTTGATAGCAACGGATATAAAGACTAAAATCCATCTTGCATTGTAGGTCAGCTTAGAGCCTTAAGACATGAAAAGAAAGATCACAATCTCTTATTTACAAAACAAATCATAATTAGATAATTCAACCCCATTCCACCGTCCCCTTCCTCCAAACAAAACATCCTGAGAGATAGCACCTGGACCAAGCATTTAAATACTCCAGAGCAAAGCTTCAAGTAAAAAAGTATATCGATGAAATGGACTAAAAGAACTTTTAATAACAAGAGAAATTGAAAATGATGCTTCCAAAAGTTTTTTTTATCTAAAACTACCTTCTTCAGGATATTCAATTTCAGGAACATATAAAATGTAGATGTTTTACTTCATAGTATAACATTTATACTACACTCCCACATTATATTCCCGAAATAATAATACTTTCAACAGCAATTAATTGTTGCGTTAGCATAATCGTTGTCAACTCAATTAACTACTCTAGCACATTGCTCAGAATGAGGTCCAAAATAAATAAATAAACAATAATAATAAGCGATGTGTGCACCTCGAAGCGGCAGGTGGTAACAGCATCGACGACTTCAGACAGAGCAGGCCTAGTATCAACAGGTCCATCGAAAGTGAGGATGTTGTAGACAGCAGAAAGAGCAGCAGCAGTGACAGGGGCGCCGGTCTCTTCAGAGCGGACAGTGTCAAGGAAGGGGCGGAGGAGAAGCGAGGCGGTGAGCGGGGTGGAGACGGAGGGGGAGAAAAGGAGGCGGCGGAGAGACTTAAAGGAGAGGAGAAGAGGGGGATCCTGGAAGGGGTCGGAGTCACGGGTATGGTGGCGGAGGTGGCGACGCATGATGGCGAGCACGGAGGCGATCTCGGAGAGGATCACGCATGAGAGAGCGGATTGCGCGGCGGAGAGAGGCGGAGAGGGGGAGGGGGAAGGGGAGGGAGAGGGAGAGGCGGAGGGGGGAGAGGAGGTGGCGTCTTCGTTTTGCTCCTCTTCGATCGGACCGATGGAGGAATTGGGGGAGCGCGGAGGGCGACCCATTGGTGGGGAATGGGGAATGGGGAATGGGGAATGGAGGTGTGGGGTTTGAAATGTCAGAGCACGAGCATAATGGAAGCAGTGAGATCTAGACTGGAGGAGGGGACAGGGTCACAGGGGAGGGAGAGAAGGAGAGAGGAAGAAGAGGTGGAGACCGTGGAGTGGGAGGCCACATTGAATTCTAGTTCTAGTCTCTACTCTCTAGTCTTTCGTTCGTGTTTGGTAGAGGAGTACTTGCGTTTGCTTGCCTTGCCTTGCCTTCCCTTCAATTTCATGCCTGGGCAATTGGGTAAGTCTTAGGTTGTCTCGTGCTCGAGTCGTTCGCTCGGACCAATATTATTAGATTCCACATTGGGCAGAGTCGCACAGATATATGCTATGCTATTTGCCACTGTATTAGATCCAAGGGATCTGTTGGGCCCATTCTCCGGAGGAGCTTTTTCGTGAATTCGGGCTTATTTGACCTTCTTTCTCTTCTTCGACTAAAGCCGTATGATACCTGAGACTAATAAGCCTCTTGGTCTTGGGGCCACGTAGTTTGTGAATGAGTTATTAACTTAGGGTCCGTTTGGCATCCAATGGAATAGCAAAAAGTTGGAATAGAATAACTATTTCGATGAATTAATTTGTCAAACGAATTTTAGAGTAAGTAGAAGAGTGCGGAATAGTGCTTAATCCAGTATACCAACTTATAGGTGGAATACCGGATTAGCTCTCGTCGGAATAGCAATTATTGTTTGATTATATTATATTATATTATTATATTATGATTATGATTAAGATTTAGTATTATTATATTATTATATTATATTTATGATTATAATTTATTATTATATTAATATTATGATTATTATTTATTATTTATTATTATCATTATATAATTATGATTAAATTATTATTATCATTATTGTTATTATATTATCGTTACCATTAGTATTATTATATTATTTATTATTATTATAAATATAATTTTAATATTATATTATTATATTATGAATATAAATATAATTATTTTATTATTATATTATTATGATCAAGATTATTTATTATTATATTATTATATTATGATAATTATGATTATGATTATTATTATTTATTATTATTTTATTATGTTGTATTATATTATTATATGTTGATTATTGTGATGATTAATTTATTATTATATTATTTTAATTATAATTATTTATAATTATTTTTATGATTATGATTATATTTTTATTATTATATTATTATGATTATGATTATGGTTATATTATTATGATCATAATTATGATTATGATTATTATATTATAATTATATTATTAAAATTATGATTACTTATTATTATTATATTATTATAATTATAATTGTAATTATAATTTTTTATTATGATATTACTATATTATGATTATGTTTATATTTTTATTATATTACTATTATAATATTATTATTTATTATGATTATTTTTTATTACTTTATTATTATTTTATTATGTTGTATTATATTATTATATGTTGATTATAGTTATAATTTATTATTATTATTATTATTATTATTATTATTATTATTTATAATTATTTTTATGATTATGATTATATTTTTATTATTATATTATTATGATTATGATTATGGTTATATTATTATGATTATGACTATAATTATTATTATCATGATTATGATAATGTTTATTATATTATTAAAATTATGATTATTTATTATTATATTATTATAATTATGATTGTAATTATAATTTTTTTTATTATATTACTATATTATGATTATGTTTATATTTTTATTATATTACTATTATAATATTATTATTTATTATGATTATTTTTTATTACTTTATTATTATTATTATCTTACTATTATGATTATTATTTTACTATTATTATTATCATCATCATTATTAGTATCATAATTATTCATATTTTAACTATTCTGAGTAACAACTGTCAAACGATGTTTTCGCTCTTCCGAATAGTCAAGAATACCACTCTTCTACCACTCTTCCAAAAAAATACTGTTCTACCACTCTTCCAAAGCTATTTCTTGATTTGCCAAACGGACCCTTATATAACGAGTACACTCTCCAGTATTTGGTTTAGGTTGAGAAGTATCTGTATTTTACTACTACTAGTAGAATGTCCGCGCTATGCTGCGGGTCTTTTAAAATTATAAAACAATAAAAATCAAGAAAACACAAAGTTTAATTCTAAATTCTTAATATCAAAAGTTAAAGGATTGATTATCAAATCGATGAATCACAAGCTTCTAGCAACACTATTTTTTAACCCTTTCGCTCGTCCTCCAGCTTGTCTTTTGTTCCTTGAAAAATGAAAAAATTAGTAAAATATACAA
The DNA here is from genome assembly GCA_037127355.1 of Schoenoplectus tabernaemontani. Classification (NCBI taxonomy): domain Eukaryota; kingdom Viridiplantae; phylum Streptophyta; class Magnoliopsida; order Poales; family Cyperaceae; genus Schoenoplectus; species Schoenoplectus tabernaemontani. Next base: position 2,047,789 of record CM073745.1, on the reverse strand, counting down.
GAAACACAACTTATTAGCTAGAATATTGATGCATTAGAGTATCTCCAATGCAGCAACCGGTTCCAAATTTTTTACTAGTGTCATGTCAAATTTAATTAGAGAAATTACTAATTAAAATTAACATTCTCCAATGTAGAAACTATCTATAAATTTTATTTATACCAAGTCATTTAGTGAAAATAGAAAAAAAAATAGATTTAGCAAAAATGATCTCGAATGCTAAATTAAATGAGTTATTAATATGATATGGCAATTAGAAATGGGTTACTAAATTAAAAACTATGATTAAAGTTTCTAAATTAGAAACTGCATCTCCAATGCTAAAATTAAAAATAAACAATGACACATAAGAATAGAAGCTCAATAGAAACTTTCATTGAAGATGCTCTTAAGAATACAAGACTAACTTTTTCAACTAATCATAAACAAAATTAACAATAATTGAATTTCATCAACCAATTGCTGCATCAGCAATAAAAATACACAAATAATAAAACATAAATTTACCAAATTCACAGATGAAAGGGTATTTAGATATTTAAATTGAACGAATGATGTAAAAAAAAATACTTATATATACCATTTTGATCTTAATCTAAGATAGAAATAACATCAACTAAATAGATTATGTATAATTTTTCATATATTATTATATCAAACAATACTTCAAAGACCTAAAATGAAAAATATAGCAAAACGAAAATCAATGAAAAATACACTACGTTGAATATTAAAAAAAAGTGAAAAGATTGCCCCCACTTAGCTTAATTAGAAACATTGAAACCAATAAAATAAAATGTCAAAGAAATTTCATAAGAGAAATCTAATTTAAAAGCAATAAATCATAAGGTATCAATTCAATAACAAGCAATATTGGCCAAGAAAAAAAGAAATTCCTTTTTCAGCATGTCAATACTCGACAACTAATAGCATGTAGCAATTAAAAGTTTTTCCAATAATATGATATATTACAAGTGCCCTTAACATCAGAATAATATTATATGCCCCTGAAAAATAAAAAATTTCTCATATGAGGTCCATCTAAAAAAATATAAATTTCAACTGCTAGACCAGTACAACATAATAAAAGCACTAATTTTACAAGGTGTTCCTAATTTCTCCTTTTGGCAACAACTAAATCTAAAAAATTTGGTCGAGAATTTGTTCAATCTTAATGCCTATCAACTACCAGAAATAATGCAAGGCACCTCAATTTAGACTCGACTTAACTCCAATTCCACCATAAATAAATCTAAATTTTACTTGTGCAATCATGAATAACATGACTAACAAAAGACCATATTAATATAAGTGTTGCTGGTAAAAAATGGTACCAACATAAATGATATAGTGAATGATCTTTGCACTTAAATGAGTCAAAATATCAAAATTGAAATATAAAAAGCTAGCTTTCATGATACCTTATACCTACAATAAGCAGTTTGAATATGAACTGCTGCTAACTCCTTGATATTTATACCAGAACCAGTGTTGTTACTTTTCAAGAACTTGAAGCTCTTTGCCTCTATCCCATTAGTCTTGAGTTTCAGAAGCCTGCCAGAACGGTCTATTTAAATACACTATATATAATAGAATTTGTCAGATTAATTTTTGCTAATATAAAAAGTTCTTGCATATACCACCTACCAAGAAAAGCACAACCCAAAAACTCAAGCACACTAAGCCACAACCCAATCATCCACTCTGACTTGCATGAGCACCCATAAAATATACCCACACAAATACAAAAAAAAAAAAGCGTTGCAATTCAACCATTTTGATTGGTTCTTTGACTTCTTTCTTATTTGCCTAATACTAATCAAGGGATAATTGGTTAATACAGCAAATTTTGCAATTAAGACAGTATCCTTAACTTTGATTTCTTCTTTCCAACCACTCTCAAGCCAATCACCATACCCCATTTTCTCACTTCTTGTATAGCTTGTGAATCAACTTCAAACCTGACCAAAGAAGGATATGTTTGTCAATATCTAATGTTTCCTGCATAAAATAGAAATGCTGGTTAATAATAGTATATATAAGATAACTAACTATTATTTTAAATTATAACTTCATGTTTGAGCGGCTAATGAATATGCTAATCTATTAAAGAATGATATACATAGTTATTAGTGTTTTGCATGTGTGATGAGGACCTGTAATCATGTAATTAAAAAATTTGGCACTAATCAATCTCTAATTTTAGAATGGCCTATAAGCAATGTAATACTAATTATAGACATAATAAATAAGATAAAATTTGGAATAAAAATGAATAAACAATAATCAAAAGATTAAAGCGCGAAGAGAGAACCGAACAGGGATGAAGAGATGCAAGCTCAATGTGCCGGGTTTTACATCGAAGAAGTCGAAGAAAACAAAACAGAAAGAAAAAGAAATTAAAACCAATAAAATGAGAACATAATAAATTTTTATAATTTGAGTGAATCTATTATGCTATCTGAAATTATTACAAACCTAAAGAAAGAGGTATCTTAACTTACCAGAAGACCGAGAATGATCTGACAAGGGGTTGCGTGTAAAGAGTTGGCCGGGAGGTGGGAGACGGAGGCGAAGCCAAGAAGAGGGGAAGAGTGGAAGAGAGGGGTGGGCGAAGAGGGATTCAGCGGAGAGGAGGGTGGAGTGAGATGAATTTGGTCGAGGACTCCGCAATCTGTTAGATAGGGGAGCAAGAGGGAGGGGGATAGAGAGTCACGGGCGGAACGAGTTACCCTTACTCACAGTATGTAGTGTGGGAGTGAGAACGAGAGAAATGAAAGAGTAGAAGGTGGAGACTCATTACCCTTTTTTTCTCGAAAATGAAAAACGCCTGAGGGTTTGAATGCATCGGAAATGAAATACGATGTGAGGAAAGAGACTGGACTGTTTTAAGCCTTTAACAGAATGAGATATTAAATGAACAGTTATGATTATTTTATACTTGATTAAATGGTTCCGTTAGACACTCACAATTACAACTCTCGGCCAAAATAAACGGCAGGATCAAAAATACAACAGATGCAATCGATAAGTTCCCTTAGTCTCCTTCAAAAAGAAAAATGGGGTTTCAGTGAAGCTCTTAACCTCCTCAATGCAATGCAGAGAATAAGGCGACAATCTCTTTTGAGTGGATACTCCATGGTGCTTGTGAGGTAAAGATCAAATTTTAAAAGGAATCTAAAATTCGTCGCCTGTCTTGGCACTAAGTTGCCCCTGGGTTTGCCGCTCCTCTGATGAATGGTAGTAAGGAAGAACTCCATACGGAAATGAAACGGAACCTGCTGTCTCAACTCGGCTTTAAGGCCTGCCCGGGTCTTGGGATTATGACATTATTGGACCACCACCATGGCGGCCTTCAAGGTTTGTGGTCCACCGGTACATTCCTAAGCCGTGTCCAGGAGCAAGCCGAGCGCGGTTCAAATTACCCCCAAATATCCAGCCTAAATATTTTCTGTTAATTCGGGCAAGCCTCAATTATTTGTGAGATTATGGGCACCCTTTGGGAAACCTCAACGTTTTGGTAAGTAGGATAAAATGTCTTGCTGGATTTCTACCTGCTTTGAGGGGTGATTTTAGGCAACTATCGAATACAATAATTGCTGAATTTCTCCACATGAAAATCACAGCATCTCAACGTTTTTGCTTTCTTCCACATTCTCACTACCACATACAAAACTCCAGTTCACCAATAGCCAATATACCCCCAAACCAGCTGGAGTTCATTGCAAAATTTGAGTCTCTAGTAGTCCGTAACGAAAAACCGACACTCACTCTGCAGAAAACGAGATGATGCAGGAAAACTGGGGCCTGTGCCTACTCTTGCATTTGTTTACCACAAGACGGGTAAATTATTTTCACCTGAAGGAGGCCCTTATGAAGAGTTGGGCACACTTGGGTCTCGAAGGACTAACAAGGTTCTCTGATGGGGCCTATATGGCAGAATTTGAAAACACTGAAGCACGTGATAAGATAGTCAAAATATCCCCCTAGCATTTCAAACATGAGCTAATTGGTGTTAAAAAATTAAACGGTCCCCCTAACATTTCAAACACTGAATGCAGGGCGCTGTTGTGGGTTCAATTTCACTGTAAGTTGATCCGCTACTTAACAAATGATGCAGTCTACCATATGGCAGAAAGTGTGGGTGAAATCATGGATACCGAGTTTGAAGGCCGAGAAAAATGGGGTCGTTTCGCACCCACCCGCATGGTCGTAAACCCTTTTTCGCCGCTAAAAGATCGTATACTTCTCGAGCTCCTGGGGGGGCAATCAGAGGAGGTTCTGATGCATTATGAAAGGATTTACAGAGCATGCCTTCTCTGTTCAAAAATCGGGCATGAGACTGAAGGTTGCGATGAAAGGCAGGGGCTCATAGCACACATCAGCACATACCCGCTCGAGATCCGAGGTATCCTCTGGAAAAAACTTACAAAAAAAGCAAAGGCGGTAGGGCGTAGTGCCCTGCCGCTCAATTAATGAATTGCATCTTTTGGAACTGCCGAGGCGCCGGAGGGCCTCGGAAATTGCAGTTCCTCCACAACCTCCTCCGGAACATTTATTAGCGAAACTAGATCAACTGAAGCTAGGGCGGCCCAGCAGCTTCTATGGCTGCTAGGATATCATGTGCATGTCGTTTCGGTATCTGGTATGTCGGGTGGATTGTGGTTGCTTTGGACAAATGAGTTAAACCTGACAATACTGGAATCGGCAAAGTACTATATTTTGCGAAAATTTCCCTAAAAGATGGCACAGACTGGACCTTGGGGGCGATTTACGGTGATGCTAGTCACCGAGAAAACCCAATGATTTGGCATAAGATCAAGGAGTATGCAGATGACACGGGGTATGCTTTTTGCTGTATGGGTGATTTTAATGCAATACCAACAGTTATAGACAAGTACGGGGGATCACATGCTCTAAATACAAATAACCGTGCTTTCCGACACCTACTCTCTCAAGCTAACCTAATTGACATGGGCTACAGTGGTCCAGCTTTTACCTGGACAAACTCGCAACATACCTCAAACCTGATTTATCAAAGACTGGATAGAGTTTTGGTATCACCAGATTGGTAAGAACGTTTCCCAAAAGCCCAAGTAAAACACCTCCATATGTTATACAGTGATCATACGCCCATCTTATTGCAAGCAAGGCCACCATAACCTACTAGCAAAGTTTTTCGTGTGGAGCATTGGTGGATGCGCTTGGAGGGTTTCGATCAAGAGTGTCGTAGACTATGACTAGGCTCTGAGGGTGTGGAGTGGAATAGCAGACACCGCATACTAGGCAAAGGCCTGCAAAAATGGGCTAAAAACCAACCCCTGCCAGAAAACAGGCTTCGGGAGATTGAAAAAGAACTATTAGAGGTGCAGTTGGTGCACCCGAGCGTAAGAAATCACGCAAAGGAGGCTGAGTTGGTCGCCGAATACTAGAAGGTGGACACCTTGAGGGAGATAAAGTGGCACCAGAGGTCAAAAATAAGATGGGCTACGGTGAGGGACATGAACACAAAATCTTTCACAATGCAGCCACGCAAAAATGGAGGAGAAACCGCATTACCACCTTGCAGAGAGAGAATGGAATATGGACGGTAGAAGAGGCCGAAACTAGGTCACTGCTAGTGAACTACTTTAAAATGCTATACGCTGAAGGGGTCCCGCAAGCAGAAACAGAGGTCCTGATGGTGAACTCAATTCCGCTTCTACCTTCTATCCAGCCGAAAACTCACTCGAGCCTAACCCAAATCCCCTCGTGTGTGGAGGTCTAGAGAACACTGTGCACAATAGGGTTGGACCGAGCCCCAAGACCAGATGGAATAACTGCTAGATTACTGAAAGAACAATGGGATATTTTTGGACCAACAATAGTTGGGACGATACAAGAGGCTTTCCGCTCGGGTGAGGTCCCGGAACAGTGGATGCACAGACACATAGTCCTTATTCCGAAGACAGAACACCCCTCACAACCCACACATTTTCGCCCACTAAGTGTTTGTTCTATCTATTACAGGTTGTTGATGAAGGTGATAGCGAACAGAGTCAAGCCTACACTGGATGCTTTGGTTTTAACAACTCAAATGGCTTTTCTGAAGGGCCGAAGCATTCAGGACAGTGTCCTGTTAGTAGGAGAGGTGATGCAGTCTTTTCAAGATCAGAATATCACAGAAGAAGCTTTCATGCTAAAGGCGGATCTGTTCAAGGCTTTTGATACATTAAATTGGACATTCCTACATTGTGTGCTGGTTAGATTTGGTTTCCCAACTACCCTAGTTACACTCATAATGATGTGTGTGTCCAGCTCCAGATTCACCATTAAGCTGAACAGGGGGGCAGGAGGAAGTTTCATCTCGCCAAAAAGGAGGTTACGATAAGGTTGCCCGCTATCTCCATATTTGTTCATCCTAGCAATGGAGGTCTTATCCCGCACTCTATGTTTAGCGCGGGAAGATGGGAGATTAGACGGGGTCAGGCTGACAAAAAATGGCTTATCTCTAACTCACAATCTCTATGCAGATGATGTGATTTTGTTTGGAAAAGCTACTGAGCAAGAGGCGGTGAAAGTGAAAGAAATTCTAGAAAATTTTGGCAAGCTATCAGGATTGTAGATAAATGGGGCAAAATCTATAATATGGTTCTCTAACAGGACAAGAAGAGATGTGCAACGTAAGGTACTATTTGTGCTTCCAGCAAAGGAGCCGGATGACTCAACGACCTACCTAGGCTACCCCTACCAAAAGGTAAGGTGCTGAGCAGACACTATAGGCCTATGGTGGGTAAAGTCCAAAAGAAGTTTGGGGGCTGGAGATTGCACACTATGTCCCATGCAGGGCGGCGGATATTGTGTAAACATGTATTGCAATCGTTGTCTATTTATTTTATAGGGGCGCGAATGTTGCCAAAAATTATTATTAAGGAGTTGGAGACTCTATATCGAAGTTTCTTTTGGGGCAAGCAACAACAGAGACGATACATTGCATATGTAGCATGGGACAAGATGTGTACAGCTATCGAGGTAGGAGGTTTGGGATTCCAACGGCTAACAGAACTTAACGAGGCAATGTTGCTGAAAGCCTTTTGGGTCCTAGTTACTAAACCAGATATTACGTGGGTTGCAGTTTGTAAAGAAAAATATTTGGGGATAGAATGTACCCGGTGGACCGTCGACACTTTCCCCTCTTAAAATACAACAATATCACAAATATTACAAATCAGAGAAATGGTCCTAAACAAATTTACATAGAATCTACTTTCAGGGAAAAGTGTCTGAGCGGTGGGCGAACCATGGTTTTCCAGTTGGCGGCAATCTGCTCAACACGCAGGTTTATCGAATCTCATGGTGGCGGACCTGTGGAATGCATGCAGACTATACTGTAGATCTTTCAGAGAGACACAATCCCGTTGATCACCAAACTTGTTTAGTCTTCCAGCGATCTTCCTCTAATCCGATGGAGCGATTGAAAGGACCAGTACAGACAGTTTCTTCTCTTCTGAAGCTCTGTTTAGAGAAAAATTGATCTCTGTTGAAAAACGAAAGGGTGACAGAAAATGAAGAAAATAGAAATGAAATCAAAAAATCAACAATATCCTTATATATAATAGACGCCCATATAACTGAGAGCGGTTATATCTTAGCGGATCCATATCGGATCTAAAATTCTCTTAATGGGTTCACTGCTTAATCAAAAAACTGTCTATAATTGTGTTCTCCAGAGACCAATAACATAATTGTATTATTATTAGATTTTATATAATTCAGACCATATTATTAATTACAACATCAATATCATCCTACAAACCAGTATATCTCTTATCTGTCGAAGTTTGTAAACGGCTAGTGGTGATTTGCTTGCATATACATAACCAGCCTTCATGAGCCAACGACAAGAGCCCCGCCCACCTAGCATTCAGCCGGGTGATGTATACCGGTCTACCGATGAACTCGCGCGCGGTTCGCCAAGCGAGAGATGCTATAATGAGCCGTGATGCCGTCAGACCACATAACCATGGACTTGTTGTCAAAGAGACTGAATTGGATGGTAAATGTGTCATTACCGCCTCCACCGGTAACCAGGTGATGGATCCATTACTGCAATAAGATGGATTCTAGTTCTGTTTTATCAACATCGGTAGGTACTTAAGGACTGATCTAATTAACCATGATTTACTGTTTAACATATTCAGGTTTTGGCACAATACACAGTTCCAGAACCAACTGATACTGACAAAACAGGTGGTGCATTCACAATCGGCCAGGCACTGGAGGCAGCCATAAGGACAGCTGGTGATAGGCCGATAAACAAAGCAGATGCAGCTGCAGTGCAAGCAGCTGAGGCAAGAGTTACTAGGCACGGAAATCTGCTCAGGTCGCAGCTGATGCAAATGCAATGATGGAGGAAGGAGAAGAAAAAGTGTGCATTAGGGATGTTCTGACAAATGCAACAAAGATGTTGCCGAAGGATAAGGCGGTGAATGACGCTGAGAAAGTGAGAGCCGCAGAGTGGAGGAATGAAGGAGAGGGGCATGTTGCAGATGCCGTGGCAGCTGCTGCTAGGCTTAATCAAAGGAGGGTTTAATTTTGTGTTTTTTTTTTCTGATAGAGAAACATGTGTACGAGTGTTTGTGGAGTTCACTCCGGTAGCAAAATGTGTAGAATAAGCCTATGTTTGTATTATGTTTCTGTTGTAGAATAAGCCTATGTTTGTATTATGTTTCTTATATGTTTGGATATTATGTCTCAGTTTAATACAAATTTTCAATTTATATCTCATCCATCACAATTGCACAAACATAATCATCTGATATACTCCGATTCTCAACTGCATCCGCATGAGTCTCTCTCACAGGATCAATCTCCGACCATTTGATGATAAATGGAGAAGGCAACTAACTATACAACAATTCATTACTGATCGACTAATCTCACAACCAGACTAAATCTCAACGCAACACCCGCCAAATAAATAAAGGAACTCATTCAACCAACCCCCGAAAGTGGAGAGGGAAAGAGAACCAAAATCAAATCAAAACAACCTCGACCATTGATCAAAATCAAGCATCAGTCATCGGCAGTAGCCAACTGGAGAGAGAGCAACTCCTCTTCAGGTATGACCTTAATATGGCAATCCGACCTGGGATAAGAGGCGCACAGCAGCGCGTAGCCTCGTTCCACCACGTCATCACTCAGCATTCCATCGCTCTGGTCCACAAGACCGCTGACAAGTCGAGCCGGGCACGTCATGCAAACACCGAGCTTACAGTCGTGTGGAACCTCCATGCCTTCGTCTAGTGCTCTCTCCAGTATCGACTCATCCGGCTCGACCTCCAGTATTCGGGTGGAGCCTTCATGCTCAATGGTTACTTTGTACGAAGGAGGGGGTGGGCCCCGTTGTCGGATAGGGAGGGAGACGCGGAGAGGTCGGGAATGGAGGGGAGCGGAGAGGTGGGGGGTCGATTTGAGAGAGAGAAGGGAAGGAGGGATGAGAAATAGAGAGGTGGCCATTCTTGTGGTGTGAAGACTGAAGAGAGCGGGAGAGGAGAGGAGAGGAGAGAAGGGGATAAGGTGAGAGACCAAGGTGAGAGGCTCAGCTGATTTTGTCTTTCTTTTACTTAATAGTTATTGGGTTCAAACTTTCAAAGCTGGAAATGAATTTGAAATTTGTTGGGCTTGATCCATGACTGGAGAATCGTAGGCTGGGTTTGCGTTTAAATGGACCTTATTTTTTGAACTTAAGCTCCTCCTCAATTATGTTCTCTTTTTTTTTGTATTTATTTCTTTCTTTATTTATTTATTTATGTGCCAAAACAGACTATCACCATCTGTGTGGTCCGGCGATTTTCTGATAAGATAATAACAGAAGTAGAGAACTGATATTTGTATGTTTCTTTCATATTCTGAGGAATAAATAAAGAAAGGAAATAATATAAAACTCTAATAACTTAAGTGTTGTTTTAATATATTTGTATTCCTTGTTGTGAGGATTGTGGAACTTATCTCATAATGGTTTGAACTTGTTGTGATATGGTTATAAGCCATTTGAATTTTTCACTGAGGATAACTTTATGTATTTTGATGATGTTATGTGCATAAATGAGATAAAAAATGATATAACATTCAAATATACTAACTAAAATGCTGCATAATGCATTTGAGTTCATTATTGTCCTCATTCATCTCATAAAGGTTTGAGCTTTGACTAACCGAAGTGCTGCATAATTACTCCAATAGATTAAATTTAGTGTTGTTTTTATGCATTTAAGTTTTTTCTAGTTTATATGTTGTAACTTCATCATTGTAATGCGTATTTCGTGTTATAGAAGCTCAAGTTTGCAGAGATAATAATATAAATCAATAGAAGATATTATTCAAAATAACATTCTGTATTTTGATGATATTATGTACTTAAATGACATATATAATATTATAAAACTCAAATAAACTAGCCGAAGTACTTTTCAATGCATCTGAGTCAATTTTGTGTGCAATTCATATCTTAAGTGAAGTGTTGTTTTAATATATTTGTATTCGTTGTTTTGAGGATTGTGGAACTTATCTCATAATGGTTTGAACTTGTTGTGATATGGTTATAAGCCATTTGAATTTTTCACTAAGGATAACTTTATGTATTTTGATGATGTTATGTGCATAAATGAGATAAAAAATGATATTTCACTTTAAACCCTAAACCCTAAATCCTATACTTTTCAATGATCATTCATCACTTTAAATTTAAATGTATACATAGATAATTTACCTCATAGATAAAATTTATAAACATGAAATATAAACTTGAGTTTTGTTTATGATAGTCATTGTCTCATTGATTACTTTTTTGGGACTACTCTCTCTATATATTTTCTCAATTTGAGTTTTTGATCTTTTGAATATATTATTGCACATTAAAATATAACTTAGGAAATAAATATGATGCGATTTTAAAAAAATATGAATATGTTGCAATTAACATTATCCATGATAATATATGAGTAAATATATAAATATCATAGTTGATATTAATTACTAAATAAATCTAACCCGACTCGACAAACTCACCTGATTTCAAACCAGAAATGATCCGATAATAAATGACCTGATAACGGACTCGATCAGATCTGATACAACCTAAAATTTGAAATGACCCGATACTAGATGACTTGATATCTGACACGACTCGATCTGATATGACCCAAAACTACATGGTTCGATACCGACTCGACCTGACCCGATCAGACCCGTGACCCGATAATTTTGCTAAGTTTATTTGACCCGACATGACCCGAACCTACCTAATTGCTATCTCTATTGTTGTGCGTAATTTATTTCATAAATGTTGAGCTTGCACATAAGAGTATTTGAAATAAGTTTGTATATTTTATTAATATTATGTGCATAAATAAGATAAAAAATAAAATAAAACTCAAATTGACTAAATGAAATGTTATTTTATTGTATTTATTTATTTTTAGTTTTTTATGTGTATGCAATGTCATAAATGCTTAAACTTGTAGAGATAATAATGTAATCCAAATAAGGACATTATCATAAATAACCTTATGTATTTTGATGATTTTATGCTCACAAATGAGCTAAGAAATGATATAAAACTTCAATATACTAATTAAATTATTATTTTAATATATTTTGTGTTCGTTGTTTATTCAAAACTTGCCTCATAAAGGTTTGACTTTATGTGATATCATTGTAAATCATTTGAATACATCACTAAAAATAACTTTATGTATTTTGTTGTGTATATAGGGAAGAACAAAAAATATAACTCAAATATATTAACTGAAGTGTTGTTTTAATGCATTTGAGTTCACTATTGTGCATAATTTTCTCATAATGATTCAAACTTGGTTGAATAAGATTATAAGCTAACATAAAACATCATTCATAATAATCTTGTGAATTTTAGCAATACTAGATGCATAAATGAGACAAAAAATGATAAAATTACTCTAATAGATTAGTTGAAGTGTTGTTTTCGTGCATTTGGGTACATCATTTTGCACAATTATGTATTTGGACGATATTATGTGAGTTCTAAATGCATTTGAGTTCATTGTTATGTGCAATTTATCTCATAAATGTTGAGCTCCCACCAATAGATTTTAAACCAATAAAAGCTATCTTTCTAAATAAGTTTTTTTTTTTTATTTTGATGATATTATGTGTATAGATGAGGTAAAATATAATAAGACTCAAATAAACTAACAAAAGTGTTTGTTTAAATACATTTGAGTTTGTTGTTGTGCGTTATTCGTTTTATAATGATTTAATTTTGTAGGGATAAAATTATAAAGTAATAAAAAAAATTATTGATATCAAATTTGTATATTTTGACAGTATTATATACATAAATGATGTATAAAATAATATAAAACTCAAATAGACTAACTGAAATATTATTTTATACACTTATTGTTAATTATTATGCGCATTTCATCTCATAAAGACTTTATCTTATAAAGATAATAATTAAGAATTAATATTATACTTCCGTCACGAAATCCACACCGTTTATACTTTTTTTTGTTATAAATTTATAATCTAATTGGTTGTGCAAGCTTAAAGTCGGTGTTTATAACAATACAACACAAATTTAAGCCCGAAACTCTGGAGACTAAGGCTCTATTCGGCTGCACGGTGGGAATGAATATGGATGTGGGTTTTGAACTGATTTTTTTACTGTAAACGGTAGGAAAAAAAATTAGCTAAGAGATATTTTTTTCCAGGATAAATAGTAAATACTGAACAGTACCTAAATCGGATATATAGTTGCAAAAGTTTATTCCCGAAAGTTCTTACGCGTAAATTAAAACTACATTTAATATAATAAGACCCCAACACGATAACAAGTCATATTCTACAATTCCTTCAGCCATGGCTAGCTGACGTCCACCCCTCTGGAACTGGAAACCAGTCTTCAATTTTTTTTTGATTTTTCCACAAGTTTGTCAAACTTAGACAAGAAATTATTTTCTTCAATTTTCTCGATCATCCATGGAAATTGAAAAGTCTGCGTGTCCTTTTTTTTTAAAAAGTAAAGGATCACAGTTAATTGAAGGAAAACACCTCAAAAAAAAAAAAAAAAAAAAAAAGTGTTGTTTTCCTCTTAGAAATTTAGAATCAAGACGCTGCATCTATTGGGTAAAAAATTAATGACAATTTCTTATTTTATTGCACGACAATCTTTGAAAATCAAAATTGAGAAGTTCGGACTTAGGATAAAGTAAATATGTTTATAGTCCAAATACTCGAGATTCTTTCTCTAAAAAAAAAACTCAAGAATCTGATTGAGATTTTGGAATTTCATCACATGCTTGTATTTAAATTCGTTTTCAAAAATAAGAATTAAGCTTAGTAGGTTCAAACTCAGTGACTTTCAGAATAATTTGTAAATTTTTACAATCGTATACTAAAAATCATCACCTAAATAAATCATGACAACCGATGACAACATTAATTACTAATGGTGTAATAATGGATAAAAATGAGTAAAAACGTAGAGCTCCGGAACCGGGAAAGATTAAGAATAGGCATATAAAATTTCTCGTCGTCAAAAACAATGCAATTTTTTTTTAAAAATCTTCAAAATCAATTATGCAATTACTAATGGGCAGGAAATCAGACTAAAACATTTCATTTTTTTAGAAGGATCGGCAGAAGCAGCCAATTGGAAAGTAAAACGAAGAACCCACTAAAATATTTCATAAAAATAAAGGATTGTGCTGTGCGATACTTCCAGAAGGAACGGCCAGGCGAAATTAACGAATAACAACCCGGAGCACATTAAAAGTACGGCACATTCACACTGCAAATTGGTCCCACGTCAGAATATCGAAGGTTGTACAAGTCTTACTCCATGCTCCAGGTGCAAATAATATTGTATCATAACTGATTTGAAACCGCAATGGTGAAGGAATGATTACGCAAAAAGTGTACGCGATTCTACTATATCGTCTCCAAGTCTCCAACTCCAAGGCTCCAACCAAAGGGAGCGGAGCGACCCGCTTATGTAAAAAGAACATAAAGTGAGTTATAACTTTTTTTTTGTTAGTAATGTTCTTTAAAAAAAATATTTTAAAAAATAATTGAAATATTTAAAAATAGATAAAAAGATTGATATGGTAAGAAATATCAAACTCTTAGAAGTCGTTGTGCATATACCATAAGTCGTTGTCTTGAATGTCGTATGGGTCGTTTAATCATCTTCTAGAGAGATATCGGGGATATTGGTACCGCTTTCTTGAGTTTCTATGGCGGATGTTGCTTTGCCTCAAATGTGGTATCATATTGCATGTGACTTTCAAATAATAATCCAATCTTTATTGCACACAAGTTGCTCGAAAAGTTTTGAACCCAATTTGTACGCTTATCTGTTAGAATCCTCGCTTCACGAACTAAAACATGATTCGGAAGGGACGTTGACACGATTAATCGCAAATACATCACGCGCCATCATCGCCAATGTTGGATAGCGATTGCATTCCTCTTCCAAGACTCAGATATCAATTTGATCATCTTCCATGCTTCTCAAACAATAACTCAAGAACTGTTATTGTTTATTTGTTGATCTTCAAAACAATCATCATCTCTCAACTCATTTAGCAATCCAGATGAACTATTACTTCTATACGATTAAAAATGAACATAATATAAGTGAATAAATTATGTAATAGAAAGAATGATGATTAAAATTCATATCTAATGTTGCGCACAATTTAGTAGAAGGATTATTAATATTTCGTCGGAGTTATAAATGTTGAACATCTCCTCCAATAAGCTATTTACGCTGTTATCTTCCTCATTAGTGCGTAGATGTAGATTTTGTTTATACCTTTGAAGAAGCCTTACGTTGTATTTTTTCTTAAAAGATGGATGAAGACAATTTGCGATAATTGTCACGGTGAGTACTTCCTCCCAATATTAATCTAACAACATAAAACTAAAATGTATTATTCTAAGAAAAAAATGAATTTCTACAAAAAAAAAATATAAATAAAAAATTAGATTTTACAAATAAACTAATTTCTACAAATTTCAAATAAAAAATTATGAATAAAATCTAACAACATAACTAATTTCTATAAATAAAAATTACAACTAATTAAAATTAAAAACTAACCTTGAAGGGAAAATATTATCGCAACGATGAAATTGAGAAATGGCGAATACCAAATATTATCCTTCTAGTCTTCTACCTTCTTCGATTAGTTAATTTTTTCAATGGACTAACAATAAATTTATAATTCTAAACTATTTTTTTCTTTTTTGGAATAAGAAAATTAAATTTGAGAATTTGATAGATTGAGAAGAGAGGGAGAATGAGATGTAAATGGGAGTGGTATTTATAGATATTTTTGGGAGGGAAAAATTCAGATTTTTGGAGATTTTTTTTTTATTTTTTTGATTTTTTTTCGGATTTTTCTGCAAAGATAAAAAAAAAGTGACTTTTTTTTGAATTTTTGTACACTTGGGGGTATTTTGGGGGAGGGGCCTAGCATTTCACTAGCGACTATTCTAGTCTACTCCTCCCCTGCGCTGTTTAGACAATATCATATAGAGGAAATGACACAAACAAAAAAAAATCTGGCATCTTCAATCAATGAATCGCGTTCACACAACAAGTAATCTCTCTCTCCTCGCGACTCGCGAGATGTTAGTAGATAGACCCATTTCCGTATGGACCAGACACCACCAGTATCTGGTGGGGCCACAATGTCCCTGGCCGACCGTACTTCCATTTTCTATAACTGTATGTATTGTATTAATATGACAATAGACCGGGTCCATGATGAGTTATCTGATTTCTCTCCCAATTCCAGCTTTTTTCTCTTCTCAATTACCAGCTAGCGGTCGCATTTCCAGGCTCTCAGCTTTGACATCTCTTAAAATATAAACACCCATCTACTAGAGTTCCCTAGTTTCGTAGCAATTCAATTCAAGCGCGCAGTTTCTAGTTTTGTACATTTCTCTTCTTATTTTTATAGGTATGAGTTGATTTTCTCAATTTCTCCGTCTCTGATATCTCGTCTGTATCTCGACGCTTTTCCATCCATTTTCATTTCTACCGATGGCTCGTTGACCTCGAACTTTATTATTATCATTATCAGAATCATTTCTATAAATAGAAGGGGTCCTAATTCTGTGAAAATATCATACATATAACTTGTGGATGTTTTCGTAATATTTACTGCCTTTGTAGCATTTTGATCAATGGGGGAGGCAAGCATCACTATTGCCAAGGATGTCACTGAGGTAATCTCTTTCTCCGCTAATTTCTTTTATTTTCCTTATTTCTTATTATCGATATTGCTATTTACATGCCAATATAATTTCTAATATCATTTGAAAATTTTGTTTCTCAGTTGATTGGAAACACACCGTTGGTGTATCTGAACAAGGTGACAGAGGGATGTGTTGGTCAAGTTGCAGCTAAGCTGGAGATGATGGAGCCTTGTTCCAGTGTTAAGGATAGGTAGGTTCCATTGTTTTCCTAATTGGAAAACTTTTTCATGATTTTGGTCATAAAAATTTGACTTTGTTTGGTTAAAATTGGGGCAGGATTGGGTATAGCATGATCAGTGATGCAGAGGAAAAAGGTCTTATTACTCCAGGAGTGGTAAGTATTCTTGTAATCTTTTCAAAATTTATTTAATTCTTGTAATTTTTTTACACTTGAGTGATAATCATGCAATTACTTGTTTTAAGCTGATAAAATTTGGTGCTGTTCAGTCTTAATGAAAGTAGTCTGAATTCCAAATTTGTAGAAATTATAATCTTTATCACTTCTTATAAGTGGCATTATTTTTAGTGTTATTACATTATTCATCTGTTGAGTCCTCAATTGAAAGCACATGCTTTTCCTCGCTGTTGCCTATTTTTTTATCCTTCTTGACTATTTAACAACCCAATAGAACTCTTTTCTTTTCTGACAAACTTGATGTGACCTACATAGAAAAATAAACATGACCTGTTAATGGTTTGCTGAGTTTGACTTGTTCAATCATCTAATCCTCAGTTGACTCAGACAATCAGACTTGGAATGTAGATGAGCTTGAGTTCTTTTTTGTTGAAAACATTTCTAGTTATTGTATCCACTATTTAAATTTTGGTGACACTTTTTATTAAATAAGCTATTTTTGTTGATAACTAAATACACATTACATGCAAAGGCATGTAAATTTCTTTTTCTAGTCTGTTCTGTAAGTCATGAGAATATTGTCAGAAGTTCCAATATATTCCCATGTTCTTGACAAGTCTTTTGTTTGGGAGAGAGAAGGGGGCAAAGTAATTGTCTGTTTATTTAATTTGAGCTTTCGCTGATTGAACTTGATAGGCATCAGTTGATTTACTTGAGAATCATATAAAGAACCTAAACCTTGCAAATTGTTTTGAGGGCATTTTCGAAACATGCAAGTTCTTATCTAAACCTTTTTTCGGAGGACATTTGGGGAAAATTAGTTATTTAACATAAATAATATGTGTGACACAGAGTGTGTTGATTGAACCGACAAGTGGCAATACTGGAATAGGCCTTGCTTTTATGGCTGCAGCCAAAGGGTATAGGCTTATACTCACGATGCCAGCCTCTATGAGTCTTGAAAGGAGAATCATACTGAAGGCATTTGGTGCTGAGTTGGTATTGACTGATCCACTCTTGGGCATGAAAGGTGCAGTGCAAAAGGCTGAGCAATTGGCAGCTAAGACACCCAATTCTTACATCCTTCAGCAATTTGAAAATCCTGCTAACCCTAAGGTAAAATTTTATTATTTGTTTTTATTATTTATGGCATTTTAGATTGTTGTGTATCTTAACCCTGGTTTATCTTTGGAGTTGGTCATTTTTGGATTTCAGGTTAGGGTTGGTTTGGGGCTTTAACTTTATTGTTGGATGTTATCTCTAGAAGCAGAAAAAAGTTAAATTGTTCAAATTCAACTATGTTAGGTATCTTATTTTCTGATTTACTTTTTATGATTTAGATCCATTATGAGACAACCGGACCAGAGATATGGAAGGGAACTGGAGGCAAAGTTGATGCTCTTGTCTCTGGAATTGGTACCGGTGGTACCATTACTGGAGCAGGGAAGTTTCTTAAAGAGAAAAACCCTGATATCAAGGTTAGCTATCTTGTCTCAGTTTTTATATAATTCGTATTTATCTTCAAAATTGTATGGTCTGCTAAATTAACATTTTTCTTATCTTTTGAAGCTATATGGTGTTGAGCCAGTGGAAAGTGCAATCTTGTCAGGAGGGAAGCCTGGTAATTCCCCGTTACTTGTAATTCATTTTAAGCGCCCTGTCCCACTCTGTTCGTACACATAATCTCATGGTATGAATTTTTAATTACAAACCAGGTCCTCACAAGATTCAAGGGATTGGAGCAGGCTTTGTTCCTGGTGTTCTGGCTGTTGATCTTATTGACGAAGTTATTCAGGTACAGTAGCTCTTACTTTTTTTTTGTCATTTACTTTAATGTCAATTTTGTTTTCATGATTAGATTTTTTTTAATTTTAATATTGCTAGATCTCCAGTGAGGAGGCCATCGAGACTGCAAAAACCCTTGCTCTGAAGGAGGGTTTACTGGTGCATTTCCCCTTTACTTTTACTGAGATTGTTTACACTGCGGTGATTTTGTATAGGAAGCTGTTCTTACATGCAATTTTGATTTCAGGTTGGAATATCATCTGGTGCTGCTGCAGCTGCCGCAGTCAAGCTTGCGAAGAGACCGGAAAACAAAGGAAAACTCATTGTTGTAAGTAATTACTTGCTCAACAAAAGAATTTCAGATATATTTTGGTTCCAGAATGCTGTTATCAACACAATTTTTCATTAACATTGTTGTTAAGAAAATATTGGTTCCCCAAACATTAAGCTTTGTAAAAGAGTGGTGCGAAACAAAGTAAAAAAGGAACAGGTCTTTTATTTTATTTTAATTTTTTTAATTTCAACATTTGTACTTCTGAATTTGGATGCCATACCAAAATGCTTCTTTGTAGGTGGTGTTCCCAAGCTTTGGGGAGCGTTATCTTTCGTCGGTGCTTTTCCAGTCTATCAAGGCTGAAGCTGAGGCCATGGTTGTTGAACCTTGAATTTTGCTATAGATAAGAAAAATGCGATGTAATAAGCCATACTCCTATTTGTTGTGTATTGTGATGATGGGATTGTTTTACAGTTTCTTATGTGTGAATTACTCAAATTAATCGGATTCCTTTCATACGATTTAAGGTTGTTGGATATTTCTAATTGCCGCAATGTGGCCATGCTAAAATAAAATCTTGTTCCTCTTTGTTATGTAGCATTTTATTTTGAAAAATTGAATTCTAACGACAAAATTGAACCATATATGTTTTCCAGAGGGCAAATCACTTTTATTTTTCTGCCGAAACAAAAAAAAAACAATGTTGGTAGTTTTTGCAAAAATCTAGTGTTGATCAAAACATTGTCATTCACATGAACCATGAAGAGCAGCAGATTCATCTCTCACAGCAACTTGACACATGATCATAATGTTGCCCGCCTTGGTTATGGTTTATTTTTGGTTTATCTTTGATTTTTTCCATATAAAATCTATAAGAGAGAAAGAGGAGGAAGAAGAATGCTAGAAAATTAAAAACTCTTCTAATTTCTCATTAGACAATTCATTGTTTTGTTACAAACACTGTTATTTTCATCCTATATTTTAAATGGTTCATTTTCATCATCAATATTATATATTTTGAATATTTAAATATATCCAAACTTAGCCCAATAGTAACATTAACCAATAATTCACTATTTTGGCGAATGCCCTATCTAAAATAACTTAGAACACATCACACATTTACTTGAGTAACCAATGGTGAGCTTAAGATTACCAATTTTGTTATGAACTTAACTTCAATATACATCTAACTAATTTCAAATTTTGATTTATGTTGTTTAATATTCCTTTTATCAAAATCTTACGAAATACGTGGAATTTTTATTTTTCATATGGACACTTCTAATTTTGTATATTATATGTTTCTATAATTAAATATTTAATATTAAGATTCTACGATACTTATTTTGCCTCAACGTCATTCAGATGCATTGAAAATTGTTGTTTAAACGTTGTTTTCGTTTGATGTTATTTTGGCATCATAACTATGCATAAATTCGTCCAAATTCATATGGACACTTCTAATGTTATCTATTATATGTTTTTATAAGTAAATATTTAATATTAAGATTCTACGACACTTATTTGGCCCAAAACGTCATCCAGATGAATTAAAATTTGCTGTTTAAATGAGTTGTGTTGCGGTTTGTGCGATTTTGGACTCATAACTCCGCATAAATTTGTTTAAATTCATATCAACAGTCATAAAAAGTGTCTATTATATCTTTTTACAATTGAATATTCAGTATATTCATACTACGACACTCATTTTGCACAAAACATCCTATGGGTGCATTAAAAACTGTTGTTTAAATAAGTTGATTGTGTTTTATGTTATTTGGGCCTCAAAACTGCAGTTAAATTCGTGCAATTCTTGTGAACAATTCTAATTTTGTCTATTATATGTTTTTATAATTAAATATTGAATATTAAGATTCTACGACACTTATTTTGCCTAAAACATCTTCCGGATGAATTAAAAACTACTGTTTAAACGATTTGTTTGTGTTTTATGTTATTTTGGCCACAAAACTGAGCATAAATTTGTTAAAATTGATATGAAAACTCTGATATTGTCTATTATATGTTTTTATAATTGAATATTCCATATGAATATTCTACGACACTCATTTTGTAAAAACTACTGTTTAAATGAGTTGATTGCGTTTGGAGTTATTTTGGCATCATAACTGCGCATAAATTCATGAAAATTCATATGAACACTCCAAATATTGTCTATTATGTGTTTTTATAATTAGATATTGAGTATGAATATTCTAGGACACTTCATCCGTATGTATTAAAAACTATTGTTCAAACAAGTCGTTTGTATTTTATATTATTTTGGCCTCATAACTGCGCATAAATTCGTGCAAATTCATATGGACACTTTTAATTTTGTATATTATATGTTTCTACAATTAAATATTTAATATTAAGATTCTACGACACTTATTTTGCCTAAACGTAATCCAGATGCATTGAAAATTATTGTTTAAACGTTGTTTTCGTTTGATGTTATTTTGGCATCATAACTATGCATAAATTCGTGCAAATTCATATGGACACTTCTAATGTTGTCTATTATATGTTTTTATAATTAAATATTCAATATTAAGATTCTACGATACTTATTTTGCCTAAAACGTCATCCAGATGAATTAAAATCTGATGTTTAAATGAGTTGTTTGCGTTTTGTGCTATTTTGGCTTCATAACTCCGCATAAATTCGTTTAAATTCATATGAACAGTCATAATATTGTCTATTATATCTTTTTACAGTTGAATATTCAGTATGAATATACTACGACACTCATTTTGCACAAAACATCCTATGGGTGCATTAAAAACTATTGTTTAAATAAGTCGATTGTGTTTTATGTTATTTGGGCCTCGAAATTGCAATTAAATTCCTGCAAATTCTTGTGAACACTTCTAATTTTGTCTATTGTATATTTTATAATTAAATATTCAATATTAAGATTCTACGACACTTATTTTGCCTAAAACATCTTAGGATGAATTAAAAATTGTTGTTTAAACGAGTTGCTTGTGTTTTTTATTATTTTGGCCACGAAACTGTGCATACATTTGTTGAAATTGATATGAACACTCTTGATATTGTCTATTATATGTTTTTACAATTGAATATTCAATTTAAATATTCTACGACGCTCATTTTGCACAAAGATATCCTCGGATGCGTCGCTAAAAACTCATGTTTAAATAAGTTGATTGTGTTTCATGTTATTTTTGCCTCATAACTGCAATTAAATTTGTGCAAATTTATATGGACACTTCCTATGTTGTCTATTATATATTTTTATAATTAAATATTCAATATTAAGATTCTACGACACTTATTTTGCCTAAAACTTCTTCCGGATGAATTAAAAACTACTTTGTTTAAACGAGTTATTTGCTTTTTATGTTATTTTGGCCTCATAACTGCGAATACGTTCCAGAAATTTCGTACGAACACTCATGATATTGTCTATTATGTGTTTTATAATTAAATATCCAATATGAATTTTCCACAACACTCATTTTGTATAAAACATCACATTATTTATTAAAAACAGCATTCGATGTTGTTTTGGCCTCATAACTGTGCAAAAAAGTCGCGCAAATTCATATGGATACTTCAAATTTTGTCTATAGTATATCATTATAATTAAATATTCAATATTATGATTCTACGACACTTATTTGGCATAGAATGTTATCCAGATGAATTAAAACTGCTGCAGTTTAAACGAGTTGATTGTATTTGGAGTTATTTTGGCATCGTAAATGCGCATAAATTCGTGCAAATTCATATGAACGCTCCTAATATTGTCCATTATGTGCTTTTATAATAAGATATTTAGTATGAATATTATGACACTCATTTTACAAAACCTTCATCTGTAAGTATTAAAAACTGTTGTTTAAACAAGTTGTTTGCATTTTATGTTATTTTGTCCTCATAGCTGCTTATAACTTCGTGTAAATTAATATTGACACATCTGTTTTTGTATATTATATGTTTCTATAAGTAAATATTTATTATTAAGATTCTACGACACTTATTTTGCCTAAACGCCATCCAGATGCATTGAAAATTATTGTTTAAATGTTGTTTTCGTTTGATGTTAGTTTGGCATCATAACTATTCATGAAAATTCATATGGACACTTCTAATGTTGTCTATTATATAATTTTTAAGTAAATATTTAATATTAAGATTCTACGACACTTATTTTGCCTAAATGTCATCCAGATGCATTGAAAATTGTTGCTTAAATGTTGTTTCTGTTTGATGTTATTTTGGCATTATAACTATGCATAAATTCGTGTAAATTCATATGGACATTTTTAATGTTGTCTATTATATGTTTTTATAAGTAAATATTCAATATTACGATTCTACGACACTTATTTTGCCTAAAACATCTTCTGGATGAGTTAAAAACTGTTGTTAAATGAGTTGTTTGTGTTTAATGATATTTTTGCCTAATAACTGCGAATACATTCGAGAAAATTCGTATGAACACTCATAATATTGTCTATTATGTGTTTTATAATTAAATATTTCATATGAATTTTTCACGACACTCGTTTCGCACAAAACATCACATTATGTATTAAAAAACTGTCATTTAAACATGTTGTTAGCAATCGATGTTATTTTGGCCTCATAACTGCACAAAAAAATCGCACAAATTCATATGGATACTTCAAATTTTGTCTATAGTACATCATTATAATTAAATATTCAATATTATGATTCTACGACACTTATTTGGCATAGAACGTCATCCATATGAATTAAAAACCGCAGTTTAAACGAGTTGATTGTATTTTGAGTTATTTTGGGATCGTAACTGCGCATAAATTCATGCAAATTTATATGACCGTTCCTAATATTGTCTATTATGTGATTTTATAATAAGATATTCAGAATGAATATTCTACGATACTCAATTTGCAAAAACTACATATGTAAGTATTAAAAACTGTTGTTTAAACAGGTTGTTTGCATTTTATGTTATTTTGTCCTCATAACCTCGCATAAATTCGAGCAAATTCATATGGACACTTCTAATTTTGTATATTATATGTTTCTATAATTAAATATTTAATATTAAGATTCTACGATACTTATTTTGCCTCAACGTCATTCAGATGCATTGAAAATTGTTGTTTAAACGTTGTTTTCGTTTGATGTTATTTTGGCATCATAACTATGCATAAATTCGTCCAAATTCATATGGACACTTCTAATGTTGTCTATTATATGTTTTTATAAGTAAATATTCAATATTAAGATTCTACGACACTTATTTGGCCCAAAACGTCATCCAGATGAATTAAAATTTGCTGTTTAAATGAGTTGTGTTGCGGTTTGTGCGATTTTGGACTCATAACTCCGCATAAATTTGTTTAAATTCATATCAACAGTCATAAAAAGTGTCTATTATATCTTTTTACAATTGAATATTCAGTATAATATACTACGACACTCATTTTGCACAAAACATCCTATGGGTGCATTAAAAACTGTTGTTTAAATAAGTTGATTGTGTTTTATGTTATTTGGGCCTCAAAACTGCAGTTAAATTCGTGCAAATTCTTGTGAACACTTCTAATTTTGTCTATTATATATTTTTATAATTAAATATTCAATATTAAGATTTTACGACACTTATTTTGCCTAAAACATCTTCCGGATGAATTAAAAACTACTGCTATTTAAACGAGTTGTTTGTGTTTTTTGTTATTTTGGCCACAAAACTGAGCATAAATTTGTTGAAATTGATATGAACACTCTGATATTGTCTATTATATATTTTTATAATTGAATATTCCATATGAATATTCTACGACACTCATTTTGTAAAAACTACTGTTTAAATGAGTTGATTGCGTTTGGAGTTATTTTGGCATCATAACTGCGCATAAATTCGTGAAAATTCATATGAACACTCCAAATATTGTCTATTATGTGTTTTTATAATTAGATATTGAGTATGAATATTCTAGGACACTTCATCCGTATGTATTAAAAACTATTGTTCAAACAAGTCGTTTGTATTTTATATTATTTTGGCCTCATAACTGCGCATAAATTCGTGCAAATTCATATGGACACTTTTAATTTTGTATATTATATGTTTCTACAATTAAATATTTAATATTAAGATTCTACGACACTTATTTTGCCTAAACGTAATCCAGATGCATTGAAAATTATTGTTTAAACGTTGTTTTCGTTTGATGTTATTTTGGCATCATAACTATGCATAAATTCGTGCTAATTCATATGGACACTTCTAATGTTGTCTATTATATGTTTTTATAATTAAATATTCAATATTAAGATTCTACGATACTTATTTTGCCTAAAACGTCATCCAGATGAATTAAAATCTGATGTTTAAATGAGTTGTTTGCGTTTTGTGCTATTTTGGCTTCATAACTCCGCATAAATTCGTTTAAATTCATATGAACAGTCATAATATTGTCTATTATATCTTTTTACAGTTGAATATTCAGTATGAATATACTACGACACTCATTTTGCACAAAACATCCTATGGGTGCATTAAAAACTATTGTTTAAATAAGTCGATTGTGTTTTATGTTATTTGGGCCTCGAAATTGCAATTAAATTCCTGCAAATTCTTGTGAACACTTCTAATTTTGTCTATTGTATATTTTATAATTAAATATTCAATATTAAGATTCTACGACACTTATTTTGCCTAAAACATCTTCCGGATGAATTAAAAATTGCTGTTTAAACGAGTTGCTTGTGTTTTTTATTATTTTGGCCACGAAACTGTGCATACATTTGTTGAAATTGATATGAACACTCTTGATATTGTCTATTATATGTTTTTACAATTGAATATTCAATTTAAATATTCTACGACGCTCATTTTGCACAAAGATATCCTCTGGATGCGTCAAAAACTCATGTTTAAATAAGTTGATTGTGTTTCATGTTATTTTTGCCTCATAACTGCAATTAAATTTGTGCAAATTTATATGGACACTTCCTATGTTGTCTATTATATATTTTTATAATTAAATATTCAATATTAAGATTCTACGACACTTATTTTGCCTAAAACTTCTTCTGGATGAATTAAAACTGCTTGTTTAAACGAGTTGTTTGCTTTTTATGTTATTTTGGCCTCATAACTGCGAATACGTTCCAGAAATTTCGTACGAACACTCATGATATTGTCTATTATGTGTTTTATAATTAAATATCCAATATGAATTTTCCACAACACTCATTTTGTATAAAACATCACATTATTTATTAAAAACAGCATTCGATGTTGTTTTGGCCTCATAACTGTGCAAAAAAGTCGCGCAAATTCATATGGATACTTCAAATTTTGTCTATAGTATATCATTATAATTAAATATTCAATATTATGATTCTACGACACTTATTTGGCATAGAATGTTATCCAGATGAATTAAAAACTGCAGTTTAAACGAGTTGATTGTATTTGGAGTTATTTTGGCATCGTAAGCTGCGCATAAATTCGTGCAAATTCATATGAACGCTCCTAATATTGTCCATTATGTGCTTTTATAATAAGATATTTAGTATGAATATTATGACACTCATTTTACAAAACCTTCATCTGTAAGTATTAAAAACTGTTGTTTAAACAAGTTGTTTGCATTTTATGTTATTTTATCCTCATAGCTGCTTATAACTTCGTGTAAATTAATATTGACACATCTTTTTTTGTATATTATATGTTTCTATAAGTAAATATTTATTATTAAGATTCTACGACACTTATTTTGCCTAAACGTCATCCAGATGCATTGAAAATTATTGTTTAAATGTTGTTTTCGTTTGATGTTAGTTTGGCATCATAACTATTCATGAAAATTCATATGGACACTTCTAATGTTGTCTATTATATAATTTTTAAGTAAATATTTAATATTAAGATTCTACGACACTTATTTTGCCTAAATGTCATCCAGATGCATTGAAAATTGTTGCTTAAATGTTGTTTCTGTTTGATGTTATTTTGGCATTATAACTATGCATAAATTCGTGTAAATTCATATGGACATTTTTAATGTTGTCTATTATATGTTTTTATAAGTAAATATTCAATATTACGATTCTACGACACTTATTTTGCCTAAAACATCTTCTGGATGAGTTAAAAACTATTGTTAAATGAGTTGTTTGTGTTTAATGATATTTTTGCCTAATAACTGCGAATACATTCGAGAAAATTCGTATGAACACTCATAATATTGTCTATTATGTGTTTTATAATTAAATATTTCATATGAATTTTTCACGACACTCGTTTCGCACAAAACATCACATTATGTATTAAAAAACTGTCATTTAAACATGTTGTTAGCAATCGATGTTATTTTGTCCTCATAACTGCACAAAAAAATCGCACAAATTCATATGGATACTTCAAATTTTGTCTATAGTACATCATTATAATTAAATATTCAATATTATGATTCTACGACACTTATTTGGCATAGAACGTCATCCATATGAATTAAAAACCGCAGTTTAAACGAGTTGATTGTATTTTGAGTTATTTTGGGCTCGTAAGCTGCGAATAAATTCGTGCAAATTTATATGACCGTTCCTAATATTGTCTATTATGTGATTTTATAATAAGATATTCAGAATGAATATTCTACGATACTCAATTTGCAAAAACTACATCTGTAAGTATTAAAAACTGTTGTTTAAACAGGTTGTTTGCATTTTATGTTATTTTGTCCTCATAACCTCGCATAAATTCGAGCAAATTCATATGGACACTTCTAATTTTGTATATTATATGTTTCTATAATTAAATATTTAATATTAAGATTCTACGATACTTATTTTGCCTCAACGTCATTCAGATGCATTGAAAATTGTTGTTTAAACGTTGTTTTCGTTTGATGTTATTTTGGCATCATAACTATGCATAAATTCGTCCAAATTCATATGGACACTTCTAATGTTGTCTATTATATGTTTTTATAAGTAAATATTCAATATTAAGATTCTACGACACTTATTTGGCCCAAAACGTCATCCAGATGAATTAAAATTTGATGTTTAAATGAGTTGTGTTGCGGTTTGTGCGATTTTGGACTCATAACTCCGCATAAATTTGTTTAAATTCATATCAACAGTCATAAAAAGTGTCTATTATATCTTTTTACAATTGAATATTCAGTATGAATATACTACGACACTCATTTTGCACAAAACATCCTATGGGTGCATTAAAAACTGTTGTTTAAATAAGTTGATTGTGTTTTATGTTATTTGGGCCTCAAAACTGCAGTTAAATTCGTGCAATTCTTGTGAACAATTCTAATTTTGTCTATTATATGTTTTTATAATTAAATATTGAATATTAAGATTCTACGACACTTATTTTGCCTAAAACATCTTCCGGATGAATTAAAAAATACTGTTTAAACGATTTGTTTGTGTTTTATGTTATTTTGGCCACAAAACTGAGCATGAATTTGTTAAAATTGATATGAAAACTCCTGATATTGTCTATTATATGCTTTTATAATTGAATATTCCATATGAATATTCTACGACACTCATTTTGTAAAAACAAAAACTCTTGTTTAAATGAGTTGATTGCGTTTTGGAGTTATTTTGGCATCATAATTGCGCATAAATTCGTGAAAATTCATATGAACACTCCAAATATTGTCTATTATGTGTTTTTATAATTAGATATTGAGTATGAATATTCTAGGACACTTCATCCGTATGTATTAAAAACTATTGTTCAAACAAGTCGTTTGTATTTTATATTATTTTGGCCTCATAACGCGCATAAATTCGTGCAAATTCATATGGACACTTTTAATTTTGTATATTATATGTTTCTACAATTAAATATTTAATATTAAGATTCTACGACACTTATTTTGCCTAAACGTAATCCATTATGCATTGAAAATTATGTTTAAACGTTGTTTTCGTTTGATGTTATTTTGGCATCATAACTATGCATAAATTCGTGCTAATTCATATGGACACTTCTAATGTTGTCTATTATATGTTTTTATAATTAAATATTCAATATTAAGATTCTACGATACTTATTTTGCCTAAAACGTCATCCAGATGAATTAAAACTCGATGTTTAAATGAGTTGTTTGCGTTTTGTGCTATTTTGGCTTCATAACTACGCATAAATTCGTTTAAATTCATATGAACAGTCATAATATTGTCTATTATATCTTTTTACGATTGAATATTCAGTAGAGTTTGAAAAAACCCGTCGGTCCAACCCGTCCGGGCCGACCGTGGACCGTGGACCGAGGCCGGACCGGGCCGTGGACCGGGCCGTGCCTTGTCTTGGTCCGGTCCAACGGTGGCGGTTCTCGTTAAACCCGAAAATGGGACCGTGCGACCCGTCCGTGCGGACCCATGGGCCGGGACCGGGCCGGGCCGTGGGCCGTGCGGGACCGTGGGCCGGCCGGCCGGGCCGTTGAGCCCGGCCGGGCCGTCCCGACCGGACCCCCCCCACCCGGCCCCCCCACGGTCCATGGGTCGGTGAACCGCCTTCTTACGTAGATGTGGCCTTGTGAACTGCCTTCTTCTTTCTATTATAAACATATAATTAAAAGACTTGACCATTAAAATTTGTCATGAAAAGAGCGCGAGTTAAATTACATTTTTTTTTATATCTGTTTCGAGCTTATTGTGCCATTAATTGAGGAGAAGCGACGAACAAAAAACTAAACTAGTTTACAACAACAACAACAAAGCCTTTTAATCCAAAATAAATTGGGGAAAAAACTAAACTAGTTTACAATTTAGAATTTAGAAATAGCTCAAGTTATCTCGTTAATCTTTTTTTTCTGAAATTTGCTACTTGATAATTAAGGTCAATTAATGCTATTGGCTTTAACTAAGGGTTAAACGAGTAATTATGTTGGTCCAGGCACGGGAGATTATATTAAGTTTATTTGACCTTCAAATAAGACACTACCATATTACAACTAGTAAATATCGGCTGAACCGGAACCACGTGCAAATTACGTATAACTTGGAAATAACATTTTTCACAATAATCTAACGAGGAGACTTTCAAGATTATCATTAGCTTATTTTTTCAACTTCATTAATCATAAAAATAAGAGAGAACTATAACTGCGCATGTCGCCCTTCCCTTCAAAGTGCACGGCAAAGACTGCCATCTTCATTAATCTCTCTCCATCCATCTGTTATATAGAACTTAAAATTACTTTTCAGTGAATGAACAGCTGATTTTTAGTTATTTTTCTACCAGTAACAAAGAGAAAACGAATAACCAACTTACAAGAACAAAGGGTTTAACATTTTATTTCTTAGAATATTACATTTTAGTTTTATGTTGTTAGATTAATTGATTTAGAATATTAGATTTAATGTTAAATTCATTTTTTGGTTAGAATTTATTTTAGAATGTTAAATTTATTTTTTAAGTAGAAATTTATTTAGATTGTTGATTTCTTTTGTAAATTTATTTATTATGTTAAATTCGTTTTTTTGTTAGAACTTTTTTTAGAATGTTAAATTTATTTTTTAAGTAGGAATTTATTTAGATTGTTGATTTCTTTTGTAAATTTATTTATTATGTTAAATTCATTTTTTTATTAGAACATTTTTTAGAATGTTAAATTTATTTTTTAAGTAGGGATTTATTTAGATTGTTGTTTTCTTTTGTAAATTTATTTATTATGTTAAATTCATTTTTTTGTTAGAATATTTTTTAAAAATTAATAAATTTATTTTTCAACTTTTATTATTTTTTTTATAATTTTCTGAAATTTTATTTTTTTACAATTTTTTTAATTTTTTAGTACTATTAGATTTTTAAACAATTAAAAATAATAATTCGAATTAGTTAAAAATTATTATTAAAAAATATAATAAATTATTATTTTTTTCAATTTATAAAAAAAAAAATTTGGACCGGACCGTCCTGTGGGGTCCCACCGGGGCCAACGGTGGGACGGGTTCGGTTTTTTCGAATTTGGACCGCCTTGGGACCGAGCCGTTGGACATCGGGACCGTGGACCGTGGGCCGTGAGAGACCGTGGACCGTCCGGGTCCGGACCGGACCGTCTTCAATCCACTAATATTCAGTATGAATATACTACGACACTCATTTTGCACAAAACATCCTATGGGTGCATTAAAAACTGTTGTTTAAATAAGTCGATTGTGTTTTATGTTATTTGGGCCTCGAAATTACAATTAAATTCCTGCAAATTCTTGTGAACACTTCTAATTTTGTCTATTGTATATTTTATAATTAAATATTCAATATTAAGATTCTACGACACTTATTTTGCCTAAAACATCTTAGGATGAATTAAAAATTGTTGTTTAAACGAGTTGCTTGTGTTTTTTATTATTTTGGCCATGAAACTGTGCATACATTTGTTGAAATTGATATGAACACTCTTGATATTGTCTATTATATGTTTTTACAATTGAATATTCAATTTAAACATTCTACGACGCTCATTTTGCACAAAGATATCCTCTGGATGCGTCAAAAACTCATGTTTAAATAAGTTGATTGTGTTTCATGTTATTTTTGCCTCATAATTGCAATTAAATTTGTGCAAATTTATATAGACACTTCCTATGTTGTCTATTATATATTTTTATAATTAAATATTCAATATTAAGATTCTACGACACTTATTTTGCCTAAAACTTCTTTCCGGATGAATTAAAAACTCTGCTGTTTAAACGAGTTGTTTGCTTTTTATGTTATTTTGGCCTCATAACTGCGAATACGTTCGAGAAATTTCGTACGAACACTCATGATATTGTCTATTATGTGTTTTATAATTAAATATCCAATATGAATTTTCCACAACACTCATTTTGTATAAAACATCACATTATTTATTAACGTTGTTAGCATTCGATGTTGTTTTGGCCTCATAAATCGTGCAAAAAAGTCGCGCAAATTCATATGGATACTTCAAATTTTGTCTATAGTATATCATTATAATTAAATATTCAATATTATGATTCTACGACACTTATTTGGCATAGAATGTTATCCAGATGAATTAAAAACTGCAGTTTAAACGAGTTGATTGTATTTGGAGTTATTTTGGCATCGTAACTGCGCATAAATTCGTGCAAATTCATATGAACGCTCCTAATATTGTCCATTATGTGCTTTTATAATAAGATATTCAGTATGAATATTCTATGACACTCATTTTGCAAAACCTTCATCTGTAAGTATTAAAAACTGTTGTATAAAAAAGTTGTTTACATTTTATGTTATTTTGTCCTCATAACTACTTATAACTTCGTGTAAATTCATATTGACACTTCTTTTTTTATATATTATATGTTTCTACAAGTAAATATATATTATTAAGATTCTGCGACACTTATTTTGCCTAAACGTCATCCAGATGCATTGAAAATTATTGTTTAAATGTTGTTTTCGTTTCATGATAGTTTTGCATCATAACTATGCATAAATTCATGAAAATTCATATGGACACTTCTAATGTTGTCTATTATATATTTTTTAAGTAAATATTTAATATTAAGATTCTACGACACTTATTTTGCCTAAATGTCATCCAGATGCATTGAAAATTGTTGCTTAAATGTTGTTTTCGTTTGATGTTATTTTGGCATTATAACTATGCACAAATTCGTGTAAATTCATATGGACATTTTTAATGTTGTCTATTATATGTTTTTATAAGTAAATATTCAATATTACGATTCTACGACACTTATTTTACCTAAAACATCTTTTGGATGAGTTAAAAACTGTTGTTAAATGAGTTGTTTGTGTTTAATGATATTTTTGCCTAATAACTGCGAATACGTTCGAGAAAATTCGTATGAACACTCATAATATTGTCTATTATGTGTTTTATAATTAAATATTTCATATGAATTTTTCACGACACTCGTTTTGCACAAAACATCACATTATGTATTAAAAACTGTCATTTAAACATGTTGTTAGCAATCGATGTTATTTTGTCCTCATAAATGCACAAAAAAATCGCACAAATTCATATGGATACTTCAAATTTTGTCTATAGTATATCATTATAATTAAATATTCAATATTATGATTCTACGACACTTATTTGGCATAGAACGTCATCCATATGAATTAAAAACCGCAGATTTAAACGAGTTGATTGTATTTTGAGTTATTTTGGGATCGTAATCATGCGCATAAATTCGTGCAAATTTATATGACCGTTCCTAATATTGTCTATTATGTGATTTTATAATAAGATATTCAGAATGAATATTCTACGATACTCAATTTGCAAAAACTACATCTGTAAGTATTAAAAACTGTTGTTTAAACAGGTGTTTACCCTTGAAAAGTTTCAAGGATGAATAAATGAATAAATAAAATAAATTGATGATTAATGATAAGTCATAAGAAAGGGGGAAGGAGAGAAAGCAATGAAAAGATGGCCCACTGATCAGAAGAGGTCGCTGCTTAACCCCGGAATGAATTCATTAGTCCCACAATGGAATCTTTGGGCATGAAGTGAAGAGTATAAATACCCCACCACCTCCTACTCATTCGAGGTGGTGACCCTCGGGAGATTTGGAGAGAGAAAATCTCCCGATGGGTCGTCACCATTTGATTACATTTTCTCTGACAAGTGGGACCCACCTGGCAGTCCCTTGTAGATGAATCTAACAACATAGCCTGTTTGATGAGTCACCATGTGACCATTTTCACTGACAGGTGGGCCCCACACCTCAGTGACCTATTGAGGGGGGTCAGAATTGAACCCTAAAAATCTGCCTTTGGAGCTAACCCTAGAAAGGAGTCAAGCAAGATAATCCCTATGCTACATGAAATGATGTCAATGCCAAGCTAGCATTTTGATGCAACTAGTCATGAGAAATTCCAAATGTGATTTTGCTTTCAAGGCCGACTCGGTGCCAAAGTCGCGAGCAACCACCTAACCATGCTTTGATTTGTGTCAATTATCGATAAGTAGTCAGTTCTTTGACCAAGTCACCCTCATGTTAAGGGATTGAAAGTCAATTTCACAAGACCGATCAAAGCCAAAGCCGGGAGCAACCACCCGATCAAGTCTAGATTTGTATTAATTCGATAAGTAGTCAACATTTGATCAAATCAAGCCCTAATGAATATCAATATAAGTCTAATTGGTATTTAGTTAGGGTGGTTTCTGCAAAGAGAGAGATAATTGGCAGAGACACGAGCTACAATTGAGATCGTGGATTAATTCATAAGGAATAACAGTGGTTTATTTGACAAAAGAATTTTTAATTCAGAGAAGGAAGGGTAAAAATGGAATTAAAAATTACAGGGATGATCATCATGAATTTAGGGATTTTTGGTGAAATTTTCATGATTTTTGGATAAGTGGAGCTATTAAAATAAATTCAGGGAAGATAAAAAAGCAGAATAAATGGACCGATCAAAGGTCGAGATTCGATCAAGGGTTCATCCGGGTGCAACTGGGACAGAGACACATCCGGGTGCAACCGGGGATCCTAAGCACACCTACACCGAATCGAGAAGAGAGAGGTTATGACACGTGGCAAAGATCTCATCGGGCCACCTCATGCCACGTGTCAAGACCCCATTGGTCCACCTCACCTAAAGCGGCCCCACCACCACACCGACCGACATGTGGGCCCCACCAAAGATGCCACGTGGCAAAGCTATGACAGTCCACCTCACCCTCAAAGACATGCCACACGCGCACAACCAGGGAAGCCCACCTCACCACCCTAGTGCCACATGGCACCACACCAAATGGTCCACTATACTCTCTCTCGTGCCACACCGCACAACCGAGGAGGCCACCTCATTCAATTTATGCCACATGGCATAATACCACAGGGCCATCTCACTGTTAATGCCACATGGCATGATACTACAAGGCCACCTCAGCGGTTGTTAAGCTGTGCCATTAATGCTAAAGGGGAGTGATTAATCTAGCGTAGCCCAATCGAACATGCCAACTCACCTTAATTAGCCCTAATACGTGTACTAATCAATTGCTATAAGCCTAGACTCGTAATCTTACTGTGGGACCCCGTTGTCGGGATTATGAGTCGAGGCGCATAAGTCGTCATGTGAACCAAACTCATTCAGATAAAGCCACAATTCAAATAAAAAGGAAAGAAAGGAGGTATGCACCGCCCTCGCGCATTATCTCTAGCGACCGTGGGCCCCACTGGCCTCGCGGCTCACATGCGCCGAGACCGGCCCCGAAGCGCTTTCTTCTTCCCTTCCTCCTCTTCTTCTTTTTCTTCCGCGCGACCGGCCGAGAGGCGCCATGGTTCGAGTGAGTTAGAGATAGCAAGAATTCTTCAAATTCATTCGATAGGAAGGTGCATATCATTGATTAGAACATGTATCAAGCATGAATTTTAAGGAATATGAAAAGAATAAAGAGAATTGCGCTGAGGCAGACAACGAGATCAAAATTGGGATTGACCTTTGCAAGCTTGAAAAAGTGAAATTAATTGAACAAGTAGCTTTCTTTCACTAAGGCGATGCTCTCGGATGCAAAGATAGTCCCCTTTGAAGCCTTGCAATAGCATTCCACTAGATCACCAATCGGTAAAAGGCAAAGCAAGCTCAAATTCAATAGTAGGGAGTAGAGATAATGCAAAGAACAAGGTGGATCAACTACCGAGTCTAATAGGAGGCTAAGAGAGCTTGCAATTGGATGAATTGATGAAGAAGGTGATGGCAATGGTAATTGAGTAAAAATCGGCTCAAATGGAGAAATGGAGATCTCTCACTATACAGAGGCTTTTATAGTGCTTCGAGAGCTCTCGGTGATTGCCAAGTGTGGAGAAGGTTCTAGAACAATGTACCCGTAAGTGAGTGATGGTTAGTTATTATGGAGAGTGGCAAAAGAGTGAATAAAAGACCTTTGTAACTAACTCAAACGGCTTAACCACGATGTACCAACTCAATCGAGTAATTAGAAAGCACAAATACATCCTAACCATTGATCTAAACTCGAACCAAAGGTGGAGATTGAATCCAAGCCGTGATCCAAGTGCTAATTACCCAACCAATCACCATTTAGCAAATTACACACTCTTAGCTTATATAAACCGAATTGGAGAACACAGAGGCAAGGGGGGAAGGTTAGGCAATCAAGAGCAGTGAAGGATAGAAGCAATTAACAAGAAGAGAGAGATAGCAAAGAAGAGTTGAAGGAGAAGCAATTAGATCAATTGATAGTAGACTTAGTCTCTCAATTCGATCTATTCATAGCTTTCACAAGATCCATTCATCATCGCAAAGCTTGATTAGGTATCGCTATCGAATTTAGAGTGTAATTGAGAATGACTTTTGTGAATTATGCAATAAGCTTAATTCTTGCATTAAGCAATCAAATGAATCTGTGATTTTTCATTCAATTTCATTTCTTCATATTTGCTTCCTATCTCTTTTCACATTTGTTGCTTTTAAAACGCAGCTTTAGATTAACTTCAAGAATTGCCAAGATGGTATATGAAATCATTCATGAAGATTGAATAATCAAAGACCCGAGCTTCTAGCTTGAGTTTCATGTCATTGTTATATCTCATTTCTATTGTCCGGTTACACAATTGAGATTGGTAGTAGAGTCAAGCAACTCTCCCATTCATCGCTGGAAATTCGACCCTGTGTCACATTGAATCAATAGTAGGATTCATGTTATCCTCTTGATTCCATTGCTTGAATGATTAATAAAGCACTTGCAAGTAACTCAAGATGCAAGAAAAGTGACTCAACCGAAGGCAACTCTGTGTATCTTTTGAACGAACACTACGGCATCGCACCGAGTAACACTGAGGTGGATAGGGCTATACACAACGAATTTAGAAAGAATCAAACTTGCAAACATGATCAGAAAGCATAGGCGATCAACAATAGAAGGTTAATTGCAAGGATCATTGATTAACTGAGTCGAATTCGTGGTTAGAAACTCGATCAAGCATCGAACCGGGACCGCACGGAACATGGCACTCTTACACACGATGATGCACCGTACCGATCGTTAATCAGATGTGGCAGAGAGGTTTTTAGCAACGAGGCGACGCTGCTAGGATTACCTGATCGGAGGGGCAGGGCTCCGGTCATCGGGAGTGGCTCCCAGCGCGGATCTTGGCACAACGGTCAACGGGACAGTCAGAGAGACGAGTGCGCACGACTCTCAGCGCACAAACACGAGATTTGATGCATGAAAACAAATCTCAAAGGAAATCTGACGTCGGCCATAAATCATGATTCAAAAGAAGGAAAAAGAGAACGATCTGGGCCTTTCATCTTGGATGAACGAATCTTAAGATAAATCCAACGGCCCAACTTATTGAGCCCATTAAGTTAAATAACAGAATACTGCAAATAAAGAATGAATAAATTAATTAAAAATGTTCTTGAACTCCAAATTAACTCAAATTTGTTTCTAAAATTTTCTTATTTTTCATACTATTTTTCTATACAATAATATTCCAGTTTTAAAAATATAATCATGATAAAACAATTTAAAAGCAAAATACATCACATATATTGATATGTTTGACTTAGCTTTGACTTGTCATTTTAAATACTATAAAAATTCCAAAAATACAAATAAAAATCATAAATAATAACTAGATATATTTTAGTGATTTTTCAAGTGATTTTCCATGAAATAATAATGATGATAGTAATATACTATAATAAATAATGAGATTAGCTATATTCTTTTAAATAAATAATAATAATAGATATTATATTGATATTTTCTGTAAAAAGAATAATAAAAATAAATAGCACAAAATATATAAAAATATAACTACCATGGTAATAAATAGAAAAATGCATTTTCTTTTATAATAAAGAATGATAATATAGTTTTATAATATGAATTGTATTTCTTTTATTTCTATACAAATATATACAATAAAAAAAAATATACTTTTGATGAATAAAATGTAATAAAAATAATAGTTGTAATAAAAAAACATAATGAATTTCATCTCTTATGGTTATTTTCAACTAATAATAAAAATCTTATACTTTTCTATAGATAATAAATAGAAATAATAAAAATAGATATAATGAATAGTATAATAAATAGATAGAATATTAATAATGATTTCTTTTTAGCTATTATAATAATAAAAAAAAAATAATAAAAAAAATAAATAAAAAAAAATAATAATAATAAAAATAATATATAACTATCTTTTGATTTTGTAAATAATTCTTACATAATGAATAGTATTTCAATATAATAGAATATAATAATAAAATTCTATTACTTTGGCTATTATAAACATTTTAAAAATACAAATAAAAATCATAGTCATTTTATTTTCTATTATTTTGTAAGTGATTTTCTACAAAATAAATAGAGTTTGGAAATAATAAAAATAAAAATTCTACTATTTTAGCTATTATAAAAATCCCAAAAATATAAATGAAACTCTAATTAATAGCTACCCCTTTTCCTATTATTTTTGTAAATAATTTTCTACATAGATAAATAGAGTTTAAGAAATAAAAAAATAATAATAAAAAAAATAATAATAATAATAATAATAATAATAATAATAATAATAATAATAATAATAAATAAATGCATCTTCATAATAAAAATAATAATGGAAGATATTATATAATAGATTTTGTGCATTTTAGAAATGAATAAATATGCTCACATAAGGAGTGTAGAGCCACATATGAATATTTGCACACATGATATAACATTTAGAATGATTAGTCAAGACGAGAACATCTTGACTTTGATAGCAATATGAAGAAGATACGTTGAGACAAGAACATCTTGACGTGAGATGATTAAGGCTTTAATAACAATACGAGAAGATATGTCGAGACAAGAACATCTTGACACTTGATAAAGAATAATAAGATACGTCGAGACAAGAACATCTTGACGTAGAATGAATAAGGCTTTGATAGCAACATGAGTGAATATGTCGAGACAAGAACATCTTGACGTTTGATGAAGAATAACCGAGCTACGATACTAACATGGAAATATATGTCGACTCAAGAAGAAGAACATTATGATGTCCTAGATAGGTGACATCTTAATGACTCGCCGCCATGAGCAAGTAACTCATGATTGAATACGCTCACACAAGGGGTGTAGGGCAACATAGTAATTTTGCACAAGTAATGCAACACATAGAATGATTAGTCGAGACAAGAACATCTCGACGCTCGTCGAAGAATGACCAAAGCTACGACATCAAAGCATGGAGAGATATGTCGACTTTGAAGAAGAAGAACATTAAGATGTCCGAGCGAAGCGACATCTTAATGACTCTGTCATGAACAAGTAATTCATGACCATTTGAGCCGGCAAGACCGAACTCGTCCGTCGATGAGTTTGTCTCCCGGCTCATTTCCCGAGATCGTGAGATTGAATCGTCTCGTAGGTAGATTCATCCACAAAAACAGTTGAATGTGAACCGTTCGTAGGTAGGTTCCTTCACTAACACATGCCTCAATGTTGAACCGGCCTGCCGCTTCAGTGTTTGACATTGTGTGTAATTGTGTTTCCTAGGTTTATGAATCGGCTTAGTGCTTCGAATTCATGATCTAGAAGATCGGTGAGAAGAAACACGTGGGCCATATCCACCCTTCTCCCGATTCACCAACCTCAAGATCAACCGCCGCCGCTTCGAGTTGTATTTTGTGTGATGGTTGTTGACTAGTTAAGATTGAACCGATCCGTTTGTAGGTTTATCTTCTAGATCAACTGAGGTCGAGTCGATCCGTATGTAGACTCACCTCAAGCCCTCTAAAGAGATTAACCGGTCCGTAGGTAAGGTTACATCTCGAGGTGGCAT
This sequence comes from Schoenoplectus tabernaemontani, assembly GCA_037127355.1. Taxonomy (NCBI): domain Eukaryota; kingdom Viridiplantae; phylum Streptophyta; class Magnoliopsida; order Poales; family Cyperaceae; genus Schoenoplectus; species Schoenoplectus tabernaemontani. The sequence goes on along the minus strand of CM073745.1, from coordinate 2,008,261 downwards.
AGATCGAACCGATCCGTTTGTAGGTTCGTCTTCCATAGGACAAAACCGATCCGTTTGTAGGTTTGTCTTCCATAGATTGAACCGATCCGTTTGTAGGTTCATCTTCCGTAGACCCCTTTTCATGAAATTAGACGACCACTTGACCATCTTTTAACTATACTATTTGCTTCTCTCTTTCAAAGATCCAGAGGTGCCTCGAGGTTCGTAGCCAGTGGTAATTAACGCTGGGGGCTTGCGCCCACCGAATCTACAAGAACTCACAATCACTAAAAACCCCCGAATGTGCATCCAAATAATCTCTAAACGGCAGACCGGCCGACACCCAAACAGATGCACGCTCGGGAGGGATCTCCGTGTCCTTCTTCCGCAACCCATCGCCCCGGCGGCGCGAGCGCGCGAAAAGGGTCGCACAGATTCGGCACGCCCGTGGGACCTAGATTCTCCTCTTATCTCTCGAAAGAGAGAGGCAAATAGAATAGTTAAGAGATACAAGTGGTCTTCTATGTGCTAAAATGACTAATAATTTTCAAGTGTTTTTTGTTTTGGCAGAAATGGCATACTTTGGAAACTTCAACCTCGCTCCCTACACCGTCACTCCCGCACAGAGCCCGTAGGCAACCGTTCATGTTCTTCGGGACCATCCCGCAAGAACTCACCATCTATGGCCCACCCAAAGGGCCACGATCACTCCCGCAACCGTCCGGATCTCCATCCCGACGAGGAGGAGGACTCGATCACCCCGACTCCCAAGGGGATCTCCAACAACGTAATGGCCTCTCCTACTACCTCCCCAAAGAGGAGAAGGCGCCCGTCCAAGAGACAAAGCCCCAAAGGCAAAGCAGCCCCAAACGCCCGCGACTCTCAAGCATCCAGAAGAGGGCCCCGGATGCATACCAAAACCACCGGTGGCTAGCCGCCTATCCCGCCCTAACAAATTCACGCCTTCTCCGAATAGTGGCTAAGAACTCGCCACAAAGCCGCCTCCGCTGTGCATGGGAGGTGCCTAAGCCCACACCTCGCCTAACTCAAAGGCCTCGCCGCCGCCAGACAAGTCTCAAGCCCCCGCAAGCCATCTACAAGGCTCACTGTGGCCCTCAAACAGAGGAAGAGCGTCAAGAACGCTAGTCGAGACAATACGTCTCCCGCCCCAATCAATCTCAAGACATGGCTCGCCGCAAGCCATTGTCTCCACTCCGAACCCGAGGAGGTTTACATCAAAGGCAACACCTAGCACCCAACAGTGGGTCCCAAAGGGTTCCCACCAACAAAACCCTGGGCCTCAAGCCCACCAAAGAAGGCCGGCAGTCCAACGCTCCGCCCGAGAGCGTGTATTCACCGCTAGGTCGTAAGAGTGTATTCACCGATTAGGCTCAAGAATACCACTCAATAACCCGAAAATAACCGCCCGACCAAGCAAAGAAGAAGAGAAGAACCGCTCGTTATGAAGAGCACTTTCGCCAACACCATCGCATAAGCTACGATACCGATCCGACACCGACGCCGAGGTGAATATGACCCAGATGACCCGCCCCGCCTAATCAAGCTCACGTCACCAACACCAACAAAAATAATGGTAGAAAAGGGAGACCCCAAGAGAGTCAACCCCGAAGGCAACAAAGCAGGAAGGGGAAGACCACAACGAAAACCCCGACTTCTTCGATAATGAAGATGACGTTGAAACACGTCCCGAAGTGCCTATCGATGAAATTGAAATACTAAAAGGCCACATCGAGGCACGGACGAAGAACCGATTAGGCAACGGAGCTAATCGCTACCATGCCGAAACAAAATGAAGAATTGATTAAGGCGGTCAAATCCTTGCAAGAATCACAAGACGCCAATTTCAAGCCGGTAGCTCCCGTCAAGAAGGGGTCCACAAGCACCAAAAGCAATCATAAGGGAAAACAACCCGTCGATTCTAAACCCCATCCACATGTAACAATAGATGTGGAGGTCGAACCAACGGAATATCCCGAAAGAGATTCAAGCCATGATTGCTCAAAGAAATGCAAATAGCCGGAGGTGGATACGCTATCCCTCCCGTTCAAAAATCGTGGACATCCATACCCCGCCATATACGATTTAGAAGAATATCCTAAAGGGTATGTGATCCCCCGCTTCAGACCTTCTCCGGGAAGGCAACAAAGACCGAACCCCGAACAACACTGCCCACTTTGTAGCCTCATGCGCAACACGGCGCAATGATGCATCGTTGTTAAGACAATTCCCTCAAAGCTTAGTGGGAACCGCCTTCCAATGGTATTATTCGCCGGAAAACAACAAGATCGTGACCCGGGACGAGATGGCGACTGCTCAGTGGCACGATTTGTCATGGTGTCCGACAAAATAAACATAGCCGATCCGGCAAGCACTAAACCCAAGAAAGGGGAGTCAATGACAGATTTTATCAATAGATGGCGAACCTCAAAGCATCAAATGCGACCGCACATTAACCGAAGATGAGGCCGTCAACCTAATCATGAAAAACATCGACGGGTGGACGGGCATGCTTCTTGGTGTGACAAAGGTCAACACATTCAAAGACTTGCTCAGACGGATCCAATATGGAAAGAATGTCACCGCACACCGTGCCGAACTTCATGAATAATAGCCGCAACGAGGAGCCCGAGCCGAGACCAAGGTGGCATTCACCTCGCTAAAAGATAAGATGGTTGCCAACGCAGACACCCAAGGCTAGAAGAAGTGGCACAAATGGCAATAATTACAACAAGGGACCCAGCCCAATCCGGAGGGAGTTCACTGAGTTTTGAGTCCCCTCGACAAAAGAAGACTAAACCGTACTCCTTCAGAAAGATAAAGTTGCTCAAATCTTCGTGGGGGCACTAAAGAATGGTCTAACCCTACCGCCAAGAACGCCCGAAGATGCCGATAAATCTGACGAACCCAACTTCGCCCATATCACAGAGTACTAGGGCACTCAATTGAAGATTGCCGGGTCTTCAAAGATCGGGTCGAGAAGGCATATAAAAACGGTGAAATTACTTTACCTAAAGGGTTCTTGCAAAGCCCATCACCCCATGAACAAAGCCAACACGATCTCTCACGAGGAAGAGAAAGTCCCGGCCAACCAATTAAGCGAAGACCAAGAAGAACAATGGACTACGCACTTATCGAAGAAATCGATTAAAATGCTTAAAGCCTTAAGAAAGAACCCGGCATGAAATGGAAAGACGACATCACGCCAAATGGTCCCACCAAAACCCAGGGTATATTATAAGGTGGACCAGAGCCAAGACCAGGTTCTTAAGAAGAGAAAGAAGCATAGAAAGCAACAAGTCCGTAAAGAATAAAATTGAAGAATGCGAGCAAGGCAGTCCCGAGGCGATCACCCTTCAACATTTCATCTCCAAAGAAGACTGGGAGAAGCTAACCCTAGGTCAAAAGAAAGAAGATGTAGATGAAGAAATAAATAAAGAAGAAAGCGAAGAGATCTGGGGTGCTTCGTGCAACATGGTATATTCTTCTCACGACGAAGATATGCCAACATTAGAGGAGATGTTCTTCCCAAATGACGAAGGGGAAGCAAGCACCTCTGGGACCAAAAATGAAGAATGCAAAGCCGTGCTCCGTCCGGACTTATATACCCGAGAGACAAGCTCCCAAGGATTCCGATAAGGAAAGGATAAGGCCCCGAATAAAGGTAAAGAGGTCGAGAACCTAAGCAAGAACCCGTAAAAGACCTTGGCCGACGGCGAAGAATATAACGTGTTGGCACATCCGCGTAAGATTCCGCCGCTATTAAGCATATTTGACGCGTTGATGATGTCACAAGACCTAAGGGAGGTGCTAATCCAGCCTTGCAAGATCCCGAGAAGTACAAGTCATACTTCATCGAGCAAAATATGCAAGAAGCCCTATTCACCGCCAAGCGGCCGCCCGCATAAATTTTACGACGATGACCTCTTAATAGGCACCGTCGACCATAACCGCCCGCTATACATCACCGAAACCGCGGAGGGCAAAAGATTGGTCGCATCCCGGTCGACGCAGTGGTCTTCGATCAATATCATGCCGCTTAAAACTCTAAAGACCATCACCTTAGACGTGAAGAACCTATCTGACGAAAAGGTGATCATTCATGGCTTCAATCAAAACTCCCAAAAGGCCCTGGGAGCTATAACTCTGAACCTGCAATGCGGAAGCCTAAGAGCGCCTACTAAATTCTATGTCATCGACGCCGAAACTCTTATCGGCGTTGTCATTGGTCGCCCGTGGCTTCACAAAGAATCGTGTCATACCCTCTACTCGCACCAATGCCCGAAATATATCGAGAATGGTAAGCAAAAGAGAATCGACGGAGATGTCAAACCATTCGGGGTGCATGAGATTAAATTCAATGACGCCCAATATTTTCTCGCCTAAATCCGCCGTGGCGCCAAGCCCGCCTATAACAAAAGCAGTCGAAACCCTTCAATAAAGGCCCTAAATTTGATACCTCATCCGGAGAAGAAGAAGAGGTCAAATTTAATATTAAACCCCGAGGTGCTCGAGCCCAAAGACCCGAAGAAAGTCGGGTGAAGAAGCAACCTTCCGCTTCAAACAAAGTGGCTACGTATAAAGCCCAAATAAAACCGAGCGAAATCAATGCAAGTGATTCTCGAAGAGGAGGTCATTTTCAATTTTAAACCCGCCAACACCCTCAAATTCGATCACAGAGGCAACTTCGGGAGAAGACTCGAAGATTCCGATAACTCGGCGATACCACCTCGGGAGAAGAATCCGGCCATGATCGTCAACCCCGGGAAGAGAATCCGACGAAGAGATCATCTATCACATCCTCAAGAAGCCATATAAAGGGCCCGAAACAGATAATGAAAGTGAGGAGTCATATATGATCAACACGGACCCGTAGCGGAAGGGATAACCCTGCTAGGCCGAGGCCTATAAATGAAGAACGCTCATGGCGGGAAAATTTCGAAGGTCGCGTCCGGAATGCGATCGACGAAATAAGGCACCAAGTTGAAAATAATAGAAGAGAGGTGTCCGAACAATGGGAAGTGATGCAGATATTAAAGTGCAACACAATGAAATCATGATAATGATTGAAAACCCGCAAACCGCGATCTATAACTCCGAGCTACTCAAAGAAGTGACGAGCGAACCCCGTTCCGGACCCCGAAAGGCAAGCACCCGATAGCGGCAAACGGTAATTGTAATAGTAGATGAATCAAAGGGGAAGAAACGAAAGCCAAGCAACCGACCGTCATGCAAACCCTCAAGGTCAAGAAGAGTAAACCATACTCTTTTCTCGAAAAATAAAACAAATTTCTGATATTTCGAGCAAGCCCTAAAGAGCGGTTAACACTTCCCGTCCGTAAAAGACCCGCCGACATAGAAAGAAGAGCCGGCGAAGGCGAATTCGCCCTTATCATCGCATATCGGGCCATACAATTGAAGAATGTTGGGTATTCAAAGACCTCATAGAAGAAGGGCATACGTAAACGGACGATCCAACTCCCGAAGAGCTTTCAACAAGACCCGCCTCCGCACAACTCGAATAACAAAGGCAAAGGGGTGGCTTATACGATCTCGCACACTCCCGTACCTAGCAAACCTAAGGTTGCGAGACGAAAGCCGATCAAAGAAATCTACCGCTCCAACTCGCCATGAACATTGAGATAGAAGAAGAGATGGCAGCGCTAGAGATTACCGTGGTTCCCGAAAGGCATTTTAAAGACCTTATGCCAAGGGAAGTGAACCACATCCAAACCCTAAAGACCTTTGTTGTGCCGGCAAAGGTAGAGCGCATCAAAGGGAAAACTATCATCCACAAGGCTATAATTTTCTATCGAGCGATTCAACCCGCCTCTCGAAGAACCCCGATCACAACACTGGAAGAAGTGGGTGATAGAACAAGAATCGGAGAATGCAACGAGCGATGACGCCGCATCTCATCCCTTTGGAAAGGAGCCGTATAAACCGGCAAAAGGGCGAAATGTCCGAGAGACATATCCAAGGCCGAGGCCAAGCGCTTCGATGAACTTCGGAATGGCGCTTAATAAGGTCCCGGGCCCGGATGGTAAAATAAAATACACCCGGGGTTAGTGGTATAATCGCGATGACGCAAAGATGTTTTCGAGGGGTCTCTCAACGAGTACCGTATGGAAGAAAGTCGTTGCATGACTTCGTCGAAATGCCGGATAATGAAACAAGAGGACAATACCCTGGCCCCGAAAAATGCTTTGAAAACCTAGAAAAGGAGCCTAATACGGCCGATGAGTTAGCTGAAATTAATTGGGACGAAGAAGACCCACGACCAACTTTCATAAGCGCGTCGTTGCCGAAGAGGTGGCCGACAGTCAAGACATTCCTTAAAAGCTACATGGATCGCTTCGCTTGGAGTTATAAAGAAATGCCCGGATTAGATCCCAACGTGGCGGTCCATTACTTAAAAATTGATCCAACCTTCAAGCCGATTAAACAAGCGCCGAGGCGAATGAGAATAGAACTCGAAGAAAAGGTCGTGGAGGAAACGAAGAAACTCATCGACGCAGCTTCATACGGAAGAAGAGACGCCGTAACGGGTGGCTAGCATTGTCCCGTTAAAAAGAAAATGGGCAAATCCGCATTTGCGTGGACTTTCGGACTTAAACAAGGCGTGCCCTAAAGATGATTTCCCGCTCCCAAGAATCGAAATCATAATCGATCATACATCCTCCTATGAAGTCTTCTCCTTCATGGACTAAGTTATGCGGCTATAATCAAAATCAAAATGGCGCCGTAAGATGAGAGGCACACGGCATTCCGCACGCCGATTGGCATATATTGTTACAAAGTCATGCCGTTTGGGCCGAAAAATGCAAAGCCACCTACCAACGGCGATGACGAAAATATTCGACGATCTAATCCACAAGATAGTAGAATGCTATGTGGACGACCTAGTCATCAAGGCCATGTCATATGAAGAACACCTCCAATATCTCGAGGTCGTTTTCAACCGCCCGAGAGAACATGCGCTCAAATTAAACCCGTTGAAATGCGCATTCATGGTATCATCCGGTAAATTTCTAGGGTTTGTGGTACGCCATAGGGGAATTGAGATAGACCCGGCAAGATCAAAGCAATAACCGAACTATCCCCGCCAAAGAATTTAAAACAACCGCGATCTTTGCAAGGGCAATTGGCGTACATCAAAGCGTTCATAGCCAACCTATCGGTAAAATCCAACCCTTCACCCGCCGACTAAGAAGAATATCCCGTTTAAGTGGGATGGCGAGTGCCAACGAGCCTTTGAAGAAATCAAGGCCTATCTACTCAACCCTCCAAAGCATTGGCGCGCCCATACCCGGAAGGAACTCATTCTATATACGACCGCCCTGGATGGATCCTCGGGAGCCCTATTGGCACAAGAAAACCAGGATGGTAATCAAAATGCGCTATATTACTTAAGTCGCATGATGGTAGGGGCGTAACACGGTATTCACCGATCGAGAAGCATTGTTTAGCCCTAATCTTCGCGCGAAGAAATCGAGGCACTACATGCTAGCCCATAAAATCATTTTAATATCCAAGGTGGACCCTCTCAAATACCCGATGACTCGCCAATGCCGACGGGGAGGCCGGCCAAGTGGGCTATCATTCTCACTGAGTTCGACATCACCTATACACCGCAAAAGGCAATAAAGGGGCATGCGCTAGCAGATTTCCTGGCTGCACACCCGATTCAAGATGACTCCCCATTAAAATGTGACTTTCCTGACGAGGAAACTCTACATGTTGAAGAAGGAAGTCCTATATGGGAGATGTACTTTGATGGTGCCTCGTCGATCAAGCCGATCGCGGCCCGGAGTCCCAATCGTGCGAGCCGGCGCAGACTAGTCTTCGTAACCCCGAAGGCGGGATAATACGACATTCTCTCGGCTTTAACCGAACCATGCACAAATAATGAAGCAGAGTATGAGGCACTCATCGCCGGACTAGAGCTATCACTGGAGCTAGAGATCAAGGCTGTGCGCATCTTTGGGGATTCACAACTGATAATAAATCAAATAATTGGCGAATACAAGGTCTTGAAGCGTTTTAACTAATACAATATCACCAAAAGGCCATGGAATTAATGAAGAAAATCCCGTACGTGTCCATCGAGAAGGTCACGAGGGCCGTGAATGGTGAAGCAGATGCGTTGGCCAAACTCGCCAAGGAGCTGGGTGAACCAACAGAGCCGGAAATCCACATCATCGTCCGCAATAGAAGGCCATTATCATTGTGTCAAACAACAGATGAGGCGAATAATGAAAATGCTGGGCTAGAAAAGATAGAATGCCAAGAAACAATGATAACCGAAGAAGACGATGATTGGAGACAACCGTTCATCGAATATTTCCGGCATGGCACCCTCCCCAAAGATAAAAGGATAGCTGATCAACTAAGAAAAGGGTACTACGTATGCATATGTGGGCAATACGCTATACCGAGGTCTTATGATCGCTATGGCTAAGATGCGTATCGTGGCCTCGAAGTCGGCAGTTATGAAAGAAGTTCATTCCGGCTATGCGAGCACATCGGGCCGGGGCCAAAATGAAGTTGAAAATCAAGCGAATGGGGTATTATGGCCCACGATGGTGGCCGATCGTGAAGAGCACGCAAAGAAGTGCCGCATGTGCGATACATGGCCCTTTTATACATCAAGCGCCAAACCCGTTGCACCCCACGTAGCATCCCGGCCATTTAATATGGGGCACGTATATATAGTGGGGCCCATAGACCCTCCGACGTCGAGAGGTCACGGCTCATCCCGCGCGACGATTACTTTACAAAACGGGCCGAAGCCGTTCCACTTAAAGAAGTTAAAGCATCCGATGTGGTTAAGTTCTTCAAGACGCACATCCTCTACCGATTCTAAGACACCACAACGGATAATATCCGATAACGGACGCCTTCAAGAGCTCCAAAGTCTATGCCCCGCGTGAGCAATTTAATATTGATTGGAGATTCTCGTCCATTTATAATCCGAGAGCCAATGGCCCGGCCGAAGCCTTTAACAAAACCCTAATAAATATCATGAAAAGACCGTGGACGCAACCAACGAGACCGGGATAATCGTCTACAAGAGGCATTATGGGCTTATCGAACCACATACCGAACGCCTACGCAAGCTACCCCGTATTCTCTCGGCTTTTGGGGTGAAGCCGTTCTCCTCTCGAGGTGGAACTACCGTCATCATGCGGTGGCTATGCAAAATGATATGACCATGGACGAATGCCAACAACTTAGATCGGACGAGTTGGATGCCATGGACGAGAAGAGACCGATAGCCCACAGTAACCTTGAAATATATCGTGCAAAAATGGCAAGGGCATATGATAAGATGGCGCGAGTCGTGGCATTTCAACAAGGGGAGCTTGTTCTTGTCCTCAAGAGGCCGATCATCGCCAAGCACATCGGCCCAAAATTCTCTCCGAATTGGGAAGGGCCATATGTAATCGAGAAGGTATACGGGGCGCGCATACCAACTCATAGACCATGAAGGTGAAAGGCCCATGCCACCGATTAATGGGCGATATCTCGAAGAAGTACTACACATAGCCCGAGCGGGGCCAACCGAGTAGTATCTATTGTAAATAAATAAGGAGGGAATAAGTGTTCGTTTACACACACGTGCACGAAACACAAACCCATGTCTAACCTCCACTTTTGCATAAAATCCCAAAAACCCTACTTGTGCATATGTAAATAGAATGCATCCAAAAATCCAAAACCACACAAACACATTTAGCCCTATAAAAATAAAAAAAAATATAGAATAAGAGAATTCAAACGCCAAAACCACGCGAGAATGTAAGGCGAGAGCTTTGGTGTTTGGGCTCATAATACAAATACCACCGGGTTTGTCCATTTGATACGTAATAAACACAAAAATGGGCAGTGGTTTGCGCTTGTCCCTCAAACTATCTCGTTGCCCAATGACGAAAGTTGCTCATATTGGTCGTCGCGCAAGCGCAAGCCAAGGGATAGGTCGAGCAAATTGGTGGCTAGTAAATAGTCGCTTCCGAGGGCATATAAATAAATAACTCTCGTACTATTAGTAACATGTATCACTAATAACCAAAAATCGCTTCTTCTAATAAAATAAAAGGATATATATGTAAAACAATAAAAACCTATTTTCCTACTCATAAAAAAAAAAAAAAAAAAAATAATAAAAATAAAAAAATAATAAAATCTTTTCAATAAGGGGTTGCCACCTTTGTCCCCGACACCATGAGTGTTATACAAAGCCAGGTTGGGTGCATTCATCCGTAAAAGCACCACACGCCCGAAGAAATGGTGTGTCATAATCCCACGACATATCATGGAGGGGTCGATCAAGGGTTTACGCTTGTACCCGACATTTCATGTTAAACAAAGCGCTCGCTTAAAGAAGTGACTCAGTCATGGAGAGCGACCTACCCGATGAAAGCCCGTCTCGCAGGATGCGTGATGGATGTTTCGAGGGTAGCTAAAATATAAAAAACCAGGTTGGGTACATTCATCCGCAAAAGTACCACACGCCCAAGGAGGTGATCTGTTTCTAATCCCAAAATAGATCATGGAGGGGTCGACTAAGGGTTTATGCTTTTGCCCGACATTCTGTCAAATAAAGTAATTCGCTTAAAGAAGTGACTCAGTCATGGAGAGCGAACCTACCCGATGAAAGCCCGTCTCGCAGGATGCGTGATGGATGTTTGAGGGTAGTACCCCCACAAAACAAATTGAGTGGAGATGAGTGAATGTGAGTTTCCACTTCGCACGCAACTGCACAAACGAGGGGAGAGTGGGTGAGCTTCCACAAATAAATGTCAACTAAATATACAAGGAGCATCCACAAAATGGTGTTATCAATTGCATCCATAATCCAATTGATACCGGTAAGTTTATCCATCAAGAATAAAGGGATAAACGGTTTATTCGTACCCGCCTAGAGGTCAATACAGCATGTGTTCTAGATCCGTAAAATACCACTAAGCATTTGAGTTTTGTATTGCCATAAATAAAGAGAAACATGTATAGAATGAATGTAATAGGATGTTGTAAGATTTTTTCTTTATTATGTTTAGACGCGCGAAAGAATGAAGCAGCTTGTAATAGGGCGCTTTTGCAAATAAGATTGGAGGTGCATAAAGCATGAAATCAATGAAATATTTCCTCGCGCTACGCAGAGGAAGCGATAAAAGGATAATAATAGAGGCAAGCATCATCCACAACAAGAGATCAAAATGATAAATGTCAAAGCATCCTATATCAAGTATAACAAAAGAAAAGGAGAAAAGAAGAAATGAAAAGTACAAAGCCTATGGGCCCAAAAAGCGGACTCAACTCTAATAGCACAAACTAATAGTCTCTAAATGATCATGGAGGAGTGCCTATCCTCCTCCGAAGCCGCCTCGAAGTCCAAGAACCGAGCGAAGGCACTATCCCGGCGCTCGAATGAATCCGCAACTCCGGAGACGTCCCGCCAAATGTCGAGAGAAGCCCTCCACCGATAATCCGTGGTCCTCTAGCTCCCGCACGAGCAAGCCGAGCGGCCCACCACTAACTCCCATGGAGCGAGAGTGGCACAAGAAGAGAGCCGCCGAAGATAGCGAGTCGAGCGGCCTCCAAATGCTCGCGTAGCTCATGAATCTCCAACTCGTGCCGATATACGAGAGAGCTCGCATCCCGGTAAGCCCCGAGCAGCCTCCTCACACCTCCCGGAAATGAAAGTGCTCTCGAGACGAGGTGCAATGAGTAGAGCCGGCGCGATGGTATCCCGCATCGCCCTATACCAATCGAAAGAGAATCCACCGGCGCAGAGTCCAGATGTCGAAATCTAGCGGATAGCCCCCGAAGAAGGTATCCTGAGTGCATCCGCCGCCATGGCCAAGGCGAGCCGCACATCCCTCGATGAAACATCCGCAAGTAAAATAAATGGGTTAGACAAATTGTTATAACCAAAGAAGAAATAGAAGGAAGAGAAGATCTAACCTATCGCCTCGCCGCCCGAGAAAGTGGACCGAATCGGAATAGGGATGCTCTGGCCGCCTCAGAGGACCCGCAGTGCACTAGACCCGCTACAAAATAAAATAAAAAGCATAAATACATGGAAAATAAAATACGGCAAATGATAAAGGAAATATAAGGTACCGGAAGAAGCATGAGGCTTGGCGAGACCCTCGCTAACCCGAACCCCCGTCTCTGGGCTGTGGAATAACTGCTCCACTAGCCAACTCTCATCCAACTCTGAGTCATAATCGACTGCAACCCGCTCAGTCGAGACTCTGCCATCTATGGCCATGAGAGGCTGCTCGTCGGGAGATGAAGAAGCATGAGATGGCCCTCCTCGATCGCAATGGCTCGTCGCTCGCGGCTCGATGCCCAACCCGACTCCCCGCTCTAAAGAAGCCTCCTCTCGATCGTACAAGAGTGAGCACCGGTCCCGTAACCACATCGAATGAGTCACCGTCTCCAGCTGGTACCAAAGAAGATCGACGGTGAAGCAGGCCGTCGTGAAAGAAAGGCTCCGAGCGATGTGGAGATGCCATGTCATCGGCCTCGTGGTCCGTAAAATCTACATGTAAGAATGAAAACACTAGTGCATGCCGGCAACTAGGTATTAAATGAAGCACACGAACCTCGCGACGCAAGGTCCTGTGCAAAACCCCGAAATAAAAGCAGCCGCAGCGCCGATAATCGCGTTATGATGTCATCTCGAGCGCTCTCCACAGAGATGTCCCACGAGCTGAAAAATAAACCCTAATCGAGATGTAAATGAAGTGCGCCCGAATAAGGATAGGCGAGTCAAGAAAGAAAATCACCCGGAGCGGGAGAAGGAAAAGAAGATGGAGAAGACGGCTGAGAGGCGCCGTCTCGATCTCTCCCCATGGTAGCTGGAGCCGGTGGCTCGACATGTGGCTGGAAATGAGCGCCGACTACTCGTGGACGAGGGACCGAGAACCCAGGCTCCGCATGATCATATTCGTAAGCCAACTCGAATCAAAAGAGAATTGGTCGAAATGAGACGAGGCTTATCAAAAGGAAATAACCTAAAGGGATAATGAAGTGTACCCGTAAGAGTAGTCCTAACAGAGCACGAGAAAACCTACTGCCTAAACCCCGGAAATCAATAGGCTCTACAAAGTTGATGTCCGGGAAAAGAGAGCGCCGTATGAGATATCTCCACTAGAAAGAGACATGTCCGTCACGAGGGCAAGTGACACGTGCAACCACAGGAGGAGTGTATGATCGATAAGAGCGGATGGCATCATGATACCATCGCCGATAACGTCTCGAGAAAGTGGGAACTCGAGAAGTGGAAACCATCCGGCAACGAACACCCGTGCCTAGTCGGAAGAGGTGAGTATAACACCACCCGACACCCTCCAAGTCACCGCCAAAAACTCAGACGAAGAAGAGGCGCCGGGATATCCCGATCTAGCCCAAACCGATGTGCACACCGACGAGGTGAATAGGGCTCAATGAATATGTGATCACCCGATCTAAAAGGAAGGAAACCCTCGCGATGCTAACAAGGTACTCCAAGTCGCCCGCCTATCCCGAATGCCGGAAGGGTCGAAGAGGGAACCCCGCTATCAATCACCGACCTCTCCACGGCCCCGGCTATCCCGCGAGTCATCGCCTATCTCGAGCGAACCTCGATGATCACGACTCCTATAAAATCAGTATCCGGCATCCGTGGGAGTCAAAGAAGCGGGTCGCACTCCGCTAAATCGCCCAACAGAGGTAAATGGTCTCTCAATGAAGCAATGCCCATACCAGATCATAAGAACCCGACCAATGCATATGAAGCCACCGCTAACCAAATGCCATGGAATCAACTCCCTACATCTCGAAGGACTACGAGATGATACTAGACCGCGAAGACCCCCGTAAATGTTGGCCAACACAGCACCGCTAAGGAAATCCCGCCGCCGCGTGCAATCAAACTCGCCATGACAAATACAGAAGGTCGGATGGTGTATGCTGGGGAGCTGGGTAGTAGAAAGTAACAGATCCACCAGGAAATGAATGCGGTCAGATAAGTCTCCCGATCTATATCGTGAGAGCACAATGCATCCTGAGAAGGGGTAGGCCGTCATAGTGAATCTCGAGCCGACCGTACCAAAAGGATCCCGAATAGAGGCTAAGCTCCCTGGACGAGTATGAACTCGATCCGTGAAATAGCAATCCAATGTCCGAAGGGGACTCCGGAGCGACCCCCTCTCAAATGGTGGTATATATCATACACCCTCTCGTAAAGATGACGGAATCGAGATGAATCTCTCAAGTCGCAGCGAGACTATGAACTCGTCGTAAAACCGCCCAAAGATCGGCAACCCCGTCAACCGCCGTATCTCCGTGAGGGTCTGAGTCGCCTCTGGTCATCAATGAACAAAGTATTGGTGGAATAGTTCCACCTCTCGCAAAAGGCCCACAACCTGTGGTGTGTCGATATGATAGCGAAACATCGACGTAAAGATCGGTCGTATATCCCAAGACGCTCAAGTATAGCCCTCTCCCGCATGAGTATATATCGAGTCCACTCCACTGGTAACCGTGGCACTCTAAAGGAGCCACGAAAGAAGCGGAAGACCACCGAGAGGCCTCCCCGTCAATAACCTCCTTGCCTGTGAGATGTGTCAAAGGAGTCAGAGAGGCAATGCCTAGAGGCTGAAGGGGCATGATGTCATGAGGCTGATCATCCCTAAAAAATAAACCGCCGCCTCGCGGGTAGACAGGAGTCGCTCGGATGGCTGAGACGAGAGGAGTCCAATCGCTAGGATCCTCATAAAAAGAATGATAATGACTCAAGGGGCGACGCGGAATGGCGTCATGAGATGAAACTACAATACCCGAAGAAGAGAAGACGTCATGAGAAATGAAATGATGAATAATAAGGAATAATGCACCAAGACAAGCCTTTCGAGCATTCAAGACTCGTCTTGGTGGGTGGTTTCTTTGTTTACCCTTGAAAAGTTTCAAGGATGAATAAATGAATAAATAAAATAAATTGATGATTAATGATAAGTCATAAGAAAGGGGGAAGGAGAGAAAGCAATGAAAAGATGGCCCACCGATCGAAGAGGTCGTCGCTAACCCCGAATGAATTCATTAGTCCCACAATGGAACGTCGGGCATGAAGTGAAGAGTATAAATACCCCACCACCTCCTACTCATTCGAGGTGGCCGACCCTGGGAGATTCGGGGAGAGAAAATCTCCCGAGGGTCACCATTTGATTACATTTTCTCCGACAAGTGGGACCCACCGGCAGTCCCTTGTAGATGAATCTAACAACATAGCTCGTTTGATGAGTCACCATGTGACCATTTTCACCGACAAAGGGCCCCACACCTCGACCTATCGAGGGGGTCGAATTGAACCCTAAAAATCGCTTTGGAGCTAACCCTAGAAAGGAGTCAAGCAAGATAATCCCTATGCTACATGAAATGATGTCAATGCCAAGCTAGCATTTTGATGCAACTAGTCATGAGAAATTCCAAATGTGATTTTGCTTTCAAGGTCGACTCCGGTGCCAAAGTCGCGAGCAACCACCTAACCATGCTTTGATTTGTGTCAATTATCGATAAGTAGTCAGCTTCTTTGACCAAGTCACCCTCATGTTAAGGGATTGAAAGTCAATTTCACAAGACCGATCAAAGCCAAAGTCGGAGCAACCACCTGATCAAGTCTAGATTTGTATTAATCGGCCGATAAGTAGTCAAGATTTGATCAAATCAAGCCCTAATGAATATCAATATAAGTCTAATTGGTATTTAGTTAGGGTGGTTTCTGCAAGAGAGAGATAATCGCGAGACACGAGCTACAATTGAGATCGTGGATTAATTCATAAGGAATAACAGTGGTTTATTTGACAAAAGAATTTTTAATTCAGAGAAGGAAGGGTAAAAATGGAATTAAAAATTACAGGGATGATCATCATGAATTTAGGGATTTTTGGTGAAATTTTCATGATTTTTGGATAAGTGGAGCTATTAAAATAAATTCAGTGGAAGATAAAAGCAGTAATAAATGGATCGATCAAAGGCCGAGATTCGATCAAGGGTTCATCCGGGTGCAACTGGGACAGAGAGACACATCCGGGTGCAACCGGGGATCCTAAGCACACCTACACCGAATCGAGAAGAGAGAGGTTATGACACGTGGCAAGATCTCATCGGGGCCACCTCATGCCACGTGTCAAGACCCCATCGTCCACCTCACCAAGTGGGCCCCACCACCACACCGACCCGACATGTGGGCCCCACCAAAGATGCCACGTGGCGTGCTATGACAGTCCACCTCACCCCAAAGACATGCCACACGCACAACCAGGGAAGCCCACCTCACCACCCTAGTGCCACATGGCACCACACCCAGGGTCCACTATACTCTCTCTCGTGCCACACTAAGCACAACCAGAGGAGGCCACCTCATTCACCTATGCCACATGGCATAATACCACAGTGGCCATCTCACTCGTTAATGCCACATGGCATGATACTACAAGGCCACCTCGCAGCTTGTTGCTGTGCCATTAATGCTAAAGGGGAGTGATTAATCTAGCAAAGCCCAATCGTAACATGCCAACTCGGCCTTAATTAGCCCTAATACGTGTACTAATCAATGCTATAAGCCTAGACTCGTAATCTTACAAAGTGGGACCCCGTTGTCGGGATTATGAGTCGAGGCGCATAAGCCGTCATGTGAACCAAACTCATTCGATAAAGCCACAATTCAAATAAAAAGGAAAGAAAGGAGGTATGCACCGGCCCTCGCGCATTATCTCTATGACCGCGGGCCCCACTCTCGCGGCTCACATGCGCCGAGACCGCCCCCGAAGCGCTTTCTTCTTCCCTTCCTCCTCTTCTTCTTTTTCTTCCGCGCGACCGGCCGAGAGGCGCCATGGTCGAGTGAGTTAGAGATAGCGGAATTCTTCAAATTCATTCGACAGAAGGTGCATATCATTGATTAGAACATGTATCAAGCATGAATTTTAAGGAATATGAAAAGAATAAAGAGAATTGCGCCGAGGGCTCAACGAGATCAAAATTGGGATTGACCTTTGCAAGCTTGAAAAAGTGAAATTAATTGAACAAGTAGCTTTCTTCCACTAAGGCGATGCTCTCTCGGATGCAAAGATAGTCCCCTTTCAAGCCTTGCAATAGCATTCCACTAGATCACCAATCGGTAAAAGGCAAGAAGCTCAAATTCAATAAGTAGGGAGAAGAGATAATGCAAAGAACAAGGTGGATCAACTACCGAGTCTAATAGAGGCTAAGAGAGCTTGCAATTGGATGAATTGATGAAGAAGGTGATGGCAATGGTAATCGAGTAAAAATCGGGCTCAAATGGAGAAATGGAGATCTCTCACTATACGAGGCTTTTATAGTGCTTCGTAGAGCTCTCTCGGTGATTGCCAAGTGTGGAGAAGGTTCTAGAACAAGTCCGTAAGTGAGTGATGGTTAGTTATTATGGAGAGTGGCAAAAGAGTGAATAAAAGACCTTTGTAACTAACTCAAACGCTTAACCACCGACAACCAACTCAATCGAGTAATTAGAAAGCACAAATACATCCTAACCATTGATCTAAACTCGAACCAAAGGTGGAGATTGAATCCAAGCCGTGATCCAAGTGCTAATTACCCAACCAATCACCATTTAGCAAATTACACACTCTTAGCTTATATAAACCGAATCGAGAACACAGAGGCAAGTTTGGAAGGTTAGGCAATCAAGAGCAAGAAGGATAGAAGCAATTAATGTAAGAAGAGAGAGATAGCAAAGAAGAGTTGAAGGAGAAGCAATTAGATCAATTGATAGTAGACTTAGTCTCTCAATTCGATCTATTCATAGCTTTCACAAGATCCAACATCATCTCGCAAAGCTTGATTAGGTATCGCTATCGAATTTAGAGTGTAATTGAGAATGACTTTTGTGAATTATGCAATAAGCTTAATTCTTGCATTAAGCAATCGCTGAATCTGTGATTTTTCATTCAATTTCATTTCTTCATATTTGCTTCCTATCTCTTTTCACATTTGTTGCTTTTAAAACGCAGCTTTAGATTAACTTCAAGAATTGCCAAGATGGCATATGAAATCATTCATGAAGATTGAATAATCAAAGACCCGAGCTTCTAGCTTGAGTTTCATGTCATTGTTATATCTCATTTCTATTGTCCGGTTACACAATTGAGATGGTAGTAGAGTCAAGCAACTCTCCCATTCATCGCCGGAAATTCGACCCCGTGTCACATGAATCAATAGTAGGATTCGTGTTATCCTCTTGATTCCATTGCTTGAATGATTAATAAAGCACTTGCAAGTAACTCAAGATGCAAGAAAAGCGACTCAACCGAAGGCAACTCCTGTGTATCTTTTGAACGAACACTACGGCATCGCACCGAGTAACACCGAGGTGGATAGGCTATACACAACGAATTTAGAAAGAATCAAACTTGCAAACATGATCGTAAAGCATAGGCGATCAACAATAGAAGGTTAATTGCAAGGATCATTGATTAACCGAGTCGAATTCGTGGTTAGAAACTCGACGGCATCGAATCGGGACTCGTATCGAAACATGGCACTCTTACACACGATGACGCACCGCACCGATCGTTAATCGATGTGGCAGAGAGGTTTTTAGCAACGAGGCGACGCCGCTAGGATTACCCGATCGGAGGGGCAGTGGCTCCTGGCCATCGGGAGTGGCTCCTGGGCCATGATCTTGGCACAACTGGCACAACGGATAGCCAGAGAGACGAGCGCGCACGACTCTCAAACAAGACAAACACGAGATTTGATGCATGAAAACAAATCTCAAAGGAAATCTCGACGTCGGCCATAAATCATGATTCAAAAGAAGGAAAAAGAGAACGATCCGGGCCTTTCATCTTGGATGAACGAATCTTAAGATAAATCCAACGCCCAACTTATCGAGCCCATTAAGTTAAATAATGTAATACCGCAAATAAAGAATGAATAAATTAATTAAAAATGTTCTTGAACTCCAAATTAACTCAAATTTGTTTCTAAAATTTTCTTATTTTTCATACTATTTTTCTATACAATAATATTCCAGTTTTAAAAATATAATCATGATAAAACAATTTAAAAGCAAAATACATTACATATATTGATATATTTGACTTAGATTTGACTTGTCATTTTAAATACTATAAAAATTCCAAAAAATACAAATAAAAATCATAAATAATAACTAGATATATTTTAGTGATTTTTCAAGTGATTTTCCATGAAATAATAATGATGATAGTAATATGCTATAATAAATAATGAGATTAGCTATATTCTTTAAATAAAAAAAAATAATAATAATAGATATTATATTGATATTTTCTGTAAAAAAGAATAATAAAAATAAATAGCACAAAATATATAAAAATATAACACCATAGTAATAAATAGAAAAATACATTTTCTTTTATAATAAAGAATGATAATATAGTTTTATAATATGAATTGTATTTCTTTTATTTCTATACAAATATATACAATAAAAAAAAATATATTTTTGATGAATAAAATGTAATAAAAATAATAGTTGTAATAAAAAAACATAATGAATTTCATCTCTTATGGTTATTTTCAACTAATAATAAAATTTTATACTTTTCTATAGATAATAAATAGAAATAATAAAAATAGATATAATGAATAGTATAATAAATAGAATAGAATATTAATAATGATTTCCTTTTAGCTATAAAAAAAAATAATAATAATAAAAAAAATAATAATAAAAAAATATAAATAAAAAAAAACAATAATAATAAAAATAATATAGCTATCTTTTGATTTTGTAAATAATTCTTACATAATGAATAATATTTCAATATAATAGAATATAATAATAAAATCCTATTACTTTGGTTATTATAAACACTTTGAAAATACAAATAAAAATCATAGCCGTTTTATTTTCTAATTATTTTGTAAGTGATTTTCTACAAAATAAATAGAGTTTGGAAATAATAAAAATAAAAATTCTACTATTTTAGCTATTATAAAAAATCCCAAAAATATAAATGAAACTCTAATTAATAGCTACCCCTTTTCCTATTATTTTGTAAATAATTTTCTACATAGATAAATAGAGTTTAAGAAATAAAAATAATAATAATAAAAAATAATAATAGTAATAAGAATATAATAATAATAATAATAATAATAATAATAAATAAATGCATCTTCATAATAAAAATAATAATGGAAGATATTATATAATAGATTTTGTGCATTTTAGAAATAAATAAATATGCTCACATAAGGAGTGTAGAGCCACATATGAATATTTGCACACATGATATAACATTTAGAATGATTAGTCAAGACGAGAACATCTTGACTTTGATAGCAATATGAAGAAGATACGTTGAGACAAGAACATCTTGACGTGAGATGATTAAGGCTTTAATAACAATACGAGAAGATATGTCGAGACAAGAACATCTTGACACTTAATAAAGAATAATAAGATACGTTGAGACAAGAACATCTTGACGTAGAATGAATAAGGCTTTGATAGCAACATGAGTGAATATGTCGAGACAAGAACATCTTGACGTTTGATGAAGAGTAACCAGAGCTACGATACTAACATGGAAATATATGTCGACTCTGAAGAAGAAGAACATTATGATGTCCTAGATAGGTGACATCTTAATGACTCGCTGCCATGAGCAAGTAACTCATGATTGAATACGCTCACACAAGGGGTGTAGGGCAACATAGTAATTTTGCACAAGTAATGCAACACATAGAATGATTAGTTGAGACAAGAACATCTCGACGCTCGCGAAGAATGACCAAAGCTACGACATCGCATGGAGAGATATGTCGACTTTGAAGAGGAAGAACATTAAGATGTCCGAGCGAAGCGACATCTTAATGACTCTGTCATGAACAAGTAATTCATGACCATTTGAGCCGGCAAGCAAGACCGAACTCGTCCGTCGATGAGTTTGTCTCCGGCTCATTTCCCGAGACCGTGAGATTGAATCGGTCCGTAGGTAGATTCATCCACAAAACAGTTGAATGTGAACCGTTCGTAGGTAGGTTCCTTCACTAACACATGCCTCAATGTTGAACCGGCCGCCGCTTCAGGTTTGACATTGTGTGTAATTGTGTTTCCTAGGTTTATGAATCGGCTTAGTGCTTCGAATTCATGATCTAGAAGATCGGTGAGAAGAAACACGTGGGCCATATCCACCCTTCTCCCGATTCACCAACCTCAAGATCAACCAACCGCCGCTTCGAGTTGTATTTTGTGTGATTGGTTGTTGACTAGTTAAGATTGAACCGATCCGTTTGTAGGTTTATCTTCTAGATCAACGGAGGTCGAGTCGATCCGTATGTAGACTCACCTCAAGCCCCTCTAAAGAGATTAACTCGGTCCGTAGGTAAGGTTACATCTCGAGGTGGCATAGATCGAACCGATCCGTTTGTAGGTTCGTCTTCCATAGGACAAAACCGATCCGTTTGTAGGTTTGTCTTCCATAGATTGAACCGATCCGTTTGTAGGTTCATCTTCCGTAGACCCCTTTTCATGAAATTAGACGACCACTTGACCATCTTTTAACTATACTATTTGTTTCTCTCTTTCAAAGATCCAGAGGTGCCTCGAGGTTCGTAGCCCAGGGTAATTAACTGGGGCTTGCGCCCACCGAATCTACAAGAACTCACAATCACTAAAAACCCCCGAATGTGCATCCAAATAATCTCTAAACGGCAGAATCGCGGCCGACACCAAACAGATGCACGCTCGGGAGGGATCTCCGTGTCCTTCTTCCGCAACCCATCGCCCGGCGGTGAGCGCGCGAAAAAGGGTCGCACAACAAATGTTGTTTGCATTTTATGTTATTTTGTCCTCATAACCTCGCATAAATTCGAGCAAATTCAATTGAATATTCAGTATATTCATACTACGACACTCATTTTGCACAAAACATCCTATGGGTGCATTAAAAACCATTGTTTAAATAAGTCGATTGTGTTTTATGTTATTTGGGCCTCAAAACTGCAGTTAAATTCCCGCAAATTCTTGTGAACACTTCTAATTTTGTCTATTATATATTTTTATAATTAAATATTCAATATTAAGATTTTACGACACTTATTTTGCCTAAAACATCTTCCGGATGAATTAAAAATTGCTATTTAAACGAGTTGTTTGTGTTTTTTGTTATTTTGGCCCCAAACTCGTGCATACATTTGTTGAAATTGATATGAACACTCTTGATATTGTCTATTATATGTTTTTATAATTGAATATTCCATATGAATATTCTACGACACTCATTTTGTAAAAACTACCGTTTAAATGAGTTGATTGCGTTTGGAGTTATTTTGGCATCATAATGCGCATAAATTCGTGAAAATTCATATGAACACTCCAAATATTGTCTATTATGTGTTTTTATAATTAGATATTGAGTATGAATATTCTAGGACACTTCATCCGTATGTATTAAAAACTATAGTTCAAACAAGTCGTTTGTATTTTATATTATTTTGGCCTCATAATCGCGCATAAATTCGTGCAAATTCATATGGACACTTTTAATTTTGTATATTATATGTTTCTACAATTAAATATTTAATATTAAGATTCTACGACACTTATTTTGCCTAAACGTAATCCAGATGCATTGAAAATTATTGTTTAAACGTTGTTTTCGTTTGATGTTATTTTGGCATCATAACTATGCATAAATTCGTGCTAATTCATATGGACACTTCTAATGTTGTCTATTATATGTTTTTATAATTAAATATTCAATATTAAGATTCTACGATACTTATTTTGCCTAAAACGTCATCCAGATGAATTAAAATCGATGTTTAAATGAGTTGTTTGCGTTTTGTGCTATTTTGGCTTCATAACTCCGCATAAATTCGTTTAAATTCATATGAACAGTCATAATATTGTCTATTATATCTTTTTACAGTTAAATATTCAGTATGAATATACTACGACACTCATTTTGCACAAAACATCCTATGGGTGCATTAAAAACTCGTTGTTTAAATAAGTCGATTGTGTTTTATGTTATTTGGGCCTCGAAATTGCAATTAAATTCCCGCAAATTCTTGTGAACACTTCTAATTTTGTCTATTGTATATTTTATAATTAAATATTCAATATTAAGATTCTACGACACTTATTTTGCCTAAAACATCTTCCGATGAATTAAAAATTGTCGTTTAAACGAGTTGCTTGTGTTTTTTATTATTTTGGCCACTAAACCGTGCATACATTTGTTGAAATTGATATGAACACTCTTGATATTGTCTATTATATGTTTTTACAATTGAATATTCAATTTAAATATTCTACGACGCTCATTTTGCACAAAGATATCCTCTCGGATGCGTCAAAAACTCATGTTTAAATAAGTTGATTGTGTTTCATGTTATTTTTGCCTCATAATCGCAATTAAATTTGTGCAAATTTATATGGACACTTCCTATGTTGTCTATTATATATTTTTATAATTAAATATTCAATATTAAGATTCTACGACACTTATTTTGCCTAAAACTTCTTCCGGATGAATTAAAAACTCGTTTAAACGAGTTGTTTGCTTTTTATGTTATTTTGGCCTCATACTCGCGAATACGTTCGTAAATTTCGTACGAACACTCATGATATTGTCTATTATGTGTTTTATAATTAAATATCCAATATGAATTTTCCACAACACTCATTTTGTATAAAACATCACATTATTTATTAAAAACAAGATTCGATGTTGTTTTGGCCTCATAACCGTGCAAAAAAGTCGCGCAAATTCATATGGATACTTCAAATTTTGTCTATAGTATATCATTATAATTAAATATTCAATATTATGATTCTACGACACTTATTTGGCATAGAATGTTATCCAGATGAATTAAAAACTCAGCTTAAACGAGTTGATTGTATTTGGAGTTATTTTGGCATCGTAATCGCGCATAAATTCGTGCAAATTCATATGAACGCTCCTAATATTGTCCATTATGTGCTTTTATAATAAGATATTTAGTATGAATATTATGACACTCATTTTACAAAACCTTCATCTCGTAAGTATTAAAAACTCGTTGTTTAAACAAGTTGTTTGCATTTTATGTTATTTTGTCCTCATAGTCGCTTATAACTTCGTGTAAATTAATATTGACACATCTTTTTTTGTATATTATATGTTTCTATAAGTAAATATTTATTATTAAGATTCTACGACACTTATTTTGCCTAAACGTCATCCAGATGCATTGAAAATTATTGTTTAAATGTTGTTTTCGTTTGATGTTAGTTTGGCATCATAACTATTCATGAAAATTCATATGGACACTTCTAATGTTGTCTATTATATAATTTTTAAGTAAATATTTAATATTAAGATTCTACGACACTTATTTTGCCTAAATGTCATCCAGATGCATTGAAAATTGTTGCTTAAATGTTGTTTCTGTTTGATGTTATTTTGGCATTATAACTATGCATAAATTCGTGTAAATTCATATGGACATTTTTAATGTTGTCTATTATATGTTTTTATAAGTAAATATTCAATATTACGATTCTACGACACTTATTTTGCCTAAAACATCTTCTCGGATGAGTTAAAAACTCGTTGTTAAATGAGTTGTTTGTGTTTAATGATATTTTTGCCTAATAATCGCGAATACATTCGAGAAAATTCGTATGAACACTCATAATATTGTCTATTATGTGTTTTATAATTAAATATTTCATATGAATTTTTCACGACACTCGTTTCGCACAAAACATCACATTATGTATTAAAAACTGTCATTTAAACATGTTGTTAGCAATCGATGTTATTTTGTCCTCATAATCGCACAAAAAAATCGCACAAATTCATATGGATACTTCAAATTTTGTCTATAGTATATCATTATAATTAAATATTCAATATTATGATTCTACGACACTTATTTGGCATAGAACGTCATCCATATGAATTAAAAACCGCAGCTTTAAACGAGTTGATTGTATTTTGAGTTATTTTGGGCTCAGAATCGCGAATAAATTCGTGCAAATTTATATGACCGTTCCTAATATTGTCTATTATGTGATTTTATAATAAGATATTCAGAATGAATATTCTACGATACTCAATTTGCAAAAACTACATCCGTAAGTATTAAAAATCGTTGTTTAAACAAAGTTGTTTGCATTTTATGTTATTTTGTCCTCATAACCTCGCATAAATTCGAGCAAATTCATATGGACACTTCTAATTTTGTATATTATATGTTTCTATAATTAAATATTTAATATTAAGATTCTACGATACTTATTTTGCCTCAACGTCATTCGATGCATTGAAAATTGTTGTTTAAACGTTATTTTCGTTTGATGTTATTTTGGCATCATAACTATGCATAAATTCGTCCAAATTCATATGGACACTTCTAATGTTGTCTATTATATGTTTTTATAAGTAAATATTCAATATTAAGATTCTACGACACTTATTTGGCCCAAAACGTCATCCAGATGAATTAAAATTTGTCGTTTAAATGAGTTGTGTTGCGGTTTGTGCGATTTTGGACTCATAACTCCGCATAAATTTGTTTAAATTCATATCAACAGTCATAAAAAGTGTCTATTATATCTTTTTACAATTGAATATTCAGTATGAATATACTACGACACTCATTTTGCACAAAACATCCTATGGGTGCATTAAAAACTGTTGTTTAAATAAGTCGATTGTGTTTTATGTTATTTGGGCCTCAAAACTGCAGTTAAATTCCTGCAAATTCTTGTGAACACTTCTAATTTTGTCTATTATATATTTTTATAATTAAATATTCAATATTAAGATTTTACGACACTTATTTTGCCTAAAACATCTTCCGGATGAATTAAAAATTGCTATTTAAACGAGTTGTTTGTGTTTTTTGTTATTTTGGCCCCGAAACTCGTGCATACATTTGTTGAAATTGATATGAACACTCTTGATATTGTCTATTATATGTTTTTATAATTGAATATTCCATATGAATATTCTACGACACTCATTTTGTAAAAACTATCGTTTAAATGAGTTGATTGCGTTTGGAGTTATTTTGGCATCATAATCGCGCATAAATTCGTGAAAATTCATATGAACACTCCAAATATTGTCTATTATGTGTTTTTATAATTAGATAT
Source organism: Schoenoplectus tabernaemontani (assembly GCA_037127355.1). NCBI lineage: Eukaryota > Viridiplantae > Streptophyta > Magnoliopsida > Poales > Cyperaceae > Schoenoplectus > Schoenoplectus tabernaemontani. Next base: position 1,982,091 of record CM073745.1, on the reverse strand, counting down.
TGAGTATGAATATTCTAGGACACTTCATCCGTATGTATTAAAAACTATAGTTCAAACAAGTCGTTTGTATTTTATATTATTTTGGCCTCATAACTGCGCATAAATTCGTGCAAATTCATATGGACACTTTTAATTTTGTATATTATATGTTTCTACAATTAAATATTTAATATTAAGATTCTACGACACTTATTTTGCCTAAACGTAATCCGTATGCATTGAAAATTATTGTTTAAACGTTGTTTTCGTTTGATGTTATTTTGGCATCATAACTATGCATAAATTCGTGCTAATTCATATGGACACTTCTAATGTTGTCTATTATATGTTTTTATAATTAAATATTCAATATTAAGATTCTACGATACTTATTTTGCCTAAAACGTCATCCGAGATGAATTAAAATCTGATGTTTAAATGAGTTGTTTGCGTTTTGTGCTATTTTGGCTTCATAACTCCGCATAAATTCGTTTAAATTCATATGAACAGTCATAATATTGTCTATTATATCTTTTTACAGTTAAATATTCAGTATGAATATACTACGACACTCATTTTGCACAAAACATCCTATGGGTGCATTAAAAACTCGTTGTTTAAATAAGTCGATTGTGTTTTATGTTATTTGGGCCTCGAAATTGCAATTAAATTCCTGCAAATTCTTGTGAACACTTCTAATTTTGTCTATTGTATATTTTATAATTAAATATTCAATATTAAGATTCTACGACACTTATTTTGCCTAAAACATCTTCCGGATGAATTAAAAATTGCTTGTTTAAACGAGTTGCTTGTGTTTTTTATTATTTTGGCCACGAAACTGTGCATACATTTGTTGAAATTGATATGAACACTCTTGATATTGTCTATTATATGTTTTTACAATTGAATATTCAATTTAAATATTCTACGACGCTCATTTTGCACAAAGATATCCTCCGGATGCGTCAAAAACTCATGTTTAAATAAGTTGATTGTGTTTCATGTTATTTTTGCCTCATAACTGCAATTAAATTTGTGCAAATTTATATGGACACTTCCTATGTTGTCTATTATATATTTTTATAATTAAATATTCAATATTAAGATTCTACGACACTTATTTTGCCTAAAACTTCTTTCGGATGAATTAAAAACTGCCGTTTAAACGAGTTGTTTGCTTTTTATGTTATTTTGGCCTCATAATCGCGAATACGTTCCAGAAATTTCGTACGAACACTCATGATATTGTCTATTATGTGTTTTATAATTAAATATCCAATATGAATTTTCCACAACACTCATTTTGTATAAAACATCACATTATTTATTAAAAACAAAGCATTCGATGTTGTTTTGGCCTCATAACGTGCAAAAAAGTCGCGCAAATTCATATGGATACTTCAAATTTTGTCTATAGTATATCATTATAATTAAATATTCAATATTATGATTCTACGACACTTATTTGGCATAGAATGTTATCCGATGAATTAAAAACTGCAGCTTAAACGAGTTGATTGTATTTGGAGTTATTTTGGCATCGTAATCGCGCATAAATTCGTGCAAATTCATATGAACGCTCCTAATATTGTCCATTATGTGCTTTTATAATAAGATATTTAGTATGAATATTATGACACTCATTTTACAAAACCTTCATCTGTAAGTATTAAAAACTGTTGTTTAAACAAGTTGTTTGCATTTTATGTTATTTTGTCCTCATAGTGCTTATAACTTCGTGTAAATTAATATTGACACATCTTTTTTTGTATATTATATGTTTCTATAAGTAAATATTTATTATTAAGATTCTACGACACTTATTTTGCCTAAACGTCATCCAGATGCATTGAAAATTATTGTTTAAATGTTGTTTTCGTTTGATGTTAGTTTGGCATCATAACTATTCATGAAAATTCATATGGACACTTCTAATGTTGTCTATTATATAATTTTTAAGTAAATATTTAATATTAAGATTCTACGACACTTATTTTGCCTAAATGTCATCCAGATGCATTGAAAATTGTTGCTTAAATGTTGTTTCTGTTTGATGTTATTTTGGCATTATAACTATGCATAAATTCGTGTAAATTCATATGGACATTTTTAATGTTGTCTATTATATGTTTTTATAAGTAAATATTCAATATTACGATTCTACGACACTTATTTTGCCTAAAACATCTTCCGGATGAGTTAAAAACTGTTGTTAAATGAGTTGTTTGTGTTTAATGATATTTTTGCCTAATAACTGCGAATACATTCGAGAAAATTCGTATGAACACTCATAATATTGTCTATTATGTGTTTTATAATTAAATATTTCATATGAATTTTTCACGACACTCGTTTCGCACAAAACATCACATTATGTATTAAAAAACTGTCATTTAAACATGTTGTTAGCAATCGATGTTATTTTGTCCTCATAATCGCACAAAAAAATCGCACAAATTCATATGGATACTTCAAATTTTGTCTATAGTATATCATTATAATTAAATATTCAATATTATGATTCTACGACACTTATTTGGCATAGAACGTCATCCATATGAATTAAAAACCGCAGTTTAAACGAGTTGATTGTATTTTGAGTTATTTTGGGCTCAGAATCGCGAATAAATTCGTGCAAATTTATATGACCGTTCCTAATATTGTCTATTATGTGATTTTATAATAAGATATTCAGAATGAATATTCTACGATACTCAATTTGCAAAAACTACATCGTAAGTATTAAAAACTGTTGTTTAAACAAAGTTGTTTGCATTTTATGTTATTTTGTCCTCATAACCTCGCATAAATTCGAGCAAATTCATATGGACACTTCTAATTTTGTATATTATATGTTTCTATAATTAAATATTTAATATTAAGATTCTACGATACTTATTTTGCCTCAACGTCATTCAGATGCATTGAAAATTGTTGTTTAAACGTTGTTTTCGTTTGATGTTATTTTGGCATCATAACTATGCATAAATTCGTCCAAATTCATATGGACACTTCTAATGTTGTCTATTATATGTTTTTATAAGTAAATATTCAATATTAAGATTCTACGACACTTATTTGGCCCAAAACGTCATCCAGATGAATTAAAATTTGCTGTTTAAATGAGTTGTGTTGCGGTTTGTGCGATTTTGGACTCATAACTCCGCATAAATTTGTTTAAATTCATATCAACAGTCATAAAAAGTGTCTATTATATCTTTTTACAATTGAATATTCAGTATGAATATCTACGACACTCATTTTGCACAAAACATCCTATGGGTGCATTAAAAACTGTTGTTTAAATAAGTCGATTGTGTTTTATGTTATTTGGGCCTCAAAACTGCAGTTAAATTCTGCAAATTCTTGTGAACACTTCTAATTTTGTCTATTATATATTTTTATAATTAAATATTCAATATTAAGATTTTACGACACTTATTTTGCCTAAAACATCTTCCGGATGAATTAAAAATTGCTATTTAAACGAGTTGTTTGTGTTTTTTGTTATTTTGGCCCCGAAACTGTGCATACATTTGTTGAAATTGATATGAACACTCTTGATATTGTCTATTATATGTTTTTATAATTGAATATTCAATATGAATATTCTACGACACTCATTTTGTAAAAACTATTGTTTAAATGAGTTGATTGCGTTTGGAGTTATTTTGGCATCATAACTGCGCATAAATTCGTGAAAATTCATATGAACACTCCAAATATTGTCTATTATGTGTTTTTATAATTAGATATTGAGTATGAATATTCTAGGACACTTCATCCGTATGTATTAAAAACTATAGTTCAAACAAGTCGTTTGTATTTTATATTATTTTGGCCTCATAACTGCGCATAAATTCGTGCAAATTCATATGGACACTTTTAATTTTGTATATTATATGTTTCTACAATTAAATATTTAATATTAAGATTCTACGACACTTATTTTGCCTAAACGTAATCCGATGCATTGAAAATTATTGTTTAAACGTTGTTTTCGTTTGATGTTATTTTGGCATCATAACTATGCATAAATTCGTGCTAATTCATATGGACACTTCTAATGTTGTCTATTATATGTTTTTATAATTAAATATTCAATATTAAGATTCTACGATACTTATTTTGCCTAAAACGTCATCCAGATGAATTAAAATCTGATGTTTAAATGAGTTGTTTGCGTTTTGTGCTATTTTGGCTTCATAACTCCGCATAAATTCGTTTAAATTCATATGAACAGTCATAATATTGTCTATTATATCTTTTTACAGTTAAATATTCAGTATGAATATACTACGACACTCATTTTGCACAAAACATCCTATGGGTGCATTAAAAACTGTTGTTTAAATAAGTCGATTGTGTTTTATGTTATTTGGGCCTCGAAATTGCAATTAAATTCCTGCAAATTCTTGTGAACACTTCTAATTTTGTCTATTGTATATTTTATAATTAAATATTCAATATTAAGATTCTACGACACTTATTTTGCCTAAAACATCTTCCGGATGAATTAAAAATTGCTGTTTAAACGAGTTGCTTGTGTTTTTTATTATTTTGGCCACGAAACTGTGCATACATTTGTTGAAATTGATATGAACACTCTTGATATTGTCTATTATATGTTTTTACAATTGAATATTCAATTTAAATATTCTACGACGCTCATTTTGCACAAAGATATCCTCCGGATGCGTCAAAAACTCATGTTTAAATAAGTTGATTGTGTTTCATGTTATTTTTGCCTCATAACTGCAATTAAATTTGTGCAAATTTATATGGACACTTCCTATGTTGTCTATTATATATTTTTATAATTAAATATTCAATATTAAGATTCTACGACACTTATTTTGCCTAAAACTTCTTCCGGATGAATTAAAAACTGCTGTTTAAACGAGTTGTTTGCTTTTTATGTTATTTTGGCCTCATAACTGCGAATACGTTCCAGAAATTTCGTACGAACACTCATGATATTGTCTATTATGTGTTTTATAATTAAATATCCAATATGAATTTTCCACAACACTCATTTTGTATAAAACATCACATTATTTATTAAAAACAGCATTCGATGTTGTTTTGGCCTCATAACTGTGCAAAAAAGTCGCGCAAATTCATATGGATACTTCAAATTTTGTCTATAGTATATCATTATAATTAAATATTCAATATTATGATTCTACGACACTTATTTGGCATAGAATGTTATCCAGATGAATTAAAAACTGCAGTTTAAACGAGTTGATTGTATTTGGAGTTATTTTGGCATCGTAATCGCGCATAAATTCGTGCAAATTCATATGAACGCTCCTAATATTGTCCATTATGTGCTTTTATAATAAGATATTTAGTATGAATATTATGACACTCATTTTACAAAACCTTCATCTGTAAGTATTAAAAACTGTTGTTTAAACAAGTTGTTTGCATTTTATGTTATTTTGTCCTCATAGCTGCTTATAACTTCGTGTAAATTAATATTGACACATCTTTTTTTGTATATTATATGTTTCTATAAGTAAATATTTATTATTAAGATTCTACGACACTTATTTTGCCTAAACGTCATCCGAGATGCATTGAAAATTATTGTTTAAATGTTGTTTTCGTTTGATGTTAGTTTGGCATCATAACTATTCATGAAAATTCATATGGACACTTCTAATGTTGTCTATTATATAATTTTTAAGTAAATATTTAATATTAAGATTCTACGACACTTATTTTGCCTAAATGTCATCCAGATGCATTGAAAATTGTTGCTTAAATGTTGTTTCTGTTTGATGTTATTTTGGCATTATAACTATGCATAAATTCGTGTAAATTCATATGGACATTTTTAATGTTGTCTATTATATGTTTTTATAAGTAAATATTCAATATTACGATTCTACGACACTTATTTTGCCTAAAACATCTTACTGGATGAGTTAAAAACTGTTGTTAAATGAGTTGTTTGTGTTTAATGATATTTTTGCCTAATAACTGCGAATACATTCGAGAAAATTCGTATGAACACTCATAATATTGTCTATTATGTGTTTTATAATTAAATATTTCATATGAATTTTTCACGACACTCGTTTCGCACAAAACATCACATTATGTATTAAAAAACTGTCATTTAAACATGTTGTTAGCAATCGATGTTATTTTGTCCTCATAACTGCACAAAAAAATCGCACAAATTCATATGGATACTTCAAATTTTGTCTATAGTATATCATTATAATTAAATATTCAATATTATGATTCTACGACACTTATTTGGCATAGAACGTCATCCATATGAATTAAAAACCGCAGATTTAAACGAGTTGATTGTATTTTGAGTTATTTTGGGCTCGTAAATGCGAATAAATTCGTGCAAATTTATATGACCGTTCCTAATATTGTCTATTATGTGATTTTATAATAAGATATTCAGAATGAATATTCTACGATACTCAATTTGCAAAAACTACATCTGTAAGTATTAAAAGCTGTTGTTTAAACGGGTTGTTTGCATTTTATGTTATTTTGTCCTCATAACCTCGCATAAATTCGAGCAAATTCATATGGACACTTCTAATTTTGTATATTATATGTTTCTATAATTAAATATTTAATATTAAGATTCTACGATACTTATTTTGCCTCAACGTCATTCGGATGCATTGAAAATTGTTGTTTAAACGTTGTTTTCGTTTGATGTTATTTTGGCATCATAACTATGCATAAATTCGTCCAAATTCATATGGACACTTCTAATGTTGTCTATTATATGTTTTTATAAGTAAAGACACTTATTTTGCCTAAAACATCTTCTGGATGAGTTAAAAACTGTTGTTAAATGAGTTGTTTGTGTTTAATGATATTTTTGCCTAATAACTGCGAATACATTCGAGAAAATTCGTATGAACACTCATAATATTGTCTATTATGTGTTTTATAATTAAATATTTCATATGAATTTTTCACGACACTCGTTTCGCACAAAACATCACATTATGTATTAAAAAACTGTCATTTAAACATGTTGTTAGCAATCGATGTTATTTTGTCCTCATAACTGCACAAAAAAATCGCACAAATTCATATGGATACTTCAAATTTTGTCTATAGTATATCATTATAATTAAATATTCAATATTATGATTCTACGACACTTATTTGGCATAGAACGTCATCCATATGAATTAAAAACCGCAGTTTAAACGAGTTGATTGTATTTTGAGTTATTTTGGGCTCGAACTGCGAATAAATTCGTGCAAATTTATATGACCGTTCCTAATATTGTCTATTATGTGATTTTATAATAAGATATTCAGAATGAATATTCTACGATACTCAATTTGCAAAAACTACATCCGTAAGTATTAAAAGCTGTTGTTTAAACAGGTTGTTTGCATTTTATGTTATTTTGTCCTCATAACCTCGCATAAATTCGAGCAAATTCATATGGACACTTCTAATTTTGTATATTATATGTTTCTATAATTAAATATTTAATATTAAGATTCTACGATACTTATTTTGCCTCAACGTCATTCAGATGCATTGAAAATTGTTGTTTAAACGTTGTTTTCGTTTGATGTTATTTTGGCATCATAACTATGCATAAATTCGTCCAAATTCATATGGACACTTCTAATGTTGTCTATTATATGTTTTTATAAGTAAATATTCAATATTAAGATTCTACGACACTTATTTGGCCCAAAACGTCATCCAGATGAATTAAAATTTGCTGTTTAAATGAGTTGTGTTGCGGTTTGTGCGATTTTGGACTCATAACTCCGCATAAATTTGTTTAAATTCATATCAACAGTCATAAAAAGTGTCTATTATATCTTTTTACAATTGAATATTCAGTATGAATATACTACGACACTCATTTTGCACAAAACATCCTATGGGTGCATTAAAAACTGTTGTTTAAATAAGTCGATTGTGTTTTATGTTATTTGGGCCTCAAAACTGCAGTTAAATTCCTGCAAATTCTTGTGAACACTTCTAATTTTGTCTATTATATATTTTTATAATTAAATATTCAATATTAAGATTTTACGACACTTATTTTGCCTAAAACATCTTCCGGATGAATTAAAAATTGCTATTTAAACGAGTTGTTTGTGTTTTTTGTTATTTTGGCCCCGAAACTGTGCATACATTTGTTGAAATTGATATGAACACTCTTGATATTGTCTATTATATGTTTTTATAATTGAATATTCCATATGAATATTCTACGACACTCATTTTGTAAAAACTACTGTTTAAATGAGTTGATTGCGTTTGGAGTTATTTTGGCATCATAACTGCGCATAAATTCGTGAAAATTCATATGAACACTCCAAATATTGTCTATTATGTGTTTTTATAATTAGATATTGAGTATGAATATTCTAGGACACTTCATCCGTATGTATTAAAAACTATAGTTCAAACAAGTCGTTTGTATTTTATATTATTTTGGCCTCATAACTGCGCATAAATTCGTGCAAATTCATATGGACACTTTTAATTTTGTATATTATATGTTTCTACAATTAAATATTTAATATTAAGATTCTACGACACTTATTTTGCCTAAACGTAATCCAGATGCATTGAAAATTATTGTTTAAACGTTGTTTTCGTTTGATGTTATTTTGGCATCATAACTATGCATAAATTCGTGCTAATTCATATGGACACTTCTAATGTTGTCTATTATATGTTTTTATAATTAAATATTCAATATTAAGATTCTACGATACTTATTTTGCCTAAAACGTCATCCAGATGAATTAAAATCTGATGTTTAAATGAGTTGTTTGCGTTTTGTGCTATTTTGGCTTCATAACTCCGCATAAATTCGTTTAAATTCATATGAACAGTCATAATATTGTCTATTATATCTTTTTACAGTTAAATATTCAGTATGAATATACTACGACACTCATTTTGCACAAAACATCCTATGGGTGCATTAAAAACTGTTGTTTAAATAAGTCGATTGTGTTTTATGTTATTTGGGCCTCGAAATTGCAATTAAATTCCTGCAAATTCTTGTGAACACTTCTAATTTTGTCTATTGTATATTTTATAATTAAATATTCAATATTAAGATTCTACGACACTTATTTTGCCTAAAACATCTTCCGGATGAATTAAAAATTGCTGTTTAAACGAGTTGCTTGTGTTTTTTATTATTTTGGCCACGAAACTGTGCATACATTTGTTGAAATTGATATGAACACTCTTGATATTGTCTATTATATGTTTTTACAATTGAATATTCAATTTAAATATTCTACGACGCTCATTTTGCACAAAGATATCCTCTGGATGCGTCAAAAACTCATGTTTAAATAAGTTGATTGTGTTTCATGTTATTTTTGCCTCATAACTGCAATTAAATTTGTGCAAATTTATATGGACACTTCCTATGTTGTCTATTATATATTTTTATAATTAAATATTCAATATTAAGATTCTACGACACTTATTTTGCCTAAAACTTCTTCTGGATGAATTAAAAACTGCTGTTTAAACGAGTTGTTTGCTTTTTATGTTATTTTGGCCTCATAACTGCGAATACGTTCCAGAAATTTCGTACGAACACTCATGATATTGTCTATTATGTGTTTTATAATTAAATATCCAATATGAATTTTCCACAACACTCATTTTGTATAAAACATCACATTATTTATTAAAAACAGCATTCGATGTTGTTTTGGCCTCATAACTGTGCAAAAAAGTCGCGCAAATTCATATGGATACTTCAAATTTTGTCTATAGTATATCATTATAATTAAATATTCAATATTATGATTCTACGACACTTATTTGGCATAGAATGTTATCCAGATGAATTAAAAACTGCAGTTTAAACGAGTTGATTGTATTTGGAGTTATTTTGGCATCGTAACTGCGCATAAATTCGTGCAAATTCATATGAACGCTCCTAATATTGTCCATTATGTGCTTTTATAATAAGATATTTAGTATGAATATTATGACACTCATTTTACAAAACCTTCATCTGTAAGTATTAAAAACTGTTGTTTAAACAAGTTGTTTGCATTTTATGTTATTTTGTCCTCATAGCTGCTTATAACTTCGTGTAAATTAATATTGACACATCTTTTTTTGTATATTATATGTTTCTATAAGTAAATATTTATTATTAAGATTCTACGACACTTATTTTGCCTAAACGTCATCCGGATGCATTGAAAATTATTGTTTAAATGTTGTTTTCGTTTGATGTTAGTTTGGCATCATAACTATTCATGAAAATTCATATGGACACTTCTAATGTTGTCTATTATATAATTTTTAAGTAAATATTTAATATTAAGATTCTACGACACTTATTTTGCCTAAATGTCATCCAGATGCATTGAAAATTGTTGCTTAAATGTTGTTTCTGTTTGATGTTATTTTGGCATTATAACTATGCATAAATTCGTGTAAATTCATATGGACATTTTTAATGTTGTCTATTATATGTTTTTATAAGTAAATATTCAATATTACGATTCTACGACACTTATTTTGCCTAAAACATCTTCTGGATGAGTTAAAAACTGTTGTTAAATGAGTTGTTTGTGTTTAATGATATTTTTGCCTAATAACTGCGAATACATTCGAGAAAATTCGTATGAACACTCATAATATTGTCTATTATGTGTTTTATAATTAAATATTTCATATGAATTTTTCACGACACTCGTTTCGCACAAAACATCACATTATGTATTAAAAAACTGTCATTTAAACATGTTGTTAGCAATCGATGTTATTTTGTCCTCATAACTGCACAAAAAAATCGCACAAATTCATATGGATACTTCAAATTTTGTCTATAGTATATCATTATAATTAAATATTCAATATTATGATTCTACGACACTTATTTGGCATAGAACGTCATCCATATGAATTAAAAACCGCAGTTTAAACGAGTTGATTGTATTTTGAGTTATTTTGGGCTCGTAACTGCGAATAAATTCGTGCAAATTTATATGACCGTTCCTAATATTGTCTATTATGTGATTTTATAATAAGATATTCAGAATGAATATTCTACGATACTCAATTTGCAAAAACTACATCTGTAAGTATTAAAAACTGTTGTTTAAACAGGTTGTTTGCATTTTATGTTATTTTGTCCTCATAACCTCGCATAAATTCGAGCAAATTCATATGGACACTTCTAATTTTGTATATTATATGTTTCTATAATTAAATATTTAATATTAAGATTCTACGATACTTATTTTGCCTCAACGTCATTCAGATGCATTGAAAATTGTTGTTTAAACGTTGTTTTCGTTTGATGTTATTTTGGCATCATAACTATGCATAAATTCGTCCAAATTCATATGGACACTTCTAATGTTGTCTATTATATGTTTTTATAAGTAAATATTCAATATTAAGATTCTACGACACTTATTTGGCCCAAAACGTCATCCAGATGAATTAAAATTTGCTGTTTAAATGAGTTGTGTTGCGGTTTGTGCGATTTTGGACTCATAACTCCGCATAAATTTGTTTAAATTCATATCAACAGTCATAAAAAGTGTCTATTATATCTTTTTACAATTGAATATTCAGTATGAATATACTACGACACTCATTTTGCACAAAACATCCTATGGGTGCATTAAAAACTGTTGTTTAAATAAGTCGATTGTGTTTTATGTTATTTGGGCCTCAAAACTGCAGTTAAATTCCTGCAAATTCTTGTGAACACTTCTAATTTTGTCTATTATATATTTTTATAATTAAATATTCAATATTAAGATTTTACGACACTTATTTTGCCTAAAACATCTTCCGGATGAATTAAAAATTGCTATTTAAACGAGTTGTTTGTGTTTTTTGTTATTTTGGCCCCGAAACTGTGCATACATTTGTTGAAATTGATATGAACACTCTTGATATTGTCTATTATATGTTTTTATAATTGAATATTCCATATGAATATTCTACGACACTCATTTTGTAAAAACTACTGTTTAAATGAGTTGATTGCGTTTGGAGTTATTTTGGCATCATAACTGCGCATAAATTCGTGAAAATTCATATGAACACTCCAAATATTGTCTATTATGTGTTTTTATAATTAGATATTGAGTATGAATATTCTAGGACACTTCATCCGTATGTATTAAAAACTATAGTTCAAACAAGTCGTTTGTATTTTATATTATTTTGGCCTCATAACTGCGCATAAATTCGTGCAAATTCATATGGACACTTTTAATTTTGTATATTATATGTTTCTACAATTAAATATTTAATATTAAGATTCTACGACACTTATTTTGCCTAAACGTAATCCAGATGCATTGAAAATTATTGTTTAAACGTTGTTTTCGTTTGATGTTATTTTGGCATCATAACTATGCATAAATTCGTGCTAATTCATATGGACACTTCTAATGTTGTCTATTATATGTTTTTATAATTAAATATTCAATATTAAGATTCTACGATACTTATTTTGCCTAAAACGTCATCCAGATGAATTAAAATCTGATGTTTAAATGAGTTGTTTGCGTTTTGTGCTATTTTGGCTTCATAACTCCGCATAAATTCGTTTAAATTCATATGAACAGTCATAATATTGTCTATTATATCTTTTTACAGTTAAATATTCAGTATGAATATACTACGACACTCATTTTGCACAAAACATCCTATGGGTGCATTAAAAACTGTTGTTTAAATAAGTCGATTGTGTTTTATGTTATTTGGGCCTCGAAATTGCAATTAAATTCCTGCAAATTCTTGTGAACACTTCTAATTTTGTCTATTGTATATTTTATAATTAAATATTCAATATTAAGATTCTACGACACTTATTTTGCCTAAAACATCTTCCGGATGAATTAAAAATTGCTGTTTAAACGAGTTGCTTGTGTTTTTTATTATTTTGGCCACGAAACTGTGCATACATTTGTTGAAATTGATATGAACACTCTTGATATTGTCTATTATATGTTTTTACAATTGAATATTCAATTTAAATATTCTACGACGCTCATTTTGCACAAAGATATCCTCTGGATGCGTCAAAAACTCATGTTTAAATAAGTTGATTGTGTTTCATGTTATTTTTGCCTCATAACTGCAATTAAATTTGTGCAAATTTATATGGACACTTCCTATGTTGTCTATTATATATTTTTATAATTAAATATTCAATATTAAGATTCTACGACACTTATTTTGCCTAAAACTTCTTCTGGATGAATTAAAAACTGCTGTTTAAACGAGTTGTTTGCTTTTTATGTTATTTTGGCCTCATAACTGCGAATACGTTCCAGAAATTTCGTACGAACACTCATGATATTGTCTATTATGTGTTTTATAATTAAATATCCAATATGAATTTTCCACAACACTCATTTTGTATAAAACATCACATTATTTATTAAAAACAGCATTCGATGTTGTTTTGGCCTCATAACTGTGCAAAAAAGTCGCGCAAATTCATATGGATACTTCAAATTTTGTCTATAGTATATCATTATAATTAAATATTCAATATTATGATTCTACGACACTTATTTGGCATAGAATGTTATCCAGATGAATTAAAAACTGCAGTTTAAACGAGTTGATTGTATTTGGAGTTATTTTGGCATCGTAACTGCGCATAAATTCGTGCAAATTCATATGAACGCTCCTAATATTGTCCATTATGTGCTTTTATAATAAGATATTTAGTATGAATATTATGACACTCATTTTACAAAACCTTCATCTGTAAGTATTAAAAACTGTTGTTTAAACAAGTTGTTTGCATTTTATGTTATTTTGTCCTCATAGCTGCTTATAACTTCGTGTAAATTAATATTGACACATCTTTTTTTGTATATTATATGTTTCTATAAGTAAATATTTATTATTAAGATTCTACGACACTTATTTTGCCTAAACGTCATCCAGATGCATTGAAAATTATTGTTTAAATGTTGTTTTCGTTTGATGTTAGTTTGGCATCATAACTATTCATGAAAATTCATATGGACACTTCTAATGTTGTCTATTATATAATTTTTAAGTAAATATTTAATATTAAGATTCTACGACACTTATTTTGCCTAAATGTCATCCAGATGCATTGAAAATTGTTGCTTAAATGTTGTTTCTGTTTGATGTTATTTTGGCATTATAACTATGCATAAATTCGTGTAAATTCATATGGACATTTTTAATGTTGTCTATTATATGTTTTTATAAGTAAATATTCAATATTACGATTCTACGACACTTATTTTGCCTAAAACATCTTCTGGATGAGTTAAAAACTGTTGTTAAATGAGTTGTTTGTGTTTAATGATATTTTTGCCTAATAACTGCGAATACATTCGAGAAAATTCGTATGAACACTCATAATATTGTCTATTATGTGTTTTATAATTAAATATTTCATATGAATTTTTCACGACACTCGTTTCGCACAAAACATCACATTATGTATTAAAAAACTGTCATTTAAACATGTTGTTAGCAATCGATGTTATTTTGTCCTCATAACTGCACAAAAAAATCGCACAAATTCATATGGATACTTCAAATTTTGTCTATAGTATATCATTATAATTAAATATTCAATATTATGATTCTACGACACTTATTTGGCATAGAACGTCATCCATATGAATTAAAAACCGCAGTTTAAACGAGTTGATTGTATTTTGAGTTATTTTGGGCTCGTAACTGCGAATAAATTCGTGCAAATTTATATGACCGTTCCTAATATTGTCTATTATGTGATTTTATAATAAGATATTCAGAATGAATATTCTACGATACTCAATTTGCAAAAACTACATCTGTAAGTATTAAAAACTGTTGTTTAAACAGGTTGTTTGCATTTTATGTTATTTTGTCCTCATAACCTCGCATAAATTCGAGCAAATTCATATGGACACTTCTAATTTTGTATATTATATGTTTCTATAATTAAATATTTAATATTAAGATTCTACGATACTTATTTTGCCTCAACGTCATTCAGATGCATTGAAAATTGTTGTTTAAACGTTGTTTTCGTTTGATGTTATTTTGGCATCATAACTATGCATAAATTCGTCCAAATTCATATGGACACTTCTAATGTTGTCTATTATATGTTTTTATAAGTAAATATTCAATATTAAGATTCTACGACACTTATTTGGCCCAAAACGTCATCCAGATGAATTAAAATTTGCTGTTTAAATGAGTTGTGTTGCGGTTTGTGCGATTTTGGACTCATAACTCCGCATAAATTTGTTTAAATTCATATCAACAGTCATAAAAAGTGTCTATTATATCTTTTTACAATTGAATATTCAGTATGAATATACTACGACACTCATTTTGCACAAAACATCCTATGGGTGCATTAAAAACTGTTGTTTAAATAAGTCGATTGTGTTTTATGTTATTTGGGCCTCAAAACTGCAGTTAAATTCCTGCAAATTCTTGTGAACACTTCTAATTTTGTCTATTATATATTTTTATAATTAAATATTCAATATTAAGATTTTACGACACTTATTTTGCCTAAAACATCTTCCGGATGAATTAAAAATTGCTATTTAAACGAGTTGTTTGTGTTTTTTGTTATTTTGGCCCCGAAACTGTGCATACATTTGTTGAAATTGATATGAACACTCTTGATATTGTCTATTATATGTTTTTATAATTGAATATTCCATATGAATATTCTACGACACTCATTTTGTAAAAACTACTGTTTAAATGAGTTGATTGCGTTTGGAGTTATTTTGGCATCATAACTGCGCATAAATTCGTGAAAATTCATATGAACACTCCAAATATTGTCTATTATGTGTTTTTATAATTAGATATTGAGTATGAATATTCTAGGACACTTCATCCGTATGTATTAAAAACTATAGTTCAAACAAGTCGTTTGTATTTTATATTATTTTGGCCTCATAACTGCGCATAAATTCGTGCAAATTCATATGGACACTTTTAATTTTGTATATTATATGTTTCTACAATTAAATATTTAATATTAAGATTCTACGACACTTATTTTGCCTAAACGTAATCCAGATGCATTGAAAATTATTGTTTAAACGTTGTTTTCGTTTGATGTTATTTTGGCATCATAACTATGCATAAATTCGTGCTAATTCATATGGACACTTCTAATGTTGTCTATTATATGTTTTTATAATTAAATATTCAATATTAAGATTCTACGATACTTATTTTGCCTAAAACGTCATCCAGATGAATTAAAATCTGATGTTTAAATGAGTTGTTTGCGTTTTGTGCTATTTTGGCTTCATAACTCCGCATAAATTCGTTTAAATTCATATGAACAGTCATAATATTGTCTATTATATCTTTTTACAGTTAAATATTCAGTATGAATATACTACGACACTCATTTTGCACAAAACATCCTATGGGTGCATTAAAAACTGTTGTTTAAATAAGTCGATTGTGTTTTATGTTATTTGGGCCTCGAAATTGCAATTAAATTCCTGCAAATTCTTGTGAACACTTCTAATTTTGTCTATTGTATATTTTATAATTAAATATTCAATATTAAGATTCTACGACACTTATTTTGCCTAAAACATCTTCCGGATGAATTAAAAATTGCTGTTTAAACGAGTTGCTTGTGTTTTTTATTATTTTGGCCACGAAACTGTGCATACATTTGTTGAAATTGATATGAACACTCTTGATATTGTCTATTATATGTTTTTACAATTGAATATTCAATTTAAATATTCTACGACGCTCATTTTGCACAAAGATATCCTCTGGATGCGTCAAAAACTCATGTTTAAATAAGTTGATTGTGTTTCATGTTATTTTTGCCTCATAACTGCAATTAAATTTGTGCAAATTTATATGGACACTTCCTATGTTGTCTATTATATATTTTTATAATTAAATATTCAATATTAAGATTCTACGACACTTATTTTGCCTAAAACTTCTTCTGGATGAATTAAAAACTGCTGTTTAAACGAGTTGTTTGCTTTTTATGTTATTTTGGCCTCATAACTGCGAATACGTTCCAGAAATTTCGTACGAACACTCATGATATTGTCTATTATGTGTTTTATAATTAAATATCCAATATGAATTTTCCACAACACTCATTTTGTATAAAACATCACATTATTTATTAAAAACAGCATTCGATGTTGTTTTGGCCTCATAACTGTGCAAAAAGTCGCGCAAATTCATATGGATACTTCAAATTTTGTCTATAGTATATCATTATAATTAAATATTCAATATTATGATTCTACGACACTTATTTGGCATAGAATGTTATCCAGATGAATTAAAAACTGCAGTTTAAACGAGTTGATTGTATTTGGAGTTATTTTGGCATCGTAACTGCGCATAAATTCGTGCAAATTCATATGAACGCTCCTAATATTGTCCATTATGTGCTTTTATAATAAGATATTTAGTATGAATATTATGACACTCATTTTACAAAACCTTCATCTGTAAGTATTAAAAACTGTTGTTTAAACAAGTTGTTTGCATTTTATGTTATTTTGTCCTCATAGCTGCTTATAACTTCGTGTAAATTAATATTGACACATCTTTTTGTATATTATATGTTTCTATAAGTAAATATTTATTATTAAGATTCTACGACACTTATTTTGCCTAAACGTCATCCAGATGCATTGAAAATTATTGTTTAAATGTTGTTTTCGTTTGATGTTAGTTTGGCATCATAACTATTCATGAAAATTCATATGGACACTTCTAATGTTGTCTATTATATAATTTTTAAGTAAATATTTAATATTAAGATTCTACGACACTTATTTTGCCTAAATGTCATCCAGATGCATTGAAAATTGTTGCTTAAATGTTGTTTCTGTTTGATGTTATTTTGGCATTATAACTATGCATAAATTCGTGTAAATTCATATGGACATTTTTAATGTTGTCTATTATATGTTTTTATAAGTAAATATTCAATATTACGATTCTACGACACTTATTTTGCCTAAAACATCTTCTGGATGAGTTAAAAACTGTTGTTAAATGAGTTGTTTGTGTTTAATGATATTTTTGCCTAATAACTGCGAATACATTCGAGAAAATTCGTATGAACACTCATAATATTGTCTATTATGTGTTTTATAATTAAATATTTCATATGAATTTTTCACGACACTCGTTTCGCACAAAACATCACATTATGTATTAAAAAACTGTCATTTAAACATGTTGTTAGCAATCGATGTTATTTTGTCCTCATAACTGCACAAAAAAATCGCACAAATTCATATGGATACTTCAAATTTTGTCTATAGTATATCATTATAATTAAATATTCAATATTATGATTCTACGACACTTATTTGGCATAGAACGTCATCCATATGAATTAAAAACCGCAGTTTAAACGAGTTGATTGTATTTTGAGTTATTTTGGGCTCGTAACTCGCGAATAAATTCGTGCAAATTTATATGACCGTTCCTAATATTGTCTATTATGTGATTTTATAATAAGATATTCAGAATGAATATTCTACGATACTCAATTTGCAAAAACTACATCTGTAAGTATTAAAAACTGTTGTTTAAACAGGTTGTTTGCATTTTATGTTATTTTGTCCTCATAACCTCGCATAAATTCGAGCAAATTCATATGGACACTTCTAATTTTGTATATTATATGTTTCTATAATTAAATATTTAATATTAAGATTCTACGATACTTATTTTGCCTCAACGTCATTCAGATGCATTGAAAATTGTTGTTTAAACGTTGTTTTCGTTTGATGTTATTTTGGCATCATAACTATGCATAAATTCGTCCAAATTCATATGGACACTTCTAATGTTGTCTATTATATGTTTTTATAAGTAAATATTCAATATTAAGATTCTACGACACTTATTTGGCCCAAAACGTCATCCAGATGAATTAAAATTTGCTGTTTAAATGAGTTGTGTTGCGGTTTGTGCGATTTTGGACTCATAACTCCGCATAAATTTGTTTAAATTCATATCAACAGTCATAAAAAGTGTCTATTATATCTTTTTACAATTGAATATTCAGTATGAATATACTACGACACTCATTTTGCACAAAACATCCTATGGGTGCATTAAAAACTGTTGTTTAAATAAGTCGATTGTGTTTTATGTTATTTGGGCCTCAAAACTGCAGTTAAATTCCTGCAAATTCTTGTGAACACTTCTAATTTTGTCTATTATATATTTTTATAATTAAATATTCAATATTAAGATTTTACGACACTTATTTTGCCTAAAACATCTTCCGGATGAATTAAAAATTGCTATTTAAACGAGTTGTTTGTGTTTTTTGTTATTTTGGCCCCGAAACTGTGCATACATTTGTTGAAATTGATATGAACACTCTTGATATTGTCTATTATATGTTTTTATAATTGAATATTCCATATGAATATTCTACGACACTCATTTTGTAAAAACTACTGTTTAAATGAGTTGATTGCGTTTGGAGTTATTTTGGCATCATAACTGCGCATAAATTCGTGAAAATTCATATGAACACTCCAAATATTGTCTATTATGTGTTTTTATAATTAGATATTGAGTATGAATATTCTAGGACACTTCATCCGTATGTATTAAAAACTATAGTTCAAACAAGTCGTTTGTATTTTATATTATTTTGGCCTCATAACTGCGCATAAATTCGTGCAAATTCATATGGACACTTTTAATTTTGTATATTATATGTTTCTACAATTAAATATTTAATATTAAGATTCTACGACACTTATTTTGCCTAAACGTAATCCAGATGCATTGAAAATTATTGTTTAAACGTTGTTTTCGTTTGATGTTATTTTGGCATCATAACTATGCATAAATTCGTGCTAATTCATATGGACACTTCTAATGTTGTCTATTATATGTTTTTATAATTAAATATTCAATATTAAGATTCTACGATACTTATTTTGCCTAAAACGTCATCCAGATGAATTAAAATCTGATGTTTAAATGAGTTGTTTGCGTTTTGTGCTATTTTGGCTTCATAACTCCGCATAAATTCGTTTAAATTCATATGAACAGTCATAATATTGTCTATTATATCTTTTTACAGTTAAATATTCAGTATGAATATACTACGACACTCATTTTGCACAAAACATCCTATGGGTGCATTAAAAACTGTTGTTTAAATAAGTCGATTGTGTTTTATGTTATTTGGGCCTCGAAATTGCAATTAAATTCCTGCAAATTCTTGTGAACACTTCTAATTTTGTCTATTGTATATTTTATAATTAAATATTCAATATTAAGATTCTACGACACTTATTTTGCCTAAAACATCTTCCGGATGAATTAAAAATTGCTGTTTAAACGAGTTGCTTGTGTTTTTTATTATTTTGGCCACGAAACTGTGCATACATTTGTTGAAATTGATATGAACACTCTTGATATTGTCTATTATATGTTTTTACAATTGAATATTCAATTTAAATATTCTACGACGCTCATTTTGCACAAAGATATCCTCCGGATGCGTCAAAAACTCATGTTTAAATAAGTTGATTGTGTTTCATGTTATTTTTGCCTCATAACTGCAAT
The DNA here is from genome assembly GCA_037127355.1 of Schoenoplectus tabernaemontani. Classification (NCBI taxonomy): domain Eukaryota; kingdom Viridiplantae; phylum Streptophyta; class Magnoliopsida; order Poales; family Cyperaceae; genus Schoenoplectus; species Schoenoplectus tabernaemontani. The sequence continues at coordinate 1,961,511 of CM073745.1, read as the reverse complement.
TAAATTTGTGCAAATTTATATGGACACTTCCTATGTTGTCTATTATATATTTTTATAATTAAATATTCAATATTAAGATTCTACGACACTTATTTTGCCTAAAACTTCTTCTGGATGAATTAAAAACTGCTGTTTAAACGAGTTGTTTGCTTTTTATGTTATTTTGGCCTCATAACTGCGAATACGTTCCAGAAATTTCGTACGAACACTCATGATATTGTCTATTATGTGTTTTATAATTAAATATCCAATATGAATTTTCCACAACACTCATTTTGTATAAAACATCACATTATTTATTAAAAACAGCATTCGATGTTGTTTTGGCCTCATAACTGTGCAAAAAAGTCGCGCAAATTCATATGGATACTTCAAATTTTGTCTATAGTATATCATTATAATTAAATATTCAATATTATGATTCTACGACACTTATTTGGCATAGAATGTTATCCAGATGAATTAAAAACTGCAGTTTAAACGAGTTGATTGTATTTGGAGTTATTTTGGCATCGTAACTGCGCATAAATTCGTGCAAATTCATATGAACGCTCCTAATATTGTCCATTATGTGCTTTTATAATAAGATATTTAGTATGAATATTATGACACTCATTTTACAAAACCTTCATCTGTAAGTATTAAAAACTGTTGTTTAAACAAGTTGTTTGCATTTTATGTTATTTTGTCCTCATAGCTGCTTATAACTTCGTGTAAATTAATATTGACACATCTTTTTTTGTATATTATATGTTTCTATAAGTAAATATTTATTATTAAGATTCTACGACACTTATTTTGCCTAAACGTCATCCAGATGCATTGAAAATTATTGTTTAAATGTTGTTTTCGTTTGATGTTAGTTTGGCATCATAACTATTCATGAAAATTCATATGGACACTTCTAATGTTGTCTATTATATAATTTTTAAGTAAATATTTAATATTAAGATTCTACGACACTTATTTTGCCTAAATGTCATCCAGATGCATTGAAAATTGTTGCTTAAATGTTGTTTCTGTTTGATGTTATTTTGGCATTATAACTATGCATAAATTCGTGTAAATTCATATGGACATTTTTAATGTTGTCTATTATATGTTTTTATAAGTAAATATTCAATATTACGATTCTACGACACTTATTTTGCCTAAAACATCTTCTCGGATGAGTTAAAAACTGTTGTTAAATGAGTTGTTTGTGTTTAATGATATTTTTGCCTAATAACTGCGAATACATTCGAGAAAATTCGTATGAACACTCATAATATTGTCTATTATGTGTTTTATAATTAAATATTTCATATGAATTTTTCACGACACTCGTTTCGCACAAAACATCACATTATGTATTAAAAAACTGTCATTTAAACATGTTGTTAGCAATCGATGTTATTTTGTCCTCATAACTGCACAAAAAAATCGCACAAATTCATATGGATACTTCAAATTTTGTCTATAGTATATCATTATAATTAAATATTCAATATTATGATTCTACGACACTTATTTGGCATAGAACGTCATCCATATGAATTAAAAACCGCAGTTTAAACGAGTTGATTGTATTTTGAGTTATTTTGGGCTCAGAATCGCGAATAAATTCGTGCAAATTTATATGACCGTTCCTAATATTGTCTATTATGTGATTTTATAATAAGATATTCAGAATGAATATTCTACGATACTCAATTTGCAAAAACTACATCTGTAAGTATTAAAAACTGTTGTTTAAACAGGTTGTTTGCATTTTATGTTATTTTGTCCTCATAACCTCGCATAAATTCGAGCAAATTCATATGGACACTTCTAATTTTGTATATTATATGTTTCTATAATTAAATATTTAATATTAAGATTCTACGATACTTATTTTGCCTCAACGTCATCAGATGCATTGAAAATTGTTGTTTAAACGTTGTTTTCGTTTGATGTTATTTTGGCATCATAACTATGCATAAATTCGTCCAAATTCATATGGACACTTCTAATGTTGTCTATTATATGTTTTTATAAGTAAATATTCAATATTAAGATTCTACGACACTTATTTGGCCCAAAACGTCATCCAGATGAATTAAAATTTGCTGTTTAAATGAGTTGTGTTGCGGTTTGTGCGATTTTGGACTCATAACTCCGCATAAATTTGTTTAAATTCATATCAACAGTCATAAAAAGTGTCTATTATATCTTTTTACAATTGAATATTCAGTATGAATATACTACGACACTCATTTTGCACAAAACATCCTATGGGTGCATTAAAAACTGTTGTTTAAATAAGTCGATTGTGTTTTATGTTATTTGGGCCTCAAAACTGCAGTTAAATTCCTGCAAATTCTTGTGAACACTTCTAATTTTGTCTATTATATATTTTTATAATTAAATATTCAATATTAAGATTTTACGACACTTATTTTGCCTAAAACATCTTCCGGATGAATTAAAAATTGCTATTTAAACGAGTTGTTTGTGTTTTTTGTTATTTTGGCCCCGAAACTGTGCATACATTTGTTGAAATTGATATGAACACTCTTGATATTGTCTATTATATGTTTTTATAATTGAATATTCCATATGAATATTCTACGACACTCATTTTGTAAAAACTACTGTTTAAATGAGTTGATTGCGTTTGGAGTTATTTTGGCATCATAATGCTGCGCATAAATTCGTGAAAATTCATATGAACACTCCAAATATTGTCTATTATGTGTTTTTATAATTAGATATTGAGTATGAATATTCTAGGACACTTCATCCGTATGTATTAAAAACTATAGTTCAAACAAGTCGTTTGTATTTTATATTATTTTGGCCTCATAACTGCGCATAAATTCGTGCAAATTCATATGGACACTTTTAATTTTGTATATTATATGTTTCTACAATTAAATATTTAATATTAAGATTCTACGACACTTATTTTGCCTAAACGTAATCCAGATGCATTGAAAATTATTGTTTAAACGTTGTTTTCGTTTGATGTTATTTTGGCATCATAACTATGCATAAATTCGTGCTAATTCATATGGACACTTCTAATGTTGTCTATTATATGTTTTTATAATTAAATATTCAATATTAAGATTCTACGATACTTATTTTGCCTAAAACGTCATCCAGATGAATTAAAATCTGATGTTTAAATGAGTTGTTTGCGTTTTGTGCTATTTTGGCTTCATAACTCCGCATAAATTCGTTTAAATTCATATGAACAGTCATAATATTGTCTATTATATCTTTTTACAGTTAAATATTCAGTATGAATATACTACGACACTCATTTTGCACAAAACATCCTATGGGTGCATTAAAAACTGTTGTTTAAATAAGTCGATTGTGTTTTATGTTATTTGGGCCTCGAAATTGCAATTAAATTCCTGCAAATTCTTGTGAACACTTCTAATTTTGTCTATTGTATATTTTATAATTAAATATTCAATATTAAGATTCTACGACACTTATTTTGCCTAAAACATCTTCCGGATGAATTAAAAATTGCTGTTTAAACGAGTTGCTTGTGTTTTTTATTATTTTGGCCACGAAACTGTGCATACATTTGTTGAAATTGATATGAACACTCTTGATATTGTCTATTATATGTTTTTACAATTGAATATTCAATTTAAATATTCTACGACGCTCATTTTGCACAAAGATATCCTCTGGATGCGTCAAAAACTCATGTTTAAATAAGTTGATTGTGTTTCATGTTATTTTTGCCTCATAACTGCAATTAAATTTGTGCAAATTTATATGGACACTTCCTATGTTGTCTATTATATATTTTTATAATTAAATATTCAATATTAAGATTCTACGACACTTATTTTGCCTAAAACTTCTTCTGGATGAATTAAAAACTGCTGTTTAAACGAGTTGTTTGCTTTTTATGTTATTTTGGCCTCATAACTGCGAATACGTTCCAGAAATTTCGTACGAACACTCATGATATTGTCTATTATGTGTTTTATAATTAAATATCCAATATGAATTTTCCACAACACTCATTTTGTATAAAACATCACATTATTTATTAAAAACAGCATTCGATGTTGTTTTGGCCTCATAACTGTGCAAAAAAGTCGCGCAAATTCATATGGATACTTCAAATTTTGTCTATAGTATATCATTATAATTAAATATTCAATATTATGATTCTACGACACTTATTTGGCATAGAATGTTATCCAGATGAATTAAAAACTGCAGTTTAAACGAGTTGATTGTATTTGGAGTTATTTTGGCATCGTAACTGCGCATAAATTCGTGCAAATTCATATGAACGCTCCTAATATTGTCCATTATGTGCTTTTATAATAAGATATTTAGTATGAATATTATGACACTCATTTTACAAAACCTTCATCTGTAAGTATTAAAAACTGTTGTTTAAACAAGTTGTTTGCATTTTATGTTATTTTGTCCTCATAGCTGCTTATAACTTCGTGTAAATTAATATTGACACATCTTTTTTTGTATATTATATGTTTCTATAAGTAAATATTTATTATTAAGATTCTACGACACTTATTTTGCCTAAACGTCATCCAGATGCATTGAAAATTATTGTTTAAATGTTGTTTTCGTTTGATGTTAGTTTGGCATCATAACTATTCATGAAAATTCATATGGACACTTCTAATGTTGTCTATTATATAATTTTTAAGTAAATATTTAATATTAAGATTCTACGACACTTATTTTGCCTAAATGTCATCCAGATGCATTGAAAATTGTTGCTTAAATGTTGTTTCTGTTTGATGTTATTTTGGCATTATAACTATGCATAAATTCGTGTAAATTCATATGGACATTTTTAATGTTGTCTATTATATGTTTTTATAAGTAAATATTCAATATTACGATTCTACGACACTTATTTTGCCTAAAACATCTTCTGGATGAGTTAAAAACTGTTGTTAAATGAGTTGTTTGTGTTTAATGATATTTTTGCCTAATAACTGCGAATACATTCGAGAAAATTCGTATGAACACTCATAATATTGTCTATTATGTGTTTTATAATTAAATATTTCATATGAATTTTTCACGACACTCGTTTTCGCACAAAACATCACATTATGTATTAAAAAACTGTCATTTAAACATGTTGTTAGCAATCGATGTTATTTTGTCCTCATAACTGCACAAAAAAATCGCACAAATTCATATGGATACTTCAAATTTTGTCTATAGTATATCATTATAATTAAATATTCAATATTATGATTCTACGACACTTATTTGGCATAGAACGTCATCCATATGAATTAAAAACCGCAGTTTAAACGAGTTGATTGTATTTTGAGTTATTTTGGGCTCAGAATCTGCGAATAAATTCGTGCAAATTTATATGACCGTTCCTAATATTGTCTATTATGTGATTTTATAATAAGATATTCAGAATGAATATTCTACGATACTCAATTTGCAAAAACTACATCCGTAAGTATTAAAAACTGTTGTTTAAACAGGTTGTTTGCATTTTATGTTATTTTGTCCTCATAACCTCGCATAAATTCGAGCAAATTCATATGGACACTTCTAATTTTGTATATTATATGTTTCTATAATTAAATATTTAATATTAAGATTCTACGATACTTATTTTGCCTCAACGTCATTCAGATGCATTGAAAATTGTTGTTTAAACGTTGTTTTCGTTTGATGTTATTTTGGCATCATAACTATGCATAAATTCGTCCAAATTCATATGGACACTTCTAATGTTGTCTATTATATGTTTTTATAAGTAAATATTCAATATTAAGATTCTACGACACTTATTTGGCCCAAAACGTCATCCAGATGAATTAAAATTTGCTGTTTAAATGAGTTGTGTTGCGGTTTGTGCGATTTTGGACTCATAACTCCGCATAAATTTGTTTAAATTCATATCAACAGTCATAAAAAGTGTCTATTATATCTTTTTACAATTGAATATTCAGTATGAATATACTACGACACTCATTTTGCACAAAACATCCTATGGGTGCATTAAAAACTGTTGTTTAAATAAGTCGATTGTGTTTTATGTTATTTGGGCCTCAAAACTGCAGTTAAATTCCTGCAAATTCTTGTGAACACTTCTAATTTTGTCTATTATATATTTTTATAATTAAATATTCAATATTAAGATTTTACGACACTTATTTTGCCTAAAACATCTTCCGGATGAATTAAAAATTGCTATTTAAACGAGTTGTTTGTGTTTTTTGTTATTTTGGCCCCGAAACTGTGCATACATTTGTTGAAATTGATATGAACACTCTTGATATTGTCTATTATATGTTTTTATAATTGAATATTCCATATGAATATTCTACGACACTCATTTTGTAAAAACTACTGTTTAAATGAGTTGATTGCGTTTGGAGTTATTTTGGCATCATAAGCTGCGCATAAATTCGTGAAAATTCATATGAACACTCCAAATATTGTCTATTATGTGTTTTTATAATTAGATATTGAGTATGAATATTCTAGGACACTTCATCCGTATGTATTAAAAACTATAGTTCAAACAAGTCGTTTGTATTTTATATTATTTTGGCCTCATAACTGCGCATAAATTCGTGCAAATTCATATGGACACTTTTAATTTTGTATATTATATGTTTCTACAATTAAATATTTAATATTAAGATTCTACGACACTTATTTTGCCTAAACGTAATCCAGATGCATTGAAAATTATTGTTTAAACGTTGTTTTCGTTTGATGTTATTTTGGCATCATAACTATGCATAAATTCGTGCTAATTCATATGGACACTTCTAATGTTGTCTATTATATGTTTTTATAATTAAATATTCAATATTAAGATTCTACGATACTTATTTTGCCTAAAACGTCATCCAGATGAATTAAAATCTGATGTTTAAATGAGTTGTTTGCGTTTTGTGCTATTTTGGCTTCATAACTCCGCATAAATTCGTTTAAATTCATATGAACAGTCATAATATTGTCTATTATATCTTTTTACAGTTAAATATTCAGTATGAATATACTACGACACTCATTTTGCACAAAACATCCTATGGGTGCATTAAAAACTGTTGTTTAAATAAGTCGATTGTGTTTTATGTTATTTGGGCCTCGAAATTGCAATTAAATTCCTGCAAATTCTTGTGAACACTTCTAATTTTGTCTATTGTATATTTTATAATTAAATATTCAATATTAAGATTCTACGACACTTATTTTGCCTAAAACATCTTCCGGATGAATTAAAAATTGCTGTTTAAACGAGTTGCTTGTGTTTTTTATTATTTTGGCCACGAAACTGTGCATACATTTGTTGAAATTGATATGAACACTCTTGATATTGTCTATTATATGTTTTTACAATTGAATATTCAATTTAAATATTCTACGACGCTCATTTTGCACAAAGATATCCTCTGGATGCGTCAAAAACTCATGTTTAAATAAGTTGATTGTGTTTCATGTTATTTTTGCCTCATAACTGCAATTAAATTTGTGCAAATTTATATGGACACTTCCTATGTTGTCTATTATATATTTTTATAATTAAATATTCAATATTAAGATTCTACGACACTTATTTTGCCTAAAACTTCTTCTGGATGAATTAAAAACTGCTGTTTAAACGAGTTGTTTGCTTTTTATGTTATTTTGGCCTCATAACTGCGAATACGTTCCAGAAATTTCGTACGAACACTCATGATATTGTCTATTATGTGTTTTATAATTAAATATCCAATATGAATTTTCCACAACACTCATTTTGTATAAAACATCACATTATTTATTAAAAACAGCATTCGATGTTGTTTTGGCCTCATAACTGTGCAAAAAAGTCGCGCAAATTCATATGGATACTTCAAATTTTGTCTATAGTATATCATTATAATTAAATATTCAATATTATGATTCTACGACACTTATTTGGCATAGAATGTTATCCAGATGAATTAAAAACTGCAGTTTAAACGAGTTGATTGTATTTGGAGTTATTTTGGCATCGTAACTGCGCATAAATTCGTGCAAATTCATATGAACGCTCCTAATATTGTCCATTATGTGCTTTTATAATAAGATATTTAGTATGAATATTATGACACTCATTTTACAAAACCTTCATCTGTAAGTATTAAAAACTGTTGTTTAAACAAGTTGTTTGCATTTTATGTTATTTTGTCCTCATAGCTGCTTATAACTTCGTGTAAATTAATATTGACACATCTTTTTTTGTATATTATATGTTTCTATAAGTAAATATTTATTATTAAGATTCTACGACACTTATTTTGCCTAAACGTCATCCAGATGCATTGAAAATTATTGTTTAAATGTTGTTTTCGTTTGATGTTAGTTTGGCATCATAACTATTCATGAAAATTCATATGGACACTTCTAATGTTGTCTATTATATAATTTTTAAGTAAATATTTAATATTAAGATTCTACGACACTTATTTTGCCTAAATGTCATCCAGATGCATTGAAAATTGTTGCTTAAATGTTGTTTCTGTTTGATGTTATTTTGGCATTATAACTATGCATAAATTCGTGTAAATTCATATGGACATTTTTAATGTTGTCTATTATATGTTTTTATAAGTAAATATTCAATATTACGATTCTACGACACTTATTTTGCCTAAAACATCTTCTGGATGAGTTAAAAACTGTTGTTAAATGAGTTGTTTGTGTTTAATGATATTTTTGCCTAATAACTGCGAATACATTCGAGAAAATTCGTATGAACACTCATAATATTGTCTATTATGTGTTTTATAATTAAATATTTCATATGAATTTTTCACGACACTCGTTTCGCACAAAACATCACATTATGTATTAAAAAACTGTCATTTAAACATGTTGTTAGCAATCGATGTTATTTTGTCCTCATAACTGCACAAAAAAATCGCACAAATTCATATGGATACTTCAAATTTTGTCTATAGTATATCATTATAATTAAATATTCAATATTATGATTCTACGACACTTATTTGGCATAGAACGTCATCCATATGAATTAAAAACCGCAGTTTAAACGAGTTGATTGTATTTTGAGTTATTTTGGGCTCGTAATGCGAATAAATTCGTGCAAATTTATATGACCGTTCCTAATATTGTCTATTATGTGATTTTATAATAAGATATTCAGAATGAATATTCTACGATACTCAATTTGCAAAAACTACATCTGTAAGTATTAAAAACTGTTGTTTAAACAGGTTGTTTGCATTTTATGTTATTTTGTCCTCATAACCTCGCATAAATTCGAGCAAATTCATATGGACACTTCTAATTTTGTATATTATATGTTTCTATAATTAAATATTTAATATTAAGATTCTACGATACTTATTTTGCCTCAACGTCATTCAGATGCATTGAAAATTGTTGTTTAAACGTTGTTTTCGTTTGATGTTATTTTGGCATCATAACTATGCATAAATTCGTCCAAATTCATATGGACACTTCTAATGTTGTCTATTATATGTTTTTATAAGTAAATATTCAATATTAAGATTCTACGACACTTATTTGGCCCAAAACGTCATCCAGATGAATTAAAATTTGCTGTTTAAATGAGTTGTGTTGCGGTTTGTGCGATTTTGGACTCATAACTCCGCATAAATTTGTTTAAATTCATATCAACAGTCATAAAAAGTGTCTATTATATCTTTTTACAATTGAATATTCAGTATGAATATACTACGACACTCATTTTGCACAAAACATCCTATGGGTGCATTAAAAACTGTTGTTTAAATAAGTCGATTGTGTTTTATGTTATTTGGGCCTCAAAACTGCAGTTAAATTCCTGCAAATTCTTGTGAACACTTCTAATTTTGTCTATTATATATTTTTATAATTAAATATTCAATATTAAGATTTTACGACACTTATTTTGCCTAAAACATCTTCCGGATGAATTAAAAATTGCTATTTAAACGAGTTGTTTGTGTTTTTTGTTATTTTGGCCCCGAAACTGTGCATACATTTGTTGAAATTGATATGAACACTCTTGATATTGTCTATTATATGTTTTTATAATTGAATATTCCATATGAATATTCTACGACACTCATTTTGTAAAAACTACTGTTTAAATGAGTTGATTGCGTTTGGAGTTATTTTGGCATCATAACTGCGCATAAATTCGTGAAAATTCATATGAACACTCCAAATATTGTCTATTATGTGTTTTTATAATTAGATATTGAGTATGAATATTCTAGGACACTTCATCCGTATGTATTAAAAACTATAGTTCAAACAAGTCGTTTGTATTTTATATTATTTTGGCCTCATAACTGCGCATAAATTCGTGCAAATTCATATGGACACTTTTAATTTTGTATATTATATGTTTCTACAATTAAATATTTAATATTAAGATTCTACGACACTTATTTTGCCTAAACGTAATCCAGATGCATTGAAAATTATTGTTTAAACGTTGTTTTCGTTTGATGTTATTTTGGCATCATAACTATGCATAAATTCGTGCTAATTCATATGGACACTTCTAATGTTGTCTATTATATGTTTTTATAATTAAATATTCAATATTAAGATTCTACGATACTTATTTTGCCTAAAACGTCATCCAGATGAATTAAAATCTGATGTTTAAATGAGTTGTTTGCGTTTTGTGCTATTTTGGCTTCATAACTCCGCATAAATTCGTTTAAATTCATATGAACAGTCATAATATTGTCTATTATATCTTTTTACAGTTAAATATTCAGTATGAATATACTACGACACTCATTTTGCACAAAACATCCTATGGGTGCATTAAAAACTGTTGTTTAAATAAGTCGATTGTGTTTTATGTTATTTGGGCCTCGAAATTGCAATTAAATTCCTGCAAATTCTTGTGAACACTTCTAATTTTGTCTATTGTATATTTTATAATTAAATATTCAATATTAAGATTCTACGACACTTATTTTGCCTAAAACATCTTCCGGATGAATTAAAAATTGCTGTTTAAACGAGTTGCTTGTGTTTTTTATTATTTTGGCCACGAAACTGTGCATACATTTGTTGAAATTGATATGAACACTCTTGATATTGTCTATTATATGTTTTTACAATTGAATATTCAATTTAAATATTCTACGACGCTCATTTTGCACAAAGATATCCTCTGGATGCGTCAAAAACTCATGTTTAAATAAGTTGATTGTGTTTCATGTTATTTTTGCCTCATAACTGCAATTAAATTTGTGCAAATTTATATGGACACTTCCTATGTTGTCTATTATATATTTTTATAATTAAATATTCAATATTAAGATTCTACGACACTTATTTTGCCTAAAACTTCTTCCGGATGAATTAAAAACTGCTGTTTAAACGAGTTGTTTGCTTTTTATGTTATTTTGGCCTCATAACTGCGAATACGTTCCAGAAATTTCGTACGAACACTCATGATATTGTCTATTATGTGTTTTATAATTAAATATCCAATATGAATTTTCCACAACACTCATTTTGTATAAAACATCACATTATTTATTAAAAACAGCATTCGATGTTGTTTTGGCCTCATAACTGTGCAAAAAAGTCGCGCAAATTCATATGGATACTTCAAATTTTGTCTATAGTATATCATTATAATTAAATATTCAATATTATGATTCTACGACACTTATTTGGCATAGAATGTTATCCAGATGAATTAAAAACTGCAGTTTAAACGAGTTGATTGTATTTGGAGTTATTTTGGCATCGTAATCGCGCATAAATTCGTGCAAATTCATATGAACGCTCCTAATATTGTCCATTATGTGCTTTTATAATAAGATATTTAGTATGAATATTATGACACTCATTTTACAAAACCTTCATCTCGTAAGTATTAAAAACTGTTGTTTAAACAAGTTGTTTGCATTTTATGTTATTTTGTCCTCATAGCTGCTTATAACTTCGTGTAAATTAATATTGACACATCTTTTTTTGTATATTATATGTTTCTATAAGTAAATATTTATTATTAAGATTCTACGACACTTATTTTGCCTAAACGTCATCCAGATGCATTGAAAATTATTGTTTAAATGTTGTTTTCGTTTGATGTTAGTTTGGCATCATAACTATTCATGAAAATTCATATGGACACTTCTAATGTTGTCTATTATATAATTTTTAAGTAAATATTTAATATTAAGATTCTACGACACTTATTTTGCCTAAATGTCATCCAGATGCATTGAAAATTGTTGCTTAAATGTTGTTTCTGTTTGATGTTATTTTGGCATTATAACTATGCATAAATTCGTGTAAATTCATATGGACATTTTTAATGTTGTCTATTATATGTTTTTATAAGTAAATATTCAATATTACGATTCTACGACACTTATTTTGCCTAAAACATCTTCTGGATGAGTTAAAAACTGTTGTTAAATGAGTTGTTTGTGTTTAATGATATTTTTGCCTAATAACTGCGAATACATTCGAGAAAATTCGTATGAACACTCATAATATTGTCTATTATGTGTTTTATAATTAAATATTTCATATGAATTTTTCACGACACTCGTTTCGCACAAAACATCACATTATGTATTAAAAAACTGTCATTTAAACATGTTGTTAGCAATCGATGTTATTTTGTCCTCATAACTGCACAAAAAAATCGCACAAATTCATATGGATACTTCAAATTTTGTCTATAGTATATCATTATAATTAAATATTCAATATTATGATTCTACGACACTTATTTGGCATAGAACGTCATCCATATGAATTAAAAACCGCAGTTTAAACGAGTTGATTGTATTTTGAGTTATTTTGGGCTCAGAATCGCGAATAAATTCGTGCAAATTTATATGACCGTTCCTAATATTGTCTATTATGTGATTTTATAATAAGATATTCAGAATGAATATTCTACGATACTCAATTTGCAAAAACTACATCTGTAAGTATTAAAAACTGTTGTTTAAACAGGTTGTTTGCATTTTATGTTATTTTGTCCTCATAACCTCGCATAAATTCGAGCAAATTCATATGGACACTTCTAATTTTGTATATTATATGTTTCTATAATTAAATATTTAATATTAAGATTCTACGATACTTATTTTGCCTCAACGTCATTCAGATGCATTGAAAATTGTTGTTTAAACGTTGTTTTCGTTTGATGTTATTTTGGCATCATAACTATGCATAAATTCGTCCAAATTCATATGGACACTTCTAATGTTGTCTATTATATGTTTTTATAAGTAAATATTCAATATTAAGATTCTACGACACTTATTTGGCCCAAAACGTCATCCAGATGAATTAAAATTTGCTGTTTAAATGAGTTGTGTTGCGGTTTGTGCGATTTTGGACTCATAACTCCGCATAAATTTGTTTAAATTCATATCAACAGTCATAAAAAGTGTCTATTATATCTTTTTACAATTGAATATTCAGTATGAATATACTACGACACTCATTTTGCACAAAACATCCTATGGGTGCATTAAAAACTGTTGTTTAAATAAGTCGATTGTGTTTTATGTTATTTGGGCCTCAAAACTGCAGTTAAATTCCTGCAAATTCTTGTGAACACTTCTAATTTTGTCTATTATATATTTTTATAATTAAATATTCAATATTAAGATTTTACGACACTTATTTTGCCTAAAACATCTTCCGGATGAATTAAAAATTGCTATTTAAACGAGTTGTTTGTGTTTTTTGTTATTTTGGCCCCGAAACTGTGCATACATTTGTTGAAATTGATATGAACACTCTTGATATTGTCTATTATATGTTTTTATAATTGAATATTCCATATGAATATTCTACGACACTCATTTTGTAAAAACTACCGTTTAAATGAGTTGATTGCGTTTGGAGTTATTTTGGCATCATAACTCGCGCATAAATTCGTGAAAATTCATATGAACACTCCAAATATTGTCTATTATGTGTTTTTATAATTAGATATTGAGTATGAATATTCTAGGACACTTCATCCGTATGTATTAAAAACTATAGTTCAAACAAGTCGTTTGTATTTTATATTATTTTGGCCTCATAACTGCGCATAAATTCGTGCAAATTCATATGGACACTTTTAATTTTGTATATTATATGTTTCTACAATTAAATATTTAATATTAAGATTCTACGACACTTATTTTGCCTAAACGTAATCCAGATGCATTGAAAATTATTGTTTAAACGTTGTTTTCGTTTGATGTTATTTTGGCATCATAACTATGCATAAATTCGTGCTAATTCATATGGACACTTCTAATGTTGTCTATTATATGTTTTTATAATTAAATATTCAATATTAAGATTCTACGATACTTATTTTGCCTAAAACGTCATCCAGATGAATTAAAATCTGATGTTTAAATGAGTTGTTTGCGTTTTGTGCTATTTTGGCTTCATAACTCCGCATAAATTCGTTTAAATTCATATGAACAGTCATAATATTGTCTATTATATCTTTTTACAGTTAAATATTCAGTATGAATATACTACGACACTCATTTTGCACAAAACATCCTATGGGTGCATTAAAAACTGTTGTTTAAATAAGTCGATTGTGTTTTATGTTATTTGGGCCTCGAAATTGCAATTAAATTCCTGCAAATTCTTGTGAACACTTCTAATTTTGTCTATTGTATATTTTATAATTAAATATTCAATATTAAGATTCTACGACACTTATTTTGCCTAAAACATCTTCCGGATGAATTAAAAATTGCTGTTTAAACGAGTTGCTTGTGTTTTTTATTATTTTGGCCACGAAACTGTGCATACATTTGTTGAAATTGATATGAACACTCTTGATATTGTCTATTATATGTTTTTACAATTGAATATTCAATTTAAATATTCTACGACGCTCATTTTGCACAAAGATATCCTCTCGGATGCGTCAAAAACTCATGTTTAAATAAGTTGATTGTGTTTCATGTTATTTTTGCCTCATAACTGCAATTAAATTTGTGCAAATTTATATGGACACTTCCTATGTTGTCTATTATATATTTTTATAATTAAATATTCAATATTAAGATTCTACGACACTTATTTTGCCTAAAACTTCTTCTCGGATGAATTAAAAACTGCTGTTTAAACGAGTTGTTTGCTTTTTATGTTATTTTGGCCTCATAACTGCGAATACGTTCCAGAAATTTCGTACGAACACTCATGATATTGTCTATTATGTGTTTTATAATTAAATATCCAATATGAATTTTCCACAACACTCATTTTGTATAAAACATCACATTATTTATTAAAAACAGCATTCGATGTTGTTTTGGCCTCATAACTGTGCAAAAAAGTCGCGCAAATTCATATGGATACTTCAAATTTTGTCTATAGTATATCATTATAATTAAATATTCAATATTATGATTCTACGACACTTATTTGGCATAGAATGTTATCCAGATGAATTAAAAACTGCAGTTTAAACGAGTTGATTGTATTTGGAGTTATTTTGGCATCGTAATCTGCGCATAAATTCGTGCAAATTCATATGAACGCTCCTAATATTGTCCATTATGTGCTTTTATAATAAGATATTTAGTATGAATATTATGACACTCATTTTACAAAACCTTCATCTCGTAAGTATTAAAAACTCGTTGTTTAAACAAGTTGTTTGCATTTTATGTTATTTTGTCCTCATAGCTGCTTATAACTTCGTGTAAATTAATATTGACACATCTTTTTTTGTATATTATATGTTTCTATAAGTAAATATTTATTATTAAGATTCTACGACACTTATTTTGCCTAAACGTCATCCAGATGCATTGAAAATTATTGTTTAAATGTTGTTTTCGTTTGATGTTAGTTTGGCATCATAACTATTCATGAAAATTCATATGGACACTTCTAATGTTGTCTATTATATAATTTTTAAGTAAATATTTAATATTAAGATTCTACGACACTTATTTTGCCTAAATGTCATCCAGATGCATTGAAAATTGTTGCTTAAATGTTGTTTCTGTTTGATGTTATTTTGGCATTATAACTATGCATAAATTCGTGTAAATTCATATGGACATTTTTAATGTTGTCTATTATATGTTTTTATAAGTAAATATTCAATATTACGATTCTACGACACTTATTTTGCCTAAAACATCTTCTGGATGAGTTAAAAACTGTTGTTAAATGAGTTGTTTGTGTTTAATGATATTTTTGCCTAATAACTGCGAATACATTCGAGAAAATTCGTATGAACACTCATAATATTGTCTATTATGTGTTTTATAATTAAATATTTCATATGAATTTTTCACGACACTCGTTTCGCACAAAACATCACATTATGTATTAAAAACTGTCATTTAAACATGTTGTTAGCAATCGATGTTATTTTGTCCTCATAACTGCACAAAAAAATCGCACAAATTCATATGGATACTTCAAATTTTGTCTATAGTATATCATTATAATTAAATATTCAATATTATGATTCTACGACACTTATTTGGCATAGAACGTCATCCATATGAATTAAAAACCGCAGTTTAAACGAGTTGATTGTATTTTGAGTTATTTTGGGCTCAGAATCGCGAATAAATTCGTGCAAATTTATATGACCGTTCCTAATATTGTCTATTATGTGATTTTATAATAAGATATTCAGAATGAATATTCTACGATACTCAATTTGCAAAAACTACATCCGTAAGTATTAAAAACTCGTTGTTTAAACAAGTTGTTTGCATTTTATGTTATTTTGTCCTCATAACCTCGCATAAATTCGAGCAAATTCATATGGACACTTCTAATTTTGTATATTATATGTTTCTATAATTAAATATTTAATATTAAGATTCTACGATACTTATTTTGCCTCAACGTCATTCGATGCATTGAAAATTGTTGTTTAAACGTTGTTTTCGTTTGATGTTATTTTGGCATCATAACTATGCATAAATTCGTCCAAATTCATATGGACACTTCTAATGTTGTCTATTATATGTTTTTATAAGTAAATATTCAATATTAAGATTCTACGACACTTATTTGGCCCAAAACGTCATCCAGATGAATTAAAATTTGCTGTTTAAATGAGTTGTGTTGCGGTTTGTGCGATTTTGGACTCATAACTCCGCATAAATTTGTTTAAATTCATATCAACAGTCATAAAAAGTGTCTATTATATCTTTTTACAATTGAATATTCAGTATGAATATACTACGACACTCATTTTGCACAAAACATCCTATGGGTGCATTAAAAACTCGTTGTTTAAATAAGTCGATTGTGTTTTATGTTATTTGGGCCTCAAAACTGCAGTTAAATTCCTGCAAATTCTTGTGAACACTTCTAATTTTGTCTATTATATATTTTTATAATTAAATATTCAATATTAAGATTTTACGACACTTATTTTGCCTAAAACATCTTCCGGATGAATTAAAAATTGCTATTTAAACGAGTTGTTTGTGTTTTTTGTTATTTTGGCCCCGAAACTCGTGCATACATTTGTTGAAATTGATATGAACACTCTTGATATTGTCTATTATATGTTTTTATAATTGAATATTCCATATGAATATTCTACGACACTCATTTTGTAAAAACTATCGTTTAAATGAGTTGATTGCGTTTGGAGTTATTTTGGCATCATAACTGCGCATAAATTCGTGAAAATTCATATGAACACTCCAAATATTGTCTATTATGTGTTTTTATAATTAGATATTGAGTATGAATATTCTAGGACACTTCATCCGTATGTATTAAAAACTATAGTTCAAACAAGTCGTTTGTATTTTATATTATTTTGGCCTCATAATCGCGCATAAATTCGTGCAAATTCATATGGACACTTTTAATTTTGTATATTATATGTTTCTACAATTAAATATTTAATATTAAGATTCTACGACACTTATTTTGCCTAAACGTAATCCGATGCATTGAAAATTATTGTTTAAACGTTGTTTTCGTTTGATGTTATTTTGGCATCATAACTATGCATAAATTCGTGCTAATTCATATGGACACTTCTAATGTTGTCTATTATATGTTTTTATAATTAAATATTCAATATTAAGATTCTACGATACTTATTTTGCCTAAAACGTCATCCGATGAATTAAAATCTGATGTTTAAATGAGTTGTTTGCGTTTTGTGCTATTTTGGCTTCATAACTCCGCATAAATTCGTTTAAATTCATATGAACAGTCATAATATTGTCTATTATATCTTTTTACAGTTAAATATTCAGTATGAATATACTACGACACTCATTTTGCACAAAACATCCTATGGGTGCATTAAAAACTGTTGTTTAAATAAGTCGATTGTGTTTTATGTTATTTGGGCCTCGAAATTGCAATTAAATTCCTGCAAATTCTTGTGAACACTTCTAATTTTGTCTATTGTATATTTTATAATTAAATATTCAATATTAAGATTCTACGACACTTATTTTGCCTAAAACATCTTCCGATGAATTAAAAATTGCTGTTTAAACGAGTTGCTTGTGTTTTTTATTATTTTGGCCACTTAAACTGTGCATACATTTGTTGAAATTGATATGAACACTCTTGATATTGTCTATTATATGTTTTTACAATTGAATATTCAATTTAAATATTCTACGACGCTCATTTTGCACAAAGATATCCTCCTGGATGCGTCAAAAACTCATGTTTAAATAAGTTGATTGTGTTTCATGTTATTTTTGCCTCATAACTGCAATTAAATTTGTGCAAATTTATATGGACACTTCCTATGTTGTCTATTATATATTTTTATAATTAAATATTCAATATTAAGATTCTACGACACTTATTTTGCCTAAAACTTCTTCCGGATGAATTAAAAACTCATTGTTTAAACGAGTTGTTTGCTTTTTATGTTATTTTGGCCTCATAACTCGCGAATACGTTCCAGAAATTTCGTACGAACACTCATGATATTGTCTATTATGTGTTTTATAATTAAATATCCAATATGAATTTTCCACAACACTCATTTTGTATAAAACATCACATTATTTATTAAAAACAGCATTCGATGTTGTTTTGGCCTCATAACGTGCAAAAAAGTCGCGCAAATTCATATGGATACTTCAAATTTTGTCTATAGTATATCATTATAATTAAATATTCAATATTATGATTCTACGACACTTATTTGGCATAGAATGTTATCCAGATGAATTAAAAACTCTGCGCTTTAAACGAGTTGATTGTATTTGGAGTTATTTTGGCATCGTAATCGCGCATAAATTCGTGCAAATTCATATGAACGCTCCTAATATTGTCCATTATGTGCTTTTATAATAAGATATTTAGTATGAATATTATGACACTCATTTTACAAAACCTTCATCCGTAAGTATTAAAAACTCGTTGTTTAAACAAGTTGTTTGCATTTTATGTTATTTTGTCCTCATAGCTGCTTATAACTTCGTGTAAATTAATATTGACACATCTTTTTTTGTATATTATATGTTTCTATAAGTAAATATTTATTATTAAGATTCTACGACACTTATTTTGCCTAAACGTCATCCGTATGCATTGAAAATTATTGTTTAAATGTTGTTTTCGTTTGATGTTAGTTTGGCATCATAACTATTCATGAAAATTCATATGGACACTTCTAATGTTGTCTATTATATAATTTTTAAGTAAATATTTAATATTAAGATTCTACGACACTTATTTTGCCTAAATGTCATCCAGATGCATTGAAAATTGTTGCTTAAATGTTGTTTCTGTTTGATGTTATTTTGGCATTATAACTATGCATAAATTCGTGTAAATTCATATGGACATTTTTAATGTTGTCTATTATATGTTTTTATAAGTAAATATTCAATATTACGATTCTACGACACTTATTTTGCCTAAAACATCTTCTCGGATGAGTTAAAAACTGTTGTTAAATGAGTTGTTTGTGTTTAATGATATTTTTGCCTAATAACTGCGAATACATTCGAGAAAATTCGTATGAACACTCATAATATTGTCTATTATGTGTTTTATAATTAAATATTTCATATGAATTTTTCACGACACTCGTTTCGCACAAAACATCACATTATGTATTAAAAAACTGTCATTTAAACATGTTGTTAGCAATCGATGTTATTTTGTCCTCATAACCGCACAAAAAAATCGCACAAATTCATATGGATACTTCAAATTTTGTCTATAGTATATCATTATAATTAAATATTCAATATTATGATTCTACGACACTTATTTGGCATAGAACGTCATCCATATGAATTAAAAACCGCAGTTTAAACGAGTTGATTGTATTTTGAGTTATTTTGGGCTCAGAATCGCGAATAAATTCGTGCAAATTTATATGACCGTTCCTAATATTGTCTATTATGTGATTTTATAATAAGATATTCAGAATGAATATTCTACGATACTCAATTTGCAAAAACTACATCCGTAAGTATTAAAAATCGTTGTTTAAACAAAGTTGTTTGCATTTTATGTTATTTTGTCCTCATAACCTCGCATAAATTCGAGCAAATTCATATGGACACTTCTAATTTTGTATATTATATGTTTCTATAATTAAATATTTAATATTAAGATTCTACGATACTTATTTTGCCTCAACGTCATTCAGATGCATTGAAAATTGTTGTTTAAACGTTGTTTTCGTTTGATGTTATTTTGGCATCATAACTATGCATAAATTCGTCCAAATTCATATGGACACTTCTAATGTTGTCTATTATATGTTTTTATAAGTAAATATTCAATATTAAGATTCTACGACACTTATTTGGCCCAAAACGTCATCCGATGAATTAAAATTTGCTGTTTAAATGAGTTGTGTTGCGGTTTGTGCGATTTTGGACTCATAACTCCGCATAAATTTGTTTAAATTCATATCAACAGTCATAAAAAGTGTCTATTATATCTTTTTACAATTGAATATTCAGTATGAATATACTACGACACTCATTTTGCACAAAACATCCTATGGGTGCATTAAAAACTCGTTGTTTAAATAAGTCGATTGTGTTTTATGTTATTTGGGCCTCAAAACTGCAGTTAAATTCCTGCAAATTCTTGTGAACACTTCTAATTTTGTCTATTATATATTTTTATAATTAAATATTCAATATTAAGATTTTACGACACTTATTTTGCCTAAAACATCTTCCGATGAATTAAAAATTGCTATTTAAACGAGTTGTTTGTGTTTTTTGTTATTTTGGCCTCTTAAATCGTGCATACATTTGTTGAAATTGATATGAACACTCTTGATATTGTCTATTATATGTTTTTATAATTGAATATTCCATATGAATATTCTACGACACTCATTTTGTAAAAACTACTGTTTAAATGAGTTGATTGCGTTTGGAGTTATTTTGGCATCATAATCGCGCATAAATTCGTGAAAATTCATATGAACACTCCAAATATTGTCTATTATGTGTTTTTATAATTAGATATTGAGTATGAATATTCTAGGACACTTCATCCGTATGTATTAAAAACTATAGTTCAAACAAGTCGTTTGTATTTTATATTATTTTGGCCTCATAATCGCGCATAAATTCGTGCAAATTCATATGGACACTTTTAATTTTGTATATTATATGTTTCTACAATTAAATATTTAATATTAAGATTCTACGACACTTATTTTGCCTAAACGTAATCCAGATGCATTGAAAATTATTGTTTAAACGTTGTTTTCGTTTGATGTTATTTTGGCATCATAACTATGCATAAATTCGTGCTAATTCATATGGACACTTCTAATGTTGTCTATTATATGTTTTTATAATTAAATATTCAATATTAAGATTCTACGATACTTATTTTGCCTAAAACGTC
This sequence comes from Schoenoplectus tabernaemontani, assembly GCA_037127355.1. Taxonomy (NCBI): domain Eukaryota; kingdom Viridiplantae; phylum Streptophyta; class Magnoliopsida; order Poales; family Cyperaceae; genus Schoenoplectus; species Schoenoplectus tabernaemontani. The sequence continues at coordinate 1,939,686 of CM073745.1, read as the reverse complement.
ATCCAGATGAATTAAAATCTGATGTTTAAATGAGTTGTTTGCGTTTTGTGCTATTTTGGCTTCATAACTCCGCATAAATTCGTTTAAATTCATATGAACAGTCATAATATTGTCTATTATATCTTTTTACAGTTAAATATTCAGTATGAATATACTACGACACTCATTTTGCACAAAACATCCTATGGGTGCATTAAAAACTGTTGTTTAAATAAGTCGATTGTGTTTTATGTTATTTGGGCCTCGAAATTGCAATTAAATTCCTGCAAATTCTTGTGAACACTTCTAATTTTGTCTATTGTATATTTTATAATTAAATATTCAATATTAAGATTCTACGACACTTATTTTGCCTAAAACATCTTCCGGATGAATTAAAAATTGCTGTTTAAACGAGTTGCTTGTGTTTTTTATTATTTTGGCCACGAAACCGTGCATACATTTGTTGAAATTGATATGAACACTCTTGATATTGTCTATTATATGTTTTTACAATTGAATATTCAATTTAAATATTCTACGACGCTCATTTTGCACAAAGATATCCTCTGGATGCGTCAAAAACTCATGTTTAAATAAGTTGATTGTGTTTCATGTTATTTTTGCCTCATAACTGCAATTAAATTTGTGCAAATTTATATGGACACTTCCTATGTTGTCTATTATATATTTTTATAATTAAATATTCAATATTAAGATTCTACGACACTTATTTTGCCTAAAACTTCTTCCTGGATGAATTAAAAACTCATTGTTTAAACGAGTTGTTTGCTTTTTATGTTATTTTGGCCTCATAACTCGCGAATACGTTCCAGTAAATTTCGTACGAACACTCATGATATTGTCTATTATGTGTTTTATAATTAAATATCCAATATGAATTTTCCACAACACTCATTTTGTATAAAACATCACATTATTTATTAAAAACAGCATTCGATGTTGTTTTGGCCTCATAACCGTGCAAAAAAGTCGCGCAAATTCATATGGATACTTCAAATTTTGTCTATAGTATATCATTATAATTAAATATTCAATATTATGATTCTACAACACTTATTTGGCATAGAATGTTATCCAGATGAATTAAAAACTCATAGCTTTAAACGAGTTGATTGTATTTGGAGTTATTTTGGCATCGTAATCGCGCATAAATTGCGTAAATTCATATGAACGCTCCTAATATTGTCCATTATGTGCTTTTATAATAAGATATTTAGTATGAATATTATGACACTCATTTTACAAAACCTTCATCTCGTAAGTATTAAAAATCGTTGTTTAAACAAGTTGTTTGCATTTTATGTTATTTTGTCCTCATAGTCTGCTTATAACTTCGTGTAAATTAATATTGACACATCTTTTTTTGTATATTATATGTTTCTATAAGTAAATATTTATTATTAAGATTCTACGACACTTATTTTGCCTAAACGTCATCCGTATGCATTGAAAATTATTGTTTAAATGTTGTTTTCGTTTGATGTTAGTTTGGCATCATAACTATTCATGAAAATTCATATGGACACTTCTAATGTTGTCTATTATATAATTTTTAAGTAAATATTTAATATTAAGATTCTACGACACTTATTTTGCCTAAATGTCATCCAGATGCATTGAAAATTGTTGCTTAAATGTTGTTTCGTTTGATGTTATTTTGGCATTATAACTATGCATAAATTCGTGTAAATTCATATGGACATTTTTAATGTTGTCTATTATATGTTTTTATAAGTAAATATTCAATATTACGATTCTACGACACTTATTTTGCCTAAAACATCTTCTCGGATGAGTTAAAAACTGTTGTTAAATGAGTTGTTTGTGTTTAATGATATTTTTGCCTAATAATCGCGAATACATTCGAGAAAATTCGTATGAACACTCATAATATTGTCTATTATGTGTTTTATAATTAAATATTTCATATGAATTTTTCACGACACTCGTTTCGCACAAAACATCACATTATGTATTAAAAACCGTCATTTAAACATGTTGTTAGCAATCGATGTTATTTTGTCCTCATAACCGCACAAAAAAAATCGCACAAATTCATATGGATACTTCAAATTTTGTCTATAGTATATCATTATAATTAAATATTCAATATTATGATTCTACGACACTTATTTGGCATAGAACGTCATCCATATGAATTAAAAACCGCAGCTTAAACGAGTTGATTGTATTTTGAGTTATTTTGGGCTCAGAATCGCGAATAAATTCGTGCAAATTTATATGACCGTTCCTAATATTGTCTATTATGTGATTTTATAATAAGATATTCAGAATGAATATTCTACGATACTCAATTTGCAAAAACTACATCCGTAAGTATTAAAAACTCGTTGTTTAAACAAAGTTGTTTGCATTTTATGTTATTTTGTCCTCATAACCTCGCATAAATTCGAGCAAATTCATATGGACACTTCTAATTTTGTATATTATATGTTTCTATAATTAAATATTTAATATTAAGATTCTACGATACTTATTTTGCCTCAACGTCATTCGATGCATTGAAAATTGTTGTTTAAACGTTGTTTTCGTTTGATGTTATTTTGGCATCATAACTATGCATAAATTCGTCCAAATTCATATGGACACTTCTAATGTTGTCTATTATATGTTTTTATAAGTAAATATTCAATATTAAGATTCTACGACACTTATTTGGCCCAAAACGTCATCCAGATGAATTAAAATTTGTTGTTTAAATGAGTTGTGTTGCGGTTTGTGCGATTTTGGACTCATAACTCCGCATAAATTTGTTTAAATTCATATCAACAGTCATAAAAAGTGTCTATTATATCTTTTTACAATTGAATATTCAGTATGAATATACTACGACACTCATTTTGCACAAAACATCCTATGGGTGCATTAAAAACTCGTTGTTTAAATAAGTCGATTGTGTTTTATGTTATTTGGGCCTCAAAACTGCAGTTAAATTCCGCAAATTCTTGTGAACACTTCTAATTTTGTCTATTATATATTTTTATAATTAAATATTCAATATTAAGATTTTACGACACTTATTTTGCCTAAAACATCTTCCGGATGAATTAAAAATTGCTATTTAAACGAGTTGTTTGTGTTTTTTGTTATTTTGGCCCCGAAACCGTGCATACATTTGTTGAAATTGATATGAACACTCTTGATATTGTCTATTATATGTTTTTATAATTGAATATTCCATATGAATATTCTACGACACTCATTTTGTAAAAACTAATGTTTAAATGAGTTGATTGCGTTTGGAGTTATTTTGGCATCATAATCGCGCATAAATTCGTGAAAATTCATATGAACACTCCAAATATTGTCTATTATGTGTTTTTATAATTAGATATTGAGTATGAATATTCTAGGACACTTCATCCGTATGTATTAAAAACTATAGTTCAAACAAGTCGTTTGTATTTTATATTATTTTGGCCTCATAATCGCGCATAAATTGCAAGTGCAAATTCATATGGACACTTTTAATTTTGTATATTATATGTTTCTACAATTAAATATTTAATATTAAGATTCTACGACACTTATTTTGCCTAAACGTAATCCGTATGCATTGAAAATTATTGTTTAAACGTTGTTTTCGTTTGATGTTATTTTGGCATCATAACTATGCATAAATTCGTGCTAATTCATATGGACACTTCTAATGTTGTCTATTATATGTTTTTATAATTAAATATTCAATATTAAGATTCTACGATACTTATTTTGCCTAAAACGTCATCCGTATGAATTAAAATCTGATGTTTAAATGAGTTGTTTGCGTTTTGTGCTATTTTGGCTTCATAACTCCGCATAAATTCGTTTAAATTCATATGAACAGTCATAATATTGTCTATTATATCTTTTTACAGTTAAATATTCAGTATGAATATACTACGACACTCATTTTGCACAAAACATCCTATGGGTGCATTAAAAACTGTTGTTTAAATAAGTCGATTGTGTTTTATGTTATTTGGGCCTCGAAATTGCAATTAAATTCCTGCAAATTCTTGTGAACACTTCTAATTTTGTCTATTGTATATTTTATAATTAAATATTCAATATTAAGATTCTACGACACTTATTTTGCCTAAAACATCTTCCGATGAATTAAAAATTGTCGTTTAAACGAGTTGCTTGTGTTTTTTATTATTTTGGCCACGAAACCTGCATACATTTGTTGAAATTGATATGAACACTCTTGATATTGTCTATTATATGTTTTTACAATTGAATATTCAATTTAAATATTCTACGACGCTCATTTTGCACAAAGATATCCTCCGGATGCGTCAAAAACTCATGTTTAAATAAGTTGATTGTGTTTCATGTTATTTTTGCCTCATAACCGCAATTAAATTTGTGCAAATTTATATGGACACTTCCTATGTTGTCTATTATATATTTTTATAATTAAATATTCAATATTAAGATTCTACGACACTTATTTTGCCTAAAACTTCTTCTCTGGATGAATTAAAAACTCGCCGTTTAAACGAGTTGTTTGCTTTTTATGTTATTTTGGCCTCATAACCGCGAATACGTTCCAGAAATTTCGTACGAACACTCATGATATTGTCTATTATGTGTTTTATAATTAAATATCCAATATGAATTTTCCACAACACTCATTTTGTATAAAACATCACATTATTTATTAAAAACAAAGATTCGATGTTGTTTGGCCTCATAACGTGCAAAAAAGTCGCGCAAATTCATATGGATACTTCAAATTTTGTCTATAGTATATCATTATAATTAAATATTCAATATTATGATTCTACAACACTTATTTGGCATAGAATGTTATCCAGATGAATTAAAAACTGCAGCTTAAACGAGTTGATTGTATTTGGAGTTATTTTGGCATCGTAATCGCGCATAAATTCGTGCAAATTCATATGAACGCTCCTAATATTGTCCATTATGTGCTTTTATAATAAGATATTTAGTATGAATATTATGACACTCATTTTACAAAACCTTCATCTCGTAAGTATTAAAAACTGTTGTTTAAACAAGTTGTTTGCATTTTATGTTATTTTGTCCTCATAGCTGCTTATAACTTCGTGTAAATTAATATTGACACATCTTTTTTTGTATATTATATGTTTCTATAAGTAAATATTTATTATTAAGATTCTACGACACTTATTTTGCCTAAACGTCATCCAGATGCATTGAAAATTATTGTTTAAATGTTGTTTTCGTTTGATGTTAGTTTGGCATCATAACTATTCATGAAAATTCATATGGACACTTCTAATGTTGTCTATTATATAATTTTTAAGTAAATATTTAATATTAAGATTCTACGACACTTATTTTGCCTAAATGTCATCCAGATGCATTGAAAATTGTTGCTTAAATGTTGTTTCGTTTGATGTTATTTTGGCATTATAACTATGCATAAATTCGTGTAAATTCATATGGACATTTTTAATGTTGTCTATTATATGTTTTTATAAGTAAATATTCAATATTACGATTCTACGACACTTATTTTGCCTAAAACATCTTCTCGGATGAGTTAAAAACTCGTTGTTAAATGAGTTGTTTGTGTTTAATGATATTTTTGCCTAATAACCGCGAATACATTCGAGAAAATTCGTATGAACACTCATAATATTGTCTATTATGTGTTTTATAATTAAATATTTCATATGAATTTTTCACGACACTCGTTTCGCACAAAACATCACATTATGTATTAAAAACTCGTCATTTAAACATGTTGTTAGCAATCGATGTTATTTTGTCCTCATAATCGCACAAAAAAATCGCACAAATTCATATGGATACTTCAAATTTTGTCTATAGTATATCATTATAATTAAATATTCAATATTATGATTCTACGACACTTATTTGGCATAGAACGTCATCCATATGAATTAAAAACCGCAGCTTTAAACGAGTTGATTGTATTTTGAGTTATTTTGGGCTCAGAATCGCGAATAAATTCGTGCAAATTTATATGACCGTTCCTAATATTGTCTATTATGTGATTTTATAATAAGATATTCAGAATGAATATTCTACGATACTCAATTTGCAAAAACTACATCTCGTAAGTATTAAAAACTCGTTGTTTAAACAAAGTTGTTTGCATTTTATGTTATTTTGTCCTCATAACCTCGCATAAATTCGAGCAAATTCATATGGACACTTCTAATTTTGTATATTATATGTTTCTATAATTAAATATTTAATATTAAGATTCTACGATACTTATTTTGCCTCAACGTCATTCGGATGCATTGAAAATTGTTGTTTAAACGTTGTTTTCGTTTGATGTTATTTTGGCATCATAACTATGCATAAATTCGTCCAAATTCATATGGACACTTCTAATGTTGTCTATTATATGTTTTTATAAGTAAATATTCAATATTAAGATTCTACGACACTTATTTGGCCCAAAACGTCATCCAGATGAATTAAAATTTGCTGTTTAAATGAGTTGTGTTGCGGTTTGTGCGATTTTGGACTCATAACTCCGCATAAATTTGTTTAAATTCATATCAACAGTCATAAAAAGTGTCTATTATATCTTTTTACAATTGAATATTCAGTATGAATATACTACGACACTCATTTTGCACAAAACATCCTATGGGTGCATTAAAAACTCGTTGTTTAAATAAGTCGATTGTGTTTTATGTTATTTGGGCCTCAAAACTGCAGTTAAATTCCTGCAAATTCTTGTGAACACTTCTAATTTTGTCTATTATATATTTTTATAATTAAATATTCAATATTAAGATTTTACGACACTTATTTTGCCTAAAACATCTTCCGATGAATTAAAAATTGCTATTTAAACGAGTTGTTTGTGTTTTTTGTTATTTTGGCCCCGAAACTCGTGCATACATTTGTTGAAATTGATATGAACACTCTTGATATTGTCTATTATATGTTTTTATAATTGAATATTCCATATGAATATTCTACGACACTCATTTTGTAAAAACTATCGTTTAAATGAGTTGATTGCGTTTGGAGTTATTTTGGCATCATAATCGCGCATAAATTCGTGAAAATTCATATGAACACTCCAAATATTGTCTATTATGTGTTTTTATAATTAGATATTGAGTATGAATATTCTAGGACACTTCATCCGTATGTATTAAAAACTATAGTTCAAACAAGTCGTTTGTATTTTATATTATTTTGGCCTCATAACTGCGCATAAATTCGTGCAAATTCATATGGACACTTTTAATTTTGTATATTATATGTTTCTACAATTAAATATTTAATATTAAGATTCTACGACACTTATTTTGCCTAAACGTAATCCGATGCATTGAAAATTATTGTTTAAACGTTGTTTTCGTTTGATGTTATTTTGGCATCATAACTATGCATAAATTCGTGCTAATTCATATGGACACTTCTAATGTTGTCTATTATATGTTTTTATAATTAAATATTCAATATTAAGATTCTACGATACTTATTTTGCCTAAAACGTCATCCGATGAATTAAAATCTGATGTTTAAATGAGTTGTTTGCGTTTTGTGCTATTTTGGCTTCATAACTCCGCATAAATTCGTTTAAATTCATATGAACAGTCATAATATTGTCTATTATATCTTTTTACAGTTAAATATTCAGTATGAATATACTACGACACTCATTTTGCACAAAACATCCTATGGGTGCATTAAAAACTCGTTGTTTAAATAAGTCGATTGTGTTTTATGTTATTTGGGCCTCGAAATTGCAATTAAATTCCGCAAATTCTTGTGAACACTTCTAATTTTGTCTATTGTATATTTTATAATTAAATATTCAATATTAAGATTCTACGACACTTATTTTGCCTAAAACATCTTCCGATGAATTAAAAATTGTCGTTTAAACGAGTTGCTTGTGTTTTTTATTATTTTGGCCACGAAACCGTGCATACATTTGTTGAAATTGATATGAACACTCTTGATATTGTCTATTATATGTTTTTACAATTGAATATTCAATTTAAATATTCTACGACGCTCATTTTGCACAAAGATATCCTCTCGATGCGTCAAAAACTCATGTTTAAATAAGTTGATTGTGTTTCATGTTATTTTTGCCTCATAATCGCAATTAAATTTGTGCAAATTTATATGGACACTTCCTATGTTGTCTATTATATATTTTTATAATTAAATATTCAATATTAAGATTCTACGACACTTATTTTGCCTAAAACTTCTTCCGGATGAATTAAAAACTCGTGTTTAAACGAGTTGTTTGCTTTTTATGTTATTTTGGCCTCATAACTCGCGAATACGTTCCAGTAAATTTCGTATTTAACACTCATGATATTGTCTATTATGTGTTTTATAATTAAATATCCAATATGAATTTTCCACAACACTCATTTTGTATAAAACATCACATTATTTATTAAAAACAAAGATTCGATGTTGTTTTGGCCTCATAACTGCGTGCAAAAAAGTCGCGCAAATTCATATGGATACTTCAAATTTTATCTATAGTATATCATTATAATTAAATATTCAATATTATGATTCTACAACACTTATTTGGCATAGAATGTTATCCAGATGAATTAAAAACTGCAGTTTAAACGAGTTGATTGTATTTGGAGTTATTTTGGCATCGTAATCGCGCATAAATTCGTGCAAATTCATATGAACGCTCCTAATATTGTCCATTATGTGCTTTTATAATAAGATATTTAGTATGAATATTATGACACTCATTTTACAAAACCTTCATCCGTAAGTATTAAAAACTCGTTGTTTAAACAAGTTGTTTGCATTTTATGTTATTTTGTCCTCATAGTCGCTTATAACTTCGTGTAAATTAATATTGACACATCTTTTTTTGTATATTATATGTTTCTATAAGTAAATATTTATTATTAAGATTCTACGACATTTATTTTGCCTAAACGTCATCCAGATGCATTGAAAATTATTGTTTAAATGTTGTTTTCTTTTGATGTTAGTTTGGCATCATAACTATTCATGAAAATTCATATGGACACTTCTAATGTTGTCTATTATATAATTTTTAAGTAAATATTTAATATTAAGATTCTACGACACTTATTTTGCCTAAATGTCATCCAGATGCATTGAAAATTGTTGCTTAAATGTTGTTTCGTTTGATGTTATTTTGGCATTATAACTATGCATAAATTCGTGTAAATTCATATGGACATTTTTAATGTTGTCTATTATATGTTTTTATAAGTAAATATTCAATATTACGATTCTACGACACTTATTTTGCCTAAAACATCTTCGGATGAGTTAAAAACTGTTGTTAAATGAGTTGTTTGTGTTTAATGATATTTTTGCCTAATAACTGCGAATACATTCGAGAAAATTCGTATGAACACTCATAATATTGTCTATTATGTGTTTTATAATTAAATATTTCATATGAATTTTTCACGACACTCGTTTCGCACAAAACATCACATTATGTATTAAAAACCGTCATTTAAACATGTTGTTAGCAATCGATGTTATTTTGGCCTCATAACCGCACAAAAAAATCGCACAAATTCATATGGATACTTCAAATTTTGTCTATAGTATATCATTATAATTAAATATTCAATATTATGATTCTACGACACTTATTTGGCATAGAACGTCATCCATATGAATTAAAAACCGCAGCTTAAACGAGTTGATTGTATTTTGAGTTATTTTGGGCTCAGAATCGCGAATAAATTCGTGCAAATTTATATGACCGTTCCTAATATTGTCTATTATGTGATTTTATAATAAGATATTCAGAATGAATATTCTACGATACTCAATTTGCAAAAACTACATCTCGTAAGTATTAAAAACTGTTGTTTAAAAAGTTGTTTGCATTTTATGTTATTTTGTCCTCATAACCTCGCATAAATTCGAGCAAATTCATATGGACACTTCTAATTTTGTATATTATATGTTTCTATAATTAAATATTTAATATTAAGATTCTACGATACTTATTTTGCCTCAACGTCATTCAGATGCATTGAAAATTGTTGTTTAAACGTTGTTTTCGTTTGATGTTATTTTGGCATCATAACTATGCATAAATTCGTCCAAATTCATATGGACACTTCTAATGTTGTCTATTATATGTTTTTATAAGTAAATATTCAATATTAAGATTCTACGACACTTATTTGGCCCAAAACGTCATCCAGATGAATTAAAATTTGTCGTTTAAATGAGTTGTGTTGCGGTTTGTGCGATTTTGGACTCATAACTCCGCATAAATTTGTTTAAATTCATATCAACAGTCATAAAAAGTGTCTATTATATCTTTTTACAGTTGAATATTCAGTATGAATATACTACGACACTCATTTTGCACAAAACATCCTATGGGTGCATTAAAAACTGTTGTTTAAATAAGTCGATTGTGTTTTATGTTATTTGGGCCTCAAAACTGCAATTAAATTCCTGCAAATTCTTGTGAACACTTCTAATTTTGTCTATTATATATTTTTATAATTAAATATTCAATATTAAGATTTTACGACACTTATTTTGCCTAAAACATCTTCCGGATGAATTAAAAATTGCTATCTAAACGAGTTGTTTGTGTTTTTTATTATTTTGGCCACGAAACTGTGCATACATTTGTTGAAATTGATATGAACACTCTTGATATTGTCTATTATATGTTTTTACAATTGAATATTCAATTTTAATATTCTACGATACTCATTTTACACAAAGATATCCTCTGGATGTGTCAAAAACTCTTGTTTAAATAAGTTGATTGTGTTTTATGTTATTTTGGCCTCATAATTGCAATTAAATTTGTGCAAATTTATATGGACACTTCTTATGTTGTCTATTATATATTTTTATAATTAAATATTCAATATTAAGATTCTACGACAGTTATTTTGCCTAAAACTTCTTCTGGATGAAATAAAAAGTGCTGTTTAAACGGGTTGTTTGCTTTTTATGTTATTTTGGCCTCATAACTGCGAATACGTTCGAGAAATTTCGTACGAACACTCATAATATTGTCTATTATGTGTTTTATAATTAAATATCCAATATGAATTTTTCACAACACTCATTTTGTATAAAACATCACATTATTTATTAAAAACTGTCATTTAAACACGTTGTTAGCATTCAATGTTGTTTTGGCGTCATAACTGTGCAAAAAAGTCGCGCAAATTCATATGGATACTTCAAATTTTGTCTATAGTATATCATTATAATTAAATATTCAATATTATGATTCTAGGACACTTATTTGGCATAGAATGTTATCCAGATGAATTAAAAACTGCAGTTTAAACAAGTTGATTGTATTTGGAGTTACTTTGGCAACGTAACTGCGCATAAATTCGTGCAAATTCATATGAACGCTCCTAATATTATCCATTATGTGCTTTTTGTGCGACCCTTTTTCGCGCGCTCCGCACCGCCGCTGGGCGATGGGTTGCGGAAGAAGGACACGGAGATCCCTCCCGGATATGCATCCAAAATCTTATATTCCCTGAGTTTATTTTGATAGTCCCACCGGGCGTGCCAGATCCTGTGCGACCCTTTTTCGCGCGCTCCGCACCGCCGCCGGGCGATGGGTTGCGGAAGAAGGACACGGAGATCCCTCCCGAGCGTGCATCTGCCGGGTGTCGGCCGATTCTGCCGTTTAGAGATATTTGGATGCACATTCAGGGGGTTTTTAGTGATTGTGAGTTCTTGTAGATTCCGATGGGCGCAAGCCCCCACCGTTAATTACCCTGGGCTACTAACCTCGAGGCACCTCTCGGATCTTTGAAAGAGAAAAGCAAATAGTATAGTTAAAAGATGGTCAAGTGGTCATCCGGGTTTACAAGAAGGGGTCCACGGAAGACGAACCTACAAACAGATTGGTTCGCCTTTACTTAATCCTATGGAAGACGAACCTACAAACAGATCGGTTCAGCTTTGCCACCTCGAGATATAACCTTACTACGCACTACAAAGTTAATCTCTTCGTAGGGCTTGAGGTGAGTCTACTACGTAACGACTCAACCTCCGTTGATCTAGAAGATAAACCTACTACGTAACTGCTCAATCTTAACTAGTCAACAACCAATCACACAAAATACAACTCGAAGCACCGAGCCGGTTGATCTTGAGGTTGGTGAATCAGAGAAGGGTGGATATGGCCCACGTGTTTCTTCTCACCGATCTTCTAGATCATGAATTCGAAGCACTAAGCCGATTCATAAACCTAGGAAACACAAGCTTACGCACAATGTCAAACCCGAAGCGCCGGGCCGTTCAACATTGAGGTATGTGTTAGTGAAGGAACCTACCTACGTAACGGTTCACATTCATCGTTTTGTGGATGAATCTACTACGTAACGATTCAATCTCACAGCTCCGGGAGATGAACCGTAAGACAAACTTATCGACGGATGAGTTCGGTCTTGCTAGCTCAAATGGTCATGAATTACTTGTTCATGACACCGAGTCATTAAGATGTCACTTCTCTCGACATCGTAATGTTCTTCTTCTTCAAAGTCGACATATCTCTCCATGCCGATGTCGTAGCTTTGGTCATTCTTCACGAGCGTCAAGATGTTCTTGTCCCGACTAATCATTCTACATGTTGCATTACTTGTGCAAAATCTATGTTGCCCTACACCCCTTGTGTGAGCGTATTTAGTCATGAGTTACTTGCTCATGGTAATGAGTCATTAAGATGTCTCCTCTCGGGACATCGTAATGTTCTTCTTCTTCAAAGTCGACATATCTCTTCATGTCGATGTCGTAGCTTTGATCATCCTACGTCAAGATGTTCTCGTCTCAACGTATCTTCTCATGTTGCTATTGAAGCCTTAGTCATCTTACGTCAAGATGTTCTTGTCTTGACCAATCGTTCTAAAGGTTATAACATGTGTGCAAATATTCTTATGTGGCTCTACACTCCTTGTGTGAGCTTATTTATTCATTTCTAAAATGCACAAAGTCTATTATATAATATCTTCCATTATCATTCTTTATTATAAAGATGTATTTATTTATTATTATTATTATTATTATTATTATTAATATTCTTATTATTTTATATTTTATTATTATTATTATTATTATTATTATTTTATTTTTTTTTATTTCTTAAACTCTATTTATCTATGTAGAAAAATTACTTACAAAAATAATAGAAAATAAAATGGCTATATTTTTATTTATATTTCCAAAATGTTTGTAATAGCCAAAGTAATAGAATTTTATTATTATATTCTATTATGTTGAAACACCATTCATTATGTAGGAATTATTTACAAAATCAAAAGATGGTTAACTATATTATTTTTTTATTATTACTATTTTTTATTTTTATTTTTAAGATCTATAATAGCTAAAAAGAAATCATTATCAATATTCTATCTTATTTATTATACTATTCATTATTATATATTTTTTTATATTTTTTTATTATTTCTATTTATTATCTATAGAAAAGTATAAGATTTTTTTATTATTATTAGTTGAAAATAACTATAAGAGATGAAATTTATTATATTTTTATTACAACTATTATTTTTATTGCATTTTATTCATCAAAAATATTTTTATTGTATATTTGTATAGAAATATCAAAAGAAATGCAATTCATATTATAAAACTATATTATCATTCTTTATTATAAAAGAAAATGCATTTACTATCTATTATTATGGTAATATATATTTTGGTATTTTTTGTGCTATTTATTTTTATTATTCTTTTTACAGAAAATATCAACATAATATCTATTATTATTTATTATTTTTTTTATTTATCAAAGAATATAGCTAATCTCATTATTTATTATGGCATATTATTATTTCATGGAAAATCACTTGAAAAATCACTAAAATATATCTAGTTATTATTTATGATTTTTATTTAAATTTTTGGGATTTTTATAGTATTTAAAATGACAAGTCAAAGCTAAGTCAAATATATCAATATATGTAATATCTTTTGCTTTTAAAATTGTTTCAACATGATTATATTTTTAAAACTAGAATATTATTGTATAGAAAAATAGTATGAAAAATAAGAAAATTTTAGAAATAAATTTGAGTCAATTTGGAGTTCAGGAACATTTTCAAATGATTTATTTATTATATATAATTAATGTTCGTTATTAATTAACTAATGGGCTTAATCTGGGCCTTCGTGATTTGTATCAAGATCAGCGCCTATCTTTCATTTAACTTTATTCTTATTTGGGCCGCCAGATTAGATTAAGATTTGCATGCGTGGATCGACTACCAGATCAATTCATGCTTTAATTTCCTAAATGTTCAATGTTCTCAGCATCCTTTCGATTCGTCCCAATATTCGTGCGCCTTTCAAGATTAGTGCAAAGTAAGATCCTTTCTTCTCTCTCTCTTCTCTACCGTGCTTCAAGATGCGTGCTAGAGGTTGATTCCGCGCTCCGGCGATCCGATCGACGATCGACACTACGCTTAGTGTCGCTTGATACGAAGAGTCGATTAACACATTCCGATCATGGATTAATACAACGTATCGCCGACATCGACTCTTCTTTTTATCGGTTTCGTACCGATCGGTACCAATTGCATCTCATTCTCAAATCGAGCCGTTTTCATCTCAATTCCTTGTTCTTGTTAGCTTATTTACATGATTCCCACTCTAACTATGTCTAGAAATGACACAACTATGACAATTACCCATATCATGAGGTTAATCGCGATCGAACAAGAATCAAGTCTGCACTGCTATGAATTCAAAGGTCAATCATTATATTTCCAAGCAATTGTTAAGATTTCTTTGATCGTTAAGATGTATAGCTCATCGCCTATGCAATACACACTAATCCAAGTGATTAACCGGATCGATTATAGCATTTCGATGTGCCATTGTCAGTATCGCTTGAATCACAAATGACAGACTTCAAGAATTCAACCCAATTGCTTGATTCAAAGTTGTAATCTTGATATATTTGCTTGGAAATATAATGATCGAGAGGTCGTTGACCTTCGATCAATCAATTATCACAATTTGAGCTAGAGATCACTCGGTCTTCGACTAGCTTTACTGACAATTGCGATTTTATTGCTGTTCACTCGATTCAATCAAAGAAAAAGCAAAGAAACATCAAAGAAGTCATTCAAATAGCAAGGCGATGATGTAAGGAAGTGATTTAATCAAAGAAATCAAGAAATTCGACAAAACATGAAAAATTACAGATAATGGGTAACAGTACCAGATTTAACTGAAATTAATCAAAATTGGATGTAATTACATTCCAAGCTCTTGTCTCTATCAATTATACTCACCTATCCTCTTTCTCTGTAGCTCTATCTCTTTGAATTGACTGCTAATGGTGGAAGGGAGTGTGTATACCGAGCTCTCAACACTTGTTGAGTTCAATCGGTTGGTAAAGCTTCTAATTTGCTCTCTAGATAGTTTCTTGAAGGGCTATGGGTATTCTCTCCTTTCCGAATCAATTCTGAGGGTTTATATAAGCTAGGGGTATGTGTATTGCTAAATGGTGATTGGTTGGGTAATTAGTGCTTGGATTACGGTTTAAACTCAATCTCAACCCTTGGTTCAATCTAAATCAAATGTGGCTAGATGCATTTGTGTTTTCTAATTACTCAATCGAGTCAATCTCAGCGCTAAGTCGTTTTGAGTTAGTTGCATACATTCTCTTATTTACCCCTTTGCCACTATTCGGCCTTCACACTCTTGCAAGCCTCTCTCGGCTCTTTCTAGAACCTTCCGTGCCTTACACTATGCCTATATAAGCCGCTAGCATGCTCCCTTAGCTCCATTTTGCGTAACTGATCTCAATTCGCATCTTCTTCTCCATTACAAGCTATAATCAAGTTTTAAACTTTCATCTCACTTCCTTGCTTGTTTTTCTTCGTCTCAAAGCCTCAACATCATTGATTTAGTGTCGTGCAACTCTTCACACACTTCCTTTGTTGATTTGTTAGCTCTAACATAGTGCTTGATCGTCATTTCTCAAGTTCAAGGCGACTTGGCACATTTCCTATTTCTAACACTCAATTCTTCTCAATTCTTGTTTCAACACCATCGCCTTAAGTCTAGAAAGTTACCTCGCCTATCAATTGCAAGTTTTAATCTTCAATTGATAAGTTCAAGATTTTAATTCGAGGTAATTGCTTCTCGTTCTATCTCTCTCTCGTGTTGCATTATTTTAAAATCTAATACAACGCACATGTTCTCCTTTGTATAATGTAGCTAAGGCCAGGAGCAATCGACTTGAAACTCGCCCTTTGTTCAATCTCCATTGATGGCGCCTTCTCGCGCTTCTACGTGCCGAGAGGAAGAAGAAGAAGAGGAGGAGGGAGAAGGGTCGAGTTCTTCTCTCGCTCGTGCCCGGCACACGCGAGCCAAATCATAAGAAGAAGAGCGCAGAGGAGAGACCGCAAGAACCAGTGCATGCACCCTTCCTTTTCTTTATTTAAATTCCAAATGATGTTTTTTGTGTAGACTTGGCTTGCAAGTTATTCATACACCACAGCTCATAACCGACAAATGGGCCCTATCTCGTAAGATTACCGAGTCTAGGTTTATAGATATCATTAGTGGTCGATTAGTGCATGATTAGGGTTAACGACGATGTGATCCGGCATGATTTGATTGGCTCACTAGTTTAATCACCCTCCCTTTATCACCGATTACTCATTAACCGCCGCCGAGGTGGCCTTATGGTGTGATGCCATATGGCATAGGATCAGCGAGGTGGCTTCCCTAGCCGCGCTACGTGGCACATGTGCGCATCGGGGCGGCTCGTCGTGGTCGTGCCATGTGGCATAGGGTGGGATGAGGTGGACCATCGGGCCGACCGCCACGTGGCACCGAGGTGGGGCCCACCGTCGCTGACTTGTGCCAGGTGGGGCCCACTTGCCGACATGGACCACCCGGGAGGCCGCCACGTGGCACTCCTACCGCCGAGTGGTCCAATCCGCGCCGCCACGTGGCACACCCTCTCTCTTCACTTATTTTATATCTTCTCGTGTTTATTACACCCGCTTGTACCCGTAGCCGCCATCATCTCCAAGTTGTACCTGTAATTGCCTTGATCAAATCTCACCTTTGATTAATCCATTTATTCTCGCTTTTATCTTCCCCGAATTTATTTTAATAGCTCCACTTATCCAAAAATCATGAAAATTTCACCAAAAATCCCTAAAATCATGATGATCATCCCTGTAATTTTTAATTCCATTTTTACCCCTGTCTCTCTGAATTAAAAATTCTTTTGTCAAATAAACCCTATTATTTCTTCCGAATTAATCCCGCATTTCATTTGTAGCTCAATGTTTCGCCAATTATCTCTCTCTTGCAGAAACCACCCTAACTAAATACCAATTAGACTTATATTGATATTCATTAGGGTTTGATCGATCAACAAGCTGATTACATGTCACAGCTTGATACAAATCTAGACTTGATCGATGGTTGCTCCCAAACTTTGGCACCGATCGCCTTGTGAAATTGACTTTCAATCCTTCAACATGAGGGTGACTTGGTCAAAGAACCGACTACTTATCGAATTGACACAAATCAAAGCATGGTTAGGTGGTTGCTCGCACTTTGGCACCAGTGTCACCTTGAAAGCAAAATCACATTTGAAATTTCTCATGACTAGTTGCATCAAAATGCTAGCTTGGCATTGACATCATTTCATGTAGCATAGGGATTATACCGTCAGCCTCCTTTCTAGTGGTTAGCTCCAAAGGCGCATTTTTAGTGGTTCAACTCGACTCCTATAATAGGTCACCGAGGGTGGGTCCACCGTCGCTGAAAATGGTCACATGGGTGACTCATCGATAGGCTATGTTTATGTTGTTAGATCCATCTACAAGGGATCGCCAAAGTGGGTCCCACTTGTCGAGAAAATATAATCAAATGGTCGACCCATCAGAGATTTTTTCTCTCTCGAAATCTCCCGAGGTCACCACCTCGAATGAGTAGGAGGTGGTGGGGTATTTATACTCTTCACTTCATGCCCAACATTCCATCGTGGGACTAATGAATTCATTCCGGGTTAAGCTAAATGACCTCTTCCGATCAAATGGGCCATCTTTTCATCGCTTTCTCTCCTTCCCTCTTCTTATGATTTGTCATTAATCATCAATTTATTTTCATTTATTCATTTACTCATCCTTGAAATTTTTCAAGGGTAAACAAAGAGCCACCCACCAAAGCGGGTCCCGAAGATTTTAGAAAATTAAGGGGTTGCTTTGGTGTATATATTCATCGCACATTTTCTTTTCTATCTCCCTCCTTCCTTTGTTGTTGACTTTATCGCCTTTATTCTAGATTCGACCATCTCTCCATATGGCACGATTCCCGCACGTCCCTGAGTCATTATCTCTCTTTCTACGAGGATCCGGAGGACCGGATACCCACCATTAGGGTTACACGCGCACTCCCATACATCTTCGAGCCGGTGGTTTGATTTTTCGCGACGAGCGCCTCACGATATCATGCCCTTATCGCCTCGAGATCTTTCACCGCAAAGACCTCCTCGTTCATCTCCTTGGCAAGGAGGTGATCGATGGAGAGGCCTCTCGTTGGGCTAGCATTGACTTCGCCTTCCACTCGAGATATCATGGGCACCGCTAGACCGGATTCGCTACATCCTTACACAGAGAGGATGTTCTTTGTAGTTGTGTGTGTACAGCTTGTATTTTCTTGTCGATGTTCCGATATCACATGACACACCTGGCTTTGTGCTTTCGCGAGCGGTGGAGCTACTCCACCAACACCCTCTTTATTGATGATCGAGAGTTGACTCCCACATTATGGGAGATTCGTCACCGACTGGTCTACCCGTATTCTGGCCATTATTATGACGAGTTCTTACCATCGAGGATGACTTGAGGGACCCTTCCCCGCATCCGCTTCTCTTCGGGAGGTGTGACAGGATTTATGATCGGGCTGAGAGGGCAGACCTTCTCGTCCCCTTCGATTCTCGGATATCTTATTTCACCGGACGGCCACATTCTCATACCGAGTGTTGTGCCTCTACCCGTGATCCTTTTGGTACCGGCATCTCGGTCTTTTCAAAGTGATGTGGTCGCTCCTTCGCAGACACTCTATGCTCACATGAGATCGATCGTGAGACTTATTTGATGCCTTTCTCTCCCGGTGGATTTGTTTCTTTCTACTCCCCGCTTCGGGGGCTCGTACCATTCGTCCCCAGTATTTGTGATAGCGAGTCGATTGCTCGTGGCGAGAGAGTCTCGTGGTCGTACCCGTCTTGGCCAACATCTACGGAGTTTGCGAGGTGTGACATCTTCACGCGATCCTTCTCACCGTAGGAGTTGGTACCTTGGCATTTCATTAGTGGGTGGTTGCATATGTATTGGTCCGGTCCGTATCACCCATCCTTATCATCGATTTCGAGGGCCCACTTACCCATCTGGGCGACTTAGCCTACGCAGCCCCGCCTCTCGACTCCGCAGGACGCTCGTTTCGTATTCTACCGTAGCCACGATCATCCGAGGCTAGCTCGCACTCGCATTAGCTACTCATCATCCGTCGGGACCACTTGCGCATCTCTAGTTGATGTGACATTTCATTCTAGAGGTTCTTCTCCTTTCGCAGATCGCCCGATATCTTAGACTATTTCATCACCTCCGCCACGGTTCTTGCCACTCCGCATCGGGCGATTATGCTTTCATAGAGCCTTATTCTCCACACGTACGTGCACATCGGCTTGGTTTAGACCAGACGTGCCTCTCTTTCTCCTTCGTCCCGAGTCTTTGGCGATCGACCTCGAGGGCCTTGGGTGGTGCTACTCACATCTATTCCGCTTAGGGACAGTTCTCACTTTCGTACGGCACTCGCTTCCCGTACACCCACGTTCTCGAGACGCTACATCCGGTGGTATTATAATGTCATTCGCTCGTACTCGCCATACACTCCTTCGGTGGTGGTACGCAAGATTGCCCCAGGTGATAGAGGCGCTCATCATCTAGCCTCTCTTATGATGACTTCATCTCTTTCCCGCTTCTTTCTTCGTGCCGCGTGGATTTTCGGGGTTAGATAGCCGCCGCCTTTGTTCGTCTACTAGGACTCACTCACCGGGTACACTCTAGATTCATCCCCTCCTTATTTTAAACTTAGACTTCAAGTGTTAGATTTTGACAAGATTTCTTTTTAATCGATTCGCATACGAGTATGATGAGGCAGAGCCCGCTTTCGCCTCCCTCGCCCGAGGGTCATTGACGTTTGTTCTCATCCACCCGCCGAGCCACCGCTTCACCGCCATGGGGAGAGATCAAGACGGCGTTTCTCGCCGCCTTCTCCATCTTCTTTCCTTCTCCCATTTCGGTGATTTTTTGCCGACTTGCCCATCTTTATTCGGGTGCACTTCATTCACATTTCTGATTAGAGTTTATTTTCAGCTCGCGGGACATCTCCTGTAGAGGCAGCCCGAGATGACATTATAGCAGATCTATCGGCGCCTGCGAGCACTGCCATTTCAGGGTTTTGCACTGACCTTGCCGTCGCAGGTTCGTGTGTTTCATTTAATACTTAGTTGCCAGCATGCACTAGTATTTTTATTCTTACACGTAGATTTTACAGACCCTGAGGCCGATGACATGGCATCTCCACACCGCTCGTAGTCTTTCTTTATGACGGCCTCCTTCGCTTCACCGTCGATCTCGCCGGTACCCACCGGAGATGGCGACTCATTCGATGTAGTTCGGGACCCGTGCTCACTCTTGTACGATCGAGGAGGCTTCTTTAGAGCAGGGGAGCCCATCAGGTCGTCGAGCCCGCAGCGACGGCCATTATTGATCGAGGGAGGGCCATCTCATGCTTCTTCATCTCCCGGACGGCACCTCTCGTGGCTATAGATGGCGAGTCTCATCGATACTCGAGTGGACGACTCGACCGAGCGGGGCTACGCCGATTATGACTCGAGTTGGATGAGAGTTGGTCGTGGAGCCTATTTGACAAACGTACCCTCAGAGATGGAGGTTCCGCTTAGCGAGGGTTTCGCCGAGCCTCATGCCTCTCCCGCACCTTATATTTCCTTTGTCATTTGCCCGTATTTTACCTTTCCATGTATTTATGCTTTTTCATTTTATTTTGTAGCGGGTCTCGGTGCACCCGCGGTCCTCCCGAGGCGACCGACATCCCTATCCCCGATTCGGGGCCCCGCCGCCTCAAAGCGACGAGGCGATAGTTAGATCTTTCTTCCTTCTATTTCTTCTTTGGTTATAACAATTTGTCTAACCCGTTTATTTTACTTGCAGATGTTACATCGAGGGATGTGCACTCGCTCTTGGCCGCGCCGGGCGATGCACTCCGAGACACCTTCTTCGGGGCTATCCGCTAGATTTCGAGATCCCGGACTCTCTCGCCCGATGGCTTCTCTTCGATCGGTATAGCCGACGCGGGATACCATCGTGCCGCCTCTACTCATTGCACCTCGTCTCGAGAGTACCTTCATTTCTAGGAGGTGCGAGGAGCCGCTCGGGCTTACCAGACGCGAGCTCTCTCGTATATCGCACGAGTTGGAGATCCATGAGCCGCGCAGCACTTGGAGGCCGCTCGACTCCGCTATCTTCGCCGCTCTCTTCTTGTGCCACTCTCCGCTCCATGGGAGTCGGGCGCGGGCCCGCCGATCGTCGTGCAGAGCTAGAGGACCATAGATTATCGGTGGAGGGTTTCTCTCGACATCCGGCGGGCGTCTCCCGAGCCGTGCATTCACTCGAGTGTCCGGGATAGTGCCTTCTCTCGCTCTTAGATTTCGAGGCGACTTCGGAGGAGGATAGGCACTCCTCCATGCTTATCCGGAGACCATTAGTACCGTGCTATTAGAGCCGGAGTCCCGCTTTTTGGGCCCATAGACCGTACTTTTCATTTCTTCTTTCTCCTTTTCTTTTTGCTATGTTTGATATAGGATGCCTTGACACTTGTTATCTCCCGATCTCTTTGTTGTGGATGATACTTGCCTTTATTGTTATCCCTTCGTCGCTCTCTCGCAGCCGCGAGGAAGTATTTTATTGATTTCATGTTATGCACCTTCAATCTTATTTGTAAAAGCGCCTCGATTACAACCGTTTCATCCTTTCGCAAAGATCTAAACATAATAAAAGGAAAATTTTACAACATCCTATTACATTTATTCTATACATCATTTCTCTTTATTTATGGCAATACAAAACTCAAGTAACCGTGGTATTTTACTTGATATCGAACCGTCCGTATTGACCTCAGGCCATGTACAGAATAAACCCATTTATCCCTTTATTACCGATGGATAAACTTACCAAAGATCAATTGGATTATGGATGCAATTGATAACACCATTTTGTGGATGCTCCTTGTATATTTAATTGACATTTATTTGTGGAAGCTCACCCACTCTCCTCATTTGTGCACCGTTGCGTGCTAAAGTGGAAACTCACGTTCACTCATCTCCACCCAATTTGTTTTGTGGGTACTACCCTCAAACATCCATCACGCATCCCTCGCGAGACAGATTTCATCGGTAGGTCCGCTCTCCATGACCCGAGTCACTTCTTTAAGCGAATTACTTTATTTGACACCGAATGCTCGGCAAAAGCATAAACCCTTAGTCCGACCCCTCCATGATCTATTTTGGGATTAGAAAAGACCACCTCCTCGGGCGTGTGGTACTTTTGTGATGAATATACCCAACCCGGTTTTTTATATTTTGGCTACCCTCAAACATCCATCACGCATCCCTCGCTAGACAGCTTTCATCGGTAGGTCCGCTCTCCATGACCCGAGTCACTTCTTTAAGCGAGCCGCTTTGTTTAACATGAAATGCTCGGGTACAAGCGTAAACCCTGATCCGACCCCTCCATGATATGTCGGGATTATGACACACCATTTCTTCGGGCGTGTGGTGCTTTTACGGATGAATGCACCCAACCTGGCTTTGTATAACACTCATGGTGTCGGGGACAAAGGTGGCAACCCCTTATTGAAAAAAATTTTATTATTTTTTTATTATCATTTTTTTTTATTCATGAGTAGGAAAATAGGTTTTTATTGTTTTACTTATATATCCTTTCATTTTATTAGAAGAAGGCAAATTTTTGTTATTAGTGATACATGTTACTAATAGTACGAGAGTTATTTATTCATATGCCCTAAGCGACTATATACTAGCCACCAATTTGCTCGACCTATCCCTTGGCTTGCGCGCGCGGCGACCATATGAGCAACTTTCGTCATTGGGCAAATGATAGTTTGAGGGACAAACTGCAAACCCTGCCCATTTTTGTGTTTATTCTGTATCAAATGGACAAACCTAGTGGTATTTGTATTGTGAGCCCAAACACCAAGGCTCTCGCCTTACATTCTCGCGTGGTTTTGGCGTTGAATTCTCTTGTTCTATATATTTTTTATTTTTATAGGGCTACATGTGTTTGTGTGGTTTTGGATTTTTTGGATGCATTCTATTTACAGATGCATAAGTAGGGTTTTTGGGATTTTTATGTAAAAGTGGAGGTCAGACATGGGTTTGTGTTTCGTGCACGTGTGTGTAAACGAACACTTATTCCCTCCTTATTTATTTACAATAGATACTACTCGATTGGCCCCGTTCTGGGCTAGGTGTAGTACTTCTTCAGATATCGCCCATTAATCGGTGGCATGGGCCTTTCACCTTCATGGTCTATGAGTTGGTATGCGCCGCCCCCGTATACCTTCTCAATTACATATGGCCCCTCCCAATTCGGAGAGAACTTTGGGCCGATGTGCCGGCCAATAATCGGCCTCTTAAGGACAAGAACAAGCTCCCCTTGTTGAAATGCCCTGACTCGCGCCATCTTATCATATGCCCTTGCCATTTTTGCCTGATATATTTCAAGGTTCTGCTGGGCTATCAGTCTCTTCTCGTCCATGGCATCCAACTCGTCCAGCCTAAGTTGTTGGCATTCGTCCATGGTCATATCATTTTGCATAGCCACCCGCAATGACGGTAATTCCACCTCAAGAGGGAGAACGGCTTCAACCCCAAAAGCCAAAGAATACGGGGTAGCTTGCGTAGGCGTTCGGTATGTGGTTCGATAAGCCCATAATGCCTCCTGTAGACGATTATCCCGCCTCGTTGGTTGCCGTCCACGGTCTTTTTCATAATATTGATCAGAGTTTTGTTAAAAGCTTCGGCCAGGCCGTTGGCTCTCGGGTTGTAAATGGACGAGAATCTCCAATCAATGTTAAATTGCTCCGCCAGGGCATAGACTTTAGAGCTCTTGAAGGCCGTCCCGTTATCAGATATTATTCGTTGTGGGGTGCCGAATCGGTAAAGGATGTGCGTCTTAAAGAACTTAACCACATCGGACGCTTTAACTTCTTTGAGTGGAACGACTTCGGCCCATTTAGTAAAGTAATCTGTTGCCGCCAAGATGAATCGATGACCTCTCGACGTAGGGGGGTCTATGGGCCCTACTATGTCTGTGCCCCACATATTAAATGGCCAGGATGCTACCGTGGGGTGCAACGGGTTTGGCGCTTGATGTATAAAAGGGCCATGTATCTGGCACATGCGGCACTTCTTTGCGTGCTCTTCACAATCAGCCACCATTGTAGGCCAATAATACCCCATTCGCTTGATCTTCAACTTCATTTTTGGCCCAGACTGATGTGCTCCGCATAGTCCGGAATGAACTTCTTTCATAACCTGCTCAGTTTCAGGCCCTGATACGCATCTTAGCCATAACTGATCATAAGACCTCCGGTATAGCGTATTGCCCACATATGCATACCGTAGTACCCGCTTTCTTAGTTGATCAGCTATCCTTTTGTCTTTGGGGAGGGTGCCATGCCGGAAATATTCAATGAACGGCTGTCTCCAATCATCGTCTTCTTCAGTTATCATTGTTTCTTGGCATTCCATCTTTTCTAGCCCAGTATTTTCATTATTCACATTGTCTGTCGTCTGACACAATGATAATGGCCTTCTATTGCGGACGATGATGTGGATTTCCGCTCCGTTGGTTCACCCAGCTCCTTGGCGAGTTTGGCCAACGCATCCGTTTCACCATTCACCGCCTCGTGACCTTCTCGATGGACACATACGGGATTTTCTTCATTAATTCCATGGCCTTCGGTGATATTGTATTAGCTCCGCTTTAGGACCTTGTATTCGCCAATTATTTGATTTATTATCAATCGTGAATCCCCAAAGATGCGCATGACCTTGATTTCCAGCTCCAATGATAGCTCTAGTCCGGCGATGAGTGCCTCATACTCTGCTTCATTATTTGTGCATGGTTCAGTTAAAGCTAGAGAATGTCGTATTATCCCGCCTTCCGGGGTTACGAAGACTAGTCCCGCGCCAGCTCGCACAGTTGGGACTCCCGGGCCCATAATTGGCTTGATTGAAGAAGCACCATCAAAGTACATCTCCCATATAGGACTTCCTTCTTCAACATGTAGAGTTTCCTCGTCAGGAAAGTCACATTTTAATGGGGAGTCATCTTGAATCGGGTGTGCAGCCAGGAAATCGGCTAGCGCCTGCCCCTTTATCGCCTTTTGCGGTGTATAAGTGATGTCGAACTCGGTGAGAATGATCGCCCATTTGGCCAGCCTACCCGTCAGCATTGGCCGAGTCATCAGATACTTGAGAGGGTCCACCTTGGATATTAAAATGATTTTATGGGCTAGCATGTAGTGCCTCAATTTCTTCACCGCGAAGATTAGGGCTAAACAATGCTTCTCAATCGGTGAATACCCGTGTTCTGCTCCCACCATCATGCGACTTAGATAATATAGCGCATTTTGATTACCATCCTGGTTTTCTTGTGCCAATAAAGCTCCCAAGGATCCGTCTAGAGGCGGTCGTGTATAGAATGAGTTCCTTCCGGTATGGGTGCCGCCAACACCTGGAGGGTTGAGTAGATAGGCCTTGATTTCTTCAAAGGCTCGTCGGCACTCGCCATCCCACTTAAACGGGATATTCTTCTTAGTCACCGGGTGAAGGGTTGGATTTTACCCGATAGGTTGGCTATGAACCGCTCGATGTACGCCAATTGCCTCTTGCAATGATCGCAATTGTTTTAAATTCTTTGGCGGGGATAGTTCGGTTATTGCTTTGATCTTGCCCGGTCTATTTCAACCCCCGTGGCGTACCACAAACCCTAGAAATTTACCCGATGATACCATAAATGCGCATTTCAACGGTTTAATTTGAGCGCATGTTCTCTCAAAGGCGGTTGAAAACGACCTCAAGATATTGGAGGTGTTCTTCATATGACATGGCCTTGATGACTAAATCGTCCACATAGCACTCGACTATCTTGTGGATCAGATCGTCAAATATCTTCGTCATCGCCCGTTGATAGGTGGCACCCGCATTTTTGAGTCCAAACGGCATGACTTTGTAACAATATATGCCAATCGGCGTGCGGAAGGCCGTATGCCTCTCATCTTCTGGCGCCATTTTGATTTGATTATAGCCCGCATAACCGTCCATGAAGGAGAAGAATTCATAGGAGGATGTATGATCAATTATGATTTCTAGCATTCTTGGGAGCGGAAATCATCCTTAGGGCACGCCTTGTTTAAGTCCCGAAAATCTACGCGAGATGCGAATCGCCCATTTTTCTTTTAACCGGACAATGCTAGCCACCCATTCTGGCGTCTCTTCTTCCCGTATGAAGCCTGCGTCGATGAGTTTCTTTGTTTCCTCCACGACCTTCTCTTCCAGTTCTATTCTCATCCGCCTCGGCGCTTGTTTAATCGGCTTGAAGGTTGGATCAATTTTTAAGTAATGGACCGCTACGTTGGGATCTAATCCAGGCATTTCTTTATAACTCCAAGCGAAGCAGTCCATGTAGCTTTTAAGGAATGTCTTCAACCTGTCAGCCACCTCTTCCGGTAACGACGCGCTTATGAAAGTTGGTCGTGGGTCTTCTTCCGTCCCAGGATTGATTTCGGCTAACTCATCGACCGTATTAGGCTCCTTTTCTAGCTGTTTCAGAGCATTTTTCAGGACCGGGGTACTATCCTCTTCTGTTTCATTATCTAGCATCTCAACAGAAGTCATGCAACAGCTTTCTCCCGTACGGCGCTCGTGGAAGAATCCCTCAAAACATGTTGCGTCGTCGCAGTCATACCCTAACCCTCGGGTGTATTTTATTTTACCATCCAGGCCCAGAACCTTATTCTGGCCGCCATTCCAGAGTTCATCGAAGCGCTTGGCCTCGGCCTTGGATATGTCTCTCAGACATTTCGCCCTTTTTGCCAGTTTATACAGCTCCTTTCCAAAGGGATGAGATGCAGCGTCATCGCCCGTTGCGTTCTCCGATTCTTGTTCTATCACCCTGTTTACCCTTGAAAAATTTCAAGGATGAGTAGATGAATAAATGAAAATAAATTGATGATTAATGATAAATCATAAGAAAGGGGGAGAAGAGAAAGAAAGCAATGAAAAGATGGCCCACCGATCGGAGAGGTCGTCGCTTAACCCCGGAACAAATCCATTAGTCCCACAATGGAATGCCGAGCATGAAGTGAAGAGTATAAATACCCCCACTATTCTCTACTCATTCGAGGTGAGTGACCCTGACAAGAGGATCGAGGAGAGAGGAGATCTCTTGGGTGTCACCATGTGATTATATTTTTCTCGACAAGTGGGACCCACTGGCGAGTCCCTTGTAGATGAATCTAACAACATAGCCTATCGATGAGTCACCATGTGACCATTTTCACCGACAACGGGTGGACCCCACACCTCGGTGACCTATGAAGGAGTCGAATTGAACCCTAAAAATCGCCTTTGGAGCTAACCCTAGAAAGGAGTCGAAGCAAGTATAATCCCTATGCTACATGAAATGATGTCAATGCCAAGCTAGCATTTTGATGCAACTAGTCATGAGAAATTCCAAATGTGATTTTGCTTTCAAGGGCCGACTGGTGCCAAAGTGCGAGCAACCACCTAACCATGCTTTGATTTGTGTCAATTGCGATAAGTAGTCAGTTCTTTGACCAAGTCACCCTCATGTTAAGGGATTGAAAGTCAATTTCATAAGCGATCAGGTGCCAAAGTCGGAGCAACCACACGATCAAGTCTAGATTTGTATTAATTCATTGATAAGTAGTCAGCATTTGATCAAATCAAGCCCTAATGAATATCAATATAAGTCTAATTGGTATTTAGTTAGGGTGGTTTCTGCAAGAGGAAGATAATTGGCAGAGACATTGAGCTACAAATGAGATCAGGGATTAATTCAGAAGGAATAATAGGGTTTTATGGATAAAAGAATTTTTAATCCAGAGAAGCAAGGGCAAAAATGGAATTAAAAATTACAGGGGTGATT
The DNA here is from genome assembly GCA_037127355.1 of Schoenoplectus tabernaemontani. Classification (NCBI taxonomy): domain Eukaryota; kingdom Viridiplantae; phylum Streptophyta; class Magnoliopsida; order Poales; family Cyperaceae; genus Schoenoplectus; species Schoenoplectus tabernaemontani. Next base: position 1,911,379 of record CM073745.1, on the reverse strand, counting down.
ATCATGATTTTAGGGATTTTTGGTGAAATTTTCATGATTTTTGGATAAGTGGAGCTATTAAAATAAATTCAGGGAAAATAAAGGCAGAATAAATGAATTAATCAAAGGCTGAGATTTGATCAGAGCAGTTCTGGGTGCAAGTTGGGGATAACAGCAGCTCTGGGTACAAACTGGGTGCAGGAAACACAGAAGGAATAAAATAAGAGAAGAGAGAGGGTGTGCCACGTGGCAGCCTCTCGTTGGGCCATGTCGCCGAAGTGGGCCCCACCCTGGTATGAGTCGGCGACGGTGGGCCCCACCTTGGAGCCACGTGGCGGACGACCGTGGGCCACCTCACCACCCTAGTGCCACATGGCACCACACCGAGAGGTCCACTTAACCCAACCCTGATGCCACATGCCACGTAGCCGGCCCGAGAGGAGACCACCTCACCACCCAGTGCCACACGGCACTACACTACGAGCCACCTCGGCATGGATCAATACTATAATGAGATGATTAATGGATTGATTAAACAAGTGGACCTATCAGAGTGTGCCAAGTCAGATCAATTAGATTTAAGCAGAGAGTTAATCAATCCACAGCTGGACTAATGGGCCGAGATTCATATACTTACATGTGGGGCCCATTTGTCAGGTTTATGAATGTATAGCTCACACAGGCAATCATGCACCAGGCCTATGCATAGATCTAATCAGAGATTTAAATCAAAAGAAAGAAGCGGTGTGTACCTGGCTCACTTGTGTTGCGCCTCTGACTGTGGGTCCCACATAGTTGTGGACTACGTGCGCCAAGCGCCCTTCTTCTCTCTTCTCCTTCTCCTCCCTCTCTTCTTTCTTCTTCTCGACGAGGCAGAAGGCGCCATTAGAGGTGATCAAGCTCTCCAAAGCTCGCAACTCCAATTCCTTTCACCTAGAGCTAGCCTATACGTGGGAGAGTATGTGTAATTGATCAGAATTGAAAAACAACAAATGAATAAGGTGATTGAGAGAGATGAATACCTCGGGCAATTGACGAAGCACTTCAATTCCTACTTCAAAATCAAAAATTGATAATGCAAACCTTCTCCACTTGCTTAGGCGACACTGTGTATGAAGAAAGGAGCAGCAATTAGGGGATGAATTAAAGTAATTGAGATGGAGTGATAAAATCGGGCAAATTGATGAAAATTGAAACCTTGTACTGTGAACTCGAATTGGCAGTGCTTATAGCCTCTATGCACCCTCACGATGATGTTAAAGTGATGGAGATTGGTGATTGGATGAAGGAGCTACGGTAATGGCTAAGGTATGAGCTCGGGTGAGTGAATTGGAACTTGAAGAGATGAATTACAATGGCGAGAGAGAGAGAGGCGCCTTGGGTGCATTCAAATGGGTATATATAGCATGTTGAAGATGCTAGAAGGTTCTATGAACGATGAGAAATGAGAAGGTGGTGGAACCAAGTCAACGATCAAAGATTGGAGCTTTGGATTCTGCGAGTGGGGCCCACATCTCAACAGAATGGATAACTGAGTTAAAGAACCATGTTTATAGGCCAAGGCAGATTAACTGGTGGTGTTTAGATGGTGTATGACCCTAATCTCTTGGTGCACCATCCCAATTGCCTATATAAGCATCTGATTCATGGAGAACAAGACACAACAGACAATACACACACACATACAGAAGATAGGAGACAGAGAGAAGATACTATAGAGATTACATATAGAATCTAGAGAGAGAGAGAGAGCAAGAGAAGAACAAGAATCAAGAGAGGCTTAGCAGAATTGATTGATCTCGGTTTTAACTTGAGAACTCAATTCCTTTGCTTCAATTGCTTGTCTGGAGGTAAGCTCTATACTCTATTACTTGCTAATTGAGAGTTAGTGAGTTTAATTTTTGAAGATTGGAGCTTTAGAGATGTAATCACCACTGGATATCAGTATTTTACTGTACTGTTTCTAAATTTCTTCAAATTTCAACTATTTCTTCATGATTTTCTTCTTTATTTCATGCATTGCAAGTTTATATAGTATAAATCTTTCATTTCTTTTGATGAATTCTGCTTAAAGGTTGATGAATGAGACTGTTAAATCGATTGATCTCAGTTCAACTTGAGAACTCGGTAACAGTCAATTTCATTAATCGATTCTTGATTCTTGAGTGAGAATTACCTTGATCCTTGTTAATACTATATGCATTAGGGTCTGTGGAGTCATTTGAAGTCGATTGATCTCAGATATAATCTTGAGAACTCGACTGATTTGGAGTTTTAATACTGTTATCGCATCCCGTTTCTCAAATTGAGTTTTAGATTGAGAATTAGGGAAGATCATAAGCATATGCATGTATATCATGGTTTGAATAAGTGTTATAAAGAGTATTAAGCATGACAATGTCAATGTTGATCACTGGATAACAAGAACTTGAAGTAAATTGCAATCGGTACCAACGGCTTCCATTGCACTTTGACAACCATCCCGAGTAATGGAGTCATAGACCAATTTGAATCGTTCTAATCATGTTAGAAGGCATTTACATATGTATACGATGCTAATTGAATGATTAATTGTTGAAAAAAACAAGTAATTGTGTTGAATTTGTGGAATCTGAGATTCGGTACCGGTTGGTACCAAATCAGTTCATCTGGCATTGGTGCATAGCACGATCCATCGCATAGATCATCGATCAGATATTGTAGAATAACTTCCCAGGAGAGACGACGTCGGAGGAACTATCGATCGGAAAGAGACGGCCTCAGTCACGGGAACGCCATGCCACGGCGCAAATCTTGAAGGTGCTATTGACCGAAGGGTCAATGAAACGCGTCAGCACGAACATTAACGCAAGAACACGAATATTGAAGCACACATGCGAATCTTGGAATAAATCGAATGTTCATAACGTGATAAGTGGATCTGGGCCTTACATCTCGTATGAATTAATCTTGAAGTGAATCTGACGGCCCAAATAAGAATGGAGTTGAATAAAAGGTAGGCGCTAATCTTGATATAGATCTGGCGGCCCAGATTAGGCCCAGTAATTAAATAATAACAGAATAGTGATAATATGGAGTAAATAAATAATTTGAAAATGTTCCTGAACTCCAAATTGACTCAAATTTGTTTCTAAAATCTTCTTATTTTTCATACTATTTTTCTATATGATAATATTCCAGTTTTAGAAATATAATCATGATAAAACAATTTAAAAGCAAAAGACATTACATATGTTGATATATTTGACCTTGCTTTGACTTGTCATTTTAAATACTATAAAAATTCCAAAAATACAAATAAAAATCATAAATAATAACTAGATATATTTTAGTGATTTTTTTCAAGTGATTTTTCATGAAATAATAATGATGATAGTAATATGCCATAATAAATAATGAGATTAGCTATATTCTTTGATAAATAAAAAATATGAATAATAATAAATATATATTGATATTTTCTAAAAAGAATAATAAAAATAAATAGCACAAAATATACAAAAATATACTACCATGGTAATAAATAGTAAAATACATTTTCTTTTATAATAAAGAATGATAATATAGTTTTATAATATGAATTGTATTTCTTTTGTTATTTCTATACAAATATACAATAAAAATATTCTTGATGAATAAAAATGCAATAAAAATAATAGTTGTAATAAAAACATAATGAATTTCATCTCTCATGGCTATTTTCAATTAATAATAATAATAATAGAAAATCTTATATTTTTATATGATAATAAATAGAAATAATAAAAATATAATGAATAGTATAATAAATAGGATAGGATATTAATAATGATTTCTTTTTAGCTATTATAGATTTTAAAAATAAAATAAATAATAATAATAATAATAAAAATAATATAGCTAACCATCTTTTGATTTTGTAAATAATTCTTACATAATGAAATGAATAATAGAATATAATAATAAAATTCTATTACTTTGGCTATTTTAAAAATACAAATAAAAATCATAGCCATTTTATTTTCTAGTATTTTGTAAATGATTTTCTACAAAATAAATAGAGTTTAGAAATAATAAAAATAAAATTCTACTATTTTAGCATTATAAAAATCCAAAAATATAAATGAAACTCTAGTTAATAGCTAATCCCCTTTTCCTATTATTTTGTAAATAATGTTTCTACATAGATAAATAGAGTTTAAAAATAAAAATAATAATAATAATAATAATAAAATATAATAATAATGATGATAATAATAAATTCATTTTCATAAATAAAAATAATAATGGAAGATATTATATAATAGACTTTGTGCATTTTAGAAATGAATAAATATGCTCACATAAGGAGTGTAGAGCCACATAAGAATATTTGCACACATGATATAACATTTAGAATGATTAGTCAAGACGAGAACATCTTGACGTAGGAAGATAAATAAGGTTCGATAGACAACACGAAAAGATGCGTCGAGACAAGAACATCTTGACGTAGGATGATTAAAGCTTTGATAGCAATATGAAGAAGATATGTCAAGACAAGAACATCTTGACGTAGAATGACGAAGGCTTTGATAGCAACATGAGAGGATATGTCGAGACAAGAACATCTCGACACTTGATGAAGAATAATAAGATACGTTGAGACAAGAACATCTTGACGTAGGATGATTAAGGCTTCGATAGCAACATGAGGAGATATGTCGAGACAAGAACATCTTGACGCTCGACGAAAAATAACCGTAGCTACGACATCAACATGGAGATACATGTCGACTCTGAAGAAGAAGAACATTACGATGTCCTAGATAGGTGACATCTTAATGACTCACTGCCATGAGCAAGTAACTCATAATTGAATGAGCTCACACAAGGGGTGTAGGGCAACATAGTAATGTTGCACAAGTAATGCAACATGTAGAATGACTAGTCGAGACAAGAACATCTTGACGCTCGCTGAAGAATGACTAAAGCTACGACATTAGCATGGAGAGATATGTCGATCTTGAAGAAGAAGAACATTACGATGTCCGAGCGAAGTGACATCTTAATGACTCGGTGTCATGAACAAGTAATTCATGACCATTTGAGCTAGCAAGATTGAACTCATCCGTCGATAAGTTCGTCTCTGGTTCATTTTCCGAGACCGTGAGATTGAATCGTTCGTAGGTAGATTCATCCACAAAATAGTGAATGTGAACCGTTCGTAGGTAGGTTCCTTCACTAATACATGCCTCAATGTTGAACCGGCTCGGCGCTTCGGGTTTGACATTGTGTGTAATTGTGTTTCCTAGGTTTATGAATCGGCTTAGTGCTTCGAATTCATGATCTAGAAGATCGGTGAGAAGAAACACGTGGGCCATATCCACCCTTCCCGATTCACCAACCTCAAGATCAACCGCTCGGCGCTTCGAGTTGTATTTTGTGTGATTGGTTGTTGACTACTTAAGATTGAACCGTCTGTTTGTAGGTTTATCTTCTAGATCAACGGAGGTCAAGTCGTTCGTATGTAGACTCACCTCAAGCCCCTCTAAAGAGATTAACACGGTCCGTAGGTAAGGTTACATCTCGAGGTGGCATAGGCGAACCGATCTGTTTGTAGGTTCGTCTTCCATAGGACAAAACCGATCTGTTTGTAGGTTTGTCTTCCATAGATTGAACCGATCTGTTTGTAGGTTCGTCTTCCATGGACTCATTTTTATGAACTTAGACGACCACTTGACCATCTTTTAACTATACTATTTGCTTCTCTCTTTCAAAGATCCAGAGGTGCCTCGAGGTTAGTAGCCCGGGGTAATTAACGGTGGGGGCTTGCGCCCGCCGAATCTACAAGAACTCACAATCACTAAAAACCCCCCGAATGTGCATCCAAATCTCTAAACGGCGAGAATCGGCCGACACCTAGCAGATGCACGCTCGGGAGGGATCTCCGTGTCCTTCTTCCGCAACCCATCGCCCAGCGGCGGTGCGGAGCGCGCGAAAAAGGGTCGCACACACCCACTTCTTCCAAGCGTTGTGATCAGGGTTCTTCAGAGACTGAGTTGAATCGCTCTGATAGAAAATTATAGCCTTGTGGATGATAGTTTTCCCTTTGGTGCGCTCTACCTTTGCTTGCGCACAACAAAGGTCTTTAGGGTTTGGATGTGGTTCACTTCCCTTGGCATGAGGTCTTTAAAATGCCTTTCGGGAACCGCATGATGATCTCTAGCGCCGCCATCTCCTCTTCTATTTCAATGTTCATGAGCGAGTTGGAGCGGTAGATTTCTTTGATCGGCTTACGTCTCGCAACTTTGGGTTTGCTAGGTACGGGAGTGTGCGAGATCGTATAGGCAACCCCTTTGCCTTTATTATTCGAGTTATGCGGAGAGTGGGTCTTGTTGAAAGCTCTTCGGGAGTTGGATTGTCCGTTCTATGCCCTTCTTCTATTAGGTCTTTGAATACCCGGCATTCTTCAATTGTATGGCCCAATATGCGATGATAAGGCGAGAATTCGCCTTCACCGCTCTTTCTATGTCGCGGGTCTTTTACGGACGGGAAGTGTTAACCCACTCTTTAGGGCCTGCTCAAATATCCGAGCTGTCTTATTTTTCAGGAAAGAGTATGGTTTACTCTTCTTGACCTTGAGGGTTTGCATGACGGTCGATTGCTTAGCTTTCATTTCTTCCCCTTTCGATTCATCTACTATTACAATTACCCGTTTGCCGCTATCGGGTGCTTGTCTTTCAGGGGTTCCGGAACGGGGTTCGCTCGCCATTTCTTTGAGTAGCTCGGAGTTATAGATCGCGGTTTGCAGGTTTTCAATCATTATCATGATTTCATTGTGTTGCGTCTTGATGTCCTGCATCACCTCCCATTGTTCAGACACCTCCCTTCTATTATTTTCAACTTGGTGTCTTATTTCGTCGATCGCATTCCAGACACGACCCTCGAAATTTTCCCGCCACGAGCGTTCTTCATTCATAGGCCTCGGTCTAGCCGGTTATCCTTCCGCTACGGGTCCCGTGTTGATCATATATGATTCCTCACTTTCATTATCATTTCGGGCCCTTTATATGGCTTCTTGAGGATGTGATAGATGATCTCTTCGTCGATTCCTCTTCCCGGGGTTGACGATCATGGCGATTCTTCTCCCGAGGGTGATGTCGCCGAGTCGTCGGACTCTTCGAGTCTTCACCCGAAGTTGCCTCTGTGATCGAATTTGAGGGTGTTGGTAGGTTTAAAGTTGAAAATGACCTCCTCCTCGAATCACTTGACTTGATTTCGCTCGGCTTTATTTGGGCCTTATACGTAGCCTTTTTGTTTGAAGCGGAAGGTTGCTTCCTCACCCGACTTTCTTCCGGGTCTTTGGGCTTGAGCACCTCGGGGTTTAATATTGAATTTAACCTCTTCTTCTTCTCCAGATGAGGTATCAAATTTAGGGCCTTTATTGAAGGGTTTCTGACCTGCTTTTGTTATAGGCCGGCTTGGCGCCACAGCGGATTTAGGTAGAAAATATTGGGCGTCATTGAATTTAATCTCATGCACCCCGAATGGCTTGACATCTCCATCAATTCTCTTTTGCTTACCATTCTCAATATATTTCAGGCATTGGTGCAGAGTAGAGGGTATGGCCCGATTACTGTGAAGCCACGGGCGACCCAGCAACGCCCGATAAGAAGTTTCAGCGTCAATAACATAGAATTTAGTAGGTGCTTTTAGGCTTCCACATTGCAGGTTCAGGGTTATAGCTCCTAGGGCCTTTTGGGAGTTTTGATTGAAGCCATGAATGATCACCTTTTCGTCAGATAGGTTCTTCACATCTAAGGTGATGGTCTTCAGGGTCTTGAGCGGCATGATATTGATCGAGGATCCCGCGTCGACCAGGATGCGGCCAATCTTTTGCCCTCCACAGTTTCCGGTGATGTATAGCGGGCGGTTATGGTCGACGGTGCCTATTAGGAGGTCATCGTCCGTGAAATTTATACAGACGGCCCGCTTGGCGGTGAATAGGGCTTCTTGCATATTTTGCTCGATGAAATATGACTTGTACTTCTCGGGATCTTGCAAGGCTTGGATTAATACCTCCCTTAGGTCTTGTGACATCATCAATGCGTCGAATATGCTTAATAATGCTGGGATTTTACGCGAGATGTGCCAACACATTATATTCTTCGCCGTCGGCCGTAGGGTCTTTTACGGGTTCTTGCTTGGGTTCTCAACCTCTTTACCTTTATTCTGGGCCTTGTCCTTTCCCTTATCGGAATCCTTGGGAGCTTGTCTCTCAGGTATGTAAGTCCCGGACCGGAGCACGGCTTTGCATTCTTCATTTTTGGTCCCAGAGGTGCTTGCTTCTCCTTCATCATTTGGGAAGAACATCTCCTCTAAAGTTGGCATATCTTCGTCATGAGAAGAATATACCATGTTGCACGAAGCACCCCAGATCTCTTCGCTTTCTTCTTTATTTATTTCTCCATCTACATCTTCTTTGTTTTGACCTAGGGTTAGCTTCTCCCAGTCTTCTTTGGAAATGAAGTGTTGAAGGGTAATCGCCTCGGGACTGCCCTGCTCGTACTCTTCAATTTTATTCTTTTTGGACTTGTTGCTTCTATGCTTCTTTCTCTTCTTAAGAACCTGATCTTGGCTCTGGTCCACCTTATAATATACTACGGGTTTTGGTGGGACTACGGCGTGATGTCGTCTTTCCATCTCATGCGGGTTCTTTCTTAAGAGCTCTAAGCATTTTAATCGACTTTTTCGATAAGTGTGTAGTCCATTGTTCTTCTGGTCTTCACTTAATTGGTCCGGGATCTTCTCTTCCTCGTGAGAGATCATATTGGCACATTCATGGGCTGATGGGCTTTGCAAGAACCCTTTAGGTAAAGTAATTTCACCGTTTTTGTATGCCTTTTCGACCCAATCTTTGAAGACCCAGCAATCTTCAATTGAGTGCCCTAGTACTCTATGGTATGGGCAGAAGTTGGGTTCGTCCGATTTATCGGCATCTTCCGGGCGTTTACTGGCCGGCGAAGGGTTAGACCAGTTCTTCAGTGCCCCTCGAAGATTTGGGCAACTTTATCTCTCCTGAAGGAGTACGGTTTAGATTTCTTTTGTTTGAGGGACTCAAAACTCCGTGAACTCCCTCCTGGGTTAGGCCTGGGTCCCTTATTGTAATTATTGCCATTTGTGCCACTGCTGCCGCCTTGGGTGTCTGCGTTAGCGACCATCTTATCTTTTAGTGAGGTGAATGCCACTTTGGTTTCAGCTCGGGCCCCTCGTTGCGGTCTATTATTCATAAAGTTCGGCACGGTGTGCGGTGACATCTTTTCCATATTGGATACCGATCTGAGCAAGTCTTTGAATGTGTTAACCTTTGTCACACCAAGAAGCATGCCCATCCACCCGTCAATGTTCTTCATGATTAGGTTGACGGCCTCATCTTCAGTTAATGTGCGGTCGCATTTAATGCTGAGGTTCCGCCATCTATTGATAAAATCTGTCATTGACTCCCCTTTCTTGGGTTTAGTGCTTGCCAGATCGGCTATGTTTATCTTGTCAGACACCATGACAAAACGTGCCCCGAACGAGTCGTCATCTCGTCCCAGTCCCGATCTTTGTTGTTTTCTAATGAATAGTACCATTGAAAGGCGGTTCCCACTAAACTTTGAGGGAATTGTCTTAATAACAAATGCGTCATTGCGCCGTGTTGCCGCACGAGGCTACAAAGTGGGCAGTGTTGTTCGGGGTTTAGGTCTTTATTGCCTTCCCCGGAGAAGGTCTGAGCGGGGAATCACATACCCTTTAGGATATTCTTCTAAATCGTATATGGCGGGGTATGGATGTCCACATTTTTAACGGGAGGGATAGCGTATCCACCTCCGGCTATCTCGCATTTCTTTGGGCAATCATGGCACGAATCTCTTTCGGGATATTCTCGTTGGTTCGGCCTCCACTTCTATTGTTCGTGTGGATGAGGTTTAGAATTGACGGGTTGTTTTTCTTTATGATTGCTCTTGATGTACTTGTGGACCCCTTCTTGACGGGAGCTACCAAACTTTGAAATTGGCGTCTTGTGATTCTTGTAAGGATTTGACCGCCTTAATCAATTCTTCATTCTGCTTTAGCATGGTAGCGATTAGCTCCCGTTGCCTAATCAGCTCTTCATCCCGTGCCTCGATGTGGCCTTTTAATATTTCTATTTCATCGATAGGCATTTCGGGACGTGTTTCAACGTCATCTTCATTGTCAAAGAAGTCAGGGTTTTCGTTGTGGTCTTCCCCTTCCCTGCTGTTGCCCTCGGGGTTGACTCTCTTGGGAGGTCTCCCTTTTCTACCATTATTTTTGTTGGTATTGGTGACGTGAGCTTGATTAGGCGGGGACTGGTCATCCTGGACCATGTTCACCTCACCATCAGTATCAGGATCAGTATCGTAGCTTATACTGATGGTATTGACCGAGACGTGCTCTTCATAGCGAGTGGTTCTTCTCTTCTTCTTTGCTTGGTCAGGGGCAGTTATTTTTAAGTTGTTGAGTGGTATTCTCGAGCCTAATCGGCTGAATACACTCTTTTGACCTAAGCGGTTGAATACGCTCTCGGACGGAGCGTTAGACTTGCCGGCCTTGTTGGGCTGAGCTTGAGACTGGGATTTTATTGGCTGGGAACACTTCGGGACCCACACCCGCTGGGTGCTAGGTGTTGCCTTTGGTGTAAACCTCCTCGGGTTCGGAGTGGAGACAATGGCTTGCGGCTGAGCCATGCCTTGAGAGTGATCGGGGCGGGAGACGTATCGTCTAGCGTTCTTGACGCTCTTCCTCTGCTTGAGGGCCCTGTGAGCCTTGTAGATGGCTTCTGTAGGGGCTTGAGACTTGTCCCGGCGGCGCTGAGGCCTTTGAGTTAGGCGAGGTGTGGGCTTAGGCACCTCCCATGCACAGCGGGAGCGGCTCGTGGCCGAGTTCTTGGCCACTATTCGGAGGGCCGTGAATTTGTTGAGAGGCGGGATAGGCGGCCTAGCCACCACTGGTTACGGTATGCATCCGGGGCCCTCTTCCCGGACGCTTGAGAGTTGCGGGTAGTTTGGGTGCGGCCGGGGGGTCGTCCTCTTGGACGGTCGCCTTCTCCTCTTTGGGGAGGTAATAGGAGAGGCCATGATGTTGTTAGAAATACCCTTGGGAGTTAGGGTAATCGAGTCCTCCTCCTCGTCCGGGATGGAGATCCGGACGGTTGCGGGAGTGATCGTGGCCACCGGAGTGGGCCATAGATGGTGAGTTCTTGCGGGATGGTCCCGAAGAACATGAACGGTTGCCCTCCGGGCTCTGTGCGGGAGTGACGGTGTAGGGAGCGAGGTTGAAGTTGCCAAAGAATGCCATTTCGCAAAAAACAAAAATACTTGAAAATTATTAGTCATTTTAGCACATAGAAGACCACTTGTATCTCTTAACTATTCTATTTGCCTCTCTCTTTCGAGAGATAAGAGGAGAATCTAGGTCCCACCGGCGTGCGTGCGAGATCTGTGCGACCCTTTTCGCGCGCTCCGCACCGCCGCCGGGCGATGGGTTGCGGAAGAAGGACACGGAGATCCCTCCGGATATGCATCCAAAATCTTATATTCCCGAGTTTATTTTGATAGTCCCACCGGCGTGCGGATCTGTGCGACCCTTTTTCGCGCGCTCCGCACCGCCGCTGGGCGATGGGTTGCGGAAGAAGGACACGGAGATCCCTCCCGGATATGCATCCAAAATCTTATATTCCCTGAGTTTATTTTGATAGTCCCACCGGGCGTGCCAGATCCTGTGCGACCCTTTTTCGCGCGCTCCGCACCGCCGCTGGGCGATGGGTTGCGGAAGAAGGACACGGAGATCCCTCCCGAGCGTGCATCTGCTGGGTGTCGGCGATTCTGCCGTTTAGAGATATTTGGATGCACATTCAGGGGGTTTTTAGTGATTGTGAGTTCTTGTAGATTCCGATGGGCGCAAGCCCCCACCGTTAATTACCCCGGGCTACTAACCTCGAGGCACCTCCGGATCTTTGAAAGAGAAAAGCAAATAGTATAGTTAAAAGATGGTCAAGTGGTCATCTGGGTTTACAAGAAGGGGTCCACGGAAGACGAACCTACAAACAGATTGGTTCAGTCTTTACTTAATCCTATGGAAGACGAACCTACAAACAGATCGGTTCAGTCTTTGCCACCTCGAGATATAACCTTACTACAGACCGGGTTAATCTCTTCAGAGGGGCTTGAGGTGAGTCTACTACAGAACGACTCAACCTCCGTTGATCTAGAAGATAAACCTACTACAGAACGGTTCAATCTTAACTAGTCAACAACCAATCACACAAAATACAACTCGAAGCACCGAGCGGTTGATCTTGAGGTTGGTGAATCGGAGAAGGGTGGATATGGCCCACGTGTTTCTTCTCACCGATCTTCTAGATCATGAATTCGAAGCACTAAGCCGATTCATAAACCTAGGAAACACAGTTACGCACAATGTCAAACCTGAAGCGCTGGGCCAGTTCAACATTGAGGTATGTGTTAGTGAAGGAACCTACCTACAGAACGGTTCACATTCACTGTTTTGTGGATGAATCTACTACAGAACGATTCAATCTCACAGTCTCGGGAGATGAACCAGAAGACAAACTTATCGACGGATGAGTTCAGTCTTGCTAGCTCAAATGGTCATGAATTACTTGTTCATGACACCGAGTCATTAAGATGTCACTTCTCTCGGACACCGTAATGTTCTTCTTCTTCAAAGTCGACATATCTCTCCATGCTGATGTCGTAGCTTTGGTCATTCTTCAGCGAGCGTCAAGATGTTCTTGTCCCGACTAATCATTCTACATGTTGCATTACTTGTGCAAAATCTATGTTGCCCTACACCCCTTGTGTGAGCGTATTTAGTCATGAGTTACTTGCTCATGGTAATGAGTCATTAAGATGTCTCCTCTCGGACATCGTAATGTTCTTCTTCTTCAAAGTCGACATATCTCTTCATGCGATGTCGTAGCTTTGATCATCCTACGTCAAGATGTTCTCGTCTCAACGTATCTTCTCATGTTGCTATTGAAGCCTTAGTCATCTTACGTCAAGATGTTCTTGTCTTGACCAATCGTTCTAAAGGTTATAACATGTGTGCAAATATTCTTATGTGGCTCTACACTCCTTGTGTGAGCTTATTTATTCATTTCTAAAATGCACAAAGTCTATTATATAATATCTTCCATTATCATTCTTTATTATAAAGATGTATTTATTTATTATTATTATTATTATTATTATTAATATTCTTATTATTATATATTTTTTTATTATTATTATTATTATTTTTTTATTTCTTAAACTCTATTTATCTATGTAGAAAAATTACTTACAAAAATAATAGAAAATAAAATGGCTATGTTTTTATTTATATTTCCAAAATGTTTGTAATAGCCAAAGTAATAGAATTTTATTATTATATTCTATTATGTTGAAACACCATTCATTATGTAGGAATTATTTACAAAATCAAAAGATGGTTAACTATATTATTTTTTTATTATTACTATTTTTTATTTTTATTTTTAAGATCTATAATAGCTAAAAAGAAATCATTATCAATATTCTATCTTATTTATTATACTATTCATTATTATATATTTTTTTATATTTTTTTATTATTTCTATTTATTATCTATAGAAAAGTATAAGATTTTTTTATTATTATTAGTTGAAAATAACTATAAGAGATGAAATTTATTATATTTTTATTACAACTATTATTTTTATTGCATTTTATTCATCAAAAATATTTTTATTGTATATTTGTATAGAAATATCAAAAGAAATGCAATTCATATTATAAAACTATATTATCATTCTTTATTATAAAAGAAAATGCATTTACTATCTATTATTATGGTAATATATATTTTGGTATTTTTTGTGCTATTTATTTTTATTATTCTTTTTACAGAAAATATCAACATAATATCTATTATTATTTATTATTTTTTTTATTTATCAAAGAATATAGCTAATCTCATTATTTATTATGGCATATTATTATTTCATGGAAAATCACTTGAAAAATCACTAAAATATATCTAGTTATTATTTATGATTTTTATTTAAATTTTGGGATTTTTATAGTATTTAAAATGACAAGTCAAAGCTAAGTCAAATATATCAATATATGTAATATCTTTTGCTTTTAAAATTGTTTCAACATGATTATATTTTTAAAACTAGAATATTATTGTATAGAAAAATAGTATGAAAAATAAGAAAATTTTAGAAATAAATTTGAGTCAATTTGGAGTTCGGGAACATTTTCAAATGATTTATTTATTATATATAATTAATGTTGTTATTAATTAACTAATGGGCTTAACTGGGCCTTGATTTGTATCAAGATCAGCGCCTATCTTTCATTTAACTTTATTCTTATTTGGGCCGCCTTGATTAGATTAAGATTTGCCTTTGCGTGGATCGACGGCCCGGATCAATTCATGCTTTAATTTCCTAAATGTTCGATAGCCCAGATCCTTTGGATTCGTCCCAATATTCGTGCGGCCTTTCAAGATTCGTGCGGCCTTTCTCTGTCTCTTCTCTATCGTGCTTCAAGATGCGTGCTAGGAGGTTGATTCCGGCGCTCGCGATCGATCGACGATCGGACACTACGATTAGTGTCGCCTTGATACGAAGAGTCGATTAACACATTAGATCATGGATTAATACAACGTATCATTGACATTGACTCTTCTTTTTACGGTTTCGTACCGATCGGTACCAATTGCATCTCATTCTCAAATTGAGCCGTTTTCATCTCAATTCCTTGTTCTTGTTAGCTTATTTACATGATTCCCAGCCCTAACTATGTCTAGAAATGACACAACTATGACAATTACCCATATTGTGAGGTTAATCGCGATTGAACAGTAACTGAAGTCAGTACCGGTTATGAATTCAGTGTCAATCATTATATTTCCAAGCAATTGTTAAGATTTCTTTGATCGTTAAGATGTATAGCTCATCGCCTATGCAATACACACTAGTCCAAGTGATTAACTGGATTGATTATAGCATTTGGATGTGCCATTGCTGTATCAGTTTGAATCACAGCGACAGACTTCAAGAATTCAACCCAATTGCTTGATTCAAAGCTGTAATCTTGATATATTTGCTTGGAAATATAATGATTGAGAGGTCAGTGACCTTCGATCAATCAATTATCACAATTTGAGCTAGGAGATCACTCGGTCTTCGACTAGCTTTACTGACAATTGCGATTTTATTGCTGTTCACTCGATTCAATCAAAGAAAAAGCAAAGAAACATCAAAGAAGTCATTCAAATAGCAAGGCGATGATGTAAGGAAGTGATTTAATCAAAGAAATCAAGAAATTCGACAAAACATGAAAAATTACGGATAATGGGTACGATTGCAGCATTTAACTTGAAATTAATCAAAATTGGATGTAATTACATTCCAAGCTCTTGTCTCTATCAATTATACTCACCTATCCTCTTTCTCGTAGCTCTATCTCTTTGAATTGATTGCTAATGGTGGAAGGGAGTGTGTATACCGAGCTCTCAACACTTGTTGAGTTCAATCGGTTGGTAAAGCTTCTAATTTGCTCTCTAGATAGTTTCTTGAAGGGCTATGGGTATTCTCTCCTTTCCGAATCAATTCTGAGGGTTTATATAAGCTAGGGGTATGTGTATTGCTAAATGGTGATTGGTTGGGTAATTAGTGCTTGGATTACGGTTTAAACTCAATCTCAACCCTTGGTTCAATCTAAATCAGTGGCTAGGATGCATTTGTGTTTTCTAATTACTCAATTGAGTCAATCTCTAGCAGCGATTAAGTTTTTTGAGTTAGTTGCATACATTCTCTTATTTACCCCTTTGCCACTATTCGGCCTTCACACTCTTGCAAGCCTCTCGGCTCTTTCTAGAACCTTCCGGGCCTTACACTATGCCTATATAAGTTTGCTAGCATGCTCCTTAGCTCCATTTTACAGAATTGATCTCAATTCGCATCTTCTTCTCCATTACAAGCTATAATCAAGTTTTAAACTTTCATCTCACTTCCTTGCTTGTTTCTTCTGTCTCAAAGCCTCAACATCATTGATTTAGTGTCGTGCAACTCTTCACACACTTCCTTTGTTGATTTGTTAGCTCTAACATAGTGCTTGATCTGTCATTTCTCAAGCGAAGGGTGACTTGGCACATTTCCTATTTCTAACACTCAATTCTTCTCAATTCTTGTTTCAACACCATCGCCTTAAGTCTAGAAAGCTACCTCGGCTATCAATTGCAAGTTTTAATCTTCAATTGATAAGTTCAAGATTTTAATTCGAGGTAAGTGCTTCGTTCTATCTCTCTCGTGTTGCATTATTTTAAAATCTAATACAATGCACATGTTCTCCTTTGTATAATGTAGCTAAGGCCAGGAGCAATCGACTTGAAACTCAGCCCTTTGTTCAATCTCCATTGATGGCGCCTTCTACAGTTTCGGCTGTCGAGAGGAAGAAGAAGAAGAGGAGGAGGAGGGAGAAGGGTCGAGTTCTCTCTCGCTGTGCACGGCACACGTGAGCCAAATCATAGAAGAAGAAGAGTGCAGAGGAGAGACCGCAAGAACCAGTGCATGCACCCTTCCTTTTCTTTATTTAAATTCCGGTGATGTTTTTTGTGTAGACTTGGCTTGCAAGTTATTCATACACCACAGGCTCATAAATCTGACAGTGGGCCCTATCTGTAAGATTACTGAGTCTAGGTTTATAGATATCATTAGTGGCTGATTAGTGCATGATTAGGGTTAACTGATGTGATCTGGCATGATTTGATTGGCTCACTAGTTTAATCACCCTCCCTTTATCACTGATTACTCATTAACTGCTGCTGAGGTGGCCTTATGGTGTGATGCCATATGGCATAGGATTGGGTGAGGTGGCTTCCTCTAGCTGTGCCATGTGGCACAGGCGCATTGAAGTGGCCTGCTGTGGTTGTGCCATGTGGCATAGGGTGGGATGAGGTGGACCACTGGCTGACTGCCACGTGGCACTGAGGTGGGGCCCACCTGTCAGTGACTTGTGCCAGGGTGGGGCCCACTTGCTGACATGGACCAATGGGAGGCTGCCACGTGGCACTCGGCTGCTGAGTTGGTCCAATCTGGTGCTGCCACGTGGCACACCCTCTCTCTTCACTTATTTTATATCTTCTGTGTTTATTACACCCAGTTTGTACCCAGAGCTGCCATCATCTCCAAGTTGTACCCAGAATTGCCTTGATCAAATCTCAGCCTTTGATTAATCCATTTATTCTGCTTTTATCTTCCCTGAATTTATTTTAATAGCTCCACTTATCCAAAAATCATGAAAATTTCACCAAAAATCCCTAAAATCATGATTATCATCCCTGTAATTTTTAATTCCATTTTTACCCCTGTCTCTCTGAATTAAAAATTCTTTTGTCAAATAAACCCTATTATTTCTTCCGAATTAATCCCGATTTCATTTGTAGCTCAATGTCTCGCCAATTATCTCTCTCTTGCAGAAACCACCCTAACTAAATACCAATTAGACTTATATTGATATTCATTAGGGTTTGATCTGATCAACAGTTGATACAAATCTAGACTTGATCAGATGGTTGCTCCCGACTTTGGCTTTGATCAGTCTTGTGAAATTGACTTTCAATCCTTTAACATGAGGGTGACTTGGTCAAAGAACCGACTACTTATCGATAATTGACACAAATCAAAGCATGGTTAGGTGGTTGCTCATGACTTTGGCACCGGAGTCACCTTGAAAGCAAAATCACATTTGAAATTTCTCATGACTAGTTGCATCAAAATGCTAGCTTGGCATTGACATCATTTCATGTAGCATAGGGATTATCTTGCTTGACTCCTTTTCAGGGTTAGCTCCAAAGGCGATTTTTAGGGTTCAACTCGACTCCTATAATAGGTCACCGAGGTGTGGGGTCCTTTGTCGGTGAAAATGGTCACATGGGTGACTCATCGATAGGCTATGTTTATGTTGTTAGATCCATCTACAAGGGATTTGCCGGTGGGTCCCACTTGTCGAGAAAATATAATCAAATGGGTGACCCATCGGGAGATTTTTCTCTCTCGAAATCTCCCGAGGGTCACCACCTCGAATGAGTACTTTTATAATAAGATATTCAGTATGAATATTTATGACACTCATTTTGCAAAACCTTCATCTGTAAGTATTAAAAATTGTTGTTTAAACAAGTTATTTACATTTTATGTTATTTTGTCCTCATAACTACTTATAACTTCGTGTAAATTCATATTGACACTTCTTTTTTTGTATATTATATGTTTCTATAAGTAAATATTTATTATTAAGATTCTACGACACTTATTTTGCCTAAACGTCATCCAGATGCATTGAAAATTATTGTTTAAATGTTATTTTCTTTTGATGTTAGTTTTGCATATTAACTATGAATAAATTCATGAAAATTATATGGACACTTCTAATGTTGTCTATTATATATTTTTTAAGTAAATATTTAATATTAAGATTCTATGACACTTATTTTGCCTAAATGTCATCCAGATGCATTAAAAATAATTGTTTAAATGTTGTTTTCGTTTGATGTTATTTTGGCATTATAACTATGCATAAATTCGTGTAAATTCATATGGACATTTTTAATGTTGTCTATTATATGTTTTTATAAGTAAATATTCAATATTACGATTCTACGACACTTATTTTACCTAAAACATCTTTTGGATGAGTTAAAAACTGTTGTTAAATGAGTTGTTTGTGTTTAATGATAATTTTGCCTAATAACTGCGAATACGTTCGAGAAAATTCGTATGAACACTCATAATATTGTCTATTATGTGTTTTACAATTAAATATTTCGTATGAATTTTTCACGACACTCGTTTTGCACAAAACATCACAGTATGTATTAAAAACTGTCATTTAAACATGTTGTTAGCAATCGATGTTATTTTGGCCTCATAAATGCACAAAAAAATATGATAATGATGATGACGATGATAATATGATAATAATCATGATAATGATGTTTACAATAATAATAAAATAGTATAATAAACTTACATTATAAAGTATATTTCTAAATGCCAACGGTGCCACAATTTAGTATTATCAAAAATTGATGTAGAGTTCACAATGGCAGCGATGCCTATAATCGTGGTACACTCTAAAAAAAATACAATGTACTAACTTTCTTAGCCTTCTTTAAAGTAAGAGCATCTTTAAAACTTTTAGAACTCCACCATTACTCTAAAATTTACAACCATCATATTCAAGAGAACCTGAAGAGATTAATTTTTTTGTCAAATTTGGGATATGCCTTACACCCGTCAACATCAGCAATCTTGCATAAGTGATCATTTCCTAGAAGAACTCCTCCATCAGATGACTCATAAGTTACAAAACACTCTCGATTCGGGGTCATGTGTTGAGAAGCCCCTGTATCCATTACCCAATTTTTCTTAAATTTATCTTTTCCATCCAACACAAAGAGAACATCACCCGACTCAAATTCAACAACATTAGCATATTCGTTGGGACCCTTTTGATTTGCTTTCTTTTTCTCTTTCAACTTGAAATAATTAGTCTTAATGTGCCCCTTATTTTTGCAAAAGTTGCATATATATTCTTATGTCTGAATTTCAAGCGACTTCTGTATAAATTTTCTTTTCTTTTCTTCTATGTATCTCGTTCAACAAATAACTCGACATTCTCATGACTAGGGGGCTGCTAGAGTCCAAATCAATATCAAATTTTATTTATAAATTATTCTTCACATCCTCAAGAGTAAGAGAATCTCTACTGTAGAGAATGGTCTCCTTGAAATCCTTATATGAATTAGATAATAAATACAATAAAACTATGACCCTATCCTCATCATCAGTTTTAATACCAATCTTTTCCATGTCATTCAACAAGGTAGTGCATTATGAAATATGAGACTTAAGAGTAGTACGTTCAGCCATTTTTAAAGAATTGAACCTCTATTTCAATCGCAACTGGTTCGTGACCTTCTTTTTCATAAATGTCTCCTCTAACTTATTTCATGCACTTGTGGTTATAGTTTCTGTCAAAAATTTTTATATGGTTGAATCACTAACACATAACTGAATGGTTGACAATTTTTTCATCCATTGCCGCCCACTCATTATTTTCATCATTCTCAAGTTCCTCTTGCCACCCAGTTATGACAACTCTTACACTCAAATCTGATAAGATAATCTTCATTTGTACTTGCCAAAGTGAAAAATTAGTTGTGCTATCAAACTTCTCAATATCAAATTTAAACCAATTCAAACTCTTCTTGACAGATTATAGGAGCAAAGTTTTAACCAAATTTAATAATTTACTAAACTCCAAACTTCTCTCCATACAATATTCTAATAATCAACTGAATCGCCAAATCAAGTTAAAAATGTAGCAAGTTACAAGATTTATTTAATCACCTGTAGCAAGTTGTCACGGTCTGCTGTCGTGGTTCATAGTTTGATACTGATTATGTACGTCTTAGGAAAATGAAAAGCTGATGTTGTGCATGAAAGAACTAACTGATGCAATAGATAGAAGGATAAGATGCAACCCCAATCTCTCTCCTAATGTCGTCGAATCTATCGAATGACTTGAAGGATGACCGAGCTCTCATATCAATTTATAAGAATAATAGAGAGAATGATGGAAGATACAAGAGAATATCAAGAGACACTGTATGAAACATAATAATACTCTAGGATCATTGAATTACGATGATAAAGAGTTTTATAAACTTAATAAGAATCCCTAAAAATAATATTAATTAGATAATGATGAGATAATACAGTGCCGCATTCAGAGCATGATCTAAGCCCGAGCATAATAAAAATAAAATAAATAAATAATAATAATAATAATAATAATAATTAATTCAGCCTATTTCAAATACATTTTAAAACTGAAAAGAAAATCACCAATTTATTTGAACAAATAAAAGTCAAATTAAATATTTTAATTGGAAGTAAGAAAAAATAATATAAAATAAGTTGCTATTTTAATTGGAAGAAAGAAAACATATATAAAATAAGTTGAAAATATGAAACTATTTAACTATTTGAAATATGGAAAGGCCCAGGAAGTGCGGCCCATTTTTTGACTTTACTGATATCGATCAATATAATTGTACGTCCCATGTGTCAGACTCTTCTTTCTATTTCGTTGGCTTTCTTTCATTTTATTTGCAAAACGTCAATGAAATCATCAGTTGTGTAGCTCAAAATCAATTAATGTCCAACAATTATTTACGAAAGCTTAGGCACAATCATATAGATATACTCAAATTTCTCAACAAGCTCGGGCACAATCACATTCAAACTAAGTAATTTCGAATTTCGAAGCTACAAAAGAACAAATAAGTTACATTCAAAAATTAAGCTTAGGCACGTGCCCAGACTTTCCCTAACATAAATCCGCCCCTGAGATAATGAGACATTTCTAACAGATGTCACTGAGGTACATCAAATATTTACGGTATATCTTTTTGAAAAATATTATTCAAATAAAAAAATTTAGAATCATAGATGTGTTTCTAATGACTTAGACAGAATGTTTTTTAAAGGAGATTTTGATTTTAATCAATTTAAAGGAGATTTTGTTTTTCATCATATAATTTTAAAATTTTAATAATTGAGTTTCAATGATAATGTGATGAATGATCAAATAATCTCTAAATGATTTCATATTTGATACACATTCTATCTAAGCCATTACAAATACATCTATGATTTTGGATTTTTTATTTAAATAATATTTTTCAAAAAGATATTTCATAAACATTAGATGTACCATAAAAGTTGGATATACACTCCTAAGTTTTGATAACAGGTATGGCTATTTTGCTACTAATTACGTGCCAATATAATTTATTTCTAATTTCATTTGAATATTTGTGCTCAGTTGATTGGGAAAACACCATTGGTGTATCTGAACAAGGTGACAAAGGGATGTGTTGCTCAAGTTGCGGCAAAAAGGATAGGTAGGTTCAATTGTATTTTGTTGGAAATTTTTTTATGATCTCGGTCATAAAAAAATGACTTTGTGTGGTTAAAAATGTGGCAGGATTGGGTATATCGTTTTTGTAATCTATTCAATTTTTATTTTATTTTTGTAACTCGTTAGACGTCGTTACACTTGAGAGTAATAATCACACACAATTAATTATTTGAAGTTGAAAATTTGTGTAGCCTTAAGAAAAGTATAATCGTTCTCACTTGTTAGAAGTGGGCATTATGTAAGTACATGCTTTTCCGAGCTGTTACATATTTTGTACCAGTTGACTATTTAATTTACGTGTTAATAAGCAACATTATCACACCAGAGCGGATACCCTCTCGGTAAAGTTTAGGATTAATAGGTACAAAATAATAACAAAATTTAAATATTTGTCTACAAGAATATTTATATATGAAGATCATTTTAAACGATTTGAATCAACCCCTTGACTTTAAAAATCAAGATATGAATGCATAGCGTAGTGATCCGTAGTATGCATTGGACTATGTAAAATCTATTCATACATATTCAATTTGGCATTTTGCGGAACTGAGGATTATTGATTACATAAACTTTAATATTTGCTGATTGAACTATTTTGTTGATTACATAACATATTTGACAAAGACTTCGGATTTTTTTTTCATCATAGTAGAACCATCTTGTAATGAAAGACATAATCAGATGCATCTCTTGATTTTACTTATTTTGCATACTAGTATAAAAGTTTTCAAGATTTAGGCTATGGTGCTTTGCAAAGTACAAAAGCATTATGTACTTTGTGCTCTATTTTTAATTTTAAGTCAAAAATGATCGATCCAAATTGCTCAATCTAATTTCCAAATCAAAATCTATTAGTAAACCAAAATTTATATTTTTTAGAATTTATTTACTATTTTTTTGGATAGAGAGAAAACTATCATTTTTGGATGAACCAGAATTCTCAGATCAAGTGTTCTTTCTCCTCATCAGAAAAAATAGCAAAAAATTATAAAAAATATAAAATTTGGTTTACTTATAGATTTTTATATGTAGATTAGATTGAACGTTCGGATCGATTATTGTGACGACTATGGTGAAATTAAAAATAGAACACGGATGCATTGTATGCGTTGCGCTTTATTAAAGCACCATAGTTGGAATATATATATATATATATATATATATATATATATATATATTAGAGAGAGAGAAATTTTATATGGTGCTTTTTTAGAATTTTTATGCGTTGCGCTTTATTTTTAATTTGGTGAAGTCAAAATGACTTGATCCGAAAATTCTAGTTCAATCAAAAATGATCATTTCAAAATCTATTAAAAAACTAAATTTTATAATTCTCAAAAAAATATAAAATTTGGTCTACTAATAGATTTTGATATGGAGATTAGATTGAACGGTTTGGATCAATAATTTCTGATTTAAAATTAATAATAGAGCGTAAAGCGCACAACGCTCTTGTACTTTGCAAAGCACCATAACCTATATATATATAATTATATATATATAGATATATATATATATAAAGGGAGAGATGGGCTATGGGCATCAATGTCTTCCATGCTTTTAACTCAAAAATATATTTAATTATGATCAATAATTTTTTTATATTAAAATCTCAGAATATACAAATATTCTATTTTTTTGAGTTTTTAATATTTATTTTGAATATTATAAATTAATTCATCTTTATGTATAAACATTTATTATTTTATTATTTTGAAGCAATCTTCAAAAAAATGAAAACAAGTACTCAAGAAATCTAAAAATAGATTTTTTTTTTGGTGTCTCTCATAAGATTTTGTTGTAAAAAAAACAATTGAGCATGACAAATTGAAATATAAAGATGATTAAGTATATTTATGAGTTAAGATCACAAGAGACTTTGGTGCTCTAAGGTGCATTTTAGTTTTACTTAATTTATAGAGTTATACTATGATGAGACAAAATATTTTTTGTACTTCTTATCATATTTTTTATTTTCGGATTCAAAATACCAATACAACCATTCAAAAGTGACTTTGGGAAAAAAGAATGTGCCATTTGGGACTTAAACGAAGAATGAAGGACTTTAGACTCTAATATTTGATGTATTTTGTTGATGACTTTTGTTAATGACCTATGCTGTAATGCTTGATAATCTGTTGCTAGGTTTTAGTAAGTGTAGTAAGGAACATTGTAGTATTAATATCTAGGATACCGATTGTGCATGGTATCCAAATCAGATTAAGTTTCTATAATGAAACAGATGAGAAATCATTACTTTGAAAAAAAAATGTAAAGAATCGTAGTCAAATAATGGGCATGTTGTTAAAAAAAGGTTGGTTATGGGCCGCATGTAGGAACAAATTTAGTTAAAATGGATTTCACAAAGATATTCTATTGAAATATTTAGATCATGCGAAAGTAAATTGTTTCATTTCAAAAAGAAAGTGGGTCTGATTTGGCCCAGCACAGCACGTGCACGCCGAATTCTATCCAATATTTCTCTATCAACATAGTTAATGGGTTAATGGGTTGGACATCGCGCAAAAAAAAAAAAAAAAAATTAAATGGATATCTAAACCTTCTACGGTCCAGCTGTTTTTTTGTTTTATCTGTTGCAACCCTACTAATTAGAAGAATCCACTATGTTTGAGCATGGTGTAGAGGAAGGTTCAAAGGAGGGTTCTTTAAAGGTTAATCACTTAGCAAACACTGCTTCTGATGCACGACGTAGCAGAAACAATGATATCAGTGTTTTATTAATTATTTTTTAAATTTAATTAAAGAATGTCAACAGGAAAACATTCAACATATAAAGAGATGGGGATTTTAATGAAATACTGAAATAAAGTTTTTTTTAGTTTTTCAGATTAATATTTCAACAATAATCAAGTTTAATGAAGGGATGGGGATTTTAATGAAATACTGAAATGAAGTTTTTAGTTTTTCAGATTAATATTTCAACAACAATCATTTCGCATGATTTTCAATAGAGGATTTGGATCAAATTTCTATACTGGGATGAGGCAAAATTCAGTTAAATTGAGCTTAAGTGCACGATTGGAAATTTCTATGCTGGGTTTTCCTTGGACAAAGTCTTGACTCTTCTTGGACAGGAGCTGTTCTTTTTTGGATTGGGTAAATATAGTTTTGGTATGGGTTGGATCTGGATTTATAATTCAATTATCATTAATGGGTTGGGACTGGATTTGGACAAAAACCCGTCCAGTAGCAGGCCTAGATATGGGGTTATTCTGTAATAGGCAGTAATAGACATACTAGTAATAATTGTTTTTTTCTATTAGACTTATATGTATGGTTTACTTCTGTTGTTGAGTTGGGACTTTGCATCTCAATAAGCTACAGGTTTATTGCTTACAAACCGTGGCTTTTGTGTTGACATTTTGATTTCGTAACGAATTGAAGCATTCTACTGATTGGTGTCTTTATATTTCTATCTTTACTTTTGTAAAGCATCTAAATAGCTTATTTTGTAACGATTTAGATTTTTGTTGAATTTTCTGAGTTAATATTAATCATCATATTGAGCTACACTACCAGAAAAATTGGATTTAGAACCGGCTATTTAGAATCGTTTTTTTTTAAAAAAAACTGCTAAAAAATTAGAGTGGCGGGGTTGTAAATTTTATTAAAATTATTAAAACCGGTTTGATAAAATAACCGGTTATAAATTTTTTTATTATAACCGGTTATATGAAAATCGGTTCCAATTGAATGGATTAAAATCGGTTATAAATAACCGGTTCTAAAATTTTTTATTTTAAAACCGATTTTAGCAAAAATATGTTCTAAATTCTAAGAAAATTCAATCAGGTTATTAATAAAACCGGTTCTAAACTAACTCTCAAAATTATGATTAAAATTTATGAAAATATATAAAATTCTCTGACATCATATTAATATAAAAATTCTTTGATTAAAAATCTAATTCATATTAATATTAAAATTCATATTAATTAATGTCAGAGAAATAGATTAAAAATTAAATTTTAGAGTACTTCATATTAATCTAATTCATATTAATTAAAACCGATTTTTATTAAAACCGGTTCTAATTCATAAAATTGAATTAGAACCGTTTTTTTATAAAAACCGGTTCTAATTCAATTTTTAGAACCGCTTTTTAATAAAAATTGGCTCTAAAGAAATTCTTTGCATCAACCAATAGAATTTCATTTTTTTGCTCTCACGGATTGCTATGTTTTTCAATCTAACTGTTGGTTCATGCTTATCCGACGATCTAAAAACTAAAATTCAAAAATCTAAATCCCACGGATCATCACTCTTCATCCTCCTATTTAATATATAAAAGAGATATTGAGAGACAGAGAAAGAGAAAGAAAGAGAAAGAGCAAATGTCGTCTTGAAGAAAGAAAAAAGAAAGGGAAAGAGAAAGACGGATTTGAAACTCGTCTTGAAGCTCAAAAATGAATTTGATGTTTATTTGAAGTTTTAGTTTAGTTTTTTTTATTTTTTCTTTAGAAATTATAAAGATAGAAAATTTCTCAGATTTTCTTTAATATGTAAATTATATATAATTATTTTGTTAATGAAATATATTTTATTAGTTAATGGTGAAATTAAATTATTTAATCAAAATTTAAAGAAATCGGAACTAGAGAATATTAAGAAAAAAACACTATTTTTTAGTAAATAGTACCATCACAAAATATTAAGAAACTAAGGACCCTTCAACCCACTGGGCAAATCCACATGCTAAAGGAGTGTAGAACCGGTTCTAAATGTTAGAGTTTAGAACCGGTTATTTTGAAATAACCGGTTCTAAATGTTAGAGTTTAGAACCGGTTATTTTGAAATAACCGGTTCTAAAGGTTAGAATTTAGAATCGGTTATTTGAAATAATCGGCTTTAAATGCCCCATTTAGCACCTCCTCTTAGCGTCGATTTTTAAACATTTAACACCGCATAGTTTTAGAACCAGTTGTATAACCGGTACTAAATCCTTTATATAACCGGTTCTAAAACGTTTTTTTTTGTGGTAGTGCTATTTTTCAAAAAATATTACTATATGTATGTTTATTTGTGTTAAAGTTGTAATTCCCTTTCAATTTCTAATTATTACATAAAATGCTACGTAGTGAAGGAGTACAATTACTTTAATTCTAAATATCAAATTTTCTCTTAATTTTGCATTCATTTTATACTAATTTAGTATCCAAATTTATTTATTCTGGATTAAAAATTTGAACGCCAGAACAAGTTTCTTATCCCATGTCAAGATATAAAAGTTTGTTTTTAGGATGCTTGTCATTTTTCTCTGCAAATATTACTGAAAGATAAATAGGATTAATGACATTTCCTCGTCATATCTATTTTTCAAATTACGGCTTTTGAACTGTAAATTTTATTGTAAATTAAATAACAGGAAACAATTTCAAGAATACAAACCAAACCAACTTCTTACAAACACGTAGAAAAGTAGACATTAAACGAAATTACAATTGCCAAAAAGCTTCCAACCAAAGTTATTGAGCAAATTGTTAATGGGAACAATTATACAAAATTATGTGTCATATATGACACATTAAACAATTATACAAAATGAATAAGATGGGTGGAGAATTATCTCACACTTAGGCCCTGACAGCAACGACAGTAGTAGTCTCTTCAATTATTATCCTTCCTTTTTTTTTTTTTTTTTTTTTTTTTTTTTTGACAAGGCCCGTAGGCACACTACACACTCACACAATACAACCTATCCCCTGCCCTCTCCCAAGAGAGCGGATGTCACTCCCAGCTGCGCTAAGCAGCGGTGACAATTATTATCCTTCCTTGTCCTGCATTGTTGTTTCGTCCTGGTTGAATTTGCAGAAATTTGTAACACAATAATATATAAGTACAATGATATATTTATTTATTGTTTCTAATGTTATTTTTTTTCAATTTATTGCAACATCAATTGTAATGATTTGAGAGAGAATGCTTGATAATGAACTGACGTCAAACATCTAATCATGAATTAATTAATGTTGTAATTTACTTCTTCTAATTAAGGAAAAATAGAAAACTTACTTGCCCTCCTCCTCGAACGTATCACCGTTCCAACTATAAATGCTAGTAACAGTAGCCCTGCTACCGTGGCAATGGGTTTCTTATACTTGGAAATTGTCGACACTGTATCTGTAGGTTCCTTATACCTGACACAAACAATTAATATTGGATTTCAAGGGACAGTTAGTACTTATAGCGTCATTTATGGCACAACAAAATTAAGTGTGCAGCATTAATTGTTTGTAAGGGTGGAGACGCGATTTGAAATGGGACGTACAGCTAGCCAATTACGCGCTATCAGGGGGGGTATAGGGTTGTCAATAATTAAGGTAGAGTAGGGTAATGAAATTTTTTTATTCATATTTATATTTAATAAGTTAATAATTTTTTTCTTATTTATATTTATATTTGATAATTTAATGAAAATAAAATTTTATTTATATTATTTTATCGAATACAATACATATCGAGTAAATTGCCAAACGGATTTCAAAATAAAAAAGATTATAATATAATTAGTAATATAATAGATTATAAAATAATTAATAATGAAATGGATAATGGATAAAGAATAACTCTTACTCATATCCTTATGTAATAAATTAATCAAATTTTTTTACTCGTATTCATATTCATATCCGATAATTTAACCAAAATAAAATCTTACTTATATCCATCTTATTAGATACGATACATATCGGGTAAATAACTAAAAATGATATCATTGACGGTCCTAGACATATAAAGTCAAATTTGACAATTATAAGTACAGGTTCGGATTTTGGATCTTCTAATATCTGTTTTTCTTTGAGTCTTGAGTCAATTTGGGTTGGGTCCGGATTGATTTGACTCTTTCAAGAATTTGATTGAATCAGATTTGGTTTTAAAACAGATTCATAGAATTCAGTTCAATTTTTGCCATCTCCACTTTGAATATTATATGTTCAATTGCATGCCAGTAACAACAGTCGACAATTCTTGTAACTTTATGTATATGCATGATACAAGCAATTCTAATCACAAAGACCATAAATTGTTCTCTCATAAAAAAAGATCATAACTTAAAAGAGAAAATTTCAAGACATTAATTCTACAACAAAGGAGAAAAATCTATCATACGACGAATGAATGAAATATTACCTAAAATCCAGACTTCCACTCTGTCGTCTCCTCTCTAATTCTGGAGGAAGGGTGGTCGATATATTAGGGTTTCCCGTTATATCCCTGAAAGGTCGGGTCAGCAAATTAAATCAAAACTATACATTGTGAAATATATCTAGTAAAAATTGGAAGAGGATATATGAGTCGTACAGCAATTTAAGAGCTTTTAAATTGTCGAGAGAACTTGGTAGAGATCCAGACAAACTATTGTAAGACAACAACCTGAAAAATAACGCTCATCTGTAAATAAATATGATGAAAATGAAACAACTAGTAATTAAGATTAGATGCTGTCGAATAAAGATTTAGCATAACACAAAAATGAAGATATAAGAGTGCGCTTCAACTGTCCTTTAAGCAATGGGATCAATTGAAGACATTGAAAGAACTTGTAAGGTATCTGATATAGTACGTATATAATCAAAGTTTTCGGCCATCATGGTTCGGACTTTGGTACAATGTGCACACGCAAAGTAGCGAGATTTATAAGCAGTCGTGGAGCCTCAATCTCATTAATTATTCGGACAGTTTTTTTTAATTTATTTCTCTCTTAAATTTTGAAAGAAAAATTACAGAAAATGGATGTATTAAATCAGGGGGCAACTGCTCTCTTGAAATTTTAAAAATAATATTTTTAAATAATACTTTCGATAATCTGTCCTTACCCTAAAATGTTTAATATCATACATAATGAAATAATTATGCAAAAATTTCACTTTCATGTCATTGAATAATTTTATTTTGTTGTTATTTTTAATATATAAAGGATACTATTTTGATAGTTTTTTATTAGATAAAAAATATATTATTTTATTTTATTAATATTTTTATTTAATATCCGATTAATTAATAAATTTCAACCTGATAAGTTAGTACAATCCGCTAATTATCCCTTTCCCAAACCAAAATTCTGCATAGGTCCTTATTAAATCCACCGACGTGTACCCCCTATAAAAGAACTAAAGTGTTATTGATATGTTCAGATTTAGCTAGCTAGGCAAGGCAGAGCCATTTCCACCCTATTCACGGCAGGCGCGGAGCGTTTGAAAAGTTATTTTAATATATAATGTATATTAAAGTCAATTAAAATTGTTGTCGCTAGATGGGCCTCAATTACTGGATCACTGGACCAATTTTGTATTAACCAATGATGCATCTGAATAATCTTCAAAGATCAAATATCAATCATTGATTTAATCTCTATTAAGTAACGTTTGAATTTGGCCAGGAAAACAGATTCAAAGGGTAGTAATCAATGAATTTAAAGTTTTGAAACTGATATTATTATTTTGATCAATAAATAGTATTTTTATTAAGTACAGAATGACACCTATTAATATTGATTTATTTCACCGAGTGGGAAGAATAAACCAAACTCAAGTGACTTCAACAGTTTAAGGGCAGAGTTTCCATTCCTACAAGAATTGAGATTCAAATCTGCTATTATTTTTGTAGAATTCTATTTTTAAATCAAAAAATATAAAAAAATCTGAAAAATAGAAAAAAATGGTAGATATATTATTTTACTTGTAGATTAATAGTCCATCAGATTTCATGCAATTTTATTAAGATTTGATAGTTCATCAAAGATTATCAAATTTAACGGTCTTTCATTAATATTTGCAATGGTTTCAGTTTAACGATCTTTGATGGACTATCAAATATTAATAAAATTGCATGAAGTTTGACGGGCAATCAATTTACAAGTAAAAGAATATATCTAGAAAATTTTTCTATTTTTCAAAATTTTCAACTTTTTTTGGTTTAAAAATAAGATTTTATTATTGGACAAGAATAATAGCGGATTTGGTTGAATTTAGTAATGTCCTTCCTCATAAATGCTTTTAAGAAAAGAACACGGTTTGATCTCCAAACAACTTGAAGTACTGTGACCTTTATCTAGGATAACCCCCTTTCTTTCTTTTTTCTCTCTTGAACTTGATAACAGTCATATCAGACATTGTTTCTTTTGTTTTCTAGAACCCAATATCTTTATAGTGACAGGTATATATATACAGTTTTTTTATATAATATAATTATAATAGTTATAATATTTATATTATTAATAATAAGAGTGATAAAAGCAAAATTTAAAATCTTGAATGGCAGCGCGTCACTAGAGTATTGAAATGGACCGGACGGTCCGACCCGTCCGGACCGGACCGTGACCGTGGACCGGACCGTGGCCGGACCGTGGACCGGACCGTGCCCTATCACGGTCCGGTCCAACGGTGGGTCGGTCCTCCCTTCACCCGAAAATGGACCGTGCCGACCCGTCCCGTGCCGACCCGTGGACCGGACCGGACCGGACCGTGGACCGTGCGGGACCGTGGACCGGACCGTCCCGGACCGGACCCCCGGACCGGACCGTGTAAAAATGAAAATAACAATTAGTGTTTTATGTGTAGTTTTAAATAAAATGAAAATAACAATAATTATTGGTGTAGTAAAAAAAATGTTCTAGATAACATCAAAATATAATAACTATTATGTGTAGTTTTAAATAAAATGAAAATAATAATAATTATTGGTGTAGTAAAAAAATATGTTTTAGATAACATCAAAATATAATAACTCACCTCATTTTTAATTAAGCATGTTCAGAAAAAAATTTCATTGTATTTCCAAAATTATAATTTTCGAAATTTTATTTTTTTACAAGTTTTTTAATTTTTTAGTATATTAGATTTTTAAACAATTAAAAATAATAATTCGAATTAGTTAAAAATTATTATTAAAAATATGATATATTATTATTTTTTCCAATTTATAAAAAAAAAAATTTGGACCGGACCGTGGACCGTCCCGTGGGGGTCCGGCCCCCGGGCCACGGTGGGACGGGTTCGGGTTTTTCGAATTTGGACCGCCTTGGACCGACCGGACCGTGCGGACCGTGCGGACCGTGCGGGACCATGGACCGTGGACCGTGTGGGACCGTGGACCGTCCGGGTTTGGACCGGACCGGCCCGGACCGAACCGTGTTCAATACTCTACGCGTCACTGGTAGTGGTGCGGAGCAAACACACCACTGCCAGTGGCGTCTTTGTATAAAATAGTATAAACGCGGCACTGTCAGTGACACGTTTGCTCTTGCTGCAGATTAACATTACTACTGCAGATCAACCACCAAAATTACTACTGCAGATAAACCACCAAAGACGTCATCGACAAATGACGCGTTTGTTCACGCGCCTTCGCCATTCGTAGGTATCAAAATTTACTTTTATCACTCTTATTATTAATAATATAATTATTATAATTATTATATACAAAAAATCTGTCATAGCCTCACTCTATATGAGTGAGCCTATGGTGCTTCGTGAAGCACAAAACCTCTCGTGCTTCGTATCCGTATCTCGAATTTGAAAGTTTAAATGGCTGATCCAAACAGTTGAACATGATCTTCATATTGAACTATCTTTGGAGATCAAAATTTATATTTTTTTTTATTTTTTTGCTATTTTTTAGATGAGTACAAAATCACTAGTTTTGGATGGTGCAGAAATTGTTAGATCAGCAAATTTTGTACTCATTTAAAAAATAACAAAAAAAAATTCAAAAAAATATAATTTGATCTCCAAGGATATTTCAATATGAAGATCATGCTCAACGGTTTGGATCGGCCGTTTGAATTTTCAAATTCAAAATACGAACGCGAAACACGAGTGGTTTTGTGCTTCGTGAAGCACCATAGCCTCATCTCTCTCTCTCTCTATATATATATATATATACTAACTCGTGATTGGTAATAAAGTTCAATGTTGCCATTCACAGAGCTGTTGTAGAAGTGCATATGCAAGATTTAAGTACATCTTAGGTTGAAGATGCTTACAAGCGCTCAAGAGATGTTAAATGTCCAATGGATTCACTTAATGGACCAATCAAATTGCTGCGCGAAAGGTCTCTGACAATGAAAAAGAAGAAATATTTTAATGATTAGGGAGTAATCCAAATAAAATATAAAATCACATAGTTCAGAATTAAGGATTATGATCATAAATACATGGGCTCACAATTCTGTGATTCTTGCATCGTTGCAATTGATACCAGTCCACGAGAACTGTTCAGGAAAACAAGGATCGCCACTCCATCCTTTTTTAATCTTATAGAACTCTTTGACACTATTAATGGCAGCAACTGCATGTAAGATTGCAGAGTCAACATGAAAATCCAATCCTGATGATCAAATATCAAGTAATTATGAACTAAAATCCCGTGATCTTTTCTCATAATCGATCCTTATTATTGGCTACCAAGGACACTGAAACTTACTGATCTTGGGGTTCAAATTTGTCAGAAGTCTGGGTTCAAATTTGTAATTAGTTATTCGGAATAATAGAACTTACCATCTTCGGCATTAGTGGAATCCCCAGTACCTGCAGCAGTATAGAGCTCAAATGCATTTAGTAGAGGTGGAAGAGTAGAAACCGAAGTAGCCACCAGAGTTATATTATAATTACTGAAACCGAACCCCTCAAACCCGGCAGAATCCGAAGTACTGTCAAATTCATATAAATAATCCTCGAACCTTCCATTGACAATAACTCTGAACTGCCTTCGGCCAGTAACAGGTTTCTGGTCATAGAAGTGAAGAATGAAGACATTTGTGGCAGACTTGGGAACACTCTTCCAAAGGTGGGTAAGGGGCTGTTGGGCACTTGAACTGGTGACAGCAGTGCGCAGAACAGCTGGGGGGGTCTGATAGTCATTGTCAATATTTATGTCACCGGAGTTAAATGAGATCTCATCCCATCCGGTCTCTGTGTAGTTCCACCACCAACGGTCATATTTATCATCGGGGTACCTATTTTAATTAATTGTTCATGTATGATTTCAAATATTTAATTATATATTTAAATAAAAAGCACCGCGAACCACCATAACATAATCATATATAACACAAGAGCAAGTAATTTAAAATTTATAAACTGATTAGGTACGTAGATTGTAACCAAATGAAAGTCAGCAAGCATGCATATTGACCTTGTCAAGCTGCTTGCTCCCATATCATATCTCTCCACCAAAATCAGCGACGTCCTCGAAGTGACATATGGATACATGCCTTTGTCAAATTGCCTCAAGTGTATCGAAGTGATAAATGGAACGCCGTGATTTGTATTGACTAAACAAACGTCCAAATAATCTGCAGTAGCACTGAAGATAATTTCGGGAAACGAAATTGAATCTGCATTTACTGTAGTCCACAAGCTAGCCCCTAGGTAAACATCAAATTTAGGGGCCTTATTTAAGTTATCATAGTTTGCATAGAAGAATATTGTCCGTACAAGGTAACTAGACCCTTTTATCAAGGATTTTATGGTGTAACAGTTTCGAATTCCACTGGGAAAACTTCTCAGTGTTAGATATTCTCTAGGGTAATTGTCACCGTATGAGGAAGAGATTTGAGAGTTGATTCCTGTGTCGATAAATTGCTCATCGGATACATAAGTTAAGTTAACAGAGCTATCAACATAGCTAGGGGTCCCAGAAAGCCCACAATCAATGCTCACAAAACCTGCAGGTAAAACCAAAATAATACGATTAAATCATGCACCGCGCGCAATTTAAAAATGTGATCGATATATGACATTTTGGTTCATTTAAAAAAGTAAATTAATGTTACATCCTCGATCTTGAATATACATTGATTACACGTACGGGCATAATTAAGAAAAGTAAACATAAGCGAGAACGGAATATTATATAATTAACAGTAAGCTAACTTACCATTAGCATCAAGCTGGCTATGGACTCGAGTGGTAATAATGGCCGATGATATTAGCAGAAGATTAATTAAGTACCGTTGAACCATTTTTCTCGATCTCAATGAATATTACACAACCATGCTCCGTTGTAACTCCCCTTGATCGCTACACCGATTGAGAATGATACGTATATATATGTTGTGGTGCAATTATTGTTTGGTGATTAGGGTATAAATATTGTAATCTTCTTTATTCTTCGATCGAAGATATTTAATCTCATTGTTAATTAATGACTTGGTACCAGGTTTGTTACATAGTAATTAATATAAATAGATAGTATAATCAATTAATAAGATAAATTAATCTGTCAATTAAATCCTAGTCTGTAATTAAGTTGCGTAAGCAACCGTACGTACCTCTTCGCTGGGGTGACATTGAGCCTAGCTAATTAAGCTCTGGTACACCTGATTGTAGTCCGTATTGGCAAAAAACCTTGAATGGGTGAATGGAATTGAAGCGAGTGGAATGGATCAAATCAAATAAGAAGAAGATGTTTTGACTTTTGAAAAGTCAAGAAGATATCTATCTGTTCAGGCGTTAGGCGTCAGCGCACTAGGTTTTGGTTTTGGTTTCGGTTTGAATCGCAGTACGTCACAGAATATATATATGCCAGGTCTTAGGAATTAGCCCCGCTGCCCGCATATATATACATATATAGAGATTTGAAATGGACCGCACGGTCCGACCCGTCCCGGACCGGACCGTGACCGTGGACCGGACCGGACCGGACCGTGGCCGGACCGTGGACCGACCGCCGCGGCCACGGCCCGTCCAACGGTGGGTCGGTCCTCCCTTCACCCGAAAATGGACCGTGCCGACCCGTCCCGTGCCGGACCGTGGACCGGACCGGACCGGACCGTGGACCGTGCGGGACCGTGGACCGGACCGGACCGTGAGTATTTTTTTGTATTATTTGATTTTTAAATTATTCAAAAATACATAATTATTCAAAAATACATAATTAATTCGATGAAAATGATTATTTAAAAATTAATAAATTTCTTTTTCAACTTTTATTATTTTTTTATAATTTTCTGAAATTTTATTTTTTACAAATTTTTTAATTTTTTAGTACTATTAGATTTTTAAACAATTAAAAATAATAATTCGAATTAGTTAAAAATTATTATTAAAAAATATGATAAATTATTATTTTTTTCGATTTATAAAAAAAAAAAAAATTGGACCGGACCGGACCGGACCGTCCCGTGGGGGTCCGGCCCCCGGGGGCCAACGGTGGGACGGGTTCGGTTTTTTCGAATTTGGACCGCCTTGGACCGGACCGTTTGGACCGTGCGGGACCGTGGACCGTGGACCGTGTGGGACCGTGGACCGTCCGGGTTTGGGACCGGACCGCCCCGACCGGACCGTCTTCAATACTCTATACATATATACATATATAAAAGTAATGCATTGACTACCACGACAACAGACGTGACTAGAACGACAACAGACGTGGCTTTTGACGTGAATATATATATATATATATATATATATATATATATATATATATATGTCACAGTTTTTAATTAGTTAGCTCATTGTGCGGGTTGTCACAGAATTCTTTTTTAATTATGTATTTGTTACTTGTGCACTCGCGTGTTACCTATGCTATGAGTTTATGACCTATGTTTAATGTTTTCGACTCATTAACCTTCAGCTGTACTGTACTCTGTACGAATACGATTGTTAAACATGTAAGTGTTCTAATTTTATAATGATTTAAATATTTTATTTAATTTTAGAGTTTATATCAATCATCATATTGAATATTCTTAAATAATATTATATATATATGCTTATTTGTGTTGAAGTTATAATTTTCTCTCAATTTTGATTGTTACACGAAATGATACAAAATAAAGGAGTACATTTGTTCTAATTTATTTCTTTTTTTCTTAAATTCCTCCAATTTTGTATATCATCTTTTCCTAAATTATGAATGCCAACTTTCTATTAATTTTACATTTATTTTACATTAATTATGTATCCTGATTGAAATTTACATTCATTGCTAAATTATATTTATTTCTTATTTTCTTTATTTTCTCATAAAAATCTTAATTTTTGATTTTTTTTTAAAAACCATGCACTTTTTTTTAAAGAATTCAGAGCGCCATCACAGACAAACTCCATCCTTAGTTATTTAACGTCAATAAAATAAATAAAATATAATAATAAATCACTTAAAAATAATTAAACAATAATAATAGTTCTGATGAGATAATATTATTTTATTTTATTTTATTTTATTATTAATGATTTAGGATTGCTTATTTTTAACCAACTTGACGGATCAGCCATATCCAATCGACCTGACGCTTTGGCATGCATTTCATTCACTACAAATTCAAATTCAATTTTATCTGATCCAACCACATTATATATGT
The DNA here is from genome assembly GCA_037127355.1 of Schoenoplectus tabernaemontani. Taxonomy (NCBI): domain Eukaryota; kingdom Viridiplantae; phylum Streptophyta; class Magnoliopsida; order Poales; family Cyperaceae; genus Schoenoplectus; species Schoenoplectus tabernaemontani. The sequence continues at coordinate 1,874,061 of CM073745.1, read as the reverse complement.
CATGTCATCATTCGCACACAATTTAGGTCTCAAATCTATTTGAATCAAATTAATTGGTATTCAAATTGATCTGCGGTCAGATGATACTAATCCGAAAATTCTAGGAGTGCGACAATTAAACACAAAATAATTGATGGAAAACGATGCGAGTGAAAAAAAGCTCTGATATGACTATACTGCGGTGCATTTATACCTATCGAGCTATCGTACCGGGGATATCACGGATTTTTTTTTTTTTTGATAAATGAAAAAAAAAACGATAAGATTGCTCCTTTTTTAGGCAGTATTGCCTGCACTGACATTCAAATCCGTTCTCAGATTTTTTTTCTTTCTATTTATTTATTTATTTATTATTTTTAATAAATTTTAATAGTTTATTTATTATGTTAGAATATTTATTTTTTAATTTAGCTTATTTTAAAATATTTACTTAATTTAGCTTATATTTTTTATTGTTATTGTAATATTTAACATATTATTTAAAATTATTATAATATTATGTCTTTTATTATTGTTAAATACACCTTTAACAATGATTCTGGCACGAAACCGTTGCTAAAGGTCCATTATTATTTTTTTGTAAATTTAACTTTCTATAAGAAACTAAGAATAGTAGATGATATAAGAACATATAAGCATTGTGACATACATCAAACTATTCATTCAATAAATATTAATATAAAATAAATATAATTATTCATACAATGAAAAAAATATTTACTGAACAATATATTTTTCTTACTCAATAATATAAAAACCTATACAATTTCTAAGAAAAAAACCAAAGAAAAACAGAATTTTAAAACTTCAAATGGGTTTTTGAGGGTCAAGACAATGTTTGTTGGATCTAAAAATGGCCATAACCGCAAAAAGTGGTTAACCCTATAGATCTCATCGTAAGCTTTCGGTGGCCGCGTAGCACACCTCAATCGGAGTTTTCTATCAAAAGTTATGGTCGTTTGAATTTGAGATGGTCGGATTTTGATTTTTATTTCTTATGTCTCTCTTATTTATTTCTTCTCTCTGTCTATCATCTGTCATCTCTCTTTTTATATATGAAAACATATAACAATAAGTTGAAATTCGTGGGATTGTATTTTTTGAATTTTGATTTTTCGATCGTTGGATTGGGATGAACGAACGTAGAGATGAAAAAAATCTGACAATCCATGAGAGCGAATGTCATTCATTGAGAGATCAAATTTGATTTTTAATAAGTTTTATTATTTTATTTCTTATGTTTAAAATATTTATTTGTTTATTTAATTTTTTTAAATATTTATCTAATCATTTTGTTATGTGAAATAATAATAAAAGATATATTATTATAATAATTAAAAGATAATTTAAAATAATATTTTAAATATTATAATAATAATAATAAATATATTAAATAAATATTTAAAAATAAGCTAAATTAAAAAATAAATATTTAAATATAATAAATAAATTAAATAAACTATTAAAATATATTAAAAATAATAAATAAATAAATAAATAAATAAATAAATAAATAAAAATCGAGACCAAATTTAAAACTCTGTCCAGACGTACGTACTATTTCGTATTTTTTTTATTTATCAAAAATAAAAAAAAATCTGGGATGTCATGTCATGTCCTCTTCAGTTCTATAAATTCGGACCGTTCGTTTGGAATGGAGCAGCGGTACGTACTACGTACCATCATTGAGATTCACTGAATCTTTTCCACGTGGACAAGAGCAGTACAATCTTAATCTCTGTCAATGTGAATTGACTTGAAAGTTTTTGAGATGGCCGGATTGATTAGATATAACAGGATCAAAATCTGCAGTTATTTTCGGAGAATAAAAGGGTTATAATATTTTATCTAAAAAAGTATAAAAAAAAATAAAATAAAAAAATATAAATATATTATTTTAGTTGTGAATTGATAGTCTATGAAATTTTATATAATTTTATTAATATTTGATAGTCCATCAAAGATTATCAAATTTAACGATTTTTCACTATCTTCACGATTCAGAACCACAAATGAACTGTACCACATCAAATATTTACACACATTTTTTGAAGTAGATATGGAACTCCAAAGGATATTTGAAGAACCAAATTCTTGACAACACCAACACAAAATAAACCTTCCAAATTAGTTTGTTTCATTGAAACACATGGATCTTTTTCCCAGTTTCATAAAAAAATAAAATAAGCATGCTCAAATCTTCAAATCCAATCATATATTCAAATTGTTCCTCACAAGTCACAACATGGAATTTTTTTTCAAATGTATTGCAGCAAGTGACTCTTATCCGAAATGGCAAAGCACACAACTGATGAATTATTACCTCGCATTAGGGCCTATCACGGGCATATCACCAATGTATGGCATCCCAATAGTGCTATTTTGACTTGTGTCAGTTAGCAGATTATCTTTTCTTTCAATATGTATCTCTTCCAGCGACATCTCCAAATCCAGGCTTTCCTTCAGCTCTGTCACTAGTGCAGTCATTGTAGGCCTTTTGGAAGAGGCTAGTTCGGTGCATTTGCATGCTAGATCTGTAACCTTCCAAACAGAGTTTATATCATACTTTTCTTGCATTCTGGGATCCACTATGCTTTCAATATCTCCTCCCGAAAGCTTGTTATGGACCCATTGTATCAAGTTTCCTCCCTCTAGGTCTGTGCCAATTGGGGGGCGGCCCGTGATGATTTCTAACAGAACAACTCCAAAACTAAACACATCACTTTTTGCACTTAGTTGATTAGATAAGTAGTACCTGAAGGTCCATGCAATAATTAATTATTAGTTTATAAATACCCCATAAGTATATGTATGGTTGATCATAACACTTTTTGTTGCTGTGTTTTGGCAGTGAGTACAACAGAATAAAATAAAATGCTGTGTTGCAAAAAAAAAAACAAAAAAAAAATCTTACTCAGGGTCCAAATAACCAACAGTGCCTACTATTCTTGTTGAAACATGGCTGATTGCATCATTGTCAAAAGCCCGGGAAAGCCCAAAATCTGCAATCTTTGCCTCGAGATTTGTATTTAAGAGAATGTTACTGGTCTTTACATCTCTATGGATCAATGGTGGATTGCAAGCCATATGCATATACTCCAATCCTACATTTCATTCATTTTGATTTATATCAGTTACTATACAATATTTTAGTAACAAACAAAACAATAACAAAGACTCTAATCCCAAATAAAGTGGGTAGGTTAGAAATAAAATCCAATTTGAAATCACAAAAATTATAGATCTCAAAGATAAAAATAAAAATCAACGATAATAATAGTGATAATGATATGCTAGTAATGATGATGATAATAATGACAATGAGATGATGATAATATGATAATAATAATACTAATAATAGTAATAACAGTTGTCTAGAAATTATCTGAGAGGTTGTAAGAACAATTTTTTGTATACTTGGGCATAAAATCCAATTGTTCTTGATACAATCTCATTTGAAATTTCTATTTGGATAAAAGTCAGAGATTAATTTTTTTTAGCAAAATAAGGCAACTATTGTCTTAACAATAACTACACTGTTTTATTCCGTGCACAAATTTTAATTGTTATTTGACGCGCTACTTAGGCACTTATATCTGTTTGTTTTTGAAAAACGAATCGAGCAAAATTTAGATAATAATAATAGGTATGACTTATTTTAGACTATGAAAGGTGCTTCCAACGAACCTAGTGCAGATTCATATGCGATTCGAAGTCGCTGCTTCCATGACAGAGGTGTTGTATTATCTGCGATTGATGAGTTTGAAAACCTTATCTTCCATAATAAAGTATCTACGACTTTTCTCAGGAAACAAGAGGGAGAAAGTATAATTACCTTTGAGCTTATCATGCAGATTTCCCTCCTGCATGTACTCGTACATGAGTGCCATGCAATCTTTATCAGTGCAATAGCCCATTAGTGAGACCAAACTTTTGTGATGAACTCTTGCCAAATTTTCAGCCTAAAAAATATACTAATATTAATCACCAGAGACTTTTCAGAAGGCAAAGTTTACAAGTAACAGTATGTTACAGCCGTATATATGATAGCCCCTATATATAGTACATGTTGCAACAGTTAGAGGGGAGAGGATGTGTGGTGATTACCTCAGCCAGAAACTCCCTGACCCCCTGTGTAGATGACTGAGAGAGCTTCTTCACTGCAACTGGGAGTCCATTTTCCAAGTGGCCCAAATAGACACTTCCATATCCTCCAGCACCGATGTTATTCTTGAAATCATTTGTGATTTTCTTTAAATCTCTGTAGCTGAATTTGCCGGTCTCAAATTTTGGAATTACATGTTCTGCTCCTAGTTGTACCGAGCTTGATTCATTACTTTCATTCGACTTTGGCATGATTGATTGTTTATCTGTATGAAACATTATCAGTTTGGTAGAATTGTTGCTTTTACAGAAAAGGAATGTCTCGGACACATTTATGCTAATGTAGAAATGAGCATTCTATTCTATTGAAGACCTGAAGTCACATAGTATTTAACTCATTATAATGAATTTTTTTTTCTTGTTTTAACATCAAAATATGGGAGACCTTTGTTGTTGTTGTTGTTGTTGTTGTGTAACATCAAAATAAAGACCCCAAATTGACACCTATAAAGTTATACCCAGGATATTGTACTCAATAGATGTAAATCTTGAAGTTGGGACTTAATAAGTTTTAATTTTTTTTTTTTTTTTGCCGTGAAACCAGATTTTATATCGCAAGCTCGTGTTTCAGACTTCTCACGTCTAGCATTGAAATTACTACATGATACGCGGAAACAAGTGAGAAAAAATTCTACATGTTATCCAAACATATCATCCGTGACAATAAAAAGAAGAGAGAAGGCGGAACTTACACTTCATCCGTTTCATCAATCCAAAGACTACTGCAATGGCAACTAAAATAAGTAGCATCGGAATGGCCACTGCAACTGCTATTATAACATTCTTCTTACCATTAGGAGAGTTGGATGGAATTGGATTTGTACCTCCAGACCTAGCATTCAAAAATATCAAGATCAAAAATATCTACTGAAAATTGGAAGTACCTACAATCATTGAGAGTTGAGCCATAAACTGTAATACGTACCCCAGTTTCAAATTTCATAAAATTTTTAGGGATTTGTATATTGGTTTTGTACCTCCGGACGTACCATTCAAAAATACGAAGATCAAAATGTCTACTGAAAACTGATGCTCTCTCTCTCCTTCTCTCCCTCTCCCTGTTTTTTTTCACAATCTTCGCAGAAGTAATATATGTCTCTGTTTTTTTTTTCACAATCTTCGCAGAAGTAATATATGTCGGGTGCCGCAGGTTTATTATAATTATATTGCTAATATTTCTAATTATATAAATAAATAATGATAATTAGTTAATTATAATTATTTAGAGAAATATTTATGTTATTAATTTATACATGAAATATAATATTTTCTCATGAAGTTGATGATAATCTAATAATAATAATGTTACTCATATTATTGTTGTCATAAATAATAATAAATTTTATTGTTGACATATTTTCGTTATTTATATAATTTAATATAATAATATAAATACTATTTCTTTTTATTCATCACCTAACCAAGAGTATTTTATGCGCATAACTTTATATAAATAGTCACATATCTTTAGCTTTATATTTAAATCTAGAAATGACAGTGAAACGGGTAAGTGGACTATTTGTCAATCTCAGGACCCGGTCCATCTTTCACAATTTATGGCCCATTCTACTTGGCCTATGCCATTAGGCCTAAAATTATTTTACCCGCTTACCCGTAGGCCATTCTATCTCGGTTCGGCCTTTTTCGGACGATGATAATTTATATTCAATAAAAAAAATGGGAATTCGATGAAATATATTATATATCAATCTATATCATAACTAAATTGTTATATAATATAAGTGACATTACCATGATAACGGATAAAATGGAGGATTAATATTAGAGAGGGACTGTATGATTGTTACTGTTCTTACAAATAAGTCAGTCTTCCATCTTGTTGCTTTTTCTGAAGCCCGGGAGGAAGGGTGATTGAAATCCTTCCATTTCCTCTTATATCCCTGAAAAATCAACAAATTAATTTCCAAAGTACTGCACCGAGTTAGAATATACCAAACCAGATTCTACTATGCTAAGGTTAGGAAAGCATACAGGTAGGTAAGAGCTGTTAATTGGTCCAAGGAAAAAAGATTTCCGGACAGGTCATTTCCGGACAAATCCCTGAGAAAGAAAGCAATTAATCAACAGTTAAATGAATGAATATAATGAACGAAGTTAAACAATGATGTGATCCAGATAAAAAGAAAAAAACTTAAGTACATCCACAGTGGATCTGACAATGCAAAAGAGTAAGACTTCACACAGATAATGTAAAAACAGAGTACTTGATCTTTGGTTTGACAAAACTTACAATGAGACGAGAGCTTTAAGATCTCCGAAATAATCACTCAATGGACCTATTAGTTTACTTGATGAAAGATTTCTGAAAATACAAATAGTTTAGTTGTTAGTAATTATTCAGAGCTTGTCCAGTTCAAAGCTATGAAGGCTGAAAAGAAATTGTTCACAATTTTCTTTTTGATTTCTTTTACTTTGAATGAAATGAAAGAGAACTCACAAGCCTGTGATCCTCGTGATGTTGGAGGGATAGGTGGTGCAGTTGACACCGGTCCATCTGAACTGTGTAGGAAAACAAGGATCACCACTCCAGCCATTATTAATCTTATACTCCTCCGTGATATTATTAATAGCAGAAACTGCGCGTAAAAAGATGTAAATGGTCACCTTGAAAAATCATGTCCCAAGGTACTTCAAATTTGGAAATACACTTTACAGTTCTTTAAGGGGAGACAAAAAGCCTATATATTTTTTTTTCATTAAAAAAAGTAGATTTAGAAAAATGAAAATAAAAAAGAAAATAAAAGAAAAAAGAAAAAGAAAGACAAATATGATAATTTATAGGAATGCAGCTAGTGGCATATTTAAAAGAAAGAAAAGTAAAAATAAAATAAAAAGGAAACTGATCGTCGGTGAGGTGGGGGTGGCTATCGTCGTCAGAGGCGCAGGCGGGCAGAGGTGGGCGGAAGCTCAAGCTGGCGGAGGTGGATGTCGCTGTACAGGTGGTCATCGTGGTGGTCGTGGGCAGAGACAGAGGCGGGCGTCGTGGTGGTCATCGCAGGTTGTACAATTGGTTAGATTGTAGAGGAGAGGAGAGAGAGGAGGTAAGGGAAGGGAGGAGGTAGGGGAGGGAAGGAGAGGAGAGGAGAGGAGAAGAGGAAAGGAGGGGGAGGTGAGGGGAGGTCGGCGGCGGCGTCACCCCGCCTAGAGTTTTGATTTTCGCCTTTTTTTTCTTTTGTGTTATCGCCTCTCAGAGGTCAAACAAATGCTTCTATACTAATTCTTGTAACTTTTAATAGAGATATATTTTCATTTCTTTTCTGGGGAGAAAACCATTCTGGCTGCCACTTAGGGAGCGTTGGCAATCAATGGAATATTAAAAAGTTGTAATAGAATAATTATTTTGACCAATTAATTTGTCAAACGAATTTTAGATTAAGTAGAAGAGTGCGGAATAGTGCTAATCCGGTATACCAACTTATAGGTGGAATACCGGATTAGCTCTCGTCGGAATAGCGATTATTGTTTGATTATATTATATTATATTATTATATTATGATTATGATTAAGATTTAGTATTATTATATTATATTTATGATTACAATTTATTATTATATTAATATTAATATTATGATTATTATTTATTATTATTATCATATTATTATTATTAAATTATTATTATCATTATTGTTATTATATTATCGTTACCATTAGTATTATTATATTATTTATTATTATTATAAATATAATTTTAATATTATTATATTATATTATGAATATAAATATAAATATTTTATTATTATATTATTATAATCAAGATTATTAATTATTATATTATTATATTATGATGATTATTATTACTTATTATTATTTTATTATGTTGTATTATATTATTATATGTTGATTATAGTGATGATTAATTTATTATTATATTATTATAATTATAATTATTTATAATTATTTTTATGATTATGATTATATTTTTATTATTATGATTATGATTATTATATTATGACTATATTATTATAATTATGATTACTTATTATTATTATATTAATATAATTATGATTGTAATTATAAATTTTTATTATTATATTACTATATTATGATTATGTTTATATTTTTATTATATTACTATTATCATATTATTATTTATTATGATTATTTTTTATTACTTTATTATTATTTTATTATGTTGTATTATATTATTATATGTTGATTATAGTTATGATTAATTTATTAATATATTATTATAATTATAATTATTTATAATTATTTTATGATTATGTTTATATTTTTATTATTATATTATTATGATTATTATTATGGTTATATTATTATGATTATGACTATAATTATTATTATCATGATTATGATTATTATTATTATATTATGATTATATTATTAAAATTATGATTATTTATTATTATTATATTATAATAATTATGATTGTAATTATAATTTTTTATTATTATATTACTATATTATGATTATGTTTATTTTTTTATTATATTACTATTAGAATATTATTATATTATTATGATTATGATTATGATTATGGTTATATTATTATGATTATGATTATGACTATAATTATTATTATCATGATTATGATTATGATTATTATATTTTGATTATATTATTAAAATTATGATTACTTATTATTATTATTATATTATAATTATGATTGTAATTATATTTTTTTATTATTATATAACTATATTATGATTATGTTTATATTTTTATTATATTACTATTATAATATTATTATTTATTATGATTATTTTTTATTACTTTATTATTATTATTATCTTACTATTATGATTATTATTTTACTATTATTATTATTATCATCATCATTATTAGTATCATAATTATTTATATTTTAACTATTCTGAGTAACAATTGTCAAACGATATTTTCGCTCTTCCGAATAGTCAAGAATACCTCTCTTCCAAAAAAAATACTATTTTATCACTCTTCCAAAATTACCACTCTTCCAAACCTATTTCTTGATTTGCCAAACGGACCCTTAATGTATACTCATGCTTGTAAGATGTTATGGTTTTTTAACCCTGGTTTGCAATTTCCCATGGCTGTGATTAAAGGAAGTTAGCGATTGTTCATTGAAGAGCTAAATGCTCTGGCTTTCTCAAAATATTCTTTATACATACCTAAATGTAATTAATTTTATTAAACTGAAACGCATATTATGAGAAATCCACTTTTGAAAAACTTTTACTCACCAGAAATCATAATATCAACAATGTAAATGCACCAAATTTGTTTGAATTAATTAAATCATAACAATTTAATTAGCTACAAGAAATTAATTAATTTCATAGATAAATATTTGTAGCTATAGTTTTGTATCAAAGCAACGCTTGCTATGATTTAAGTTTTTGTGATTTTCTATGTCAAGGGTTCCTATATGTTATAAACTTGGCTTGCTGTGATCATTACTTCCTATGTTATAAAGTGAGGATTAGTAATGTAATTAAGACTGACCCAGAAACATTAATTACCATCTTCACCATAAGTTAGCAGAGAGCTGAGGGGAGCCTTGATGTACACGTCAACCGCATTCAATAGGGGCGGAAGCGTCGATCTGGAAGTAGCCACAAGTGAAAAACTATATTGGTTAACAGATGAGTCATAATAACCCCTGGCATCTGATTGTAGCAGCCTTGGGTTATAGCCACCCGTCATTAAAACTCCTCGGGCACTTATATTGAACTCCCTTAACTCATTGCTGAGTATGTCCTGGATCTCGGCGAAGTACAAAAAAACTGAATATTTTTTCCAGCTGTCACCAATCCAATTCATGACAAAGGGCTCTCTAGTACTTGAAGTGGTGGCAGCAGTTTGCATTACCATAGAGGGGGCTTCAGAATATGGGTCAGGGGCCACGGTGGAGTTGGTTGAGATCTCTGTCCAACTATTGTTGGTGTAGTAGCTCTGCCACCACCGGTCATAAATATCATCAGGGTACCTATTTTTTCAGAGTGAAATTAATGAGCTAGCAATTAATAAAGAAAATGAACAAAGACTAAGTATCTAAGTATTTTAATTTTGTAACAATTTAGATTTTTTTATTAAATTTTTTAAAGTTAATATCAATCATCATATTGAATAATGTTACTATCTGTATACTTGATTGTATTGAAGTTATAATATCCTCTCAATTCTCATTGTTACATAACAAAAGGGTACAATTGCTCATTTTGAATATCATTTTTTTTTAAATTCTGAATGACAACTTTCATCTCAATTCTATATTTAATTTACATTAACTCTTTAGCCATGTTTGGAATTAAATTAATTACTAAATTATTTTCATTTCTTATTTCCTTTGCTTTCTCATGATAATCTGAATTTTTATATTTTTAAAAATCATCAGCCGTAGCAACATACAGACAAGATGTGTATGTGTGTGTGTATATAGAGAGAGAAAGAGAGTTGGGCTACGGTGCTAGACGTAGTACGGATGGTCCGTGTGTTACGGAATATTTCTCTATTTTTAAAGTTCAAATGGTCGATCTGACCGCTCAAAATTATTTTCATATGAAAATCTAGTTGTGACCAAATTTTATAATTTTCAGAAAATTTTAACTATTTTTATAATTGGTTAAAATTCACTTATTTTTAATGGCTCATAATAATTATATGAAGTGATTTTTTAACCATTTAAAAAATCATTAAAAAAATTTAAAAAATATAAAATTTAGTTTATAATTACATATGAAAATTATTTTGAATGATCGAATCGATCATTGGAACTTTAAAAAATGGAGAACTGACACGTAGTGTTTAGCATTCGTATCTTAAATTTAAAAGTCCATATCTTGATTTACATAGAGTAAGGCTATCGTGTTTCGTGAATCATAAAATCTCTCGTGTTTTGCGTCTGTATCTTAAATTTAAAAGTCCAAACGGTTGATCCAAACTATTGAATATGATCTTTATATTGAAATATCTTTGGAGATCAGATTTATATTTTTTTTGAATTTTTTTATCTAATGATTTATGCACCATACAATACTAGTGATTTTTTGCCCATCTAAAAAATAAACAAAAAAATTGATTTCCAAAAAGATTTCAATATGGAGATAATGTTCAACGGTTTGAATCGACCGTTTGGACTTTTAAATTTAAGATACGAATGCGTAGCACATAAGATTTTGTACTTCGCGAAGCACCATAGCCTCACTATATATATATATATATATAGAGAGAGAGAGAGAGAGAGAGAGAGAGAAGCAAAAAACCGTTATTGTTTAGGGATGTGATTTTATATTCTGAGATTTCAAATGGTAAATCTAAGTTTCTCAATAATTTTTTCATATCAAAATCTCTTGGGATGTTAAATTTCATGATTTTTTGAGTTTTCTAGCTATTTTTTAAATTATTTTTAATATTAGTCTAGTTTAACATAAGAAAATAGCCTATTTCAGGGTTATTTTTAAAAATAATTAAAAAAATAGTTAGAAAGCTAAAAAATCATGAAATTTAATATCACATAAGATTTTAAAATGAAGAAATTATTGAGCAATTTAGAAATCGCAAAGCAACATTTGAGACCTCAGAATATGAAATCTCATCGCAAAGCAATAACAATTTTTTACTTTGCAAAGCACCATAAACCATCTCTCTCTCTCTCTCTCTCTCTATATATATATATATATATATATATATATATATATACTAGCTATATACCGCGCGTTTGTAAACAGACTCTTTTATTTAAATATTTAAATATTATAATATAAAAATATTTATATTTATCTAATATTAAATTATAAATTTACCAAATATAGAGAAAACCTATAATAAAGACTATATTTAATCTTAGATGAGATTTTTGCACAATATGACTTAATGATTCATGATTTTTATGGCAAAAAAGTAAATTATTTTAACATATATTATCACCATTAATTTTCTATAAAATATGCACAAAGTTGCTAAATAAAAAAAATAATATTATGGAAATAATAGTATATATGGGAAAGAAATGGAGAGAAAGAGGGGATCAATGGACGCGATCACATACGTTCGATTAACCAGAAATAAATATTATCCGTCTAATTGAGTGATAAAATGGGTATAATAAAAAATTACCATGACAAAAAATGGACTCTCCAATTCTTAGATGCTTTATATAATAGTATAGATATATACACACACATACATGCTTCTGTTAGCATTTCAACTCGAAATGCTAACGAGTCAAATTTTAATTTTTCATGCTCGAAATTTAAATTTAAGTAGCTCAATAAAATCTTTATATCATAATTTATAGAATACTAAATTTTATCTTATTTGGAGTTAGTTTACTATTCTGAATGATTTTTGAAAGATATCCTAAAATAATAAAAAATAATAAAATTTATATGTCAAAAAAGATTACTTTCTAAAAATCATTAAGCATAGTAAACTAACTCCAAACATGATAAAAAATAGTATTCTACAAGATTATGATATAAAATTTTTATTGAGCTACTTAAATTAAAATCTCAAACATGAAAAATTAAAATTTGACTACTTGACATTTCGGTTGAAATGCTAATGGAAGCATGCTAGACAAACTCTATATATATATACATACACACACTGCTATTAGTCACGAAGTAGAAAATATCTTTTATATTTCGCGTCATATCTCTTATTTTTGAATTCAAAATATTTATCCAACCATTCAAAGTGTTCTACATATTAAAATATACTTGGAGACCAAATTTTATATTTTTTTAGGGTTAGAAAATGCATTGAGTTTATGATGTCCAATAATAATGATTTTCTAACCCTCAAAAAAATATAAAATTTGATCTCCAAATATATTTTAATATAAAAAATACTTTAAATGGCTGGATCGATATTTCGAATTCAGAAATTAGAGACAGTTAGAAGTATAAAAGACATTTTGTACTTCACGACTAATGATAACATAACTGATCTCTTTCTATATATTATTTTTCAGTTTCAACGATAGACAATTAATTAAGAACTATTATATGCTCAGTTTCAACGATTTTAATTTTATGGGTGATTAAACTTTAAATTGGCTCAGTAATTTCTTAATTATTTTGTTTAACTGGGGTAAAATATCTGATGTTTTTAAAGATAAAAGCTACACTGCTAGTAAAAAGAAGCAAATAGATGACCTTACTAACGGGTGATTGCTTGCTCCCAAATTATACCTCCATACTGAAATCAATGATTGGCCTGAATTCACTTCAGGTTTGTACATGTTCGTATTTAGTTTTCTGACGTGTATTGAAGAGATAAATGGATCGCCACTGTAATTATAACCCAGACAAACTTGGAGGTTATCAGTATTTGAGAAGGTGATAATTTCAGCATAGGAAAAAGTGGTAGTATTTACTGTATGCCAAAAGTTCACTCCTAAGTAAATGTCAAAGATAGGGGGTTTATTGAACTTATCATAGTTTCCATAATTAAAGGTGGCCCTTATAAGATACTTCATTCCTGTTGTCAAAGATCGTATGGTGTAGCAGTTACGAGCTCCAAATTTATCATGGGGAAAGTATCTAAGGGTTAGATATTCCATCTCTAGCCCGTCCTGACTGGAAGAGATGTTGGCCAAGTATCCGGAGTTAATAAATTGCTCATCAGATACAAAAGTTAAGTTCGTTTCTTTGGCAACATAACTCGCCTGTCCGGGAAGTCCACAGTCTATGCTCAGAAAACCTGTAAAGAATAAGCTAGCTAGTTAACGTACATCACTACAAATCTTTACTAATATACAATTAATATCGGAAGAAAATCAAATAAAAACCTCATACACTTTCTTTATTCCGATTTCTAGATCATATCTTCCGTTATTAAGTCAAAGTTAAATAACTGAAATTCTCTCTCTTCCGCTAATCTCTTTCATTCTGCTACATTAATTAGGAAGAAACCGTTGGGTGCCACAATTTAAACGAACGGTGTTCACTTCGCTCCGAGTAGGATATCAATTCTTTATCCGACCCACCACCCAAATTTAATCTCAATCTGAATTAATCTGAAATGATGTGAGAATAAATAAATCGAATATGATTATTCATTTTTTGATCCGTTTCAGGTCGAGTCGAGTACATATCGAGTAATATTAGTTTATTATTTTTTGTGACTCGATTAAATTCGGGTCAAAAAATCTTAACCCATATCCGACCCGACGTGTCACGGGTCGATCCTACCCGACCCATGTAAATAATTAAATATTTATTAATTATTTTTATATAATTTTAAGCAATAAAATATTAAATAATTTATAATTAATCTTAATTAGTATATATTTAAGCTTTAATTAGTATTAAATCATAAAATTACTTTAAAAAAACATAATTAATTGGGTCGGGTCGGGTTGACCCGAACCCGACCCGATCTGATTCGGATAAAAAAAAATTAAATCCATACTCGACCCATTTATTTTCAGATCATATCGAATCAGATCAAGTTCAGATCGGATCGGATCAGTAATTGAGACCCTTACCTTCCTATCATATTAGACTCGGTAGTATAACGTTAAAGAACTTATTTGTCAATAAAATAGAGAAAAAAATATGAAATGCCCTCAACATTATCCCACTAATTCCTCCACCATAACTGAAAAATGGACCATAAAAAAGTTAGATTGCATGGGACCCGCGTGTCATGGTAGTGGGGATATAGGAGGGGACAATGTTGAGAGCAATGTATCTAGAGGTGTCAATTATTTATGTGATCCGATATGATCCGAAAATAAATGGGTCGGGTATGGATTTAATTTTTTTACCTAAATCGGATTGAGCCGGTTCGGGTCAATCCAACCCGACCCGATTAATTATTATTTTTTAATTAAAGCTTAAATATACACTAATTAAAATAAATTATAAATTAATTAATAATTTATTACTTAAAATTATATAAAAATAATTAATAATTAATTAATTATTTTACATGAGCCGGGTCGGGTCGACCCGTGACCCGTCAGGTCGGATATGGATCAATATTTTTTTATCCGAATTTAATCGGAGCCGATTCAGATCGGATCAAGAAAAATAATAAAATAATGTGATCCGACCCGAACCCGACCCGATTCATTGACACTCCTAACTACAGGGGCGGAGCCACATAAACCCAGGGGGGTACAAGTGTTACCCCCTGGAAAATTAAAAACCAATAGAATAAAGAGTAATAGATCCACTAAGTCACACCCTGAAAAATTTTTGTGTTACCCTCTGGAGTCTGGACTCTGGATTGGTCTTTGATTTATTAAAAATGCATGTTGAAATTTTTTTTATACCGATAAATTAATGAGTTTTAACCCGCTAAGATATTCAATCCGATTGAGGCTACACCCTGGAAAAATTCCTGGCTCCGCCCCTGCCTAACTATATCACTGTCCATAACTAAAAATAAGAGGACTTTTATTATGTAAAATACTGGAAATTATTTGCATTATAATGCAAACTGGCAGTTTTTTTGCATCATAATGCAAAAATAATATTAGATCAGAAAATTTGTTGACTAAATGTTTGGATTATATCGGGGAGACGACGACTGGACTCAAGCTTTTGGAGCAAGAATTTTACTATTATTCTCCTTTCAAAGAAAATGGAATTTTAGACAACTAGTTCATTTCAACAAAATTTAAGATTAAAGCCAACCAGGTTTCTTTTTGTTTGTTCTTTTGCATTCTTATAACATGCCTCTTAATAATGCACCTGGACAATGCAAAACTCCCGTTAATTACTAAAATTTATAAAGTGTATCCCTAAAAATTGAATGAGTATTTGATACCATCATCAAAAATATTATGTATATAGATACTGTCATCGATACTAACTTATTCATACAAAATGAATCATTATTCATTTTAATAATTTTATTAAGTAACTTATTTTATACACTATTTTTACTATTCAATGTAAATACCACTTGATAGATGAGATTATTATTGATATTTAAGATGGGATACCTGTTCTTATTTTACTAAAAAAAATACATATTGAATGTTTATTTTTTTAATTGATTGTTCATCTTTTGAAATAATTTTATAGATACTAACGTATGTTAAATTGGTTTGGATGTTGAAAATTAATTAGATGTGCATTGATCGATGCTGACAATGGTCAACAGTGTTGAGGAAATTAAGTGATGTCTTTTTTCATGGCACAGAAAAGACGGATAGAGAAGAGATTGTAAAATGTGCGTAGAAGGAAGGATGTACCATTAGAATCAAGTTGGCTGCGCACGCCAATAGCAATGGCGGATAGAATCAGAAGAACGAAGCGCCAGAGATTGAGAACCATTCTTCTCGTGTTGACCAATATCTTCCTCTCCCCATCTAACTTCACCCAGAATGATGACTGCTTTTATAGCTCAGCTGTTTGATTAATTCAAATTAATGTTTGATTATTTTAAAAAAAAGTCTTTATGTCGATGGGTACAATAAAGTGCGCATGCATTATCACTCCTTAATTATAAGTTAAAACTGTTATTAAATCCTACCTTATTGCATTTGCATGTCAACTTCTAATTCCCAGGATGACGTGGACCCTAGCTAAGCTCTGGTAATTGGAGTCCGTATTGAATGCGATGGGAGAGCCTTCAAAATCAAATTTCAATTCCTGGATAGATAAATGACCTCTTTCTCTTTGGCTCTTTCTATGTATTTACCACGTGACCGTCCAAGAAAGTACTTTTCTATGTTCAGGTGGCCTCTTAAGGCTTTTGGTTTTGATCGCAGGGAAGGAATTAGCCCCGCATTAAGAATTATTCATTTTTTGCTTCTTAGCTGCCCCTAGTAGGCTGCAATTTATATTCACTTTAACAGTTGTCATGAAAAGAAAACAAACAAGTGCTCCCGATTGTTTCCTTTTATATATATATTATATGGAAAAACCCGCAGGCGACGACATGTCATTTTTTACTTAATTTTTTTTCTTCTTAAGTGAATGTGTTACAGTTTCTAGTTAACTAATTGTGCGGTTGTCACCGAATTCTTTTTTTATTATGTTATAAAGAGTGTATGTGTTGGAGGCTTTCATTAATGTCATTAGATAATGTGTAGTGACTGAAATATCTATATTTAATTTATGATTGAGATTGATTGATTTTATAAATGTGACGGTACAAATTTTGGTCATAATCATTTTTTTCTTCTCCATATCATTTGTTATTTTTTTACCACACATTTATAAAAGGTCTAAAAAAATGAAGTTGTATATCAAATAAATTAAATATCAATTATTACGTTTTATTGTAAAAAAAGGTGTATGTTGTCTTTTATTAAATAATAAATTAATTTATTTAAAATTTAAAAGCCTCTGTGAATGATTTAGATATAAATTATATCTAAGTAAAATATATCATTTTGTAATAAAATTAATGTTAAATATATTATTTTATAAAAAATTACATATCAAATAATTAAATATCAACTATTATTAAGTTTTATTGTAAAATAGGAAAACTACACATTAGACGACCTTATTCAAAATAGAAAATTATTATACTTTGTACATTATTTTTTTTACTAAATAATAAATTAAGTTTTATTAAAAAATTGAAGAGTCTTTGTGCTTGATTTAAACATTAGTTATATTTAAATAAAATATATTATTTAATTATAATAAAATTTATGTTAGATATAAATATTTTTAAAATTAAGAGGGTTCGTACAACAAAAAATGAGTTTTAATTAACGTATCTATTATTTGTGTAATCGTGTTCTACGGACAGTCGGGGAGGCAACACTTTTGACAAGGAGGTCAATAGTAATAAAAACCACAATTATAATGATATAATTTTTGTTATTATTATAATGATCGTAATCATCATCATAATCATTTAAAAATAAATGAAAGATAAATTTTAGAGAAAATTAATTTTATGCCACTATAAAGTTTGGATATTAGCACATTATCAGTCCAAAATTTTAAGTTTAGATTAATGTCACCTTAAATTCAATTAATTTATAACTTTGCCACACTTATACAAGTGCTGTATAATTTTAATTAAAAACTAACTGTATAGCATAATTATTTTCGTATTTCACTTTATATTCTTAATACTCCACTTTCCTCTTCTCAACTTCCCCGTACATATCCGCCAAATCTCATTTCTCCGCCAAATATTACTCCATCTTGGATTAAATTGGTTCTAATATATATATATTTTTAGAACAAAAAAGATCATACTAATAATTTTCTTGTTTGTTCAGATGATCATATATTCATATTATAATAAGGTAATTCTAGTGTACATCTAATTTTATTCATGGTACATCTCATTCTTATGATTTTCTTTTGAAAAATATTATTATGCAAAATTTAAAATCATAGATGTGTTTGTAATGGTATAGATAAAATATGTATACAATTTTAGTCAATTTAAAAGAGTTTTTAATTCTCATCATACAATTTTTAAATTTTAATAATGAAGTTTCAATGATATTGTGATAAATAATAAACTAATCTCTAAATTATTTCAAATTTAATACACATTCCATCTGAATTATTAGAAACACATTTTATAATTTTAAATTTGTTATTTAAATAATAATTTAAAAAAAATACTATATAACTTCAAATGTATCATAAAATTAAATGTATACTAGAACTACGCTACTACAATAAACGTTTCTTCTTCTTAATTTTCACATGTACAACCGTACAAGGTTCAAGGAGCTTATATATTATTATTTTTTATTTTTATTCTGTTGGGTTCTTATGTGACGCCAATTTGACTTTCAGTGTGGATCTTATGTGCATCATAGAATTTTGCATCTCTATAATTTCGGTTTTTATTTCTAGTTTACTCCAATTTATTTGAGATTAAAGAGTTTGTTGTTGTTGTTGTTGTTCCATCATAAGAAAATGTTCTTATAATGTTAACAACATTTTTTATCCGATACTTGTATTATTTAGAATCATATGTTTACTATACGACATTTATTCTGTTACTAATCCTAGAAATATAATTTTTAGATATAATTTTCCCTAAATTATTTGTTACTTGAATATATCATTTATACTGTTATTAAAGTAAAAACAAAAACATTTCAGGCTTGAGGGCACGAGGTTTTGGTTTGAATCGCAGGGAAGTCGCAGAATGCCTGGTTTTAGCCCCGCATTCATCGACCAGAACAATAAATTAGTCAAAAAATGAGGTGTGCTTGATTCTTCGACATGACTTTCATATTTGTGATTAATCAATGTCGATGTGGGTCGTAGTCTTCAGCTGGGCGCAAAGGGCGAAGGGTCATTCGTTGTTGAATCTGAAGCCCAGCTCCTAACAGACGCCCATGTTTAGCTTCACAAAGGCCTCCAGCAGGTAGCAACCCCCAAATAAGGCAGCAATCCATTCAGCCATCGACTCATTTGAGGTGGTGTGGGAACCGCCATGGTCTCGCAATAAATTGATGGGAAGAAAGGAAAATGCACTTGTTTTGAATCGGAAAACTCCAGAGAGAGACCATTTGAATCTGCTAATGTAAAAACTACTTTATATTAGATTATTGCTTCATGTTTTTTTCAATTTCTCTCGAATTATATTTTGGTCCAGTAATTGCTTGGAGTTGAACACATCTGTCATGCTATTTTCCTTTTTCGGAAGCAAGTTAACTGTTTTAGTCCGAATCAATTCAATTTACTATCCACTAAATTGATGATTTAGTTCCTTCAGTTTCAAAACATTCAAAACCCCCAGGTATTGAATCTGTTTCCCACCAGATTTTGTTAGTTCGGGCTGTTATGAGTGTTAAAAATAATAATATATTCTAGCTTTGCCACTGACACAATGCATTTCATATTCAATGCTAGCTTTTTATCAAACATGATTATTACAGACTACTAATTAAATCTTGTACTACAACTATTGCTTCTTTGGTACTGAAAACCCTGAAGAGTAAGAAGTTTACTTCATACCAAAACAATTAACCTTATTACATTCATTGTTGGACAGTTCCCTACAGAATCTACAACTGCATTGAAGTTGATGACATAAAAGAGTGCTTGTGTAAGCTGATGTGGTAGTACATCTGGAGCCACAGTACCACAACAGACACCACCAATCAAGCATACAAATTGAAGAACAAGTTTAGTCACGCAATTGGTGTGCTTCATACTGACAATTTGGATGTCAGGTGAGGAAAAGAGTACAATAGATAAATGCATCTTCGTTCCAAGTTGACCGTGCGAATTATGGCCACAAAGTAAGCTCTTATATAACTTCACTTTTGGCTTGCATTTTGTTAGACTTCCCATTCAGTTTGTGTGGCCAGATATGTTGCTTCAGCACCAGATATATGTTGCTGATAGCTAAATTAGATAACATCACATTTGTTTTCATGTTAATTATGTTATTCTCTCTTCAAATTTGTGACCAAAAAAATTACCATGTCCGTCACAAAGTGACTTATTATTCTATTAGATCAAGTATAGACAGAAACCCACAATGTTTGGAAGGTTAATATAATATATTGAATCAATGATTCCCTTATTTTTAATAATTGATTATGAAAGGTCGTGTTCTCTCCTTAATAAGTTCTGTGTTTTAAGTATCCTCTAGCTGTCAAAACGTATTTAAGGTTGTGTTCTTTTTCCTTCTAAAAAGAGAAATTTATTAATTTTTAAGTAACATAAACATTGCTAATTCCCAAGAAACCTCATTTTCTTCTTCTGTATTTTGATTGAACAATGTACCCCATCAAATATGCTCTCAGACACCTGCAGTAGAAATGAAACCCCAAAGCAATCAGAATGCCATCTTGTTGACAACACCTAAACAAAGTGAACGTTCCAAAGGCTCAAATCTGCAAATGCAGTTCTAAATTAAAATTGTTTCTCACAACAAGCAAACCATTATATCAAATATATCTTCTCTTCGGAACATGTTGTTAAGAGAGAGGGATCCGTTGGAAATGAAAGGGTGCCGAGAAAGTGGGGAAACGAAAAGATGTCCAAAGCCAATCGTATCTCTCGCATATATATGGACGTCCATATAACATAGTGCTTATACCTTAACGGGTCCATATCGGATCCGATTCTCTCTTAACGGGTTCGCCGTTTAATCGTAAAGTCGTCTATAGTTGTGTTCTCCAGGGACCAATAGCATAATTGTATTATTATGAGACTTTATATAATTCAGACCATCACTAAATCATAAAGTCATTAATACGCATTCTACACATTAAAGGTCCCACTTCTCATGACATATAATAAACCCGATACAGAATTTGATCACTTCATTATGGGTATAATTTGATAGTCCATTATATAATATATTTATTACATATAAGCCCATACATATTGTAATTAATAATAATTAATTCCAACAATCTCCCACTTGGGCTATATGTATCTGAAAAATATATATATATATACTGAATTGAGTACTCTTAACTATGCTGTCATAACCTTTTATGTCATCATCCAATTCCGTCCATCAATCATATTTATAAGGACTTTATGCAGTATTCGTCTCATAAAGCGAAACTAAACTGACATAAATCACGATATAAACATAACTGAATGACATGAATCATGAAGGGGATGTGTAGTTTGAAAATTACATGTAATGTGATCCACATGCCTATTTTCAATTTGGTCACCTTAATCAATCGAATTAGAGGTCGATTATAAGCTCGAGTGTATATAAAATCGAATAACCGAATAATCGAATAATCGCATGATACATACGAAATCACGTAATATCATATAAGAACTACCGCATGATATCCGAAAAAGTATATCATATAAAACATAAAAAAAGAAATACAAGTACAAACTCCCACTCAACCTAATAATCCTCTGTAACATATATACCCATATGAGCGACATGCTCATGAAACCGTTTGGGTATCAATCCCTTAGTCGCTGGATCTGCTAGCATGGAAGTGTACCAATATGCTCAATACTTATAAGTCCACTCGAACTCTCTCCTTCACAAAGAAGGAACTTAATGTCGATATGTTTGGATTTCGACGAGCTCCTGTTGTTGTTAGAATACAGCACTGCTGAACTATTGTCACAATATAACTTAAGTGGTAACTTAATAGTATCCACAATGCGCAGCCCTGTGACAAAGTTCCTTAGCCATATTCCATGGTTCGATGCCTCGAAACACGCAATGAATTCGGCTGCCATGGTGGAGGAGGCAATCATGGATTGCTTTGCACTCCTCCAAGAAATAGCTCCTCCAGCCAACATAAAAATATAACCGGATGTTGACTTTAAGCTATCCACACAACCCGCAAAGTCGGAATCAGTATACCCAATGACCTCAAGCTTGTCTGATCGCCGATATGTTAACATGTGATTCTTCGTTCTTTGCAAGTACCGTAGTACCCTTTTGGTCGCTTTCCGGTGATTCATACCAGATTACCGAGATAGCGACCAAGCATTCCCGTGATATACGCAATATCCGGACGCGTACACACTTGAGCATACATAAGACTTCCTATCAAGGAAGCATATGGAATCGATGCATTTCGATTTCTCGAGTTCTTTTTGGGCACCGATCAAGACTAAACTTGTCTCCTTTAGCAATGTGGGTATTTCCGGTTTACAACTTTCCATACCATATCGCTTGAGAACTTTATCGATATATGCTTGTTGTGAAAGTCCTAAAATACCCTTATTTCTATCTCTCGTGTATTTTAAGACCTAACACATACGATGCTTCGCCAAGATCTTTCATGTCAAAATGTTTGAAAAGAAATTTCTTGGTTTCATGCATCATATTTTTATCGTTATCGGCAAGCAATATGTCATCGACATATAAAACCGTAAATACAAACTTACTCCCACCGAACTTGTGATATATACATTCATCCACCAAGTTAGACTCAAATCCGAATGAGATAATTACTTGATGAAATTTGAAATACCACTGTCGAGACGCTTGTTTGAGTCCATAGATAGACTTCTTTAATTTGCAAACCATCCGTTTCGAGTCATCGATTCGTAATTCGGTGGTTGCGACATATAAATGCATTCATCAATGTCGCCATTGAGAAATGCGCCTTAACGTCCATCCGATGTAACTCAAGGTCAAAGTGTGCCACTAAAGCCATGATAATTCTAAAAGAATCTTTCGTTGACACAAAGTAGAAAGTTTCCGTAAAGTCAATACCTTCTTTCTCGTGTAAATCCCTTAGCAACTAGTCGTGCTTTATATCTTTCCACATTACCTTCGAATCTTTTTGGTCTTAAATATCCATTTGCAACCAATAGGTTTCACACCTTGAGGTAAAGGGACGATATCCCGTACGTTGTTGTCATACATTGACTTTATTTCTTCATCCATGGCTTTGGTCCATTTATGATAATTCACACTTTCTAAAGCCTCGGCGGAGAGTGACAGGATCATCCTCCATCATGCCAATGTTGAATTCATTTTCTTGAAGAAATACAATATAATCATTAGATATTGCGCTTCTTCTCTCTCTCGGTGGACCGTCTTAAAGGCACAATTTCTTGAGGTTCTTGAGGTGGTATAGGTTCCTCATCAACATCAACATTGTCTTGTTCCGGATTCTCTTCTATTTCTGGAGGTTCATTGACTATAGGTTCATTCACCACAGATGTGGGTTCAGAACCAATGAGTCTCCAGATATCCTTATTACAATTGGTACCGATGTGGGTGCCTCTCGTATAGGAGAATCATGTGATTCTTCAAAGACAATTTGATTTGTATTTCCCCTCTGAACCATAACATCCTCAAAGAACTTAACTGTATTTGTCTCAAAAAAGATTCTATTAGTGGGATCATAAAATTTGTACCCACGGACCTTTTCGCATATCCGATAAAATAGCAACTAATGTCCTTTCATCCAACTTTTTCTCTTGTGGCCTATAAGGCCGAGCTTCAGCTGGACAACCCCAAATTCTAAAATATTGGAGACTAGGTTTTCGTCAGTCCACAACTCATATGGAGTTTTGTTTGCTGCCTTAGTCGGTACCCGATTCAAAATGTATGCTGTTGTCTTAAGTGCTTCTCCCCAGAGGTTCAATGGAAGCGATGTATGAGAAATCATGCTTCGCACCATCTCCATTAATGTTCGATTGCGTCTTTCAGCTACACCGTTCATTGTCGGTGAACCCGCATTGTATCTCGTGGTACAATCCCATTATCCTCCAAGAATTTAGCAAAAGGCCCTGGACGTTGCTCTCCCGAGCCGTCAGAGCGACCGTAATATTCACCACCACGATCTGATCTGACGCCTTTAATCCTTTTGTTGAGTTGTAACTCGACTTCAGACTTGAAGGATTTAAATGTGTCCAAAGCTTGAGCCTTTTCTTTAATTAAATATATATAGCCATATCTAGAATAATCGTCAATGAAACTGATAAAATATACATGACCATTCCTAGTTGCTGTAGGGAATGGTCCGCATATATCCGTATGTATCACTCAAGAACATTCGTCATACGATTGGTGTATACTTACGCATGCTTGTTTGTTTGCCCTTAGCACATTCAATGCACGGACCAAGGTCCGACATATCCAAGGGTCGTGAGATTTCACTTTGAACAAGACGTGTAATTCTCTCGTTGAGAAATATGACCTAAACGCTTGTGCCAAAGTGCAAATTGAACTCGATGTGTTAATTTTTGTCTAACATTTCGAGTTTCATTATTCAAGGTCTCATTATAGGAAGCAATAGTATCTAAAGCATAAAGATTATCCATAATGGACAGAAAACCAGAAGCAACCATATTGGAGTGTCGATACAAACTAAATTTTCCATCTCCAAATGAACAAGAAAAACCTAATTTGTCCAATGCGGAAATAGAAATTAAGTTCCGTCTAAAAGACAGCACAACAAAAGTATCATACAAATCCAAATATAAACCAGAGTTTTCATAAGTAATCTAAAATGCCCTATGGCTTCAACTTCTGCCTTATTGCCATCGCCTACATAGATGTATCTTTCACCATCTCTTGGCCTACGGTAATTTCGGCAACCCTGCATAGACACAGATATGTGAGTTGTTGCACCCGAATCTATCCACCATGTGTCTATTGAAACCGAAATCGAATTAACTTCTTCACAAACAAGAGAAAAATTACCTTTCTTTGCACGCCATGCGTGATAATTGGTACAATTTTTCTTCATGTGCCCTTCGATCCACAAAAGAAACACCCTTTCTTTTCCTTATCCGCTCTGTCTTGATAACCGGTTTCTTGTCCTTAGTGGGTTTCTTCGCGAACTTGTAGTCGCAGATCGAATTGATTTTACGTTTCGTTTCCCTTTTCCTTTAGATGTGGAAGCAATGTTTGCACTCTCGCTCTTGTCCGTCTTCAAACGCTCTTCCTCCCGAACACAAGTGCGAGATGAGCTCATTGACCGTCCATGATTCCTTCGACGAGCTTGTAGCTCACCTTGAAGCGCCCAAAAGAAGTGGGAAGAGAGTTGAGAGACAAATAGACCAACATATCTTCCGATATGTCCGGTTTATGAGCCTTCAATTTTGAAGCGGTATTCATCATTTCAAGAATGTGCTCCCGACATTACTTCGCCATTGTACTTCATTGTGCGAGTTTGTTTAACGAATGTCTATTTCAGCCTTCTCATTCCTAACAAACCTCTGCTCAAGTTCCTTAAGATAGTCTAAGGCCAGAGTGGAATCAGAAACAGGTCCCCTAAAACTTTCAGGAATGGTCCTTTGCATGACCTTAAGACACAAGCGATTTGACCTCATCCACCGTGTATGCGCATTCTGAACATTGTCAGGACTGTCTGCAGCAGGTACAGGTGGTTTAGCCTGCTGTAACGCTATATCTAGATCAAGACACCCAAGAATAATCTCTAAGGTATCTTTCCATTCCTTGTAATTAGAACCCGTCAGCATCGGAATGCTATTGATGCCGGCAGTAAGATCAGTAATTTTTGCTGAAAAATACATGCAATATAACGAATCAAATGTCTGAATTATAATATTAAATCAAAATAAGGCATATACCATCAACTAAGTATCCTCAAATAATAAGTGTTCTTTGGAATCAATTATTATTCTAAGATAATTAGGCGTAATAATTATATATAACGGTCCATTTGATGTCAATTAGTCAACTTTCCTTTGGGTCAATCAACTAATCACACCTATAACTTATTGACCATTACCTATATATTACTACAATCTGTTTACATATAATAAGTGATTGTTGTCTTTCCTTTGGGATAGTCCAAAAATCAAATATTATATGTATATCGTCCGTATACAAGTCTTGAAAAATAATTAACGCCAATATAAGAGCTTACTTTGGTAAGATAATAATTTTGTTAATTATTTCAAAAAATGTATTTTATCTGAAGCCTTCATAATGATTTAACATTATCCAAATAAATTTCTCAAATATGTTGGCTTAACCTAACAGTTCCCTAAAGAATCTACAACTACATTGAAGTTGATGACATAAAAGAGTGCTTGTGTAAGCTGATGTGGTAGTACATCTGGAGCTACACTACCACAACAGACGCCACCAATCAAGCTTACAAGTGGAAGAACAAGTTTAGTCATGCAATTGGTGTGCTTTGTACTGGCAATTTGGATGTCAGGTGAGAAATTAAGTACAATAGATAAATGCATCTTGGTTCCAAGTTGACCGTGCGCTGCGAATTTATGGCCAAAAAGTAAGCTCTTATATAATTTTACTTTTGGCTTCTATTATTATTCTATTGATTTCTCTCTGTGTGCTTGCATTTTGTTAGACTTCCCATTCAGTTTGTGTTTCCAGATATGTTGCTTCAGCACCAGATATATGTTGTTGATAGGCTAAATTAGATAACATCACATATGTTTTCATGTTAAATCTGTTATTATCTCTTCAAGTTTGTTAAAAAAATTTACCATGTCCGTCACAAAGTGACTTATTATTCTAAGATCAAGTATGATTGAATCAATGATTCCCTTATTTTAAAGAGAAACCCGCAATGTTTGGAAGGCTAATATACCATAATTACAAAGATTGTGAGATATAATTGAGAATGGCTCACCAAATATGTTATTCAGCAAGTCCAATAATTGGGATTATGAAAGGTTGTGTTCTCTTCTTAATAAGTTCTGTGTTTTAAGTATCCTCTAGCTGTCAAAGCGTATTTAAGGTCATATTCTTTTTCCATCTAAAAGAGAAATCAATTAATTTTATAGTAACATAAACGTTGCTAATTTCCAAAGAAACCTCATTTTCTTCTTCTGTATTTTGTGTGAACAATGTACCCCCATCAAATTGTTGGAAATAAATGAATTTCTAGTTTGAAGAGGAAGAGAGATACAAATATATCAAACACTCAATTCCAATTGCTAATTTCCAATTACAATCTTTACATTACATAACCGGCCTCCTATTTATAAAGGAGAAAGTCGGTATAGAGCAAAAGCAAATTTCTATTTTTCTTCTAACTAAAAGTCGGTAAAGTAATTTTTAACATCTACAACTAAGCTAATTGAAATTACATCTAAGTTACAACTAAGATTGTATTAATTGCAAGCATCCAACTTTAGACAAAACGTTTGACTTCAAACTTCCTTTTTCACACAAGTGCCGACATCCACTCTAATTTAATTTTAATTATTATTTTTTATTTGAGTTTATTTAACACAAATATGCTCTCAGATGTTTGAAGTAGAAATGAAACCCAAAAGAAATCAGAAAGCCAACTTGTTGACAACACCTTTCAAAGGCTAAAATCCGCAAATGCAGTTTTAAATTAAAATTGTTTCTCACAACAAGCAAATCATTATATCAAATATATTGCAGCAACTCCCACAATGACAGCACACAATTGGCAACGTTCCAAAGGCTCATATCCGCTAATGCAGTTTTAATTAAAATTGTTTCTCACAACAAGCAAACCATTATATCAAATATATTGTAGCAACTCCCACAATGACAGCGCACAATTGACAAAATTAAGTGGCATGTAAAATTATCTCACACTCGGGCCAATCATTGGCATGTCACTACTGTATACCATCTCAATTTCACTATTCTGACTTACGTCATTTGGTAAATTATCTGCACTTTTATTATGTATTTCTTCCATTGACATCTCCAAATCCTGGCTCTCCTTGAGCTCAGTCACTACTGTACTCATTGTGGGCCTCTTAGAAGAGGTGTGCTCGGTGCACTTGCATGCTAGCTCCACGACCTTCCAAACTGAGTTTACATCATATTTTTCCTGTATTTTGGGATCCACTATGCTTTCAATATCTCCACCAGAAAGCTTGTGACGCACCCATTGTACCAAGTTACCTCCTATGCCTGTGACAATAGGGGCCCGGCCCGTGATGATTTCTAGCAGAACAACTCCAAAACTAAAAACATCACTTTTTGCACTTAGCTGGTTTGATACATAGTACCTAAAGACACAAACATATAGTTTATTTACTATGTAAGAGAACATTCAAAATCACCTACATAACTATCAGAGTAACCCAGCTGTCTCAACGTCCAAATAGTAAATTATGAGATTTACTATACAAAAAGAACTCTTACTCGGGGTCCAAATAACCCATGGTGCCTACTATTCTTGTTGAAACATGGCTGGCCAAATCATTGTCAAAAACTCGAGAAAGTCCAAAATCCGCTATCTTTGCCTCAAACTTTGCATTTAAAAGAATATTACTGCTCTTGACATCTCTATGGATCAGTGGTGGACTGCAAGCCTCATGCAAATACTCCAGTCCTTCATTTTTCATTTGTTTTGATTTGATTTAGTTAGCACAGTATAATATCACTAATCTCATGATGTTCTATGCATAACCATAATATGCATTTGTACTTGGCATGGTCTTCTCATCTGTCTAGATGTTTTGAAATTGAGGGATGATTTTTTTGAGCAAAAATAAGGGGAATGCTGCTTATGCAGATTACATCAATTTCTATTTTGAGCTAACAAATTTGAATGCTTATTCGAGAGCTACACATAAGCTTTTATGTCTGATTCATTTAGAGGAATGGAGCAAAATTAGGAGAATACATTATTGTAAATTGTTATAAATGATAAAAGGATCTCCAGTAACCTAGTGCAGATTCATATGCAATTTGAAGTCGTTGCTTCCATGAAAGAGGCGTTGCATTATCTGGAATTGTTGATTTTGAAATGTTATATACATAATGATATTTCAGTTCCTACTAAGAAATTGAAGACCCAAAAGCAAGAGTAGCATTATCACCTTTGAGCTTATCATGTAGATTTCCTTCCTGCATATACTCATATACAAGTGCCATGCAACCATTATCAGTGCAATAGCCCATTAATGAGACCAAATTTTTGTGATGAACTCTTGCCAAATTTTCAGCCTGAAATAATGTACTAATTATTATCAAAAGAGGCTTTCCAGAAGCAGAAGTCTACTAGTATTGTATAGTCATACAACTCTATATATAGATAGAATGTAATAATAGCATGTGTGGTGATTACCTCAGCCAGAAACTCCCGAACTCCCTGTGTGGATGATTGAGAGAGCATCTTCACTGCAACTTGGAGTTCATTTTCCAAATGGCCCAAATAGACACTTCCGTATCCTCCAGTGCCGATATTATTTTTGAAGTTATTTGTAATTTCCTTGAGATCATCATAGCTGAACTTACAATTCTCAAACTTCGGAAGAATTTGTTGTGCTCCTTTGGAATATGTTCTCCAAATAAGGTTTTCTGCCCGATCATTATTTCTGGCTACAATTAATTGTTTAAATGCATGTATCAAATGAAGTCAGATATCTACATTGAGGTGTCAAATTAGCAAAAAAAAAATGTGCAAAACATGAGTTCTTTATTTGTGCAAACATATCTATGTTGATATGTGGATGAGCTTCCTGGTCTTGATAAACATATACCACGCTTGCTGGTATTTTGTAATAACTCATTTCTTTTTTGTTTCTCAACACTCAATACTTAAAATAGGAAGACTGATATTGTAATACAGGATAGAAGACTTGTGTTGATTTCGACTACCAAGTATTTTATTTTATTTTTTCTGAAGTAGCAGGCAAACAACCTACTATAATATTTCATTAGTAAGGCAATTTTATATTTCAGGCTTTAGTTTTGTGATTCTGCTCTGACATTTGAAATGCTCGAAGGGAGTTTTTCTTAATATGGTGCACATTAATCAAACATATTATCTGTAGTTATAAATATTGAGAGTTTTTCGCTCAATTTTTTATTTTTTTGAAGTAGTGGCAAGGCCAGCTAATTTTATTAATCGAAGTAAATGTTTTTACAATAGCTTCCAGCCAAGTGGCTTTGAGCTATAGAATATGTTACACTACACCATATCTACAGCTAAGATCACATGTAGATAGCCTGTAACTGAGAGCTGTAATTTTATTACTAAAAGGTAAGAAAATCAGAGAACATAGACCTGACTTACGTTTTTCTCTTCTCAGCACCAGGGCTACTGTAATTGCAACTGCAATTACCAAAAGTGGTACCGCCACTGCAATTGCTATGATAGTAACTTTGTTTTTAGAAGTGGGAGACGACGAAGGGGATGGAATGTCTCCAAACCTAGCAGCCAACATATTAAAAGATTATCAGGTACCAAGTCAATTACATGGTTATCATCAGGATATCCAAGCCAGATTTACTCATGCATGCTTTGGGCGTGACAGAAATTATGATGAATCAGTTCTGCTTAAGTATATTATGTTCAATAATTAATTAATGCCTGTAAGAGCAGTTGTCTGATTATATATGTAATTATATGTGTTTCATGCTACAAACTATAAAATCATGAATTATTTTCCCAAAAAAAAAAGAAACCGATTATAACTTTATAAATTTTTGGACATTAATTCTATTCTACAGCATTGGAGAAAGCCAAATACTGATGAATAAACAATAATATTACCTGTACTCCATATATCCACTTTGTCGTTTACTCTCGAGCTCAGTAGGAAGGATGGTGGAAATATGAGGGTTTCCCCTTATATCCCTGAAATGTCGGAAAAAAAGTGAAAAACTGTGACGAGATGCATCAAGTAAGAATGAAATTAAGTGGATATTAAAAGCTACTAGAAAACATACAGCAATTTCAGAGATGTTAAACTGTTTAGAGAATTCGGTAGAGATCCAGACAGGTTATTGTTTGACAAGTACCTGAAAAATAATACATAATGTTAAGTGAGTGAATATTAATAAAAAAGTGAAACCAGTAAGAACCAAAGGTTGTTAAGAAGAAGTTTAAAAAACAGATATCAAAGTAAAAAATTCAAAACAATCAAGAGGATATTCAAACAAGTATTCATCTTGTAAGGTTCTTGATAATATGTTGAAGGTGCTTACAGGTACTGGAGAGCAGTTAGATTTCCAATGGAGTCGCATAATGAACCAGTCAAAAGGCTAGATGATAGGTTTCTGAAAAAAATAAAATAAACATATAGTTTAATTGTTTGGGATAATTCGCTGGTTCTCATCCCAAACAAAAATGAAGAGATATTAATTAGTCTCACAAGCTTGTGATCCTTGTAACATTTAAGGGTCAGTGCTGCAATCGATACCAGTCCATTTAAACTGTACTGGGAAACAAGGATCACCGGTCCATCCTTTTTGAATCTTATGATAGTCCTTGACGCTATTAATGGCGACAACTGCATGTAAAAGAATGGTCATCTCAAAAGTTGAAAGTAACCCTGATCAAGGAGGGCATCATGTAATATCATCAACATCTTTCAAATGAACTACGTAAGTAAAGTTGACTTTCACTTTCATTTTCAATATATTCTCTCGTGGGAAAAGGAAAAGAGAGCTGTCACGTGTATGCTGAGGGCTCAAATTGTTTCAATTACGTTGTCAAGTGCATGTGGTTTAATTTAGGACTGATTATATATAATTTCATTTTTGGTATTTGACAGATGAAAAAAGTATACCATCATTGGGTAGAGTAGAAATATCGACACTTGCAACAGTATACAGCTCAAATGCATTCAACAGGGGTGGAAGAGTCGAATTCGAAGTGGCTACCAGTGTTACATTATAATTACCAAAACCTGAGTCCGAATATCTGACCCAATCATAATTATAGGGATGTGTGGACGGAGTAATCGGTTTGCCAAATAAGTAATAGTCGTTGACATATATATTGAACTCCCGTCGGCCAGTAGTTGACGGTGTTTGGATCTCATAGAAGTAGAAAAGGAAACAATATTTGGTGGATGGGTCAGTACTCCCGTAGAAGCTCAAGGGTTTCTGGATACTTGAAGTGGTGGCGGCAGTCTGCAACACGACAGGGGGGACACCATAGTCAGGATCGGAAATGTCAAATTTAGAGCTGTTTGAGATATATGTTGACCATGCACTATTCAAGGTGCTGTTCAACCACCACCGGTCAAAGCTATCATCAGGGTACCTATTTTTCACAATAAATTCATCGAGAAATTAATGAAAGACGGTCATGAGTAACAAATGACTTGGTGTTTGTTTGGAAAATCAAGGAATAGTTTTGAAAGTATGATAATTTTGGAAGATTGATAGAATAGTGTATTTTTGGAAAAGTGATGTTTTTTACTATTCGGAAGAACAAAAATATCATTTGATAATTGTTAATCAGAATAGTTAAATTATGAATAATTATGATGCTAACAATGACGATGATGATGATAATAATAATAGAAATAATAATGATGATAATATAATATTATAGTTACAATTATAATAATAATAATCATCATAATCATATTTATAATAAATAATTATAATCACAATAATCATAATCATGATAATAATAATCATAGTTGTAATCATAATAATATAATAAAAAATTATAATAATAATCATAATATAATAATAATTATAATATAATATAATAATATAATATAATATAAAAAATAAAATAATAGTAATATATTCGTAATCATAATAATAAAATTATAATTATAATCATAATAAGAGTTGGGCTATGGTGCTATGCATAGCATGGATCGCCCCCGTGTTATGGATCGATTCTCCGTTCTCAAATTTCAAATAGTTGATCCGAACCATACAAAATAATTTTCATATAAATATCTCTATGTAGACTAAATTTTATATTTTTTTAATTTTTGTTACTATTTTTTAAGATAGTAAGAAAATCACTTGATTTAGTTATTATGAGCCATTCAAAAGAGATAATTTTCTAACTATTTTAAAAAATAGTAAAAAATTTTTAAAAAATATGAAATTTAGTCTACTTTGAGATATTCATACAAAAATTATTTTGTACGGTTAGATCGATCATTTACACCATATTAATGAAGAACCAATCCATAGCACGGAGGCGATCCGTGCTATGCATAGCACCATAGCGCAACTCATCATAATAATATAATATAATAATAATAAATAATCATAATAATATAATATAATAATAATAAATAATCATAATAATATAATAATAATAATTATATTAATATAAAAATAATATAATCTTATTTATAATCATAATGTAATAATATAATAATAATAATAATTATTATAATAATATAATAATAATAATAAATAAATCATCATCATAATATTAATATATTAATAAATCATAATAATAATAATAATGTAATAATAAATCATAATCATAATATAATAATATAATATAATTAAATAATAATCGTTATTCCGACGAGAGCTAATCTGATATACCACCTATAACTTGATATACTGGATTAACACTTTTTCACACTCTTTTACTTAGTTTAAAATTCGTTTGCCAACTTAATTCGTCGAAATAGCTATTTTATTTTAATTTTTTGCTATTCCATTGAGCAGTGCCAAACAAATTCTTAATAACTTAAATGATAGTTAATTTGAATGATTTTCAGAAAATTATGAGTTTAAGTCTCCATAAGCATAAAATAAAATTTATGAGTTAGAATCATTTTTCTCTCTCAAAAAGAAAATCATGAGTTATAATCACGCTGTAACTTTTTTTTCTACTTTTCTAGCTCTGACGTACTTTACGATATGTTCCTAAAAAGTAGATTTCAAAACCTTAAACATTCATTTTTTTTTTCCATTTACTTTTCTAGCCGAAATGAAAGAACAAGGATCACTTCCTCAAAATACCCACAAGTCATTGAGACCATAATACAAATCCATCAATAACCTTGTCGAATTTGTTTTATTCTATAAGCGGTGATGAAAGGGGTAAGAGGGCTGTTGAATTGGTTATGTACTTAGAGTTGAGTTGTGATAAAAGATTAAATATATCTTTGCATACTGACCTAGTTACGAAACTGCTTCCTCCCAAATTATTCCTTCTCACCAGAATCAATGATGTCGATGAATTCACATAAGCATACATGCCTGTATTGAATTGCCTCAAATGTAATGAAGAGATAAAAGGAGTGCCCTGACTTTTATTTAATAGACAAACTTGAACGAAGTCGGCAGCAGCGGTGAAGATAATTTCAGGAAAGGATTCTGAAGTCGCATTAACTGTATGCCAAAAGTTGACCCCTAGATAAATATCAAAAATAGGAGGCTTGTCTTTGCCATCATAGTTTCCATAATAGAATGTTGCCCTCATAAGATAATTCAACCCAACTGTCAGGGGTCTAATGAAGTAGCAGTTCCGAGTTCCATAGGGAAAGTATCTAACAGTAAGATATTCTCTGAGGTATGTGTCACCATACTGTGCGATGATGGAGGAAGAGATGTTAGAGCTGACACCTGTGTCAATAAAATTCTCATCGGATACATATGTTAAGCCATTAGAGCTGTCGTCATAGCTTGAGGCTCCGGAAAGTCCACAGTCAATGCTCAAAAAACCTGTAAAAATGTAAAATCACTATAAATTTTGAAGTGCCATACAGCACCTAGCTAGTTAATGTTGAAAGATAAACTTAATTTTAGTATTAAAGTTAAATAAATTAGAAAATAAAAGAAGATTTTTTGGCTTCAGCACTTTGGTAGAATTTTAAGACTAATTAATGACAGCATTTGAATGAACAAATGGACGTAGAATTTAGTATGTGACATATGGATGGAAATCTCTTGAAGTCTAGTTTTCAATGGTTCAAATTCCAAGTCGTTTGGAGTTTCCTACAGAGAGTTATGGCGATTTTAGTGAAATGGTGTCAGCTGAAAGGGTACTGTTTAGAATTATGTTTTTATTATGAATTTTAAGAGTCATGTCTAAGGCTATAAATAGACTTGTATTATGTTGTAAGCAAGTAAAAGAGAAGAGAAAAGTATAAGAGAAATAGAAAATATAGTTTGAATAGAAAGAAATTTCAGAATTGTTCTCTCTTCCCTCCACCGAGATATATCTAATTATAACAAATTGGTATCAGAGCCGATGGCAAATTCTGGGAGAATGTCGGTGGGAGGTATGCCATTGCCACGATTGACGAAAGCCAACTACAATAACTGGAGCATCCAAATGCGAACACTACTCGGGGCCCAAGATGAATGGGAAGTAGTCGAAGTCGGTTTTGAAGAGCCAGTTGCAGACACAGTTCAGACGGCGAATCAGGTAAAGGCGTTGAAATAAACGCGAATGAAGGACAAGACAGCATTATACATGTTGTTCTAAGCGGTCGACGAGTCAGATTTTGAAAAGATAGCAAGCGCGACAACTGTCAATGAAGCATAGGATACGTTGCAAAAAGTCTTCAAGGGGGGCCGACCGAGTAAAGCAAGTAAGACTCCAAACTCTACGCGGTGAGTTGGAGGGTATGAAGATGAAGGAGTCAGAAGGTGTATCCGACTACATCACGCGTGTGCAAACCGTGGTAAATCAGTTCAAGTGCAACGGTGAAACTCTAAAGGACTCGAGGGTCGTGGAGAAAATTCTGCGGTCGCTAATCGAAAATTTCGAGAATGTTATGTGCGCCATCGAAGAGTCAAAGGACTTGGAGGAGCTAACTATCGACGATCTCGCTGGGTCGCTAGAGGCACATGAGCAACGCAAGAAGAAGAATAACGAGTTACTCGAGGAAGCGCTGCAAACCAAGGTGTCTATCAAAGATGAAAATATACTCTATATTCAAAATGTTCGTGGTAGAGGGCACGGCCGTGGAGGTCGTAGTTTTGGTCACGGTGAAGGTCGTGGACGTGAAAACAGTTATGAAGAAAAGGATGAGTCGAACCAACAGAATTGACATGGTCAAGGACGTGATCGTGGGAGAGGCGGCATGTCAAGTCATTCAAATGTTGAGTGCTACAACTGTGGCAAGCATGGGCACTATGCAAAACAGTGCAAATCAAATGTCGAGTGCTATAATTGCGATAAATATGGACACTATGCAAATGAGTGCTATTCCGAGAAAAAGGTAGAAGAAAACGCGAATCTAGTCGCAGAAGAGGAGACAAAAGAAGATGGTGTTCTCATGATGACCTATAAAAATACCATTCCCGACAGCGACACATTGTGGTATCTCGATACAAGCGTTAGTAATCACATGTGCAGACACAAACATTTATTTGCAGAGATGCAAGAGATAGAAGATGGGCATGTGTCATTTGGAGACGCATCGAAGGTTCGAGTGAAGGGCCGAGATAAAATTTGTTTTTCTCAAAAGGATAGTAAAGAAGGATCGATTGAGGATGTTTATCATGTTCCTGATTTGAAGAGTAATATACTTAGCATGGGGCAACTATTGGAGAAGGGATATTCGGTTTTCATAAAAGATCGGATGTTACATTTGAAGGATAAGAAAGACCGGTTGGTTGCATGTGTAGAGATGGCCAAGAATCGAATGTTCAAACTGAACTTAAGAAATGTGCGAGAAAGGTGTTTGCATGTCAACATGGAGAAAATTGAGCAAGTTTTCCAGTTTGGTGGATGAATGGAGGGGAAAAGTAGAGGAACAGGAGATCCGACTTGAGGAGGTGCATGAATCAGAGAAGTGCAAGACGAAATCTCTTGCCTCAGCCATTCAACGACTAGAGGAGAAGGAGCAGCTGTTAGAGAAGTTGCATCAAGTAGAGTTGCAAGTAAAAACGGCAAGTAAGGCAATGAAAGAGGCAAGAACAAAGACTTTGCAATTGAAGGAGAGATTGTTGGACAAGGAAAATGAGTTACAGAGTATAACACAAAAGAATGATGAGCTACGGGCCTATCAGTCAAAGGCTGAAGAAAAGATAGTTGAGTTGAGTTCTCAGCTCAAGGAGGTGGTGACTGTAGAGAAAATCCGAGAAATGCCTGAGAAAACAAATCCCGTGTTAGATGTAGAAATTGAGAAGCCAAAAGTGGAGGAAGAAGAGTCTCTTCATAGGTGAAAAGAGAAAGAATCAAATAATAATGTCAAACAAGAAGGGGAGAATGGAGATGTAAAGGAAGAAGTGGTGGAGAGTAAAATGGCAGGGAATGAGTCTCAACATGAGGAAAATGATGCAAAAGATGTGAAGGTGAATTTGAAATCTGGTAATGGTAATCAGATTGACAATGGATCAGGTTTGAGTGACACGGGTAAAAAGAAGAACTTGATGAGTAAGAACAAATCACCTTTGAAGAAAAACAAGATGAAAGAGTGTAATTCAGTAGCAATACCGATGGAACTCGGTACAAAATTCTCTAAGTTTGAAGGAGGAGATCGTACGGATGCAAGAAAGAAAAGAATTAAGTTTATGGGGGAGTTTTGTTGAAAGATAAACTTAATTTTAGTATTAAAGTTAAATAAATTAGGAAATAAATGGAGACTCTTTGGCTTCAGCACTTTGGCAGAATTTTAAGGCTGATTAATGATAGCATTTGAAGGCGCAAATGGACGTGGAGACTCTTGAAGTCTAGTTTTCAATGGTTCAAATTCCAAATCTAAGGCTATAAATAGACTTGTATTCTGTTGTAAGCAAGTAAGAGAGAAGAGAAAAGTGTAAGAGAAATAGAAGATATAGTTTGAATAGAAAGAAATTTCAGAATTGTTCTCTCTTCCCTCCACCGAGATATATCTAATTATAACAGTTAACAAGTTAATGTTGTTACACTTTTTAATTATGCTGATTGCTAGCTAAATTTTGGTTTTTGATGTCTTTCGGTTTCAAGGGATCATCGTGCAATCTACAGGTGGCAAAATTCGATCTAAACTAACAAATTTATTTGACCCGTCCGAACCTGATATGATTCGAAATTAAATGACACAACACTAAGATAATCTAATGTCCGACCCGACTTGATACAACTTAAAATAAAAAATAACCCAACATTAGAAGATCTAATATCCGAACCGATCTGAAATCTGAATTGATCCGGTATTAAATGACCTGATATCTAATCTGATACGACTCAAAACATGAAATGATTTGACATTGAGTATCATGATATCCAACCCAACCCAACTAAAAAGTAACTAAGATTTTTATAAGATAAATTATTCTTGCACATGATTAGAGGTGGCAATCGGGCGGGTTGGGTTTGGGTTCGGGTTCGAGTTCGGGTCGGACGGTCAGGTCAGTCTGACCTCCGAGAAAATTGAGTCGAATTCAGATCAGGTCGGGTTCGGATCGGATCGGGTCAGTTTAACTTTTAAAAAAAAATAAATCGGATCGGGTTCGAATCTAAATGGATCGGATCGGGTTCTTCCACCTCTACACATCATAATTTATACATTATATTTGTACACAATATTAAGTATAAATAGTTATATATATATATATTTAGAACTTTAATTAAATATTATTTTTTAAAAAGTATTTATATTTAATAATATTTGTACAAA
Source organism: Schoenoplectus tabernaemontani (assembly GCA_037127355.1). NCBI lineage: Eukaryota > Viridiplantae > Streptophyta > Magnoliopsida > Poales > Cyperaceae > Schoenoplectus > Schoenoplectus tabernaemontani. The sequence goes on along the minus strand of CM073745.1, from coordinate 1,835,305 downwards.
TAATGTGCAAATGAGGTGCAATTATCACAACTTTTATAAAATTTTATATTATACTTCAAATTATGTTTAGATTGTAAAAAAAGATGATATTTTAAATTGATATTTAATTATTAAAATGATGCAGAATAAGATAATTATGTATAAATTTTTTTATTTGAGATATACATATTGCTTAATTGTTAAAAAAGTATACTATTTATATTTGAAGAAAATATTATATAATGAAAAAATATTTATATGATTTAGATTTGATTAAATTTTTTAGGTGATTTATATATTTTATATATTTTTATATATTTTTTTAAGATTTAAAACTACTTTAATAGATCACTCATTATTTTAAACTTAAAAGTGATACATAGAGACGTAATTTAACTCGTAGATAAAACTTCTATATATAAAAAATATGAACTTAAATTTTTCTTATGATAGTCATTATCTCATTGATTATTTTTGTGAATATTCTCTTCTTTATATATATATATATAGAGAGAGAGAGTTTGTCTATTGTGCTTCCAGTAACACTTCGGTCGAAACGCTATCAGTCCAAATTTTAATTTTTCACGCTCAAAATTTTAATTTAAGTAGCTCAATAAAATATTTATATAATAATCTTATAGAATACTAATTTTTATTGTGTTTGGAGTTAGTTTACTATACTTAATGATTTTTGAAAGATAACCCTAAAATAATAGAAAAATAATAAAATTTGTATGTAAAAAATGTATACTTTCTAAAAATCATTAAGTATAGTAAACTAAATTCAAACACGATAAAAATTAATATTCTACAAGATTATGATATTAAGATTTTATTGAGCTACTTAAATTGAAATTTCAAGCGTGAAAAATTAAAATTTGGACTGGTAGCGTTTTTGCGGAAGCACTACTGGAAGCACAATAGACAAACTCTATATATAGTTGGGCTATGGTGCTATGCATAGCACGAATCGCCACCATGCTATGAATCAGTTCTTTGTTTTCAAAGTGTAGATGGTCGATCAAACAGTACAAAATGATTTTCGTATGAATATCTCGACGTAGACCAAATTTTATATTTTTTTTGTTTTTTTTTACTATTTTTTAAGATAGTTAAAAAATTGTCTCTTTTGAATGGCTCATAATAAATAAATCAAGTGATTTTATAACTATCTTAAAAAATAGTAAAAAAATTAAAAAAAATATAAAATTTAGTCTACATCGAGATATTCATATAAAAATCATTTTGTATTGTTTGGATTTATCATTTACACTTTGACAATGAATAATCGATCCATAGCACGAAGATGATCTGTGCTATACATAGCACCATAGCCCAATTCTCTCTCTCTCTCTCTATATATATATATATAGAGAAAGAGAGAGATTAAAGATATTGTGAGATTAAGCTCACGGAGGCTTTCTGTGAGATTAACTCAATAAATATAACAAATCATCTCCAAATTTTAATTTATCATGCTCATTAAATTCTTTATATGAAAATCTTGTGGGATGCAAAAATTTAGAGCGTTTTGAGTTTTTTAAGTTATGATTTTTAATTTTTAAAAATGAGCTCTAAAAAAAATAATAATATATTCAATCTTTCAACATTATTTTTAAAAATTAAAAATGATGACTTAAAAAACTCAAAACGCTCCAATTTTTTGCATCTCACAAGATTTTCATATAAAGAATTTAATGAGCATGATAAATTAAAATTTGAATATAATTTGATATACTTTTTTGAGTTAAACTCACGGAAGGCCTTAAGCTTGTATCTTTACTTTCTCTCTCTCTATATATATATATCAATTTGAGTTCTTGATCTTTTGAATATATCATTGCATATATAATTTAGCAATTAGATGTGATGTAGTTTTTTTAGAAAAAATATGAATTTACTACAATAAATATTATCAATGATGTTATATGAGCAAATATATAAATATCATAGTTGGCATAAATTACTACATAAATCTGATCCGACTCGATAAACTCATCCAATCCGATCTAGTCCGATACAACTTGGAAATCAAAATGACTAGACATTAGATGATATGATGCTGATTCGACATTAGATAATCCGATACCTGACACGACACAACTTGATACGATCTGAAATCCAAAACGACCCGATACTAACTGATTCGATATTTGACCTGATCAGACCTATGATCTAACAATTTTGATAAATTAATTTGACCTGACCCGAATTCCAACCTGCCGAAACCGCACTATTGCCACCTCCAGTGCATCCTTGTCAAGATCCTGTTCGAGGTCTCCTTATACGGCAAGGCCAATACGATAATTAATTAATAAAGATTGAGGATTTCTTGAAATGATTTGGCCTTGTAACAGATTCGGATTCATAATGTTACGGTTTTATGTGAAAATGTGAATTTATTACTGATATTATCTAAATTTCATTATTAAAGGTGATATTTAATAACTATTTTTTTAATAAAGATCGTTACTGAATATTATCTTCAATAACAATTGTTATAAACCTTTTATAATTATATCATCACTAATGGTTATAAAACCGTTATTGATCTTTTATAAATATCGTTATTAATGTTGTTTTTTGTGGTAGGGAATGGAGTATGGATTTTAAGGGGGGGGGGGGGGGAATCTGTTCTTGAATTCAGGATGTGTATATTTAATAAGTATTAAACGCGAATTGCGTTTTACGCAATGTACTGCACCAAGAATTTTTTTTTTGTGTGTATTTTAGTTGGGTTGGTTTTTGATAACTACATGAAGTATTAATTTGTTTATCTACCAGTAATTAAGTAAAGGGAATAGAACGGGATTGGAGCTGTAATTGTTTATATAAAAGGAAACTGGTGGGAGATCATCAGTTCTAAAGAAAGAACTTGAACAATGAAAACTATATTGTTTTATAATATTAATTAACAGAGATACACCATGATAAGACCAACGGAGCGCACACTTGAATTGCCCGCATAAATTAATGCACAAGTATAGGAACGATGCATTTGCATCTGGGAGGCAGGCTTACCATGAGAATTCTGTGAAAAGAAGAAAAAGCCTTACCATGAATATCAAGCTGCTGGCTATGGACTAGTGTGGCAATTGCCAGTAGTATTAGCAGAAGATAAAATAAGCACCGTTGAACCATTCTTCTTAAGGTGACCTTGATGCTCTGTTTCTCCTCTTGAACTTTACCAAATACCAATACAGAATACGTATATTTAAATTGTAGTGCAACTGGAACAGGAAAGAATGAATGAGTCAAAGACGTGAGTGCAACTGGGACAGAAGAAAATGACTGTGAATGCAACTGGAACAGGAAAAAATGGATGAGTCGAGACATGTGAGTGCAACTGGAACAGGAAAGAATGAATTAAGAGTCAAGACCTGTGCTCCCTCCGCTTGACATGTAGCGTCTGGTCGTTGGTCCTGCTTCTGGAGAACGTGCTCCCCCGGAGACTAATTAAAGCCAACATGTCCACTATAATATAGGGTAATTTCCAAAAGCAGGATTTTCAAAGTCAAGATGTATAAAGCCGCCGGTCAATCCCAAGTGGGTTGAAAGAAAAGATGGTTCTCCTCTACTGGCACTGGTAAAAGAAAAGGACGTGCGACTTCTGTAGAAATATAAATAAAACATTGGTTTTTTGGTTTATGGGCCTCAGACATTAATCATCACTGGCCCATAATGGTACTGAGAGCTCCCAATTTTTGGTCACCTCATCAATACCGTTTTTTCTTTTTCCGTTAGTTACCGTTGGTACCATATTGGTATCACTCATATAAATAGCACAACAGTGTGCATGTAAATAAGTAGTATCAGCTGTATTATCAGAAGAAAAGAGATAATAAAGATTTCTCTGTTTCATCATTTAATTTTCCTAAAAATCTACATGGTATCAGAGCAGGGCATATAGCTCGGTCTCAATTCCGCAACAAGAATCAGTCAGCAAGTCAAGAAGTCTACCCTGCCATCAGTGAGGAGACCAGCTATAGAAGCTGTTTCTTCAACACAAAGAGGCAAGAGAAGAGACTAAGAGCAAGATTAACTAGATTCAAATCAAGATTCACAAATCGATACAGATCAGCAATCCACTGGTAAATTCACCAGTAAAAGTACTAAAGAAACCGTAATCGAATCGAACCGATATCGGCAAGAATACCAGAAAATAAAATCAGACAAAAACCAATATCTGTTCATTACCAGGATCTGTCCATTACCATAAAATACCCTGACAGAAGAGCAGAATGTCTCAGCAAAATGAGAAAATCACCCACATCACACTAAATGGCACAAATTATTTACCATGGATGCATACAGCCTCAATTGGCCTTGGAGGCGAGATCAAAACTTGAATATGTCACGGGGGAATTGCAAAGATGCACTATCAATCCAAACTTTCCCACAAGACAAGAAAAAAGGCCTTAAAGGAGTGGAGAGCGAGATATTAGTCACAAATTGGCTACTCAACAGTATGGAACCAGCAATCGCTGACATCTGCATGTGTGCAGGGTCGGCTCAGGCAGTGTGGGAAAAGCTCGAAAAAAGATATGGCCAGAAAAATAATTATGCGAGAATCTTTCAACTGCAAACCGAAATCCATCAAGCAAAGCAACAACCAGGTCAATCAATCACAGAACTTCTCAACTACATAGAAAAAAGGCGAGATGAAATTCGATTGTATCGACCAAATACCACTGACCTTGAGGAATTGCAAAGGCGAAATGAGCAAGATGAGATCTTTCAATTTCTTGTCAGTCTTGACTCAAGTTATGAAGCATTGAAATCCCAAATCCTTCTCTGTGAGACTCTTCCCACCTTCGATAAAATCGCAAACATGGTTCAAAGAGAGGAATCAAGAAGGTCTGTGATGAACACGCAACCACATGAACCAGAGGAGACCAAGGCCTTTGCCATCCGACACCCAAAACCTAACCCTAATCTCAGCACAGCGAATCGGGGACACCTAACAGTCCTTCTCAAGTGTGAACATTGCAAACGAGAGGGGCACAAGGAAGAAGACTGCTGGTTTCTCCACCCGGAACTCAGGCCGAGGGGGAGAGGCAGGGGTGGTGGCGTTAACTTCAAGAATTTCAGGCGACAGGGGGAGCTGCGAGAAGAGCGAAAAGAGAAAAGAATTTTAGGTGCGAAATGTGAGAAGACAGAGGCGAGTCGGGTTCACTCCAACCCAGCACCGAGCCAGAGTCAAATAGGGCAGCCGCCGCAGCCCTCTCATCTCTCTCAGGATCAGATGTGGCAAATGATGCAACAACTCACCATGCTGCTCAATCAAAATTCTTCAAAAAATTCTAGTATTGCTGCCAATTTTACTTCTAATTTCTCACAAAAAAATTGGATCTTTGATTCAGGTGCAACGGACCATATCACAGGAAATAAAAATCTATTAAAAAATTTTACAAATTGGAATACTAATCAATTTGTAACCGTTGCAAATGGTGAAAAAATGAGAATTATTGGTAGCGGTTCAATTGATCTTTTTTCAAGAAATATCCCAAATGTCTTGTATGTGCAAAATTGCCCCACAAACTTGTTATCCATTAGTAAAATTGCGCAACAATTGAATTATGAAAATATTTTTTCATCAAAAAGCGTAATTTTTCAGGAATGGAAAATGAAGAATGTCATTGGTGAAGGATTTCTAAAAAATAGACTCTACTATATAAATGAAGAAAAATGCAATTTTTTGGCAACTAGAGAAGAAGAATTGAGCACCCTTTGGCATAGGAGAACCGGTCATCCGTCTGATAAAATATTGAAATGTATTTTTGATTTTAAAAATATTAATTGTAAAAGATGTGAGGTATGCAATTTAGGAAAGCACACCAAATTACCTTTCCCTTTATCTAAGTGTAAAAGCAAGAAACCTTTTGAATTAATTCACTCAGATGTTTGGGGACCGACCCCATTAGACTCATTTAATGGTTATAAATATTTTGTTATTTTTATAGATGATTTTTCAAGAATCACTTGGTTATATTTACTTAAGAATAAGAGTGAAGTTTTTTCACAATTTGTTGAGTTTTGTAATTTTGTGGAAAATCAATTTGATACAAAAATTAAAACTTTTAGATCCGATAATACTTGATGCGGAATTTGTCAACCGTAATTTCTTAGAATTTTTTAAACAAAGAGGAATTTTACATCAAACCACTTGTGTTTATACCCCCGAACAAAACGGGGTGTCGGAACGGAAAAATAGACATTTATTAGAAGTTACTAGAGTACTACTATTTCAAAATAACGTTCCAAAGATTTTTTTGGTCGGATGCCGTTCTCACCGCAACATATCTAATTAATAGATTGCCAAGTGCAAAATTAAATTTTAAGAGTCCACTAGAAATTCTTTACCAAGGAAAAATCAATATTGGGCATTTAAAAATATTCGGATGTACGTGCTACGTACATAAGAACAAACAAGATAAATTGGATTATACTTCAATCAAGGCAATTTTCTTGGGGTACTCGTCTCAAAAAAAGGGTACAAATGTTACGATCCCATCAACAACAAATTCTATATTTCCAGACACGTAACATTTCAAGAAAATGAGCCATACTATAAAATTGGAAAAATGGTCAAGGGTCAAGAGAAACAAAATATTTTTTCATTTCCACATTATCCATCTTCAATTGGTGAAGAAACACCAATCAATGTTGAAGAAGAAAATGAAAATGAAGATGGAAATGAGAATGAAGTGGAAATTGAAAATGAAGAAGAAGAAGAAATCATAGAGGAGGCACCGTTGCGAAGGTCAACTCGCGTCTCACAACCTCCCACAAAGATGAGAGATTATATCACCTACAAGGTAAGATATCCTATTGAAAATTTTATCTCTTATGAAAATATCACAAAAGAATATAAGGCTTATTTGGCTTCAATTGAAAATAATGAACCAAAATCTTTTAGAGAAGCAATAAGCCAACCAGTTGGGTATAAGGCAATGAGAGAAGAATTAGATGCCTTGGAGAAAAATGAAACTTGGGAAATCGTAATTTTACCAAATGGAAAAAAACCCGTAGGGTGTAAATGGGTCTATAAAATCAAGTACAAGAATGATGGTAGTATAGATAGACACAAAGCTAGGCTGGTAGCTAAAGGTTATACCCAAACGTATGGTATAGATTATCAAGAAACCTTTGCACCGGTGGCCAAAATGAGTACCATTAGAATTTTACTTTCCATAGCGGTAAATCAAAATTGGACTTTACATCAAATGGATGTAAAAAATGCATTTCTCCAAGGAACTCTAGAAGAAGAGATATATATGACCATACCACCCGGTCATAGAAAAGAAATGGATTCTAATTTTGTTTGTAGGTTAAAGAAATCAATTTACGGACTAAAGCAATCTCCACGGGCATGGTATGGAAAATTGAGCTCTCATTTACTTTTTTGTAATTTTAAAATTAGTAATGCCGATCATTCTTTATTTTTAAAGAATATTGATGATGCTATAATCGTAGTTTTGGTATATGTGGATGATATAATAATTACCGGAAATAATTTGGACGAAATTAGGAGAGTCAAGGCAAAACTAAGAGAAGTTTTTGACATCAAAGACTTGGGACTTTTAAAATATTTTTTAGGAATAGAAATAGCACATTCACCAAAAGGACTTTTTATATCACAAAGAAAATATATTTTAGATTTGTTAAAGGAAATCGGAAAAATAGGGTGCAAGTCAATTTCAACCCCAATGGATAGCAAGGTTAAATTAAATGCCGAGGATGGTGAACCTTTAAAGGACATAAGCCAATTTCAAAGGTTGATAGGAAAATTAATTTATCTTACCGTAACGAGACCGGACATTTCATTCTCGATAAGCCAAATTAGCCAATTCATGCATTCACCTAGAACACAGCACTTGGAAGCCATAAATCGTGTTCTAAGGTACTTAAAAGGTACTCCCGGGAAGGGAATTTGGATGAAAAATAATAATTCTAATGAAATATGTGGCTATTCTGATGCAGATTGGGCTGGAAGCTTTGATCGAAAATCAACTACCGGTTTTTGCACATTTGTAGGCGGAAACTTAGTCACATGGAAGATCAAGAAGCAAAATGTCGTGGCTCGATCAAGCGCCGAGGCGGAATATCGAGCCATGGCATTAACGGCAAGTGAGTTGATATGGATCAAATAACTCCTTGCGGATCTCGGAATAAAAAATCAAGAACCTATGAAAATGTGTTGTGACAATCAAGCCGCACGCCACATTGCATCTAATCCGGTGTTTCACGAAAGAACGAAGCATATTGAAGTGGATTGTCATTTCATACGCGAGAAGTTACAATCAAAAGAAATAGAAACACCATTCGTTCGTAGCAAGGATCAACTTGCGGATATTTTCACTAAAGGACTCGAGCCGCGAATGTTTGAGAACAATACGTACAAGTTAGGGATGATAAATATATACACCCCTAACTTGAAGGGGAGTGTAGAAATATAAATCAAACATTAGTTTTTTGGTTTATGGGCCTCAGACATTAATCATCACTGGCCCATAATGGCACTGAGAGCTCCCAATTTCTTGTCACCTCATCAATACCGTTTTTTCTTTTTCCGTTAGTTACCGTTGGTACCATATTGGTATCACTCATATAAATAGCACAACAGTGTGCATGTAAATAAGTAGTATCAGAAGAAAAGAGATAATAAAGATTTCTCTGTTTCATCATTTAATTTTCCCAAAAATCTACAACTTCTTACATCAATGGGTTAACCGTGAAAGCGGGGGTCGACGAAGCGGAAGCGAGAATGTCAGCTTGAGTAACAAAAATATTGGTGAGAATCTAATGTTCCGAAAACTTAAGAGTTCCTCCGTAAGATTCGTCCACGGAGAGTGAGTCAGAGCCTAAGATCAAGCCAAAATGTGTAGTCGATGGATATAATATATATATAATTTTTTTTTCGAGTAAGGTCAATCAATAACAAAACAAATTACTTTAATATATCAAATATCAATTTCAATGATTTTTGCTACTATAACATTCCCAACCACGATTCTTCTTCTCCCCATTCTTCAATTTCTCTATTAAAAAAAAATAGTGGGTTCCATCATTTCTATGGTTATCTCTCAAACGGTGAGGTCCTCTCTATTGACCGGAGTTTTTTTTCATTTAATCAAAGAATTTTATGAACTTGTATAGTTTATATTTTTTGGCTCTACCTATTAATTAGAAAGTAATAGTCCTTTTCACACTAAGAGTTATTCATACAGTAACGATATTTAATTAGAAAAGTTAGCTAGGTAGCTGACCCTATGAGTCTGTTCTGAACATCCTTCCTATAATGTAATGTTATTTTCTCCGCTTAATGGATAACCTTTTACTACCAATGGAGAATTGATTCTTTTTTCAAATCGAGAACCTACGGGAGGCAGCAGTGAGGAATTTTTCGCAATGGGCAAAAGCCTGACGAAGCAATGCCGCGTGGAGGAGGAAGGCCCGCGGATCAAATTGAGTTCAGATTAAGTTATATTATTTTATTATTTTTTTATTCGATTAAATTTGAGTTAAAATTTTTTAATCCATATCTAATCTGATGGGTCATGAGTCGACCCGACTCATGTAAATAATTAAATATTTATTAATTATTTTTATATAATTTTAAATAATAAAATATTAATTAATTTATGATTAATTTTAATTTGTGTATATTTAAGTTTTAATTAATACTAAATCACAAAATTACTTCAAAAAACATTATTAATCGGGTCTGGTTGATCCGATCCGATTCGAGTTAAAAAAATTAAACTCATACCTGATCCATTTATTTTCAAATCATATTGGATCGGATTGAATTCGGATCGAATCAAATTAATGTGTCGGGTTAAATAAATAATTGACACCCCATGCTACATATGTAGCGTGGATACAAAAACGGGTGACTGATACCACACGGCACGTATGGTATTTTAAAAATTAAAATAGAACGACACCCCTAGGACACGGTAAAATATTCTAGTACAAAGTACGAATATAAATAATAATTTTAAAAATTGTTTTGTTTAGAAATTGCTTTGTCTATTTTTGTTAAATCATTAACCTACTTAAAAGTCAACATCGCCCTTCAGTCTTCACATATGAATTACATCTGAATTAGATACTGACATTAAATACATATTTTTGTATTTTGACTAAAATGTGTTACAACTCCTAGAAAATAATAAAAAAAAAACGCATGTATACTAATCAAGTTTGGAGTTTAAATTTCGTTTAAACTGTCAAAACAGTTTGAGATATTTAGACATTAAGTATTTATGAAAAAAAAAAAACAGATTTAATAGATTATTTGTGTTTAACGCTTTTAACAAAATTGTCATTAAAATCTGTTAAAATTTGTGTTTTAGAGGCATTTATACTTCATTAAAATATATTGTTGAATTTCAAATAATTTATGATATTTTAAGATAATTGCTGATGGTATTTATCAAAACTCAAGTTTACACAAATTTGGAAAAAGACTAGTTTGGTAAATAATAACTTTTCTATAAATTCACACAAGAACCGACTTAAAATAAGTAGTGAGAGAATGCAAAAATTAAGTCGAATGCTAGATGTAAATGTAATGAAAAATATACTATGAAAATTCAATCAAATATTAATTGTCAAAAAGAACAATTGATGTAAAACAAACTATCACAACCTTCAATAAAAAAAAAGCAACTTTGCAGAAAATATAGAATAAGAAGTACAAAAGTATTAAGTGCAGAATTTTAGAGAAAACAACATATGTTAACAGAGTTCGGTTATAAAAATCTATATCTTTGAGTCCCCACTAATAGTTATTGCTTTGTTACTTAAAAATTATTTTACAATTAAAAGTTTTAGTTTTTTCATAAAAATAAGTGTAAGAAGACTAAAACACTCTAAAAAATAAAGTACAATAATGAGCACTTAAGTCTCAAAAAAAATTAGTCAGAACCTAAAAAAAATTGAGTCAAAACTCAAACATTAAAGCTAAACAATGCTCAGAAAAAATTATAAGAAATCTATTGAATTTGACTAATACAAATTTTTTTTTTTTGTGTTTGTAAGAAAATAATGTATGAGTTCTTTGATAGCTATGGAATGAGTGCTTAGATTGCTTAGAATTGCAAAATTTTGATCAACTTGGGCAATACTAAAGCAACACCTTAAATATAGCTCATAATAGAGATCAATTTGAGTTTTTGCACAATTAACGTTATAATGATTTTTGATTCTTGATTACTGATCTTGATCTTAACAAGAATATCGCTTATTAGATTTCATACATCGTTACAATAGTTCAAAATGACTTGGATGAACTGTTATAATGTTTGTAGGAAACGTTGAACACTTCACCAAAGCGTTGCGATGTTTTGATAAAGTTTGATTATTGACTAAAATTCTAACAAGATTGTTTTTCTACAAAAATGTTATAATGCTTCAATGAAGCATACAATAGTTCAAACTATTGAACGTTTCATGAAATGTTGTACAACTGTCTACTTTATTAACTTTGGAATCTCTGCCTTCGAAAAATTTAAAAAGAAATTTAGTATATCAAGGTGAAGCGTTATAACGGTTTAAAAACCATTATAATGGTTTCTTATAGCAACGATATTTTTCCTTGTAATTTTATAATTGAGATTTTAATTTATATCTTTACATATTTGATTTTATATCTTCACTTGACTTCTTCGAGCTGTCTTCAGCATCACCATATTGATCATTTTGAAAAGTTTTCATAGGATCCTACAAATAACTCAATAGAAATTTATTAAATTTAAGTATGTTTTATAAAATAATAAAATAAAAAAATATTAAGTGTAACAATCTCAACCTTTTTATTATTTTGTAAATCTAAATGCATGAAAGTTAGAGTATCAATTTTTTTTTTCTCTTTTTGAAAAATAAACACAAAAAAGCATATATGTAGCAAATAAACCCCCCTAATTAATGCTCTCCCTCAATTCATGTATCTTTTGCATAAAAATATAACAATATTAATATGCAAATATGTCAAATAAGATATAGCAATTAAAAAATGAACAAGACATTATCATAACAACTAATAATTGAAATTAAACATACATACAAACATAGTCATAAAGTAAACATAACATAACATAGTTTCAACGCATAACTTTCATCTCACAAAATAATGAGGTCAAAATAAAAAATAAGAGAAATAAATGAAATCCTAAAAAAACATTCAACATCATTCATGGTCATCGGCTTGAACTCGAGTCTCATCCTCTCTCTCCATCTTCCACCTTATCTTCTTGCACCCGTTGATCGGTAACATCCATATCCACATTGTTAGGTTCCAAATCAAATCATCCATATTATCCGTGTTATCCACCTAATTTTCATACCTATTTACCCAATTGATTTGAAGGATGTGTTAGCAATCCTTCAAATGTGTATATAGTAATTTGGAAATTGGAGATCTCGAGGTGGATATTAGCAAACTCATCACTAACTCGTTGTTCAAATGTCACCCTAGCTTGCATCTCTTGTTGATTCAATGCTTGTTGGTTCACATGGAGATGATACATGGATTGTGCAAGATATTCAAAATAATCTTATATGTTCCTAGCTTGAGGTGGTGCCGTGTAAGGGTCAAAGGTAGTGGAATATGTTGGGTCATAAGAAAATATTGGCATATATATTTGTGGGTGCGGTTGTGAAGAGATACCAGCATCCATGGTTGGTTAGGCTTGGGTTAATGGATTGACATCCGGATCAATATATTGCTTAACTTTTACATTAGGATGTTTTATTTATATATTTATGAGGTGTTAAAAATTTAGGGTCTAAGTCGGAAGATCATTTAACACATCCTTAACCCATTTAATGTTGGATAACTCATGGAAAAGATTCATGCATGCAATCCAATTTTATTGAGGAATATTACGGTGGTGTAAACAAATGATTCGAGTTATAAAGTTTTCATATGGCAAACTCATATTTTTGACTTGAAATGCATGTCTCATATGATTTATAATGATGTAGGAGATACAAAATTGTCTATCCATGGAGAGAAAATATTTCAAGTAATAGATCAAATTCATCTCTATATTGGTTTTAAGTTTCACCTTGAGAGTTGAAATGTTGTTAATGAAATAAAACCTATCTATGGACAACCAATAGAGATGTAGTATAAATATCATCATCACCTACTTGTCCGGGTACAAATCATTTCTTATATTCCCTAATAGTGTCATCCGCTTGTTCGGACCATTTTCTATAGGCATACACTTCTCAAGTGTGTCTAATCATTAGGCCCTTTGTGGTATGGTAACAAGGAGTGGTAGACCATAAATTAACGTAGTGGAATCTCATGGTTCATCAATAAAATGCATGTTGGCATATAACACTTGTGTTAGAGGGATATGTGTCGGATTATCATATTTTATCAATTTTTTCCATGACCAATATCCAATATCCCCTTCAATTTAAGTGTCTTCCCACTCAGATATCATACCATTCTCACTTTCATAATAAAAATAACAATCCGGTAATTTTTTATTTAAAATTATTGTTATACATGCTATGAAAAGTCGCATCGTGGTAATAATAAGTGTTGAAGTGGTCATTCGATGTATTTGACTTGAAGGCTATGGGATTTAGGTGAAACCATCCTCCCGGTGTAATCACCACATCGATGTTTCATGCTTGATAGTTGATCATCATTGTTTGATGAACAATTGGTGCCTGCAGTTGTGCGATCATGGCATGCGTAACGCGTTGAGATGATTGTTGAGCCGGTTCTTGAGTTGTTGAGTTAGTTGGTGATTGAGGAGGTTGAGTAGAGACATGGCTCGGGTTTTGTGCTGGGGGGGGGGGGGGTTCTCTTGAGGTGGTTATTTTTAGCGAAGAAGATTTGGATCAGAGGAGTACCCAATTCCCGAGTAATAGTAGAGACCTTCTATAGTATTAGATATACACTTGGGGTGTTTTCGTTTGACTTTCTCTTCTTTCTATGAAATGGATTAACTGATTTTGGCGGCATAGAGATTAACAGGATGAGCATCAAGTTGAACTAGAAAAAACCAATAATTAGTGAAACATGTAAAACTGAATCTTTGAGATCATTATTGCACTATTGTTGTTATATATTATTGATATTTTGCAGTAGTGTAAATTATAATATGCAAAGTTTTTATCATCCACAAAGATTTATATGAAACAACTTCCCGTAGCTATGTATTCAGCTTCACAGGTCGAGAAAACCATTGAAGTTTATTTGCTGTTAGACCATAACATTGATGATCCCCAAGGAATTGATATGTCCAATTAGTACTCGTTCGTTCTATTAAGTCTATCACCGATAAAATTCACATTGGTATAACCAATGAGAACAAAATCGATTTGTCTACTATATCATAATTCAAGATTAAGAGTATCTTAAATATATCTTAATATTCTTCTAAATATAATTAAGTGAAACTCCTTGAGATTAAATTGGTACCGGACACATAAACAAATAGAAAATATAATATCCAGTCTAAGGTGATGCATATAGTGAGAAATCGAATACACCAAATGTCTTCAAAAGTGGTATCAATCAAATGAGAAGAACGAGACTAGTATTTTTACGATATAAAAATAAATCAATCCATCGCCATTTGAGCATAGATGTTTGTTTCTTCGGCATAAAGAGTAAAAATAAAAAAAATGGCGTTGAGTTGGGTAAAGAGAAGGCTCCCCTCCGTGAAAAAATGGGTGAAGCTGTGGATAAAGAAATTAATTAACTATTTTTTTTTATTGAATTTGTGGACCCCACAAACCTTAAGCAACGAGGAAAAAATTATACCACCTCAACCGGCTCCTTAACTTAAGGTGCCGTAAATTCACTCTATTCCTTTTTATATAGCATAGATTTTTCTGTATTTGGCTCCTAAAACGAAGTATAAAGGTATTATTCTCTGGTTATTCCCTTAACAAATATGGGCTGTAAGCATTAATGATGTATTAAATGACTCATCTGAACTGTCTTGAAAGATCTAAATGGTTGTATATTAAGTTTTAACAAATTACATTTGATAGAAATATATATAATTTTCGTACTACATTTAGATTTTTTTTATCACGTTTGACCTACATAATATGCGACATCCAATTAAATTTCATAAAATGATTGTCTGCTTTGCACCATAGTATCATACTGAATAGTCAAAAAGTTAGTAGAACAATACAATGTTAAATTAGGAGAAGAGGCAAATTGATTTATTTTAATGGAGGGGAGGATGAGATTCTATTGGAATAACAATTGCACATACGAGTTCTCTTTTCGCCTGTCTTAGAAACGATGGGCCGGCCCTAGAAAACCTGGGCTTACGATTGCTTCACCTGTCCTCTAAGTCACGTTGAGATTCGAGCGTTGAGAATCGATCCTCACCTTACCTCGACAGCTCGACTCAACCCCAAGCCCCCGACCCCTCTCCGCCTCCCCCCCCCCCCCCCCCACAAAAGTCGATCAAATCTTTGCTTCTCTTGCTCTCTTTCTCAATTCTCATCTCCTCTTTGACTTGGGAGTTGGGATTGTTATGCTTAACACATACACAACCCTCTTTCGTTTTGAAGCCTCCCAATTCGCTAGCACCAGGGAGATCCGCTGATGAACGGCGAGTTACACCTCTTCTCTCTTCTCCCCGCCGCTCTTCTACTCCGTGCATACTAATTATGATCCTCACTCTGAGGTAACAACCTATTTATATATTAGATTATTGTTTATCTTTCTCCGTTTTTGTGAACCTTTCTCTGATTAAATTTGATGTAGTAGTTGCTTCAATCACCTCTGTCATGTGCTCTTACTATTTTTGAAATGCAAGTTCATTGCCTCAATTCGAATTGCTCCAATTTACTGTCCACTTAACTGATGAATTAAGCCTTCGGCTACATCATAGTAAAGAATCTCTAATTGATTTAATCTATTCTCTCTAACAACCCCTGGTAGTTTGGATTGTTATCAGTGTCTCTAGCTTTGCTTCCGATAGTTAAAATTTCATTTATTAAAGTCTGATGTAAGTTGCAAATTTTTCAATAAAGCACCTGAAGGGTGCAATGGATTTTCTATTCAAGGCTAGTTTTTTCTTTTTTGAAATTATAACATGATTGTTACAGGCCACTTAACCTTCAACTATAATTATTGCTTCTTTGGTACTGGATGAACTACAAGGATTTATCCCCACAAAGTTAGCTCCTATTATTGTAGCCTTACTTTCGGTTTTTCTTATTTTATTAATTTCTCTTGTGTGCTTGAATTTTGTTAAGACTTTCTAATCAATTGTGTTGCTGATGTGCGAAACTAGGCAGCATCACATATTGCTTTTATGTTGATCTATATACTATATTAGTATTTATTCATATTTGGTGGCCATAGAATACTACAGCCGCTGCGAAGTGACTTGTTAGTCTAGGATCAAGTATGGTGAAATCAGTTATTCCCTTATTTGAGAGAGAGCCATAGTATCTGAAGGATTAATATATGAGAATTGTATCTATACCAAAGATTGTGAGATATAATTGAGAATGGCTACACCAAATGTGCTATTGTGCAAACTATTGATTGAACCACCAGTTCTTAGGTCCGTTGTCTCTGCTTTTTTTTTTTTCAAGTTAGCAAGTCCAGTAAGTTGAATAAGGAAAAGTTGTGTTCTCTTTTTGGAAATAATGTTGTGCGCCAAGTCTCCTATAGCTGTCAAGGCCTGGTAGTGTCGTGTTTTTTCCTTCCAAATAAAATTGAAACTTGCAAGTAACATAAGCATTGCTGATTCCGAATATAATCTCTGTTCTTTTTTGCTTCTGTGTTTCAATTGAACTGAGCACTTCACTATTCAGAACAAAGAATGAAATGTACCAAATCAAGTGTGCTATCAAAAATGTTATGCAGTAAATCAGAAAGCCAACTTCTTGACAACACCAAAACAAAACACACTTTCAAGGGGCTCAAACCCTCAAATCCAATCATTTATTCAAATTATTCCTCGCGACGAGCAAAACAATTATATTTAAATTGCAACAACTCCCACCAACGGCAGGAGACACAGTTGCTGAAATTACCTCACATTGGGGCCTATCATTTGCATGCCACCCATATATGCCATCTCAATATTACTATTCTGACTTACATCAGTTGGTGATTTATCTGTTCTTTGGGTACGTATTTCTTCTGTTGACATTTCCAAATCCAGGCTTTCCTTCAACTCAATCACTACTGCACTCATTGTAGGCCTTCTAGAAGAGATGGGTTTGGTGCACTTGCATGCTAGTTCCGCCACCTTCCAAACTGAGTTTATGTCATACTGGTCTTGTATTCTGGGGTCTACTATGCTTTCAATATCTCCTCCAGAGAGCTTGCGATGCACCCATTGTACCAAGTTACCTCCTTCTATGGCCGTAACAGTAGGGGGCCGACCTGTGATGATTTCTAGCAGAACAACTCCAAAACTATAAACATCGCTTCTGGCACTTAGCTGATTTGATGAATAGTACCTAAAGACACGCAGTAGTTAATTAATTACTATGTAAGAGAACATTCAATATCACCTATAAAGCTGTCCGAGAAAGAAATTTGTACTTCATTGTGGTCAACAAAGCTGAACAGAATTACTGGACCCTCCCTCCCATGAAACAAATGAACAATCGCATGTACAACAAGATCATTTCTGAACAGCTTTTGGAAATATTAGCAAACATCAAAAGTACGATTAAAGTTTTCCATTTAGTATTGTAAGTACAGTGCATTGATTGTGATAGAAACTGATGAGAAGTCTTGTACAATGTACATTATGTTTGATAAATTATCGAAAAAAACATAGAAGTATTTAGTTTTATTGGAAGCTATATTCAATAATGAAAATGTCAACAATTTTTTTTGTATAATTTCAGAATAGCTATTCACTTTCTATATATATATATATAGAGAGAGAGGGAGTTTGGCTACGGTGTTACGCGTAACACAGATGGCTCGTGTGCTACGGACCATTTCTTCGTCTTCAATGTTTAAATGGTCGATCCAACTGGCCAAAATATTTTTCATATGAAAATTTAGTTGGAGACCTAATTTTCTATTTTTTAGGATTTTTTTTACTATTTTTTAAGGTAGCTAGAAAATGATTCCTTTTGAATGGCTCATAATAATTAAATCAAGTGATTTTCTAGCTATCTTAAAAAATAGTAAAAAAAATGCTAAAAAAATATAAATTTGGTTCCCAACTAGATTTTCATATGAAAAATATTTTGACCGCTCGAATCAACCATTTGAACTTTGAAGATGGAGAAACAGTCCATAGCACACAGGTCATCCGTGCTAACTGTAGCACCGTAGCCAAACTCTATACAGTATAACAATGTTAACTTGATTTTACTAAGTAATCATGAGAGTAACATATAATAAATTGAGACTGTAAATGGTGAAGATTTACTTACTCAGGGTCCAAATAACCAATTGTGCCTACTATTCTTGTTGAAACATGGCTGACCGAATCATTGTCAAAAGCCCGAGAAAGTCCAAAATCAGAAATCTTTGCCTCAAAATTTGCATTTAAGAGAATGTTACTGGTCTTGACATCTCTATGGATTAGTGGTGGATTGCAAGCCTTGTGCAAATACTCCAATCCTTCATTTGTTTTGATTTGTATTAGTTAGTGCACAGAATTTCAGTAAACTCATGATGCCTTACACTTAGTCGTATAATGCATACATTTGTACTTGGCACAGTCCTCTCGTCTCTTTAGACGTTTTAAGAGGATAAGATTCAGGGATAAATGTTTTGTGCAACGTTGTCTATGCAGACTTACACCAAATACTATTCTGAGTGAGATAAAATTGAGTTCTTTTTTTTCCCAATAAGGGGCAAACTCAATAGTTATGTTGTTTCATTTAAACAAATGGAGCAAAATTAGGAGATAAATTCATAAATTTGTTGTTTCATTTGGATGAATGGAGCAAAATTAGGAGAATAAATAATTGTTATAAATTATAGTAGATGATAAAAGGAGTTCCTGTAACCTTGTGCTGATTCATATGCAATTAGAAGTCGTTGCTTCCATGAAAGAGGTTCTTCCTTATCTGTAATTGATGATTTTAAAATGTTACAGTACCTACTTATTGATATCTCGCTGTGTTCAATTTTGATAAAAGGACACAATAGAAAGGTTTAGTTTAATCACCTTTGAGCTTATCTTGCAGATTTCCTCCTGCATATACTCGTACACAAGCGCCATGCAATTTTTATCAGTGCAATAGCCTATTAGTGAGACCAAATTTTTGTGATGAACTCTCGCCAAATTTTCTGCCTACAAATTTGTACTAAAGTTATTATCATAATAGTCATTACAAGTATCATATGAATAGCTCTGTACATGTAGATAAACCCAACCCTCTAGTACATTTTGCAAGAGTTAGATGGGAAAGCAGTTATAATGTGTTATTGGCTACTGCTAATAGATCTCAATTTAGATACTTGGCATTAATTGCTTATTTGTAAGATGTCTTGCCAGTGATAGTCTCTTGATATTTTGGTATTAGGTGCTTGGGGCTGATATTTAGATGCTGGTATTAGATGTTCAGATTCTGGAATAGTTGGTTGGGATAGTTTTACACTGGTACCATTTGGTATGGAGTGAGCAGTTTACTTGGTGGGCTATCGTCTGATTTTAGGTTAACTTCCATTGGTTCTTAGAATTTATTTTTTATTTTTTATTTTTGTTGTTAATTGTAATTTCCTACAAATAAATGGGAGATGGTGAAATGATATTCACTTTTTTTCAAAAAAAATAAAATAAAAAAAGATGAGGAGGAGTTGTGGTGAAATGGTGATTACCTCAGCTAGAAACTCCCTAATCCCCTGTCCAGATGATTGAGAGAGCATCTTCACTGCAACTTGGAATCCATTTTCCAAGTAGCCCAAATAGACACTTCCGTATCCTCCAGTGCCAATATTAATCTTGAAGTCATTTGTGATTCTCTGGAGATCACTGTAGCTGAATTTATGGTTCAATATTCTCGGAATAATTTGTTCTGCTTCTTTGGAATGTGGTTTCCCAACAGGGATTTCTGCTTGGGGAATACTTGGATGAATATTGGCATGAACATTTGGTACAGGGCGTGGCTCATGACTTTCAGTTTGGTTTGGTTCAATTGGTAATTTATCTGAACATATCAAATAAAATCAGAATTATCTCATATTAAAAAAGAATGTCTAGAGAGTACTTGTTACTTAGGGTTTTATATAAACATATCTAGACTAATATATAAACAAGCATTCTGATCTTCATCAATATATGATATTTGAACGACTATTTCTGTTGTCTCGTAACATTCAACAATGAAGACAGAAAATATCAAAAAATATATATACTGCAAAACAGAATGAGTTGTGCCGGTAAGTGGTAACTGGTTTCGACTAACTATCATTTTCTTTTGATTTTTTTTCCTGATAAAATTGAAAATTGCTTCGTCCTCTCCCATTTCGTTTTAGGAGAGTATTTTAATTTGGGATGTAAGCCAGGTAAATGTTTCAGTCTTTAATATTGCTCCCACATTCAAATGCTCGACGGTAGTTTGTGGCTGCAGGTTGCGCTCATAAACCAAATTTATATATCTTCTGTAGTTAGAAGAGCAGAGAAATATATCGACTTACATTTCCTTTTTTTCAACCAGAAAATTATTGCAATGGCAAATGCAATAATCAAAAGCGCGACCCCCACCGCAATTGCTATTATAATAACTTTATTCTTATGAGGCGACGCAGCAGGGGGTGGAATCATGTCTCCAGTCCTACCAAGCCAGCACATTAAAGTTCAATAAAGTACCATATATAGGAACTGCATATAGTCATTCAATTGCATTATTATTACCGGGGCGAAAAGCCAGATTTTACTTTCATGCATTGAGTCACATAAAATATTCATAAATCAGTTTTGCTTCATTTATGTTCAACCAAGCCTGCGCTTCATTTATGTTCAACCAAGCATGCTCCCAAGAGCAATCCACAATTAACAATCATGTATTTCATACTATAAGGCTACAAGCCACAAGCCACAAGCCACAAGACCATAGACTATTTTCTCTCAAAAAAGAAATCATAAACTAATAATATTCAAAGACATTTAAAGCATCAAAGAAAAGGCAAGCATAACCGATGAATAAACAAAAGATTACCTATATTCCAAAAATCCACTTTTTCGTTTACTCTCAAGTTCAGGAGGAAGGATGGTGGAAATATAAGGGTTTCCTCTTATATCCCTGAAAGTCAGCAAAAGTGACAAACTACGATAAAATGCATCAAGTAAGAATTCAAGTATATATTAAATGATACTTGAAAACTTACAGCAACTTCAGAGATGTTAAACTGTCTAGAGAACTAGGTAGAGATCCAGACAAATTGTTGTTTGACAAGTACCTGAAAAAAAAATAACATGCAAGTGTTAAGTGAATTAAAATATAAAAATGGAAGTATGAAGCCGGTTACTTGGTCGGTTGGTGATATGAGATGTTATGATTAAGATTTAGAACGAAACAAAATAAAGATATGAAGGCAATTACACTGTTAGTAGGATAAACTATGCAAAATTAAGACAGAAAAGGGTATTTAAACCAAGTCTGCATCTTGTAAGGTATCTGACGTGAGGGATGCATCTTTGAGAGTAAGTCTTATCTTAGGTTAAAGGCACTTACAAGTACTGGAGAGCGGTTAGATTTCCAATAGAGTCACTTAATGAACCAGTCAAAAGGCTAGATGAAAGGTTTCTGAAAGAAAAAATTGAAAGAACTAGTTTAATATATAGTTTGGGCTAATGTGTTGCTTCTCATTCAAAACAAAAATATGAACCGATATAGTTCATAAAGAAGGATTATAATGATGAATATATCGTCTCACAAGCTTGTGATCCTTGTAACGTTTGAGGGATCAGTGCTGCAACTGATACCAGTCCACAAAAACTGTACAGGAAAACAAGGATCACCACTCCATACTTTCTGAATCTTATGATAGTCCTTGATGCTATTAATGGCAACAACTGCATGTAAAAGAATGAGTCATGTTGAAACCCACAGGTGTCAGATATGAAGTAACTGATATTTGACAAATATTTTTAAATAAACTAGGGAAGTACAATTTACTTTCATTCTCATTCTTCTTCCGGGAAAAGGTAGAGAGAGTTTGACTAGCACATGTACACTAGTTTGTGTGAGAAGTGAAAGACATCGAAAACAAGGCCAGTGTTCTAGAATTGTGAACTTACTGTTGTCCAGGGTTCAAATAATTGCAACTTGGTTTTTGTTTGTGGACTAATTTAAGATTATTGATTAAATTTTATTTTTGACTACTGATCAGAAAACATACCATCATTGGCATAAGTAGAAATACTGACAGGTCCAACAGTATACTGCTCAAATGCATTCAGTAGAGGAGGAAGAGTTGAATTTGATGTGGCCACAAGTGATACATTATAATCAGTATCACCTGACCACCAGTGACTGACCCATAGCCAATTCTGTGGCATGGATGGAATAGTTGGTTCATCGAATGATTTTTTTCCATTGACAAATATGTTGAACTCCCTTCGACCAGTTAATGGTGTTTGGATCTCATAGAAGTAGAGAATGAAATAATATCTGGTGGATTTGTTGCTACTCCAATGTAGGCTCAAGGGTTGTAGGGTACTTGAAGTGGTGGCAGCAGTTTGCATCACAACAGAAGGGACCTCAAACTCGGGATCAGAGTAATCAACTGTAGAGCTGGTTGAGATATCTCTCCATGCACTATTGAAGGTGTAGTTCAACCACCACCGGTCATGGTTATCATCAGGGTACCTATTTTCCAGGTACATACATTGGTTTAGAAACTAGTGGAGGAAGATCACGAGTAATTATGACTGTATTATACTTTGCTAGCTCTGATGTAAGTACTTTTCATTATGAACCTATGAAGAATTCACGCCCTTAAAACATGTTCATATCAGAAAAAACCATTAAACATGAATAATTTGATCCTTTTGTATTTGACTAAATTAAAACACGCTCTTTGCAAGATATTGAGTTGTTGAAAAATAATTCTGACCATGAAACAAATTGATCAGTATCCTGGTTGAATTTGTTGTTGACAAAATTATTACGCATACTTACCTAGTTACCAAATTGCTTCCTCCAAAATTGTTCCTGCTCACCAGAATCAATGGTGTTGTTGAATTGACATAGGAATACATGCCTGATTTGAATTGCCTCAAGTGTATTGAAGAGATAAAAGGAATGCCCTGATCTTTATTCAATAGACAAACATGCACAAAATCAGCAGTAGCAGTGAAGATAATCTCAGGATAGGATTCTGAAGTTGCAACTGTATCCCAAAAGTTGACCCCTAAATAAATATCAAAAATAGGTGGCTTGTTTAAGCTATCATAGTTTGCATAATAGAATGTTGCCCTTATCAAATAATTCAATCCTACTGTCAAGGATCTTATGTTGTAACAGTTACGAGCTCCATCGGGAAAGTATCTAACTGTTTGATATTCCTTGAATTGGTTGTCAAAAATGTAGAAGGAAGAGATGTTAGATCCGTGCCCTGTATCGATGAACTGATCATCAGATACATAGGTTAAGTCATTAAGCGGATCAACATAACTAGAGGATCCAGAAAATCCACAGTCAATGCTCAGAAATCCTGTGAGTTCAGAAAATTAAATTATACAATTAGTAATTTATAATAGTTCTATTTGTCGATTAAAGATCTGTAGAGAAGAATCAATGCATGCATATTTATTGTGTAATGTCAGCATGTGCATTTACACAAATGAAAGATATCTAAAAAGTATAATAGAGGAGATGGAATATTATACGATGCGATACATGTGCATCTCAGGGGATTACCATGAGAATCAATCTGGCTATGGACTCTAGTGGTAATTGCTAACATTAGCAGAGGAAATAAGCACCATCTAACCATTCTTCTCGAGGGCACCATGAGGCTCTCTTTCTCCCCTTCAGCTTCGCTGATCGAGAATTGAATGGTACATATGTTCTCTAGTGCAATTGTTTGATGATAAGGATGTAACTATTGTTTAATTTATCCAAAATTATATAAATAATCTCCAGTTGGAACAGAAGAAATAACAATTAGCTTTAATGAC
The DNA here is from genome assembly GCA_037127355.1 of Schoenoplectus tabernaemontani. NCBI lineage: Eukaryota > Viridiplantae > Streptophyta > Magnoliopsida > Poales > Cyperaceae > Schoenoplectus > Schoenoplectus tabernaemontani. Next base: position 1,811,210 of record CM073745.1, on the reverse strand, counting down.
ATGGTGTCATTTTAATGACGTAGTAACTAATATAATTAAAAAGGTCAACCCTCTAAGTTCTTACTTTTTATGTTTGTCTACTGAGTGCGAATACCTCTTTGGACTTATCCCTCAGGTAGTCCAGACATATTGTTTGCCTGCGGTCTGCGGAGCTATCCAAAAGTACATTGTTGGTTCACAAATTAAAGGGGATATACATGCATTATACATGTAATTTCTGTTTAATTTGATGGATTAAGTGTGTTTGGTATACTCATCTAAGAATTCTAATTGTATTGAGGGAAATTCAGGGAATTATGGTAAAGCTGAAATTCTAAGAGTGCAAGCCGAAGAATCAAATGAAGACTGGACTGAAAAGGAGTACAATACTATAATAGAGCAGTCAAAGAAGAATCGGATTGGATTCGGACTGAAAGAATCCTTTGTTTAGTTGAACTTATCTGGGATGCTAGACTATTTTCTTTTTTGTAGGTGGCATCCTATTCCAAGTTCTAACCATTGTGATGCGATACTTGTTAATTCTGTATTTTGAACTACCCCAACTAATTAAAATTCTGTATTATGATGTGATACTTATTTTTTCTTTTTTAGGTAATAGGCGTTTAGATTTACAGCTTAGTTAATCCCTACACACCGGTGCGTGGTATTGGTATTCACATTTTGTTTCAATAGGAACCGGTGTAATGCCACTATTTGAGAAAAAAAGAAGGGAAAAAAAGAGATGAAAAGTGACTTATGTAAGGCTGTATGCACATAAGAATATATGTTATTATTCCCGGACTAAATAGCATGCTGTAGGTGGTGTCGTTTATAATTGTTATTTTTTTATTCGTCAAAACTTTTTTGAGTTAATTGATTGCGGTCAATTATTTTAAGGGTGGGATCACTTGACAATGGGTTATTTTGACAATTTTGGCAATGAAATTTCAAATACATGCTATTTTTTTTTATGAATATGTTTTTCTATTTATAGATTGACGTTGATTTAAATTATATATAATTTCATTATCGTTTGATACTTCATTATGGACCATCAGAATTTTATATAATTTGCAACAATTATAATTTGACAGTCTTTGATGGACTATCAAACGATAACGAAATTGTGTGAAATTTAAATCACCATCAATCTATAAGTGGAAGAATATATCCATAAGGTTTTTCTATTTTTAAGATTTTTTTCATATTTATTTGAAAATTCATTGTCAAAATTATCAAGTGATCTCTTCCCTTCTTTTAATTTTGATATTCAAAAATAATTTTTATCCAGATTTTGAATATATAAATTCAAATAACTAATATTTTAACCATTACATCATCTTATTTACAATAATTTAATGGGAAGGGATCCCTGGCAATGACTTAATCTTGATAATCTTGACAATGGGTGTTCAAATAAATATAAAAATTCTTAAGAATAAAAAAAATTATAGATATGTTCTTTTACTTGTAGATTGATAGTGATATAAGTTTCATGTAATTTTATTATCGCTTGGTAGTTGATCAAAGATCATCAAAATGTTATGTAACTTATAATGGTTGTAATTTAACGGTCTTTGATGGATTATCAAATGATAAAAAAATTATATAAAATTTAAATCACTATTAATCTGTAAGTAGAAGACTATACCTATAAACTTTTTTATTTTAAATTTTTTCATATTTATTTAAAAAATTATTGTCAAGATTATCAAGATAAACATTGTTAAGTGATCCCTTCCCATTAAATTAATGTGTGAGATATTGATAACATTGTTAAGGTAAGACATATTCATTTAAGTTATTATCCATCGTAAAATACAAACTTGGAATTGTTCGCAATAAATGATAAATAAATCGCTATATATCAGTCGATTAGCAATCTCAATAGTTGAATTAATCTGAAGAGTAGTCTACGTCCACTCTCATACCTGTGGAATAAGCGGTTTACAGTTAAGAGCACAGCTGGACTTTTTATACAAGTATATATACAATATTCAAACAATTGATGTGGTCATCTGTATCAATTTTATTATGAAATGTTTTGATGTCATCGTTATTTTTTAATTTGTTGATGTGGTCATCGTTATTTCTTAATTTATATTTTAAGAATTTACACTCAAACTGAAAATTCAAATGTTGATGTTGTTATTAAGACAATAACATTTTCCCTGAGGCAATTAGAGGATACATCTGAACATCCATTAATGATATGTCCGTATCATTCTTGCCGGAAATCAATTCTTATTAGTTTCATTGACAACAAATCAAAACTGATTTACTCAAAAAATAGTTGAATTTTAATAATTTTAGGAAAATATCACTGATATTATCGTACTGCTAGCTAGCTGATTTTGTTCGAGTTATTTACGCCAGTAAAGGGTATAAATTATGTTTTAGTTATTGCTGATTTTATGGGCCAAATAACGTAAATTAACAACTTTTGTAATTAATAAGACTTTTCCAAACCAAGAAAGTAAAAACAAGCGAATTAACTATTTTTATTTACAAGTTGATGGACGGGGTCTAAAGTCTAAACAGAAAAAAGCAAAAAAAAAAGTCCAGTTAATTATGCTAAGAGAAGAATTCAGTGATACAAGTAAATAAATCAAATCAAGAATTAATTGAAGAGTAATTTACATCATGATGTTCTTTACCTTTAGTTTGTTGAAATCTCCTCGTCCACTTTGATCAAATGACCCGTGTATAATTTTTCTATGTTATCACTTTAAATAGATGAAAATAAATCTAAGATATAATTTAACTCCTAAAATGATCCTGAGTTATTCTTTATGAATTATCATTTACTAATTGTATTTCTTATTATAATTATATGTGTCAATGGGTCGGATCTATTTTATTATTTTTTTATCCGATCCGAATCTGATCCAATTACATTCGGGTAAAAAAAATTGACCCATATCCGACCCGATCGGGTTACAGGTCGACCTGACCAATATAAATTAATTAAATATTTTTATATTATTTTAAGTAATTACATATTAATTAATTTATAATTAATATTAATTAATCTTAATTAATATATATTTAAGATTTAATTAGCACTAAATCATAATATTACTTCAAAAAATATAATTATAGGGTCGGATCGAGTTGATCCAAATCAGACCCGATCTAATTCGAGTCAAAAAATTAGACTCATATCCGATTCATTTATCTTCAGGTCATGCCGGGTCGGGTCAATAATTGTCACCTCTATTATATGCATATTTAGTATGCAAAATATAGCGTTCAATTTTTGCTTATTATTTCAGGATCCATTTTTTGTGTTATTATTTGTGAATTATTAATCGTATTGCTTATTTTTATCGTCATATATGTATTTATCATATAAAATGTTGTGTTAAAATTCTTGTTACAGAATTTTTATTCATAAGTATATTCTTCTGCTTCGGCACGAGATCTAGTATACCGTCGGATACGATTTGGATCATTGAATTTACCATAAAATTGGACTTACATAATTAGAAGTTATTTCATTGGAGCAAATGAAGAGTGGCCATACGGAGTGGTCATGATCCACTTGAGACGTGTATGAAAATTACTGATAGAACCATCAAACCATAAGGGGTTATTTTTATATATAAAAATTAAAATTATAAAAGAAATTATTTTAAAAATACAAAAGAAGAAAAAAGAGAAGAAAGGCGGCGTACTGGGGTTTGCGGCACAAACGGCCCAAAAAAAAGCAGGGTCATAGAAGTCTAACAAAATAAATTTGCATGAATTTTGAAGCAATAAATAGCAGATTTTTTTATATAATTATTACTAAAATAGTATTATTAATAATAAAATAGAGAAATAACTATTTCTATAACTACAAATGGCAGCGCGCCACTAGCACTGGCGTGGAAATGTGTCACTGCCAGTAGCATCTTTTATGAAATGTGTCATTGCCAGTGGCGTCTTTTATGAAATACGCTACAGCCAGTGGTGTCTTTTATGAAACGCGCCACTGACACTGACGTGGAGTAAATGCGCCACTGGCAGTGACGTATTTTATGAAATGTGCCACTGGGAGTGACGTGGTTATGTTATTTAATTATTTTTATATTATTTTTATAGATTAATTAGATAGTACTTATAATTTAATTATAAATTATATTAATTAGAGCATAATATTATATAAAATATAGATTAATTTAACTAAACTAATTAGATTATATGTAGATTAATTATAGATTATTGTACATTTATAATTAGGTTTGTAATGTTAATTGAAATAAAATTATTTTTATAATAGATAATGACAGGCGAGCAACGCAATGAAAATGTCATCATTTATCTCCCTGACGATAAACATCGGACACATTATAATCAGACAGAAATACATTATTTTTAAAAAAAATTATAATCAGATAGAGGTACATTTTATGATATTATTTACTTCTCTATTATGGTTTTATTTGGTACTCTATTTTTAATACGACAAATAATAATTTTGTAATTCGATAAATATTTCTTCCTATGTGCGAAAAAATTTAGGATCCTTGCCTCCAAAATTATTTTCTCTTTCACCCCTAGTTGAAGCATTTTCAGCTTGTCTTTCTTGCTCCTGGCGACCTTCGGTGCTTCTGTTATTATCTCTTAGATCATAACTAGTTGAAGAATCTCCCTAATTACAAAGCCTCTCGAGAAGTTTGGGTTCTTCTGTTATTATCTCTTTGATCATAACTAGTTGAGAATCTGAATAATTGTAAAATATCATAAGAAGTTTGGGTTCTTCTATTATTCTCTCTTGGATCATAACTAGCCGAGAATCTCGTTGATTGCAAAACATCTTTAGATGTTTGAGTTCTTCTGTTTGTTGTGCGACTTGAAAGTCTGCTCATATGACGTCCTGATTATAATGTATCCATTGGAAGAGGATCATGACTAATTTTATCTCTTCGAGAAGGCTCACATTGAGAAGACCGTATGTTATTCGATCTGTCATGACCCCGTATCCTGCCCTCCATCTCGTCCATTATCATTCGACGTCTAACCTTTGCACGTCAATTGATTTTTATCAATTCTTTATTTAGTATTATAGTTGCTCCAAAGTATGATGACCAAACTTGTTGATTTCCATATCAATAAAATTGACCGGACCAAGTATTCAGTAGATGAGCTACATTGTATCGCTCATCTATGAAACCGTACACATCAAAATTTTTATGTTGACATACAACAATCACATGAGAGCAGGGTATCTCAGTTAGTTGAGTTTTTGACAATCACATGTGTAGTGCAGTTCTAGCAATTATGGGACATCTCGAGTGCGTTGTTCATTCGGTTTTGATCCTCTCACTAAGCACCTGATCCTCGTATTCTCCTTGAGCAGTTCCAAGCAGAATTACATTTATGTGGGCTGTAATTTTTGAAAAAAAAATTAAAAAGTATCATGTTATGTCAAAAAATTAGTAAAATATAGAAAAAAGTACCAAGACGAACGTGTTTTGTTATCACGTTTTGACAAGATATCGATAATTTTTTTGGGCCATTATTTTCATGCTCTATGCAGGTTCAATGCTTTCATTTCTCTCTTGTCGAACCATTTAACACATTTACCTTCATATTGTCGCAATCGGTAAAGTCCGCTCAACTCTGAACAAACTATTCAAAAATTCTGAATCATTGCTGGTTATTATACCCCATCAATATCTTTCATCGTCAGTTTGTGCCCACGAACCAAAATTAGCAGATTTTTTATCATCATTTTCTAATCTTTTTTTGTCCTTTTTAAAAAAATCATAAGTCTTTTTGTTTGATTTTCTCAACATTCGCTATTTCTCTATGAAACAATGTGATTTTTTCTTATTCGCTAGTCTCCTTCTGAAATTATCTCTGAGATTATCTTCTTTCTTTTCTGTGACGTGTTGCATGCAATACCGGTGTACTCTCCACGTTCTACAGACCATCCCAAATGCGGTCACTGAAAAACTCTATTTATTCCCCTATGATGATCAGATATAACACATATTTTCATGTTAGATTGAATTACTTCATTATAGACTCATCACAAGAACTAACTCTAATTATTCATATTTTCTTCATTCACGATCTCAAATCCTAGAGGAAAAAGTTTATTCTCTGCATCGTATCCGCACATCATTAATAATCTATCCTTATAACGACCCGATAAGACTTCGGTATCAATAGTTATAATGAGCTTTAAATGTTTGAATGCTGCAATACACGGTCCATAAGCCCAAACTATGGATTTAAATATTTTTACATTATCATCCGAAAATATCATACGTTAATATTTTATATTTTGTACCGGAAGTAGTCCGAGCAATTGCTCTCAATATTTATGGGAGCAATGCATATGACCCTTCTCAAGTGTTAAATAATTATCTGATTGCTCTTTCTCGATTATGCCAAAGTTTAGTATGCTGGTTCCACACCGAGATATTTTATTTCTATAATTATATTGATTTGTTACATTGTCAGAGAGAGATCTTTTTTAAATATTATCAAACACAATCTGCAATAAAATTAGATATGAGTTACAAGTATTTGCGATTTTCTGGTGGTCTTTTATAATTATGGGGGTTTTATTTCTGATGATCCTCTATGTGGTTGAGCCCTTTTTAGGTCTAGCATATAATCTTCAAGGGTAACTTTTTTCTTTGTATTTCATAACAAGTCATATTTTATAACTTTCTTGTATCCAATATTGAACGTTTTTTCTAACACTTCAATCATAAGTTATCCAATTTAAAGTCGATTTAGAAGTAAATATTTTATTTTCGGCTAACTCATCATCGGGTGCTAATTAGGATTCATTTCCACCCAAATGGTCAAACATCTTAAAATTATTCAACGCTTCTACGATTGTTGCCTCAGTTCATCCGGTAACTAATAATATGGTATCACATCTCTGAAATTTCTCATTTTCAGATTCATTATTTGAAAAATACGATCGCTCAGTGCAATCCTCTCATATTTTTACTTCACTCCAATCATGCGGACCAGCATCATCTTGCTCATCGCGTAATTTCATTACCATTGGATCAATATTACTACCGTCACCAATATTAGTATGCTCTTCGGCCCTATCAAGACTCAAATTAACGTAAAAAATATTTAAATTACGATCATCTGCTAAATTATCATAGTTATCTTAAAAATTTGATTGATCATAAGTACTACTACCACCTCCAAAAAAAATTACAATTATAACTTAGTGACAACGCTGGGTTCGATTGTTGATAAACAGATGAATACGGATGTGAATAAATACTACTATCATAAGATAGTTCGTATAATATCCGCCTTGATTAAAATTAGATATTGTATTTTGAATCTGATTTGGATAGGAATTGCTTTGATCATAGTTTATGAATATTCCCACAAAAAAGCTACTACCGCTTGGTTCTTCCGTAGTATAATTTTCTTCATCAGAAGGATCAAAATTTAAATGTGATATCATTTAGAAAAATAAAAAATTTTGATATTTAATTAGTTTGTAAGAGAGATGTTTGTGTTTGTGAGATGAGGAGAGTGATGTTTGTGTTTGTGAGATGAGGAGAGCGAGTGAATTTATAGTTATCAAAGACGTCAGTGGAATTGGCGTTCTTAAGCAAAGCACCACTACCATTGGCGTATTCCAAGCAAAGGCGCCACTGGCAGTGGCGCGTTTCTAGCAAAGACGTCATGTCGGTGGCGCGTTTGCCCAAAGATACTACCGACGGTGCCGCATTTGCTCCACGTCACTATTAGTGACGTCTTTGTCATTCGTATATTTAAAATTATAATTTTATCACTCTTATTTTTAATAATAATATTATTATAATTATTATATAAAAAAATCTACAATAAATAGAGATAAAATCACCTTAAAATACGAATAGATCACTGTAATACTTTTTGTACGTTTTTCTAGTGAATGAGTTCTTATACTTATAATTTTTTTATTAAAATATCTATAACATAATGAACAACGTTAAGTGACTTAAATAAGGAAAAAATATATAAAAATAACAACACAATGTGGAAAGTCTGAAAAATTATGAATGCGGGCCATAAAAAATTACTGACACTTATATAATATTGTGTTTAGTACTTATCTTAATTATGTCTATTTATAAAATCAAATATAATCTAATCTAATTTAATGTTAGATTATATTATACTTGATATTATCAATAAGATAACCCAATTATTGCATAAAGGAGATAGCGAAGAAGAGGCACATATATGCAACCTTTAACTGTGTTGATAAAAATCTAATTTTAGCACACCTTGAAAAGTTCAGTAAGAAAATCAATAGAAAGAAACATGTATCTTACCATAAATAATTTGCTAAATTTATAAAGCTATGTAAAGTACATTCATGAAGAGCTTCTTTTTGGTCATTATATTTTTTTCAGCCAAGGAGACTAACAAGCCATGAAGAGCTTCTTTTGGTAATTATATAATTTTGACCTATTTCAGCATGAAGCGCTACTGACAAACATAAATTGATCTTGAGTTCTTATCTACAGAATTGAAATTCTGAACAAAAGTTCTCGATCAATGCTTTAAAAAAGACGTATTTCGTAATTTGAAATCCATTTCATAACTATTTTGTGCATGTAACTATATTTTTATATAAGGTGTATTTCAACAAAAATGATTAAGAGCTTGGTAATCTTTTATGGTGCTTATTCATAGATATTTGGACTTCTCACATTACGTTGTTATTTTTATTTTTTTTCTTATTCAAATGATTTAATGTTTTTAACTAATATTATAGATATTTCAGTAAGTTTTCATAAAGTATAATAACTCATTTATTGGATAAATATATGAAAAATCATTGCAGTCAAAAGTAGTAGACATTAATATTCAGAACTTCAAAATTAGTGATCGTTCTCCGTTTTAGGGTGATTTTTTCTCTATTAGTTTCTCCAAAATTAATTAATTTTAGTATATTATGGAAAAATTCGTTAGATTTTCAAAAAGTATAAGAAGGTTAAAGTTGACGCTGAGAGTTAGATCGTATACTGGATATGTGGTCCATCTTTTTTTTTGGATTGTTTTGATTTGCAGCCCTTTTTTTTGCATCTTTTTAAAACATTTTTTATTTTTTATTCATAAAAACATGAGCCCCTGCACATGACAAAATTAAGTGAACAAACAATAACTAAAATAAGATTATTAATGGCAAGAAAATGAAGTTACGAAAAAGCTATAGCATTATTTGGAACACTGATAATAACCCTAAAATTTGTAAAGTTGAGGAACCGTTAATATATGGGAGATTTCAAATTTATAACGGTTTCAGACAAAAAAACGTTACAGATTTTAATATTCAGTAATGGACCTTTTGAACAACCATTAAGGCTCATAATAAATAAATCAAGTGATTTTCTAATTATTTTAAAAATTAGTAATTTTTTTTAGAAATATAAAATTTAGCCTACATCGAGATATTCATATAAAAATCATTTATATTGTTTGGATTTATCATTTACACTTTGATAATGAAAAACCGATCCATAGCATGAAAATGATCCGTACTATGCATAGCACCATAGCCCAACTCTCTCTCTATATATAAATATATATATAGAGAGAGTAAAGATATTGTGAGATTAAGCTCACGGAGACATTTCGTGAGCTTAACTCAATAAATATATCAAATCATCTCTAAATTTTTATTTATCATGCTCATTAAATTCTGTATATGAAAATCTTGTGGGATGCAAAAATTTAGAGCGTTTTGAGTTTTTTAAGTTATGATTTTTAATTTTTAAAAATAAGCTCTAAAAAATAATAATATATTCAATCTTTCAATATTATTTTTAAAAATTAAAAATGACAATTGTTCTAAACCTTTTCGATAACTACTCTAGATGAAGTATTAATTTGTTTATCTACCAGTAATTAAGTAAAGGGAATAGAACGGGATTGGAGCTGTAATTGTTTATATAAAAGGAAACTGGTGGGAGATCATCAGTTCTAAAGAAAGAACTTGAACAATGAAAACTATATTGTTTTATAATATTAATTAACAGAGATACACCATGATAAGACCAACGGAGCGCACACTTGAATTGCCCGCATAAATTAATGCACAAGTATAGGAACGATGCATTTGCATCTGGGAGGCAGGCTTACCATGAGAATTCTGTGAAAAGAAGAAAAAGCCTTACCATGAATAGTTTATATTCTTTGGCTCTATCTATTAATTAGAAAGTAATAACCCTTTTCACACCGAGTTATTCATACAGTGACGGCATTTAATTAGAAAAGTTGGGTAGCTAACCCTATGAGTCTGTTCTGAACATCCTTCCTATAATGTAATATTATTTCCTCCGCTTAATGGATAACATTTTATTACCAATGGAGAATTATTATTTTTTTCAAATCGAGAATGATTGAATTAACGCATGCAAGTCGGACGGGAAGTGATGTTTTCAGTTGCAGACGGGTGAGCAACGCACAAGAACCTACCCATGGTCGGGGAACAACTGAAAACAATTGCTAATACCCTGTAGGCTGAGGAGCAAAAGGAGGAATCCATTCGAGGAGGAGCTCGCATCTGATTAGCTAGTTGGTGAGGCAATAGCTTACCAAGGTGATGATCAGTAGCTGGTCCGAGAGGATGATCAGCCACACTGGGACTGAGGCACGGCCCAGACTCCTACGAGAGGTAGCAATGAGGGAATTTCCGCAATGGGCGAAAGCCTAACGAAGCAATGCCGCGTGGAGGAGGAAGGCCCATGGATCGAATTGAGTTCAGATTAAGTTATATTATTTTTTTATTTTTTTATTCGGTTAAATTTGAGTTAAATTTTTTTAATCCATATATGATCTGATGGGTCATGGGTCGACCCGACCCGACTCGTGTAAAATAATTAAATATTTATTAATTATTTTAATATAATTTTAAATAATAAAATATTAATTAATTTATAATTAATTTAATTTGTGTATATTTAAACTTTAATTAGTACTAAATCACAAAATTACTTCAAAAAACATTATTAATCGGGTCTGGTTGATCCGATCCGATTCGAATTAAAAAAATTAAACTCATACTCAATACATTTATCTTCAAATCATATCGGATCAGATCAAATTCGAATCGGATCAAATTAATCCGTCGAGCTAAATCAATAATTTACACCCCATGCTACATATGTAGCGTGGATACAAAAACGGGTGACTGATATCACACGGCACGTATGATATTTTAAAAATTAAAATAGAACGACACCCATAGGACACGGTAAGATATTCTAGTACAAAGTACAATTGTAACTACAAGAATATAAATAATAATTTTAAAAATTGTTTTGTTTAGAAATTGCTTTGTCTATTTTTGTTAAATCATTAACCTACTTAAAAGTCAACATCGCCCTTCAGTCTTCACATCTGAATTAGATACCGACATTAAATACATATTTTTGTATATTGACTAAAATGTGTTACAACTCCTAGAAAATAATAAAAAAACGAATGTATACTAGTCAAGTTTGGAGTTTAAATTTCGTTTCAACTGTTAAAACAGTTTGAGATATTTAGACATTAAGTATTTATGAAAAAAAAATAGATTTAATAGATTATTTGTGTTTAACGCTTTTAACAAAATTGTCATTAAAATCCGTTAAAATTTGTCTTTTAGAGGCATTTATACTTCATTAAAATATATTGTTGAATTTCAAATAATTTATGATATTTTAAGATAATTGCTGATGGTATTTATCAAAACTCAAGTTTGCACAAATTTGAAAAAAGAATAGTTTAGTAAATAATAACTTTTCTATAAATTCACACAAGAACGGACTTAAAACAAGTAGTGAGAGAATACAAAAATTAAGTCGAATGCTAGATGTAAATGTAATGAAAATATGCTATGAAAATTCAACCAAATATTAATTGTTAAAAAGAACAATTGATGTAAAACAAACTATCACAACCTTCAATAAAAAAAGCAACTTTGTAGAAAATATGAAATGAGAAATACAAAAGTTTAAGTGCAGAATTTTAGAGAAAACAAGATATGTTAACAGAGTTCAGTTATAAAAATCTATATCTTCGAGTCTTGTCCCACTAATAGGTGCTGCTTTGTTACTTAAAAATTATTTTACAATTAAAAGTTTAGTTTTTTCATAAAAATAAGTGTAATAATACTAAAAACACTCTAACAAAATAAAGTACAATAATGAACACTTAAGTCTCAAAAAAATTAGTCAGAACCTGAAAAAAATTGTGTCAAAACTCAAATATTAGAGCCTCAGAAAAAATTATAAGAAATCTACTGAATTTGACTAATACAATATCTTAATTTTTTGTGTTTGTAAGAAAATAATGTATGAGTTTTTTGATAGCTATGGGATGAGCGCTTAGATTGCTTAGAATTGTAAAATTTTAATCGGCTTGGGCAATACTGAACACCTTAAATATAGCTCATAATAGAGAGCAATTTGAGTTTTTGCACATAAAATATGTGGTCATGCTATTAAAGTTAATAATTTGCTGTCCTTGCATACTAAATAACTACAATCTCTAAAGCAAAGAATAAATATTAATTATCTCTGGCCTTCTTCACCATCCATGCGAAATAGAATATTTCATATAGTAACCTGAAAAACCAATTATCTCCGATTAATAAACACAAAACTAATAAAAATGATAATAAATAAAATATTATTTTAACATAAATGGGCCCTCAATCAAGTCAATTAGTTAATTTTTACGCTAACCGTTGAATCTTAAAATGGCTGGAATTATAGACGGAAGAAAAACAACACTAAAAATAATGTAAATAAATCAAGGGATTTCAGCCAGTAATATGTTATATTTTAGGAAACAAAACTCGGTGTGAAAGGTGAAGCGGGCGGCGGGCCACAGATCAATCCCAGCGATTCCACATATAAAATATCAATAAATAAATAAAGAAACAGAACTCGGTGTGTCAACAAATTCCTCATCGGATTCGGATACATATGTTAAGCAATTAGAGCTGTCCACATCATTATTTATCAACAAATCCCTGTCTGTTTGGGTTTCTAACTCCTGGAAGACCCCAAATTACAAGTTCAACCAAGCATTATTTATCAACTCGGATTTGCATTTTCGATTAATTTCATCCGCTGGCAAATATGACATAGAAAATGATCGTCATATTTTTAGTTGTTATTTATATAGTATTTTTAAAAAATAGGATTTTTTCATGTTTTCAAATATATGTTACTTACTAAAAACAATTATATTATTTAGAATATGTCTTTTGCATAATTTCTAAATTAATTAATTAAATATATTAGTTGTTATTTATATAGTAACTAAATCAAATAATTTGAAATATCTTTAATCATAAAATATTAATTTTTAATTACAGTATGATATTAATATCTCTAAATAAAATATGAACTTAAAATAAATAAAATTAGATGGTTTTGTGACCAAATTTCTGTTCAATTTGGATGAAAAGCTAATTGAGTGATCAAATTTGAACAAACATCAAAATTCAACAACTAAAAATGGATAAATGAAAATTCAGTGATCAAATATGAATTTGAGGTGTAATTTAATGACCTCCCAAAAAATTTACCTATTGAAATCCTCATAAATATTGAATCGCTTTCAAAATCTCTCTTGTAGTTTATTTTCCCAATTAGAATTGCATTTTGCAAGTCAGGATTTGAGTTGATATTGTGTCTTTGAGAAACAAAGATGTTTTTAAATAATCATTTTATTAGGGTTTTCTAGGTTCTATTTTTTGTTATTTTTTTTATTGTCTGGTTCACACTTTTATTTTGCAGATAGAGCCGATTTCAAGTGATAATCTGCCTCCTGATTTTGATCCAAGTACTTGGAGCAGCGTGAGAGCGTTGTTAGGAATATATTTTTATTTTATATTTTGATCTTTTGTTATTGGAGAGGTGCACGATTATTTTTGTATAACATTTGTTAAAATCTTTGATTTCTGCGTTTCTCCATCTTTTATCATTTAAGCAGAATCTTTAAGACGTAGGAATGCTCGTTGAAAATTATTTTGAACCCTTATAATTATACTAAAGTTAATTACATCATCAAAATATAATGAAATTTATATCTGCAGTAAAATAAAAGGGAGACGCAACGGATGGGTTATCTTCTAGCTAAAAAAATCCGCTGCGTAAGAGCGAAGCTATAATAAGATTTGAATATAGTTTTATTTTTCATGGGCCCAAAAATGTATAAGAATTTTCGAAATATTGGTACTGAAATGGAAGTTACTAGTTGATTTGTCATACGATTGGCTGCCATTGTGTCTATTGATTCATGGGACCAAAAGAATCTTAAAATATCCCACACAAGATAAAATCGGGGCCCGTTTAGAGATTTGATGGCGGTGGGTGCCAAACTGCCATTGCCATAGACTAATGACTATATAGCAAAGATTTCTACCCCCATCTCCAGCTCATAATACAGTGCGAGATGAGCTCATCGACTGTCTATAATTTCTTCTGACAGTTATTGCTCATCTTTAACTGCCCAAAAGAAATGAGAATAGAGTTGAGAGACAATTAGACTAACATATCTTCCAATATGTCTAGTTTATGTGCCTTCAATTTTCAAGCGGTATTTATCATTTCAAGAATGTGCTCCCTCATATTATTTCTGTCATTGTACTTCATTGTGCAGAGTTTATTTAACAGAATGTCTATTTCAGTCTTCTCATTCTTAACAAACATCTATACGATTACGCCTTTCAGCGACTCCATTTTGTTGAGGATCTCCTGGCATAGAAAACTGATATACAATACCATTTTCTTGAAGAAACAAAGCAAACAGGCCTAGACTTTAACCCAAGTCGGTGTGTCTACCATAATACTCACCTCCTCTATCTGATATAACCACTTTGATTTTAAGATTATGCTCATTTTCAACTTCAACCTTAAAAATTTTAAATTAATTAAGTGCCTCAGATTTTTCATAAATTAGGTATATGTAAGCTTAACGTGAATAATCATCAATAAAAGTGATAAATGATTTATGCCCGTTAAGACTCGGAGTGGGAAAATGACCGCATATATTAGTGTGAATTATTTCTAATAGTCCCCCACTTTGAATGGCTCCTCTCTTATTTCTTTTAACACATTCAATGCAGTTATCAAAATCAGAAAAATCTAATGTTGAGAGAATTTCATTCTTAATGAGACGTTGTATTCTATCTCTTAAAATGTGACCCAACCTACAATGTCATAATTTTGAAGAATATTCACCTTCACGATTTCTCTTAATTCCACGTTTAACATCAGTAACATTCAATGATAATAAAGATTCAGAAAATGAATAATCCAAACATAATTTATATAGATTATTACATAAAAATCCAGAACCAATATACTTAGAGTTATGATATAGTCTCAACTCATTATTTCCAAAATGAAACATAAAATCACATACATCAAGTCTAGAAACAGAAATTAAATTCCTAATCATACTAGGAATATATACTACATCATGCAAATCGAGGATAAAGCCACTCTTCAACATCAAACGAAGAGTTCTAACAGCCTCGACTTCAACATCTAATCCATTAGCTACCTTGAGTTTCCTTTCTCCCTTTGAAGCATCCTCACGGAAAGGAATCCCTGCAATGAGTTCGTAATGTGCACAGAGGCACCAATGTCAACCCACCACGTATTTAAGGGAATATCAACTAAAAGAGATTCACAAATCATGAAATTGAAATCATTACCCTTCTTAGCGAGCCAATCTTTAAACTTTTTACAATCCTTCCTCATGTGTCCACGTTTCTTACAATGATGACACTTAGGAGTATGTTTTGTACCAGACGTACTTTCTTTGTTAACACCAAAAACCATATCAGTCTTATTTTTATCTTTACCATTGTCTTTAATTTTCTTCGATTTTGGGCCATCAGTAACAGCATGTGCAAAGTCAGGTTTTTCAGCTTTAATCCTTTCTTCTTCTTCAACACACATAGCAATTAATTCGCTCATTTTTCACTTCTCTTTCTGTGTATTATAGTTGATCTTAAAAGGACCAAACTGTGCAGGAAGAGAAGTCATAATGAAATGAACTAAAAATCCTTCAGAAATTGTCATATCCGTGCCTTTTAATTTTGCAGCCATATCATTCATCATCATGATATGTTCACATACACCTCTTGTCCCATTATACTTGGAAGTGAGCCTTATCATTATGAGAGCACTTGCATTAGCCTTAGAAGTACTCTTAAATTGCTTTTCAACATAAACTAAATATTCTTTAGCAGTAAAATGATTACTTTCTGCATCCTTCTCAGGAATATCTCATTTTATTGCAGATGTAATAGTGCTTTTCATAATCATGAGAGACATGCGATTAGAACGCTCCCATTTAGCAAAGTTAGCCTTATCATCAATACTGCTTTCATTTGTTAAAGCAACGGTTTGTCTACATGTAAGGCCTGGTCAATTTCAAGAACCCCGAGACAAATTTCAATTTGTTCTTTCCAAGTTGAGAAATTAGTTTCATTCAATGGTGTTATTCGAGAGATTTGAGCACTAACACTATTCAATGCTGCATAAAATTCAGGAAAAATAAAATGCTTATTATTATAAACTAAATATCCATATAAAATAATACAATTAGATCAACTATAAGGGGTAATAATTAATTAATCTGAAATAAATAATAAAACGCTTAAGAATATTTCAGTTCTAACATAATAGTTGATCCATAAATAAAATTCAATTCATATCACCATTGGGCAAAAAAAAAATTGAACTTTGGTACATAATTAATTTAATAAACTATACCGACAATTAAAGTTAGTAAAATTGATAATATTAATTTATTAAACATAAATATAATAGAAATACAAACATAATGTAAAATATATTTCCTTTTGATAAAATGACAGCCACAATTAAAGTTTATAAAATTGATAACAGTCAAGTATCAAAAGTACATTTATAAAAATAATAATTATATATAATAATTTTCCGTTGGGCCGAATATTATATATATATATATATATTTTAAAACTGTGTATTTAGCATCAGAAAATACAAAGTCACAAAAAAAATTACATCCAGAAAAAAAATAAGAGGACTTTTGTGGAAAAAAAAATCCAAAAGTTACATCTCAAGAAATAGAATAGAATTCATAATTGTAACATAAAAGAGGTACTAGTTGGAAAGAATTACATCCCTAAAATAAATGAGATTCTATACAAACCCCATAGCAAAAATTCTATCCAACCCAGTTATAGTCCCCTAGATTAATTTTCTGAAATAAAGGGTTTTGATGGGTTTGGACAAAAAAATCATGCTTCTATGTTGTATTCAATCAAAGTGTATGGAAAAAAGTACCCATGTGCTCATGTGCACATGTGGATGACAAAAAGTAAACTCATAGTCATCTCCAATTTGTACACAAAGAAGTAAAAGTAATTTGATAAAAAACTCCAACAATCACACACATACAGTTTACATTAGTAATTGAATACGAAAATTATAATATTGTATCTTATATGAAAATACGTTTGGCTCTGATACCAAATGATAGAAAATATGTTTTATTTGTAATATATTTTGTTAAAAATCACAGCCCATAAAATAACGTAATTCATATAAAAATAACAAATAATAATTGGAAAACTTACAATTATGAATTGCAGACATCTTCAAGCGGAAGCGATGCAAGAATACTGATCTTCAGAAGTTTTCCTCAGTCCTAATGATGGCGAATTATGATGTTTTTACACTCAGTCTCTATTTTCTGTACTTTTCTTAATGGACGAATTAAGGAGATATTAAGAGAATTCAATTCGATCAAATGAATAGAACTGAGTATATATAAACACTGAGGTAACTTCTGGGATCATGTACAGCGAATTTGGACATGCAACTGGATTTTTCCATCAAAAATACAAATGTACGTAGATGCATTTTTCAGATACACCCTCCAGATGCACTTTTTAGATGCACCCATTAATTAAAATTCGTAAATGAACTTGGCTCATAATTATTAGTAGTAGACCACACATTAAATATTAGAATATTAAATATTCTAACATATTAAGCTTGTCCCGAAGTTCATAAAGAACGTCTGACATATCCTTGATCTTAGTACAAAGCTAAGTTTCAATTTCCTCAACGTGAGATGATTGGTTGGATAGTCAAATATTAATGTCTTGCACCACATTTTGTATCCCAGCGAGTTGATTTTCGAAGGCAGAAGAAGGCGTAATAGCATCGTCGGAAGAGGTGCTATTTTTAGTAGAACAAGTCATGCTTATAATGGTGAAAGTAAATTGAATCAGATGCGATCTTAAAGAGACTATATAACCTTTGTAACACTTCTGATCTCAATTGAAAGCAAATTACTAAGAATTGAACTCTAATTTGACAGAATTGGATTTAGAACTTCAATTCAACTTTGCCAGAACTCAGAACAAAACACGATAGGTGAAACTCATACTTTCATTCAATTAATTTTAATCAGAGTTTACAACTGCTAAGCCTATATATAGGCGATGCTGTAGAAATAAAAATTTACAAGAATGATTCGTTATTTGTTTCCTTTTGAGCACTTGTCTGTGGTTTGAATTTAAATTAAGGTCCCATCTTTCAGTGGTTGACTATAATTTAAATTCATCATACCGTCTATTCCTCTTGATCGCGCTCCTTTATTCCCCTTCACGCGTTTTGCTATCTCTTCCTTCTCAATTGTAATCATCAAAACTTCGTCTGCTGATAGTTTAAAACTATCTAGAATTTACAAATGTCAGAATACTTGGATCGGCATATAAAGCTACAAAGTCTTCTAACACACGCAATACAAACTGAATCAAAGTTACTTGATTACACATACACACAGAACTGAAAGAAGAGAATTTAATTAATATGACACATATTTTTTTATTTCATTACTTGATTCCACATTTATATTTTTTGTAATAAGACATTTACTGGATGAATTTCATTAATATGAGCTTAAGCTCACCAACCTCTTTGATGAACTTAACTTTAAAAAATATACTTTATTATATGAAAATCTCGATTTATATTAATAAATAAATTATTTATACCAAAACTTAGCGGGGTACAAACAAATTCACTTTAAATTTTTTAAGTACTTGTTTCATTATTTTTTTAATATGACTCTAAAATAATAAATATTTGCATAACAAAATAGATCAATTTAAAAAAATAATAGTAAATACTTTTTTTTTTCAAATTAAAAATTATTATACCTTACATTTTTTTATATAAAAAATTATTAAGCAAAATAAATCAAAATTTGAAAATGTTTAAGTATATTTTTGTGTCAAGTTCACAAAAAAGCTTGCATTAGCTTTGCTTTTTCATAATTGTCAGCAAAATATGAGTATATTATTAAACATATAATTTACATTTATTCATATTTTTGTAACATTTATTCACATTTTTTCATACCGTGAGCTTAACTCAAAAAACATATTAAATAATCTCGAAATTTCAATTTATCATTATCATTAAATTCTTTATATAAAAATCTTGTGGGATGCAAAAATTTGGAGTGTTTTGAGCTTTTTAAGTCACCGTTTTTAATTTTTTAAAATGATGTTCAAGTATTGAATATATTATTATTATTTTTAGAGCTGATTTTCAAAAATTAAAAACCACAACTTAAATAGCTCAAAACGCTCCAAATTTTTGCATCCCATGAGATTATCATATAAAGAATTTAATGAGAATGATAAATTAAAATTTTGAAATAATTTGATATATTTTTTGAGTTAAGCTCACGGAAGGCCTCCGTGAGCTTAAGCTCACGGGAGGCCTCCGTGAGCTTAAGCTCACGGTATCTCCACTATATATATATATATATATATATATATATATATATATATATATATATAGAGAGAGAGAGAGAGAGAGAGAGGCTATGGTGCTTCGCGAAGCACAAAACCTCAAGTGTTTCGTGTCCGTATCTCGAATTTCAAAGTTCAAACGGCTGATCCAAACCGTTGAATATGATCTTCATATTGAAATATCTTTCAAAATAAAAATTTATATTTTTTTGAATTTTTTGCTATTTTTTAAATGGGTGCAAAATCGTTAGTTTTGGATGGTGTAGAAATCGTTAAATCAGCAAAATTTGTACCCATTTAAAAAATAACAAAAAATTTCAAAAAAATTTCAAGAAAATATATAATTTGATCCCGGATGATATTTCAATACGAATATGATGTTTAACGGTTTGGATCGACTATTTAAACTTTCAAATTGGAGATATGGACGCAAAGCACATCAGGCTTTGTGCTTCGCGAAGCACCATAGCCTCTCTCTCTCTCTTTCTCTCTCTCCTCTCTCTCTCTCTCTTAAAAAAAACTTGGCTGGGGCTGCCAAGGTGATATTCATATAATAATTTGAGAAAATACATGCACCCACAGCACTGTACACTCCTATATAGCGATGTATACATCTTTATTGTCCACCTAAACAACTTCTAATGGTATTATCAAAAATAAAAGACTAGCCAAAATACAAGCTAAAACCCCTCTATCTATTTAGTCCTTACTATCAAATATGAAAATAACTTATGAAATGTCCGGCATCCTCTCTATTTCCTTTAAACAGGACACCATCTGTCACGTCCAGCCTAGGCCTAGGTTTAGGGATCACCATCAACAGTAAGTTTGCCATAATTTGACATCCTCACACACTCTATGCAGTATCACCTGTACAGGCACCCTTGATGAATTTGGTGTATCTCCAAAGGTATAGTTATTCCTTTGCTTCCAGAGGTGCCAGCAAGACGCCATAATTATTGAACACCATAATGAACCCTCTGATTTTTGCCTACCTCGTACTTCGTCATAGCCCTTCTGCAAGATCTGAATCATGGAGGGGTTAGGGGGATATCATTGGGAATCGATAGTGCTATTGGAGGGCCATCCATAGTGATATTGCAAATGGGCATAGGAAGAAAAGGTGAAGTGTGGATTCGCTCGGGCATTGTCGACACATGAGGCAACCTGTTTGGACATGTTGAATTTTCCTTCTTCGCAGCATATGTTGTGTGAGTAGCTTGTCAGTTATTAGTGCATGGAAGAATAATTTAACCGATAATGGCGCTTTGACCTTCCACAGTGGGAGAAACGCAAAACATGTCTTGCCGGTCCCTGCAAAAAAAATGTAAAATGAATTAGCAGTATATGCCCCATGAGTTGTGAGCACCCACTCCATATTGTCAGGTTGATCAGTAAAGGTCGTGTGGAGGATCATTGCCACCACTTGCTCTTGCTGCATAGATCTCGGCTGAGGTAGGAGGGTTGACATAAGCCCCGCAACTCTCTTTGTCACACCCCAGAATAAGTAAAATGGATTTGGGGTGCTTAATCCCGCCACGTACGCACGACGAGACGTGCGTACGAAAGGCTAAGTGAATAAAAATAAAGCAGATCCCAGAATAAACAAAACAATAATAATAATACAAAACAAAACAATCCAGAATATACAGATAAATACAACGCCAGACACCGGCGGGGCTAACTCCATCGGAATGAGTAGCAAAATCTCTCAAATAAAGCCCAAAGAAAGAAACCAAAAACCCGATGCCCGATAAGTCCTAATCATCTACCCGCCTCACTGTGCTGATGCGGCGAAACACCTCTGATATCACGCAGGACTGCACCTAGCACTCTCATCAAATACTCGATCCCGCTCCTGTAAACCTGGATCCCACAACCACCGTGGAAACGTGAGTAATTTTTAAATTACTCAGTACGGATTTAGATCCAGCCTTACGATTTGATCTTCTTTCCTAGACTGGACCCAAATACCGATACCGAATTTTAAATGCAATGAAATATTTTAATATATGTGTTTACCCCTGAAAAGTCGAAGGAAGAAATACAAGAAAAAAAAGCCAAGATCAAACCCTATGAACTGAACCAATACAATCCCTATACTATATGGAATAGTGTCAATGCCAAGCCAGTATTTTGATACAACCAATCATGAGAAATCTCAATATGATTTTGCTTTCAAGGGCGACTGGTGCCAAAGTCGTGAGCAACCACCTAACCATGCTTTAATTTGTGTCAATTGCGATTGATAAGTAGTCGGCTCTTTGACCAAATTACCCTCATGTTAAGGGATTGAAAGTCAATTTCACAAGAGGCGATCGGGTGCAAAGGGAGCAACCACCGATCAAGTCTAGATTTGTATTAATTCGATAAGTAGTCAGCATTTGATCAAATCAAACCCTAATAAGCATCATTATTGGTGTTAATTGGGGAAGAGTTTATGCAAAGAGAAATATTTGGCAGAGACACTGAGCTACAGATGTGAGAAATTGGGATTAATTGAGAAGAAAATAGGGTTTTATTGATCAAAGAATTTTTAGCACAAGCAAACAGGGGTGAAATGGGAATATAAAAAATATAGAGGTGATCATTATGAATTTAGAGAATTTTGATGAAAATTTCATGATTTTTGGATGAGTGGAGCTATTAAAATATATTCAGAGAAGATAAAACAGATTAATCAAAGGGCAGGATTTGATCACAAGTCTCTTTGGGTGCAACTTGGAGCCAAGAGTCTAACTGGGTGCAAACTGGGGCTTCTATACAAAAAGAACGTGGTTTAGGCGCTGGTAGAGTTCAAAAGAAAAGGAAATATCTGGACAGACTAGGTGCACCAACTCTCTGTCTCATTAAACCCGACGTGTGGGGCCTGTTTACGTGCGCCAAGTCTACCCAAAATGTAGATGCTCCCATTCCTTATTCTTTCACTTGTGTTTGGGTCCCACCTGTCAGGAGCTTTCTCTCCCTCTCTTATTTCGGCCTACATGCACCAGGTTTATTTGGGTGAAGAGACAAGTTTAATCTCCCTCCCGATTTCTTTTCCTTCCTCTTACCCGATTTCTCTCTGACAGATGACACAAAAATGGCACTTAAGAGAGTTTGTTTAGAAATCTCCCTCATTGTATATTAATCGAAAGCTTACAAGGAGGAGAATACAGTAGAGTGATTGTTTTTCTAAATAATGCTATGTAATGCACTCGCATCCAAGGGGAAGGATAGTTCGGCCAAAGTTGATTGAGGCAATTTAAGACTTAATCATTCAAATTAATGGTTTGGGGAGCATCATTAGACCTCCACGATATTGCCTAAGCCGTTAAAACTGAACTTCAACACCTCTAAACCCAAAGTCCACTACTTGTTCAATCGGCCATGGAGAGAGGTGCTTAAAACCAGCACTGAGTTGTGTAATTGGCCAAATAAATGGATTGAATCTATTCAGAGAGTCAATTTGACGCTGGTAGAACTTACAATTGGAAGAATTGATGAAGAAATCAATGAGATGGTGTTTGAATTTTTAAATCGGATCTAAAAGGGAAAATAGATTTTGGATGCTCAATTGGATCCTTCTATTGTTCAAACCCACTAAGGAGAATGCTGAGGTGATGTGTAGATGCCTAGAAGTTTCTGGAAGAGTCCAGAAGGAACGAATTATATAGGTAACAGTTGAGTGGCAAAAGCGTAAAATCTACTAAAGTTGTAACAAACTCACAACTATCAATTTTAGTTGCTGGAAGTTAGCAATTGCCTCAAGATGGCTCAGTAGACCACAGGGAACACCAGGATAATGATTAAATCAGGAGTTGAAAGAACAAGTGCAAATGAGAGAAAAGGAAGTGAAATTGGTAGAAAAACAGAAAAAATACTAATTGTGCCATGCTGACAATCCAAGCCAAAAGATTTACTCTCAACAAACACAACATTAGTGATCTCAGCCATCTAATTAAGTGAACAAGGGCTAGGATCTTACCACTTCATCAATCCGTGGTTGAAAGAAAACACAAATTGTGTTAAAAGAAAACACAATTGGCAATTAACTCTAACTTGATCCCTATATAAAGCCCTTAACAGCAAGAAAAGGGGAGGAGAGATTTAGTGATCAGGATAGCCATACACCTCCACACCAAAATCAGTTGAGAAAGGCTCATATACACACTACCCTCCACAGTAAGAGCCCTAACCAATTAGTCTTAATTCGATAGAGAGAAGATTAGTTCTGAAGAGATAGCTACTTCCATTAAGAGCAAAAGAATGAGTAAAAGAGAGAGATAATAGAACTTACCTATAAAGTAAAGAGAGAATTGCTGTAATTGAGGATAGGTAGATCTGATACCATTAGAATCAACTCAATTCTTGTGAA
Source organism: Schoenoplectus tabernaemontani (assembly GCA_037127355.1). Classification (NCBI taxonomy): domain Eukaryota; kingdom Viridiplantae; phylum Streptophyta; class Magnoliopsida; order Poales; family Cyperaceae; genus Schoenoplectus; species Schoenoplectus tabernaemontani. The sequence continues at coordinate 1,787,079 of CM073745.1, read as the reverse complement.
ATGAAGAGTGTACAGCTGCATTACAAGCAAAGGTTCGTAAATAAGGGATTCTTTTTTTTCCTTGCTGTTTATTCTTTCCACTTTTTTTTTCTTTTCTTTTGCAAAATCGACTCAGTATAAGATTAGCCCTAGAGCTGACATCCAGCGAGCCACTGGCCCAAACACAAAGTGTTTGGTGTGCCTTTAGGCCTGGATCAGCTATCATTATCAAGAATTCAAAAGGTAAAACATGTATTTCTTACTCAAGCGAGAAGAGGAACAAGAAAATGTTAGTAGTAGAGCAAATACATTGCCTCCTAACCGTCACCCATAGCTGGTCGAAGACTAGAGTCTCCCAGTTCTAATTAGTATCTGATCAGATCACAATTGGAGTACAATTTAAAAAAAATCAGCAAAGGTGATTGCTATCAGATCAAGATATACAATTACTGATACTGACAATCAATATAAATCGATGCTTGAGCTATGTAACATGGTAATTAGCACTAAGATCACAAGAATCAATCAAGAATTAGCTCAATTAAGCATTCAAACCTAAAGAACCAGAGCCAGGAACTTCTCGGTACCGAAATGGTACTAGGCAACAAAACGGTGCAGGCTCAGCTGACTATCCATCTCATTGATGCACTCAAAAATGGTATCGCTGCACTCATCTTGCTCTGGCGACGCTCTAGCCGTTGGCTGATCTCCGATCAGCAGGTCAGTGCACGAATCTCAGAGAATTATTAAAAGAGACAGTGAGGGAACGATTGAGTTCGAGATTTAAAGAGTAGCGCGAATCGTCAAGCAATCCAACGAATCACACGGAAACGCAGATGGAAGATTAAAGTAGAGCTGCTTATCTCATCTGTACGAATTTAGACATTCATTTGATGGCTTAGATCAAAAACCATAAGAAGGCAAACCAAGACAATAATAAGCCACCAGAGAGGAGATTAAGGCAGTGACCTAAACTTAACTCCGGCCCAAACTCGAAATGATTAAAGATAAAATCCCAACAGAGGTGAATTGGACTCACGGCCCAGCAGCGAAAATAAAAAAATATATATAAATCTTGGCCCAATCAATTAAACCCAGAATTCAATAAATAACAGAAAATTAAAAATAAAGAGTAAATAAATCATTTGAAAATGTTCCTAAACTCCAAATTGACTCAAATTTATTTCTAAAATTTCTTTGTTTTTCATAATACTTTTATATGTAAAAATATTCCAATTATAAGAATTTTTCTATACTGAAACAATTTAAAAGCAAAATGACATTGTTTGCTTTTCTCTATTTGACTAAGCTTTGACTAGCTACTTTGGCTATTATAAAAATCCCAAAAATTCAAATAAAATCCTGAATAATAGCCAAATCATTTTTTATTATTTTTGTGAATAATTTTGTACAAAAATAAATAGGATTTAAAAAAAATAAAAAATAAAATTCTATTACTCTGGCTATTATAAAAATTCTAAAAGTTCAAATAAAATCATAAATAATAGCCAACTTATTCTCTATTATTTTTGTAAGTAACTTTCTACAAAAATAAATAGAATTTAAAAATAATAAAAACAAAATTCTATTACTTTAGCTATTATAAAATCCCAAAAATCTAAATAAAAATTCTAGATAATAGCTAACTCATTTCCTATTATTTTTGTAAATAATCTTCTACAGAAATAAATAGAGTTTAAAAATAAAAATAAATTCACCTTTGTAATAAAGATAATAATGAAAGGCATTATCTTAATAATAAAAATCAATAAAAATGTAATGATCTTTTTACATTTTAGAGGTGAATAAATACGCTCACACAAAGGGGTGTAGAGTAACACAGTGATCTTGCACAAGTAATGCAACATTCAGAACAATTAGTCGGGACAAGAACATCTTGACGCTCGTTGAAGAATAACCAAGGCTGCGACATCAACATGAAGAGATATGTCGACTTTAAGAGAGAAGAACATTGCGATGTCCTAAGGAAGTGACATCTTAATGACTCGGTGTCGTGAACAAGTAATTCATGACTAGTTGAGCTAGTAAGACTGAACTCATCTGTCGATAAGTTTGTCTTCTGGTTCATCTCCCGAGATTGTGAGATTGAATCGTTCTGTAGTAGATTCATCCACAAAACAGTGAATGTGAACCGTTCTGTAGTAGGTTCCTTCACTGACACACGCCTCAATGTCAAGCTGGCTTAGTGCTTCAGGTTAGACTTTGTGCGCAGTTGTGTTCCTAGGTTTATGAATCGGTTTAGTGCTTGGAATTCATGATCTAGAAGATCAGTGAGAAGAAACACGTGGGCCAAATCCACCCTTCTCCTGATTCACCAACCTCAAGATCAACCGGCTCAGTGCTTCGAGTTGTATTTTGTGTGATTGGTTGTTGACTAGTTAAGAATGAACCGTTCTGTAGTAGGTTTATCTTCTAGATCAACTGAGATTGAGTCGTTCTGCAGTAGACTTACCTCGAACCCCTCTAAAGAGATTAATCTGATCAGTAGTAAGGTTATCTCTTGAGGTGGTAAAGACTGAACCGATCTGTAGTAGGTTCGTCTTTCACTGGATTAACCTTCTGGTAAATCCAAACGACCACTTGACCATCATTTAACTATACTATTTGCTTCTCCCTTTTAAAGATCCAGAGGTGCCTCGAGGTTAATGACCCGGGAGTAATTAACGGTGGGGGCTTGCGCCCACCGGAATCTACAAGAACTCACAATCACTAAAAACCCCCTAAATGTGCATTCAAATTGGTCTAAACGGTAGAATTAACCGGCATTAAACAGATGCACGCTTGGGAGGGATCTCCGTGTCCTTCTTCCGCATCCCATCGCCCAGAGGCGGTGCGGAGCGCGCGAAAAAGGGTCGCTCAGGATCTATATGTTAATGTATTACTATTTTATACATATTGAGAACACACCTATATGAGTGACATGAAATGACAAATAACCTCGAAATAGAAAATCTGTGGAAATAATAATATAATATAAAATATAAGGTACGAGAAATAAACACCCGAAATAAATATCCCAATTTGCAAATCACCAGATCTATCCCAAGCGGGCGCCAGCAGCGTCCCAACTTACGAACTTGGGCCTTGCCTAAGCGGGCGCCACCAGCGACCCAACTTACGAACTTAGGACTTTATGTTTATGCGGTGCCAATGCCGCATAAACGACAATTCGGGCTCCCGAGGCGATAACGCCCTAGGAGAGTGTGCGTGCATAAGCACGTACTCTAGTCTGCTAAATATGGCAATTCACCTTATAAAATAAAACAAACGGATAATTATGTCTTCAGTTGCCATATCGCCAAAAGGAGATAACTACTCGTGAATTAACAAATCGAAATCAAATGGGAGCCTACACTGTACCAACCAAGGGTCAGAGGACCGCATCCCGTAAAAATACCAAAACGAAATATAAACAAATGGGAGCCTACACTGTACCCACTAAGGTCAGCGGACCGCATCCCGACTTTCTCTGTACCAACTAAGGGCCAAAGGAGAAAGCCCTTCGGACAATATTAGGATCCTAAATAAGCCGGATAAATATAATAATATATTATCACTTAGTAGATTCCAATCTCGAATATGGCCGCCCACACTAAACACTGAAGTACACGGTATCCTAATCGCTCAAATTTTGGACTAAAAATTTAATCATATTAAGAATAATAATAAAATATAATAAAGATCAAAGAAAACACTCTGACACAGCCGAACCCGCCAAATGACGGGATCGGTGGATAACCCGGCAGGCAAAGATGCGCAATACATATACAGACCGGTGGGTCCCATGGGCCTATGGGTCACCGTACGTAACCACAACGGTCAGGTTATGCAAGGCAACTCAGACTGGGAATTACCCGGTCCGTCTCTCAGCACTCCCATGCATTTAATGCATGATTAACTACCTAACTTAATTAATAATTAGTAATAGTAATAATATTTTCCTAATAAATATAATCTACAACTTGAATTATTTAATTCTATCTGATCCTATCTCGGGACTATTTCCCGAATCCTACTCCTATCCTGTCTACGTGCAATATGACATGATATGACATGCGAATGCGGGTATGTCTCAAATATGCTGGTCAATTTACCGGATGCAAATGACAGTTCAGATTTAGTCTCTAATCATTTTTTGTCAGAAAACACCGCAATTCAGATTTATTTTTAAAACAGATTTATTTTCGGTTTGGATTCCTAATTCTAAAGAAAGGAAATCAAATCCCAAGAATCCATACCTGAGAATAATTTGATTAGGTCAGAACGTCAAATTGCTAAGTCTCGTGTGGCGCATCACGATCTTGTCAGATGAGCCGTCTCATCTTGAGTGTATTCGTTTGTCGGCTCGTCGGGACACTTCTGAGAGCCTACGTAGTCCAAAAATAATTAAATTCACGAGTGTCTTATTTACGCTTGGTCTGGTTTGGTCAGGGTATACAGGACCCCTCAATTGAAATTATTATTATTTAAGTCCGTGTTTTAAGATTATATTTATTTTGATTAATGTAGTTAACTTAATTTATTTAGATTAATTAAGTTAGCTTAATGTTATCACTCAACTAATTCAATTATAATTAGGATAATTAATTATTAGAAATAGAGAAATTGATTAATACATAATATTATACAATTAATATTATTCTCATTAAAAATAGAAAAATTGATTAATATATATTTATATATTTATATATTTATTAATATTATTAAATAGAGAAATTGATTAATAGGTATTTATATATATTAATTAATGTTATTCAATTATTAAAATAGAGAAATTGATTAACATATATTATATCTTATATATAATACTAAATTCTAATATTCTTTTGTTTATTCAAAAATAAAGGATTTAATTAATATATATTATTTTATATACATATTCTTTATTTCTAATATTCTTTTAAATCTAAAAATAGAGAAATTGATTAATATATATATATATATATATACTAATATATATTCATTATATCCTAATTATTATTCTTATTAATTTTTCTTTTATTATTATGTATATATATATTTAACATTATATTTAATAAATGAGAAAAATAGTTTAAAATAAATGAAAAAGGAAAACTTAAAAGGAAAATTAAAAATAAAAAGAAGGTAAACTAATTTAAGGAAATTATTATTGTTTTATTAATGTGTTGGTGTTTTAATGTTCGGGATCATACGCTGACTACCAAATCATTGGTGCCAATGCACCGATATCCCGAAATCGGGGGCAGTCAGGGAATATAATCATTTCCCAAATTCAGGTTTAAGTATTGTTTACCCTTGAAAAGTTTCAAGGATGAATAGATGAATAAATAAAATAAATTGATGATTAATGATAAGTCATAAGAAAGGGAAGAGAGAGAGCGGTGAAAGATGGCCCATCGATCAGAGATCAGTCGTCGCCTAACCCCGGAGCAAATCCATTAGTCCCACAATGGAATGCTGGGCATAAAGTGAAGAGTATAAATACCCTGCTATTCTCTATCCACTCAGCATGAGTGACAGCCAAGAAGATCGAGGGAGAGAGGAGACCTCTTGGGTGTCACCATGTGATTATATCTTTTCTGACAAGTGGGACCCACATGGCAGTCCCTTATGAGCAGCTCCAATGACATGAACCTAGCCTATTTTGCTAAGAAAGCTAACCAACCCGGAACAGAGGTTAAGCATTAATCCCACAATGAAATAATAGGGTGAATGACGAGGATATAAATACCCCACCACCTCCTACTCATTCGAGGTGGCCGACCTCAGAGATTTAGGAGAGAGAAAATCTCCGATGGGTCAGCCATTTGATTACATTTTCTCTGACAAGTGGGACCCACCTGGCAGTCCCTTGTAGATGAATCTAACAATATAGCCTATCTGATGAGTCACCCATGTGACCATTTTCACTGACAGGTGGACCCCACACCTCAGTTGACCTATCAAGGAGTTAGGATTGAACTCAGAAATCGCCTTTGGAGCTAACCCTAGAAAGGAGCCGAAGCAAGATAATCCCTATGCTACATGAAATGATGTCAATGCCAAGCTAGCATTTTGATGCAACTAGTTATAAGAAATTCCAAATGTGATTTTGCTTTCAAGGCTGACCTGGTGCCAAAGTCATGCGAGCAACCACCTAACCATGCTTTGATTTGTGTCAATTATCGATAAGTAGTCAGTTCTTTGACCAAGTCACCCTCATGTTAAGGGATTGAAAGTCAATTTCACAAGACTGATCAGGTGCCAAAGCTGGGAGCAACCACCTGATCAAGTCTAGATTTGTATTAATTGCTGATAAGTAGTCAAGCATTTGATCAAATCAAGCCCTAATGAATATCAATATAAGTCTAATTGGTATTTAGTTAGGGTGGTTTCTGCAAAAGGAGATAATTGGCAGAGACATTGAGCTACAATTGAAATCAGGGATTAATTCAGAAGGAATAATAGGATTTTATGGATAAAAGAATTTTTAATTCAGAGAAGGAGGGGTAAAAATGGAATTAAAAATTACAGGGATGATCATCATGAATTTAGGGATTTTTGGTGAAAATTTCATAATTTTTGGATAAGTGGAGCTATCAGAATAAATTCAAGGAAAATAAAAGCAGAATAAATGGATTAATCAAAGGCTGAGATTTGATCAGAGCAACTCTGGGTACAAATTGGAGATAGTAACAACTCTGGGTACAAACTGGGTGCAATAAACACAGAAAGAATAAAATAAACGAGGAGAGAGGGTGTGCCACGTGGCGCCTCTCATCGGGCCATGTCGCCAGTGGGCCCCACCTTGTGTATGAGTCACCGATGGTGGGCCCCACCTTAGTGCCACGTGGCGGACGATAAATGGGCCACCTCACCACCCTAGTGCCACATGGCACCACACCGAGGTCCACTTAACCCAACCCTATGCCACATGGCATGTACCTGAGGAGACCACTCACCACCCTAGCGCCACGGCACTATACTACAGAGCCACCTCAAGCATGGATCAATACTATAACAGAGATGATTAATGGATTGATTAAACAAGTGGACCTATCGAGTGTGCCAAGTCGATCAATTAGATTTAAGCAGAGTTAATCAATCCACAAATTTGGACTAATGGGCCGAGATTCATATACTTACATGTGGGGCCCATTTGTCAGATTATGAATGTATAGCTCACACAGCAATCATGCACCAAGCCTATGCACAGATCTAATCGTAGATTTAAATCAAAAGAAAGAAGCGGTGTGTACCTGCTCATTTGTATTGCGCCTCGATCGTGGGTCCCACCTAGTCATGGACTCGTAAGCGCCAGCGCACCCCTTCTTTCTCTTCTCCTTCTCCCCTCCCTCTCTTCTTTCTTCTTCTCGACGAGGCAGAAGGCGCCATTAGAGGTGATCAAGCTCTCCAAAGCTCGCAACTCCAATTCCTTTCACCTAGAGCTAGCCTATACATGGGAGAGTATGTGTAATTGATCAAAATTGAAAAGTAATGAATGAATAAGATGATTGAGAGAGATGAATACCTCGGGCAATTGATGAAGCACTTCAATTCCTACTTCAAAATCAAAAATTGATGATGCAAACCTTCTCCATTTACTTAGGCGACACTGTGTATGAAGAAAAAGGGCAAAGAATCATGGAATAAATTGAAGTAATTGAGATTAAGTAATGAAATCGGGCAAATTGATGAAAATTGAAACCTTGTATTGTAAATTCGAATCGCGCAAAGTGCTTATAGCCTCTATGCACTCTCACGATGTCGTTTAGGAGATGGAGATTGATAATTGGATGAAGGAGCTATGCTTTTGGCCAAGAGATGGAATCGGGTAATAAAGCTTTGAGCTTTGGAAGAAGATAACAATGGCAGAGGATGAATAAATGCTCTAGATGCATTAGAGTGAGTATATATAGTATGTTTAGATGCTCTAGAAGGTTCTAGCAAAGATAAGAAGTGGAGTCAAACATGGTCAACAAGTGGAAGGTTTAAGCTTTGGATTCTTTGAATAGGGGCCCACATCGCAACAGAAGCACTAACAGAATTGAAGAACCATGCCCATGAGCCAAGGAAGTCCAATTGTTGGTGTATGAGTGGTGTACGTTCTAATTCCCTGATGGACCAATCCAATTGCTTATATAAGCATCTGAATTATAGAAATTCATAACATACACACACATACAGAAGATAGGAGACAGAGAGAAGATACTATAGAGATTGCATATAGAATCTAGAGAGAGAGAGAGGAGCAAAGAAGAGGCAAGAACCGAGGAAGATTTGATAGAATTGATTGATCTCAGTTTTAACTTGAGAACTCAATTCCTTTGCTTCAATTACTTGTCTAGAGGTAAGCTATATACTCTATTATCTGCCAATTAGGGATTAGTAGGTTTAATTCTTGAAGATTGGAGCTTTAAAAATGTAATTGCCACTGGATATCAGTATTTTACTGTACTGTCTTTAAATTTCTTCGAATTTCAACTCTTTCTTCATGATTTTCTTCTTCATTTCATACATTGCAAGTTTATATAGTATAAATCTTTCATTTCTGTTGATGAATTTTACTTAGAGATTGATGAATAAGGCTGTTAAATCGATTGATCTCAGTTCAACTTGAGAACTCGGTAACAGTCAAGATTCATTGATCAATTCTTGATTCTCGAGTGAGAATTATCTTGATCCTTGTTAATATCATATGCATTAGAGTCTATGGAGTCATTTAAAGTCGATTGATCTCGATATAATCTTGAGAACTCGACTAATTTGAAGTTTGAATATCGTTGTCGCGTCGTTATGGAAATCGAGTATTAATTCAAGAATCAATGGTAATTGAAGGTATAATCGAGTATGTTTCAACCGAGGTAGACATTATAAAGCTTATAGAGTGCATTAATGATAGTATAAACATATGAACTACGGGAATTTGGTATGTGTTGTAAACGTGATCGAGTGAGATTACTATGCATTCTCGAATAGAAAGGATAAGAATCAATTCGAATGATCTTGATCATGTTATAACACATCGGCATGCATATACGATATAGATTAAGTGCTCAATTGTCGAAATAACGATTAATTGCATGGAATTTGTGAGATTTGTGATTCTAAGCACCGAATGGTACCAATTTGTTCTAGCCGGTGCTAATGTACGAGGGATTCACCGTATGGATTACCAATCGAGACTATAGAATGATTTCTGTAATGAGGCGATGCTCGGGCGGTTGCTCGATCGAGAGTAGGGTGGCCTCAGGGCCGCCGGCGACACCGTTAGCGTGAATCTTGAAGACGTTGTTGATCGGGGAGTCAAAGAATCGCGCAAAGACGGATATTGGCGCGCGTGTGTAAATCTCGAAGAGATCGGACGTGTGAAGTAAAGCGTCACATTAAATGGAGATATGGATATAGATCCGGGTCGTCCATCTAATACGAATCAATCTTGAAGCATATCCGCATGCCCAAATAAGAATAGAGTTAAATGAAAGATAGGCGCCGATCTTGATACGATCCGGCGGCCCATATTAAGCCCATTAATTAAATAATAACAGAATAGTGATAATATAGAATAAATAAATGATTTGAAAATGCTTCTGAACTCCAAATTGACTCAAATTTGTTTCTAAAATTTTCTTATTTTTCATACTATTTTTTTATACAATAATATTCCAGTTTTAGAAATATAATCATGATAAAACAATTTAAAAGCAAAAGACATTACATATATTGATATAGTTGACCTAGCTTTGACTTGTCATTTTAAATATTATAAAAATCCCAAAAATACAAATAAAAATCATAAATAATAACTAGATATATTTTAGTGATTTTTCAAGTGATTTTCCATGAAATAATAATGATGATAGTAATATGCCATAATAAATAATGAGATTAGCTATATTCTTTGATAAATAAAAAAAAAATATAGATATTATATTGATATTTTCTGTAAAAAGAATAAAAAATAATAAATAGAACAAAATATACAAAAATATACTACCATGGTAATGAATAGTAAAATACATTTTCTTTTATAATAAAGAATGATAATATAGTTTTATAATATGAATTGTATTTCTTTTATTTCTATACAAATATATACAATAAAAAAAATATACTTTTGATGAATAAAATGTAATAAAAATAATAGTTGTAATAAAAAAAAATAATAATGAATTTCATCTCTTATGGTTATACTTTTCTATAGATAATAAATAGAAATAATAAAAATAGATATAATGAATAGTATAATAAATAGAATAGAATATTAATAATGATTTCCTTTTAGCTATAAAAAAATAATAATAATAATAAAAAAATAATAATAAAAAAATATAAAAATAATATAGCTATCTTTTGATTTTGTAAATAATTCCTACATAATGAATAGTGTTTCAATATAATAGAATATAATAATAAAATTCTATTACTTTGGCTATTATAAACATTTTAAAAATACAAATAAAAAAAAAGAGAGCCATTTTATTTTCTATTATAGAGTTTGGAAATAATAAAAATAAAAATTCTACTATTTTAGCTATTATAAAAATTCCAAAAATATAAATGAAAATCTAGTTAAATAGCTAACCCCTTCTTCCTATTATTTTTGTAAATAATTTTCTACATAGATAAATAGAGTTTAAGAAATAAAAATAATAATAATAAAAAATATAATAATAGTAATAAGAATATAATAATAATAATAATAACAATAATAATAATAATAATAAATAAATGCATCTTCATGATAGAAATAATAATGGAAGATATTACATAATAGACTTTGTGCATTTTAGAAATGAATAAACATGCTCACATAAGGAGTGTAGAGCCACGTAAGAATATTTGCACACATGATATAACATTTAGAATGATTAGTCAAGACGAGAACACCTTGACGTAGGATGATTAAGGCTTCGATAGCAATATGAAGAAGATACGTTGAGACAAGAACATCTTGACGTGAGATGATTAAGGCTTTAATAGCAATACAAGAAGATATGTCGAGACAAGAACATCTTGACGCTTAATGAAGAATAACAAGATACGTTGAAACAAGAACATCTTGACGAAAGATGAATAAGGCTTTGATAGCAACATGAAGGAACATGTCGAGACAAGAACATCTTGACACTTGATGAAGACTAACCAGAGCTATGATACTAACATGGAGATGTATGTCGACTCTGAAGAAGAAGAACATTACGATGTCCTAGATAGGTGACATCTTAATGACTCGCTGCCATGAGCAAGTAACTCATGATTGAATACGCTCACACAAGGGGTGTAGGGCAACATAGTAATTTTGCACAAGTAATGCAACACGTAGAATGATTAGTTGAGACAAGAACATCTCGACGCTCGTGAAGAATGACCAAAGCTACGACATCAGCATGGAGAGATATGTCGACTTTGAAGAAGAAGAACATTAAGATGTCCGAGCGAAGCGACATCTTAATGACTCAGCGTCATGAACAAGTAATTCATGACCATTTGAGCTGGCAAGACTGAACTCGTCTGTCGATGAGTTTGTCTCCTGGCTCATTTCCCGAGACTGTGAGATTGAATCGGTCTGTAGGTAGATTCATCCACAAAACAGTGAATGTGAACCGTTCTGTAGGTAGGTTCCTTCACTAACACATGCCTCAATGTTGAACTGGCCCAGCGCTTCAAGTTTAATATTGTGTGCAATTGTGTTTCCTAGGTTTATGAATCGGCTTAGTGCTTCGAATTCATGGTCTAGAAGATCAGTGAGAAGAAACACGTGGGCCATATCCACCCTTCTCCTGATTCACCAACCTCAAGATCAACCGGGCGGCCGTTGCTTCGAGTTGTATTTTGTGTGATTGGTCGTTGACTAGTTAAGATTGAACCGATCTGTTTGTAGGTTTATCTTCTAGATCAACGGAGGTCGAGTCGATCCGTATGTAGACTCACCTCAAGCCCCCTATGAAGAGATTAACCGGTCTGCTGGTAAGGTTACATCTCGAGGTGGCATGGATCGAACCGATCCGTTTGTAGGTCCGTCCTCCATAGGACAAAACCGATCGTTTGTAGGTTTGTCTTCCATAGATTGAACCGATCCGTTTGTAGGTTCATCTTCCGTAGCCCCTTTTATAAACCTAGACGACCACTTGACCATCTTTTAACCATACTATTTGCTTCTCTCTTTCAAAGATCCAGAGGTGCCTCGAGGTTCATAGCCCAGGGTAATTAACGGTGGGGGCTTGCGCCCACCGGAATCTACAAGAACTCACAATCACTAAAAACCCCCTGAATGTGCATCCAAATATCTCTAAACGGCAGAATCGGCCGACACCCAGCAGATGCACGTTCGGGAGGGATCTCCGTGTCCTTCTTCCGCAACCCATCGCCCGGCGGCGGTGCGGAGCGCGCGAAAAAGGGTCGCACAAGTATTAATCAATTATTAGTTGCGCACGTTTTTAAGTCTACGGCACTTGCTAATTAGTCAATTCATACTTTCAACCCGCTTATACCCTTCGGCCCATAAGACTAAATTCGATTAAAAATTCATCCTGCATTTTAGTCACTTTGGCCCCTTCAATAAAACTTATCAAAACTGAACCATCATAAGATCAATCGAACCATTTATGCGCATATAACCCTCTAATCGAGAGTTATTACCACATTATTCATTTAGACCCTTAAACATATCAGATTTCACAATTTAACCCCTATCTTAAACTGTCATATCAAAATCTACTCCCATATAATACAAATAACTTCCCAGATGCTGGTACCAGTTGGTACCTGCTCAAATCCACATAAGTTCCAAAGGGGAGGGGGACATGCAAGCACTAACCAACAAAGCAAATTCAAACGACTAAGCAAAACTGCATGACAGCAAAGCATCAAGGCAATTATAGGTCTTATCGCATGAGGATAGATCATAATTCGCACAAACAACTCAAGGTCAGAACCGACAGAGGCAAGGCCAAAGCTAGACCACAAGAATCAAGACAACAGCCCCCTTACTTCACTGGTACCAAATGGTACCAGCATACCAAGGATGACAAGATAACAAGAGTCAAGCAAGAAATGACATGTCGTGCACACCACACAAAAAGGATCAAAACCACAATTCAACTAAGGGCAGCAACTGGCAAAATTGTACAACAGCCAGGTACCAGTAGAAAGACAGAGAACCAAATCAAACCAACACAGACATTAAGTCAAGCAATGTAATAGGGTCGGAGTGCTAAGATAAGTGTAGTATCGTACCAGAACCGAGTGAGGTCAAACAAACCAGCAAAAACCAGTTTAGCCACAAAAATCAGCCAAGACCATACCAACAACAGCTCAAGGCCCTGCCTCACTGGTACCAATCGGTACCAGTGTACCAAGGCACACACTGGATCGACACACAAGGCATGCAACAAGGGCCCACACGGCCAAGAAAATGAGGAATGATATTACCCGGTCCCACACAAGGCAGCAAGAGATCAGAGTCGGGGCCGCAACGGGAGTGGGTTAGAGGTGGGGGGTGACTCGGCAAACCCAGCATCGAGCTCGTCTCGCCTTGTTAAGACAACAAATCAGAAGAGGGCGGCTTGGCGTCTCCCAGCAGCGTAGTGGCTGCACTCGTCAAAGAGAGAAGGCTCGGCTGAGGGGGAGGGGGGTTTATAGAGTGAAAACATTGAAAATTTCAGAGTCATAAAGGAACCAGAGAGGGGGAAGGTTGCTGCCTTTATAGGCAGTTCAGGGGCGGAGCGTACACCCCTTGCCAATGGCTGACGAGGGCGGTTGGTACTGCCTCGGGTGCAGAGAGGGGGCAAAGAGCGGTGAGAGCCACCTGAGTCGTCAAGGTAGGTAAGTCGGGACCAGCGCGCCAGGGGGGGAAAGGAGGGGTGATGGGATCGAAGGCGTAGGTTAGGAAGGAAAATGAGTCCAGAGAGAGAGAGAGAGCGCAATGGAATCGCGTAGAAAGAGAAAAAGGGACGCAGTGAAAGGGGCGTGGGCGAACAGCGAGGGAGACAGAGGAAATAGAGTAGAAGAGAGAAGGTCCGGAAAGGACAGAGAGGCAGAGAGAGAGAGAAAAGATTTTAACTGGTATTAATGACGAATTTTAATGAGGAGAGAGAGAAATTCGTGTTGGGATTTTCTCGTGGAGGATTTGGTGGGATCTTTCATGTAACTTACCTTTAGGTGTAGTAAGTCGTCGATGGGTTAAGTTTATTTGATTTTAATCGGGGACTTAAATTCGAATTTATCTTAATTTCTAATATTATGGTTTTATCCAACTCGCTTAATTCGTTAGTCTTAAATCATTTTATTATCCATTATCTTATTATTCACGGTTATTACATTATTACATCGTCATATTTTATATTTTTACCGTTAATTAATTATTCATTTATCATTTATGCTTTTACCTCCATAAGTTATACTTTTTACACTTTGTTAATTGTATTTGATATAAATTTTTATTAATAATTTAATTATGGGCTTTTAAAATTTCATGGCTTGACATTTCACCCCCCTTTAAATAATGTTTCGTCCTCGAAACAAAATCATGTTGATTGACAAGTTATTATTATATTCACTTCATTATAATTGAATAAATCACTAATATTTATATAAGATTTAATCCTTTGACGCTTACATTAGGGTGTCATAAATTTCATGTGCATCCTTCTATTTATTTATTAAATAAATAGTTTTCTTATTATTATTTCTATTAATTTAAATGTTGATTGTTATGAATTTAAGCTCTTTCAAGTTTGATTAGTGAATTTATATTTAATAACATAGTAAAAAAAGACTAAAAAATATAAAATTTGGTCCCCAACTAGATTTTCATATGAAAAATATTTTGACCGGTTGGATCTACCATTTAAACTTTGAAGATAGAGAAATGGTCCATAGCACACGAGTCATCTATGTTACGCATAAGCACCGTAGTCAAACTCATTATAAATATAGAGAGATAGACTATTGTGAAAACATTTGAATTTTAGCCGATATACAAACAGATCAAAAATTATATTTTAAAATCTCAAAAATTTTAATCTAAAGTTTCCATTAAATTTTTCATATGAAAAACTTATGGCATGCAAAAATTTGAAGTGTTTTGAGTTTTTTAAATCATTTTTTTAAATTTTTGAAAAAATAACACAAAAATTGAATATTTATTATTATTTTTATAGTTATTTTTTTTAAAAATTCAAAAGAGTGACATAAAAAACTCAAAACACTCTAATTTTTTGTATCAAAGATCCAGAGGTGCCTCGAGGTTCATAGCCCAGGGTAATTAACGGTGGGGCTTGCGCCCACCGGAATCTACAAGAACTCACAATCACTAAAAACCCCCTGAATGTGCATCCAAATATCTCTAAACGGCAGAATCGGCCAACACCCAGCAGATGCACGTTCGGGAGGGATCTCCGTGTCCTTCTTCCGCAACCCATCGCCCGGCGGCGGTGCGGAGCGCGCGAAAAAGGGTCGCACAGGATCTGGCACGCCCGGTGGGACCTAGATTCTCCTCTTATCTTTGAGAGAGAGAGGCAAATAGAATAATTAAGAGATACAAGTGGTCTTCTATGTGCTAAAATGACTAATGATTTTCAAGTATTTTTGTTTTGCAGGAAATGGCATACTTCGGAAACTTCAACCTTGCTCCCTACACCGTCATGCCTGCACAGAGCCCAGAGGGCAAACTGTTCATGTTCTTTGGGACCATCCCACAAGAACGACCGTCTACGCCCGGCTCCGGTGGCCGCCTTCACTCTCCCGCAACCGTCCAGGATCTCCATCCGGACGAGGAGGAGGACTCGATCACCCACGACTCCCAAGGGGATCTCAAACAATGTCATGGCCTCTCCTACTACCTCCCCAAAGAGGAGAAGGCGACCGTCTAAGAAGACGACCCCAAAGGTCGCGCCCAAACCGCGCATGACTCTCAAGCATCCGGGAAGAGGGCCCTGGATGCATACCGAGAATCAACGCGGTGGCTAGGCCACTATCCCGAGTCTCTAACAAATTCACGGCTCTCCGCATAGTGGCCAAGAACTCGACCACGGAGCCGGCTCGCGGTGCATGGGAGGTGCCTAAGCCCACACCTCGCCCAACTCAAAGGCCTCAGCGCCGGGACAAGTCTCAAGCCCCTGCAGAAGCCATCTACAAGGCTCACAGGGCCCTCAAGCAGAGGAAGAGCGTGAGAAACGCTAGGTCGAGACAATACGTCTCCCGCTCCGGTCAATCTCAAGACATGGCTCGGCCGCAAGCCATTGTCTCAACTCCGCACCCGAGGAGGTTTACACCAAAGGCAACACCTAGCACCCAGCAGGTGTGGGTCCCAAAGGGTTCCCAGCCAACAAGGTCCCAATCTCAAGCCCAGCCCGGCAAGGCGGTGGAGATCTAACGCTCGGCCCGAGAGCGTGTTCAGCCGTCTAGGTCAGAAGAGTGTATTCAGCCGATTAGGCTCGAGAATACCACTCAATAACCTGAAAATAACTGCCCCTGACCAAACAAAGAAGAAGAGAAGAACCGCTCGTTATGAAGAGCACTTCTCAGTCAACACCATCAGCATAAGCTACGATGCGATCCAGGACACGATCTTTCGAGGTGAATATGACCCAGGATGACCAGTCCCCGCCTAATCAAGCTCACGTCACCAATACCAATAAAAATAATGGTAGAAAAGGGAGACCTCCCAAGAGAGTCAATCCCGAGGGCAATAGCAGGGAAGGGGAAGACCACAACGAAAACCCTGACTTCTTCGACAATGAAGATGACGTTGAAACACGTCCCGAAGTGCCTATCGATGAAATTGAAATACTAAAAGGCCACATCGAGGCACGGGACGAAGAACTGATTAGGCAACGGGAGCTAATCGCTACCATGCTGAAACAAAATGAAGAATTGATTAAGGCGGTCAAATCCTTGCAAGAATCACAAGACGCCAATTTCAAGGCTGGTAGCTCCCGTCAAGAAGGGGTCCACAGTACCAAAAGCAATCATAAGGGAAAACAACCTGTCGATTCTAAACCCCATCCACACAGGACAATAGAAGTGGAGGCTGAACCAACGGGAATATCCCGGAAAGAGATTCAAGCCATGATTGCCCAGCAAATGCAAATAGCTGGAGGTGGATACGCTATCCCTCCCGTTAAAAACTGTGGACATCCATACCCTGCCATATACGACTTAGAAGAATATCCTAAAGGGTATGTGATTCCCCGCTTCAGGACCTTCTCCGGGAAGGCAATAAAGACCTGAACCCCGAACAACACCTGGCCCACTTTGTAGCCTCGTGCGGCAATACGGGCGGCAATGATGATCTTGTTGTTAAGACAATTCCCTCGAGCTTGGTGGGAACCGCTTTCCAATGGTATTATTCATTAGAGAACAACAGCATCAGGACCTGGGACGAGATGGCAGATTCGTTCAGGGCGCGATTTGTCATGGTGTCTGACAAGATAAATATAGCCGATTTGGCAAGTACTAAACCCAAGAAAGGGAGTCAATGACAGATTTTATCAATAGATGACGGAACCTCAGCATCAAATGCGACCGCACATTAACTGAAGATGAGGCCGTCAACCTAATCATGAAAAACATTGACGGGTGGATGGGCATGCTTCTTGGTGTGACAAAGGTCAACACATTCAAAGACTTGCTCAGATCGGTATCAATATGGAAAGAATGTCACCGCACACGTGCCGTGCGAACTTCATGAATAATAGGCGCAACGAGGAGCCAGTGAGACCAAGGTGGCATTCACCTCGCTAAAAGATAAGATGGTTGCCAACGCAGACACCCAAGGCGCGATGGCACAAATGGCAATAATTACAACAAGGGACCCAGGCCCAATCCGGGAGGGAGTTCACGGAGTTTTGAGTCCCTCAGACAAAAGAAGACTAAACCGTACTCCTTCAGGAAAGATAAAGTTGCTCAAATCTTCAGGGGAGCACTAAAGAATGGCCTAACCCTGCCCGGCCAGTAAACGTCCGGAAGATGCCGATAAATCGGACGAACCCAACTTCTGCCCATACCATAGAGTACTAGGGCACTCAATTGAAGATTGCTGGGTCTTCAAAGATTGGGTCGAGAAGGCGTATAAAAATGGTGAAATTACTTTACCAAAAGGGTTCTTGCAAAGCCCATCAGCCCATGAACAGGCCAACATGATCTCTCACGAGGAAGAGAAAGTCCCGGGCCAGCTAAGCGAAGATCAAGAGGAGCAATGGACTACGCACTTATCGAAGAAATCGATTAAAATGCTTAAAGCCCTTAAGAAAGAACCTGGCATGAGATGGAGAGACGATATCACGCCAGTGGTCCCACCAAAACCCAGGGTATATTATAAGGTGGACCAAAGCCAAGACCAGGTTATTAAGAAGAAAAAGAAGCATAGAAGCAACAAGTCCAGAAAGAATAAGATTGAAGAATATGAGCAAGGCAGTCCCGAGGCGATCACCCTCCAACATTTCATCTCCAAAGAAGACTGGGAGAAGCTAACCCTAGGTCAAAAGAAAGAAGATGTAGATGAAGAAATAAATAAGGAAGAGAGCGAAGAAATGCGGGGTGCTTCGTGCAACATGGTATATTCTTCTCACGATGAAGATATGCCAACTTTAGAGGAGATGTTCTTCCCAAATGACGAAGGAGAAGCAAGCACCTGCGGGACCAAGAATGAAGAGTGCAAAGCGTGCTCGATCAGGGACTTATATACCGAGAGACAAGCTCCCAAGGATTAGATAAAGGAAAGGATAAGGCCCTGGATAAAGGTAAAGAGGTCGAGAACCTAAGCAAGAACCCAGAAAAGACCCGGTCGACGGGCGAAGAATACAACGTGTTGGCACATCTGCGTAAGATTCCAGCGCTATTAAGCATATTTGACGCGTTGATGATGTCACAAGACCTAAGGGAGGTGCTAATCCAGGCCTTGCAAGATCCCGAGAAGTACAAGTCATATTTCATCGAGCAAAATATGCGGGAAGCCCTATTCACCGCCAAGCGGGCCGCTGCATAAATTTTACAGACGATGACCTCTTAATAGGCACCGTCGACCATAACCGCCCGCTATACATCTTTGGAAAGCTGCGGAGGGCAAAAGGTTGGTCGCATCTGGTTGACGCGGGGTCTTCGATCAATATCATGCCGCTCAAAACTACGAAGACCATCACCTTAGACGTAAAGAATCTATCGATGAAAAGGTGATTATTCATGGCTTCAATCAAAACTCCCAAAAGGCCACGAGGAGCTATAACTACGAACTGCAATGCGGAAGCCTAAGAGCGCCTACTAAATTCTATGTCATTGATTGCTGGAAACTTCTTATCGGGCGTTCTTTGGGTCGCCGTGGCTTCACGATAATCGGGTCATACCTTCTACACTCTGCACCAATACGAAATATATTGAGAATGGTAAGCAAAAGAGAATTGATGGAGATGTCAAACCATTCGGGGTGCATGAGATTAAATTCAATGACGCCTTGTATTTACGCCTAAATCCGCCGTGGCAAAGCGGCCTATAACAAGCGAGGTCGAAACCCTTGATAAAGGCCCTAAATTTGATACCTCATCTGGAGAAGAAGAAGAGGTCAAATTTAATATTAAACTCCCAGGGTGTTCGAGCCCAAAGACCGGAAGAAAGTCGGGTGAGGAAGCAACCTTCCGCTTCAAACGGTGGCTACATATAAGGCCCAAATAAAGCGAGCGAAATCAATTCAAGTGATTCGAGGAGGAGGTCATTTTCAACTTTAAACCTACCAACACCCCTCAAATCCGGATCACGAGAGGCAACTTCGGAGAAGACTCGAAGAATCCAACGACTCGGGCAATATCACCTCGGGAGGAGAATCTAGCCGGGGTCGTCGGCCACAGGAAGAAGAATCGACGAAGAGATCATCTATCACATTCTCAAAAAGCCATACAAAGGGCCAGAAACGGATAATGAAAGTGAGGAGTCATTTATGATCAACACGGGACCCGGTAGCGGAAGGGATAACCGGTTAGGCGAGGCACTATAAATGAAGAACGCTCATGGCGGGAAAATTTTGAAGGTCGCGTACGGAATGCGATTGACGAAATAAGGCACCGGAGTTGAAAATAATAGAAGAGAGGTGTCGAACAATGGGAAGTGATGCGGGATATTAAAGTGCAACACAATGAAATCATGATAATGATTGAAAATCGCAAACCGCGATTTATAACTCAGAGAGCTACTCAAAGAAGTGACGAGCGAACCCCGTTCGGGACCCACGAAAGACAAGCACCGATAGCGGCAAACGGGTAATTGTCATAGTAGATGAATCAAAGGGGAAGAAATAAAAGCTAAGCAACCGACCGTCATGCAAACCCTCGAGGTCAAGAAGAGTAAACCATACTCTTTCTGAAAAATAAAACGACTCGGATATTTGAACGAGGCCCTAAAGAGTGGGTTAACACTTCCGTCTGTAAAGACATGAGACATAGAAAGAGCGGCGAAGGCGAATCTACGCCCTTATCATCGCATATTGGGACATACTATTGAAGAATCTTGGGTATTCAAAGACCTCATAGAAGAAGGGCATAGAAACGGGACGATCCAACTCCCGAAGAGCTTTCAACAAGACCCGACTCGCATAACTTGAATAACAAGGGCAAAGGGGTGGCTTATACGATCTCGCACACTCCGTACCTAGTAAACCTAAGGTTGCGAGACGTAAGCCGATCAAAGAAATCTACCGCTCCAACTCGGTCATGAACATTGAGATAGAAGAAGAGATGGCGGCGCTAGAGATTCTTGTGGTTCCGAAAGGCATTTTAAAGACCTCGTGCCAAGGAAGTGAACCACATACAAACCCTAAAGACCTTTGTTGTGCGGCAAAGGTAGAGCGCATCAAAGGAGAACTATCATCCACAAGGCTATAATTTTCTATCGAGCGATTCAACCCGGTCTCGAAGAACCACGATCGCAACACTTGGAAAAAGTGGGTGATAGAACAAGAATCGGAGAATGCAACGAGCGATGTGTGCATCTCATCCCTTTGGAAAGGAGCTATATAAATTGGCGAAAAGGGCAAAATGTACGAGAGACATATCAAGGCGAGGCCAAGCGCTTCGATGAACTACGGAATGGCGGCGAGAATAAGGTCACTGGGCCTGGATGGCAAAATAAAATACACCGGGGTTAGGGTATAAGCTGCGATGACGCGACATGTTTTGAGGGTCCCTCAGCGGGTGCCGTATGGAAGAAAGGCTGTTGCATGACTTGTTGAAATCTTTGGATAATGAAACGAGAAGAGGACAATACCCCGGTCTGAAAAATGCTTTGAAGCGACTAGAAAAGGAACCTAATACGGTCGATGAGTTAGTGAAATCAATGCGGGGACGGAAGAAGACCCACGACCAACTTTCATAAGCGCGTCATTGCCGGAAGAGGTGGCTAACGGGTTGAAGACATTCCTTAAAAGCTATATGGGGCTGCTTCGCTTGGAGTTATAAAGAAATGCTGGATTAGATCCCGACGTAGCGGTTCATTACTTAAAAATTGATCCAACCTTCAAGCCGATTAAACAAGCGCGAGGCGGATGAGAATAGAACTCGAAGAAAAAGTCGTGGAAGAGACGAAGAAACTCATCGACGCAGGCTTCATACGGGAAGAAGAGACGCCAGAATGGGTGGCTAGCATTGTCCCGGTTAAAAAGAAAAATGGGCAGATTCGCATCTGCGTAGATTTTCGGGACTTAAACAAGGCGTGCCCTAAAGATGATTTCTCGCTCCCAGTAACCGAAATCATAATTGACCATACCTCCTCCTATGAAGTCTTCTCCTTCATGGACGGTTATGCGGGCTATAATCAAATCAAAATGGCGCCAGAAGATGAAAGGCACACGGCATTCCGCACGCCGATTGGCATATATTGTTACAAAGTCATGCGTTTGGGCTGAAAAATGCGAGTGCCACCTACCAACGGGCGATGACAAAGATATTCGACGATCGATCCACAAGATAGTAGAATGTTATGTGGACGACCTAGTCATCAAGGCCATGTCATATGAAGAACACCTCCGATATCTTGAGGTCGTTTTTAACCGCACTTTGAGAGAACATGCGCTCAAATTAAATCCGTTGAAATGCGCATTCATGGTATCATACAGTAAATTTCGGGATTTGTAGTACGCCATAGGGGAATTGAGATAGACCGGGCAAGATCAAAGCAATAAGCGAACTATCCCCGCCAAAGAATTTAAAACAATTGCGATCCTTGCAAGGGCAATTGGCGTACATCAGGCGGTTTATAGCCAATCTATCGGGTAAAATCCAACCCTTCACCGGGTGACTAAGAAGAATATCCCGTTTAAGTGGGATGGTGAGTGTGAGCGAGCCTTTGAAGAAATCAAGGCATATCTACTCGACCCTCCGGTGTTGGCGGCGCCCATGCAGGAAGGAACTTATCTATACACGACCGCCCTAGATGGATCCTTGGGAGCCCTATTGGCAAGAAAACCAGGATGGTAATCAAAATGCGCTATATTACTTAAGTCGCATGATGGTAGGGGCGAGAACACGGGTATTCACCGATCGAGAAGCATTGTTTAGCCCTAATCTTCGCGGTGAAGAAATTGAGGCACTACATGCTAGCCCATAAAATCATTTTAATATCAAGGTGGACCCTCTTAAATATACGATGACTCGGCCCGATCTTGTGGGGAGAGGTGGCAAGTGGGCTATCATTCTCCTTTGAGTTCGACATCACTATACACGCAAAAGGCGATAAAGGGGCGGCGATTTGATTTCACATTTGCACACCCGATCAAGATGACTCCCCATTAAAATGTGACTTTCCGACGAGGAAACTCTACATGTTGAAGAAGGAAGTCTATATGGGAGATGTACTTTGATGGTGCCTCGTCAATCAAGCCGATCGCGGGCCGGGAGTCCCAATTTGTGCGGTGGCGCGGGACTAGTCTTCGTAACCCGGAAGGCGGGATAATACGACATTCTCTAGCTTTAACCAAGAACCATGTACGAATAATGAAGCGAGTATGAGGCACTCATTCTTGGGACTAGAGCTATCACTCGAAGTGGAAATCAAGTGTGCGTATCTTTGGGGATTCACGGTGATAATAAATCAAATAATTGGCGAATATAAGGTTTTGAAGCGGAACTAATACAATATCACGAGAAGGCCATGGAATTAATGAAGAAAATCCGTACGTGTCCATCGAGAAGGTCACGAGGGCGTGAATGAATGGTGAAGCGGATGCGTTGGCCAAACTCGCCAAGGAGGTGGGTGAACAACGGAGCGGAAATCCACATCATCGTCGCAATAGAAGGCCATTATCATTGTGTCGGACGACAGACAATGTGAATAATGAATCTTGGGCGAGAAAAAGTAGAATGCCAAGAAACAATGATAAGCAAGAAGAAGATGATGATTGGAGGCAGTAGTTCATCGAATATTTCCGGCATGGCACCCTCCCCAAAGATAAAAGGATAGGCTGATCAACTAAGAAAACGGGTACTACGGTATGCATATGTGGGCAATACGCTATCACGTAGGTCTTATGATCGAGTTGTGGTGAGATGTGTATCGGGGCACTGAAGCGAAGCGAGTTATGAGAGAAGTTCATTCGGACTATGCGGAGCACATCGATCTGGGCGAAAATGAAGTTGAAAATCAAGCGAATGGGGTATTATTGGCCCACGATGGTGGGCGATTGTGAAGAGCACGCAAAGAAGTGCGCATGTGCCGGATACATGGCCCTTTTATACATCAGCGCCAAACCGTTGCACCCCGCGGTAGCATCTGGCCATTTAATATGTGGGGCACGAGATATAGTGGGGCCCATAGACCCTCCTACGTCGAGAGGTCCTTAGGTTCATCTGGCGCGACAGATTACTTTACAAAATGGGCGAAGCCGTCCCGCTTAAAGAAGTTAAAGCATCCGATGTGGTTAAGTTCTTTAAGACGCACATCCTTTACTGGGATTCGGTACACCACAACGGATAATATCGATAATGGGACGGCCTTCAAGAGCTCCAAAGTCTATGCCCTGGCGGAGCAATTTAATATTGATTGGAGATTCTCGTCCATTTATAACCCAGAGAGCCAATGGCACTGGCGAAGCCTTTAACAAAACCCTAATAAATATCATGAAAAAGACCGTGGACGGCAACCAACGAGGCCCCGGGATAATCGTCTACGGGAGGCATTATGGGCTTATCGGACCACATCACGAACGCCTACGCAAGCTACCCGTATTCTCGGCTTTTGGGGTTGAAGCCGTTCTCCCTCTTGAGGTGGAACTACCGTCATTGCGGGTGGCTATGCAAAATGATATGACCATGGACGAATGCCAACAACTTAGGCCGGGACGAGTTGGATGCCATGGACGAGAAGAGGCGATAGCCAATGAGAACCTTGAAATATATCGAGGCAAAAATGGCAAGGGCATATGATAAGATGGCGCGAGTCGGGCATTTCAACAAGGGGAGCTTGTTCTTGTCCTCAAGAGGCCGATCATTGGCGCACATCGGCCCAGAAATTCTCCGAATTGGGAAGGGCCATATGTAATTGAGAAGGTATACGGGGCGGCGCATACCAACTCATAGACCATGAAGGTGAAAGGCCCATGCCACCGATTAATGGGCGATATCGAAGAAGTACTACACCTAGCCCGGAGCGGGGCCAATAGAGTAGTATCTATTGTAAATAAATAAGGAGGGAATAAGTGTTCGCTTACACACACGTACACGAAACACAAACCCATGTCTAACCTCCACTTTTGCATAAAAATCCCAAAAACCCTACTTGTGCATACGTAAATAGAATGCATCCAAAAATCCAAAACCACACAAACACATTTAGCCCTATAAAAAATAAAAAATATATAGAATAAGAGAATTCAACGCCAAAACCACGCGAGAATGTAAGGCGAGAGCTTTGGTGTTTGGGCTCAATACAAATACCTTTGGGTTTGTCCATTTGATACGAGAATAAACACAAAAATGGGCGGGGTTTGCGGTTTGTCCCTCGAACTATCTGTTGCCCAGATGACGAAAGTTGCTCATATTTGGTCGCCGTGGCGCAAGTCAAGGGATAGGTCGAGCAAATTGGTGGCTAGTAAATAGTCGCTTAGAGGGCATATAAATAAATAACTCTCGTACTATTAGTAACATGTATCACTAATAACCAAAAATCTGCTCTCTTCTAATAAAATAAAAGGATATATATGTAAAACAATAAAAACCTATTTTCCTACTCATAAAAAAAAAAAAAATGATGATAATAAAAAAATAATAATAAAATCTTTTCAATAAGGGGTTGCCACCTTTGTCCCCGACACCATGAGTGTTATACAAAGCCGGGTTGGGTGCATTCATCAGTAAAAGCACCACTTGCAGAAGAAATGGTGTGTCATAATCCCACGACATATCATGGAGGGGTCGGATCAAGGGTTTACGCTTGTACCAGACATTTCATGTTAAACAAAGCGGCTCGCTTAAAGAAGTGACTCGGGTCATGGAGAGCGGACCTACAGATGAAAGCTTTGTCTCGCGGGGATGCGTGATGGATGTTTGAGGGTAGCTAAAATATAAAAAAACTAGGTTGGGTACATTCATCCGCAAAAGTACCACACGCCCGAGGAGGTGATCTGTTTCTAATCCCAAAATAGATCATGGAGGGGTCGGACTAAGGGTTTACGCTTTTGCAGAGCATTCGGTGTCAAATAAAGTAATTCGCTTAAAGAAGTGACTCGGGTCATGGAGAGCGAACCTACCGATGAAAGCTTGTCTCGCGGGGATGCGTGATGGATGTTTGAGGGTAGTACCCCCACAAAACAAATTGAGTGGAGATGAGTGAATGTGAGTTTCCACTTTAGCATAACGGTGCACAAATGAGGGAGAGTGGGTGAGCTTCCACAAATAAATGTCAATTAAATATATAAGGAGCATCCACAAAATGGTGTTATCAATTGCATCCATAATCCAATTGATCTTGGTAAGTTTATCCATCGGTAATAAAGGGATAAACGGGTTTATTCTATGCCGGCCTAGAGGTCAATACGGACGGAGTTCGGTATCAAGTAAAATACCACGGTTACTTGAGTTTCGTATTGCCATAAATAAAGAGAAATGATGTATAGAATCAATGTAATAGGATGTTGTAAGATTTTCCTTTTATTATGATTAGACGAAAAAAATGACGCGATTGTAATAGGCGCTTTTGCAAATAAGATTGGAGGTGCATAGCATGAAATCAATAAAATACTTCCTCGCGGCTGAGAGGAAGCGATGAAAGGATAATAATAGAAGTAAGCATCATCCACACGACAAGAGATCAAAATGATAAATGTCAATGCATCCTATATCAAGTATAGCAAAAGAAAAGGAGAAAAAAAAAAATGAAAGTGCGGTCTATGGGCCCAAAAAGCGGGACTCCGGCTCTAATAGCACGGTGCTAATAGTCTCTAAATGAGTATGGAGGGAGTGCCTATCCTCCTCCGAAGCTGCCTCGAAGTCCAAGAGCGAGCGAAGGCACTATCCGGGCGCTCGAATGAATGCGCAACTCGGGAGACGTCCGCCAAATGTCGAGAAAAGCCCTCTCGCGATGATCTATGGTCCTCTAGCTCCTGCACGAGCGGTCGGCGGGCCCACCACTAACTCCCATGGAGCGGAGAGTGGCACAAGAAGAGAGCGTGAAGATAGCGAAGTCGAGCGGCCTCCAAATGCTGCGTAGCTCATGAATCTCCAACTCGTCTTTGGTATACGAGAGAGCTCGCATCTGGTAAGCCCTGACGACTCCTCGCACCTCTGGAAATGAAAGTGCTCTCGAGACGAGGTGCAATGAGTAGAGGCGGCGCGATGGTATCCGCGTCGGCCTATACCAATCGAAAGAGAATCCGGCTGGGCGAGAGAGTCCGGGATGTCGAAATCTAGTGGATAGCCCCGAAGAAGGTATCTCGGAGTGCATCGCCGGCGCGGCCAAGGCGGTGCACATCCCTCGATGAAACATCTGCAAGTAAAATAAATGGGTTAGACAAATTGTTATAACCAAAGAAGAAATAGAAGGAAGGGAAGATCTAACCTATCGCCTCGTCGCTTTGAGACAGGCGGGGTGAATCGGGGGCGGGGATGTCGGTCGCCTCGGGAGGACCGCAGTGTGTAGACCGGCTACAAAATAAAATGGAAAGCATAAATACATGAAAAATAAAATACGGGCAAATGATAAAGGAAATATAAGGTGCGGGAGAAGCATGAGGCTCGGCGAGACCCTCGCTAGCGGAAACCGTCTGCGGGGTGTGGAATAGGCTGCTCCACCGACCCGACTCTCATCCAACTACGAGTCGTAATCGGCGCAACCGCTCGGTCGAGACTACGCCATCTGTGGCCATGAGAGGTGCCGTCGGGAGATGAAGAAGCATGAGATGGCCCTCCTCGATCGGTAATGGCTCGTCGCTGCGGGCTCGACGGCCGATGGACTCCCCTGCTCTAAAGAAGCCTCCTACGATCGTACAAGAGTGAGCACGGTCCCGAGAACCACATCAAATGAGTCACCGTCTCCGGTGGGTACCGACAAGATCGACGGAGAAGCGGGGCGTCATGAAAGAAAGGCTCGGCGGTGTGGAGATGCCATGTCATCGGCCTCGAGTGCGTAAAATATACATGTAAGAATGAAAATACTAGTGCATGCGGCAACTAGGTATTAAATGAAGCACACGAACTGCGACGGCAAGGTCGGTGCAAAACCCTGGAATAGTAGTGCTCGCGAGCGCCGATAAATCTACTATGATGTCATCTCGGGCGGCCTCCACGGGAGATGTCCCACGAGCTGAAAAATAAACCCTAATCGAGAGATGTAAATGAAGTGCGCTGAATAAGGATAGGCGAGTTAGTAAAGAAAATCACCGGAGTGGGAGAAGGAAAAGAAGATGGAGAAGGCGGTGAGAGAGGCGCCGTCTCGATCCTCCCCATGGTAGGCTGGAGCGGTGGCTCGACATGTGGCGAGAATGAACGCCAACTACTCGTGGGCGAGGGACGAGAACCCGGGCTCGCGTGATCATACTCGTAAGCCGACTACGAATCAAAAGAGAATTGGTCGAAATGAGATAAGGCTTATCAAAAGAAAATAACCTAAAGGGATAATGAAGTGTACACAGTAAGAATGGTCCTAACGGGAACACGAGAAAATCGGTACATCTAAACCACGAAAGTCGACGGGCTCTGCGGCAAGGGCGGGAAAGAGGGCTGCGATCACGCGAAACGGTGCCATCTAATAGAGGTGGCCATCTCGCGGACATGTACTCGGACGACCATCGGAGGAGTATACGGCGGTAGAGCGAATGGTCTCATAATACCAGCTGCGATAACGCCTCGTGAAGGTGGAAGTCCTAGAGGTGGATACCATCGATAGCGAGTGCCGTGCCCGGTCGGAAGAGGTGAGTGTAGCACCATCGATACCCTCCAAATCGGCCGCCGATGATGTAGGACGGAGAAGAGGCGGCGGAATATCTGATCCAAGCCAAGCGATGTGCGCATCGATGTGGCGAATAGGGCTCGATGAACATATGATCGCCCGATCGAGAGGAAGAAAGCCACGACGAATGCGATCGGGTACTCCAAATCGATAGGCACTGGCTCGAATGCTAGAAGAGTCGGAAGAGGGGACCTGCTGTTGTCAATCACCATCTGTCGGCAACCCTAGGCCCACGGGCCCGCGATCTATCTCGAGAGAAGCGCGCGGATGGTCTCGACTCTGAAGAATCTATACGGGCGACCTCGGAGTCGATGAAGCCGGGGCGTTGCACCCCGGCCTAAGTCACTCGATAAGGGTAGACGATCTCGTAGCGTGGCCGCCATGCGGGATCATATGAGCGGACGATGCAAATGGAGCCATCGCTAATCGGATGCCACGGGATCGGCTCGGCGCTTTGTGAAGGACTACGAGATGAAGTCGGACCGCGAAGGCATCGTAAATGTTGGCGGTACGAGCACGGCCAAAGAAATCCTGTCGCCACGCGCGATCGGGCTCGCCATAATGAACAGCGAAGGCGAATGGTGTATGCGGGGGAGCTAGGTAATAAGAAATAGCGAGATCCACCAAGAAATGAAGGCGGTCGGATAAGTCTCCCGATCCACGTCATGTGAACACGGGGTATCCTGAGATGGGATAGGGCCGTCATGATGAATCTCGGCCGAGCACTGTACCAAATGGATCTACGGTGGAAGCCAAACCGTAGGGCGAGTATGGACCGATCGGTGAAATAGGCGATCCGATGTACGAACGGAACTCGGGATGCCCCCTAAAGTAAATGATGATAAATCTCATAAATCCTATGCAAAGAGGGGGAATCGAGTGAAGTCTCCCAGGAGTCGGCGGGTGAGACCATGAACTCGTCATAGAAATGGCCAAAGATCGGCGGCCGGTCAGCTGCTTTGTATCTCAGGAGGGTCGGAGTCAACTCCGATCATCGATGAACAAAGTGTTGGTGGAATAGTTCCACCTCTCACAAAAGGCCGTAGCCGGGGTGTGTCGATATGATAATGAAACATCGACAAGAAAACCGAGTCATATATCCCGGCTCGCACGAGCGAGTCCCTCCCGCATGAGCACATACGGGTCCGCTCTGGCGATATCCATGGCACTCAAGGGAGTGATGAAGGAGCGATGGTCCATACGTGAGCCTCCCGTCGATAATCTCCTTGCCAGGAGATGTGTCGAAAAGGCCGTAGAAGCAACGCCTAAAGGCGAAGGGGCATGATGTCATGAGGGTGATCATCCACGAAGAATAAGCGCGCCTCGCGGGTAGACGGGGAGTCGCTCGGATGGGTGAGACGAGAGGAGTCAATCGCTAGGATCCTCGTAAAAAGAATGATAATGACTCGAGGGGCGACGCGGAATGGCGTCATGAGATGAAACTACAATACAGAAGAAGAGAAGACGTCATGAGAAATGAAGATGATGAATAATAAGGAATAATGCACCAAGACAAGCCTTTCGAGCATTCAAGACTCGTCTTGGTGGGTGGCTCTTTGTTTACCCTTGAAAAGTTTCAAGGATGAATAGATGAATAAATAAAATAAATTGATGATTAATGATAAGTCATAAGAAAGGGGGAAGAGAGAGAAGCGGTGAAAGATGGCCCATTTGATCGGGAGAAGGTCATTTGCCTAACCGGAGCAAATCCATTAGTCCCGCGATGGAATGCTTTGGGCATAAAGTGAAGAGTATAAATACCCTGCTATTCTCTATCCACTCGCGCATGAGTGACGACCAAGAAGATCGAGGGAGAGAGGAGACCTCTTGGGTGTCACCATGTGATTATATTTTTTCGACAAGTGGGACCCACATGGCGGTCCCTTATGAGCGACTCGATGACATGGACCTAGCTATTTTGCTAAGAAAGCTAACCTTGACCGGAACGAGAGGTTAAGCATTAATCCCACGATGAAATAATAGGGTGAATGACGAGGATATAAACCCTCCTACTCATTCGAGGTGGGCGACCCTCGGGAGATTTAGGGAGAGAAAATCTCCGATGGGTCGACCATTTGATTACATTTTCTCGACAAGTGGGACCCACTGGCGGTCCCTTGTAGATGAATCTAACAATATAGCCTATCGATGAGTCACCCATGTGACCATTTTTCGACGGGTGGACCCAGCGCCTCGGTGACTATTGAAGGAGTTAGGATTGAACTACAGAAATCTGCCTTTGGAGCTAACCCTAGAAAGGAGGTGACGAGTATAATCCCTATGCTACATGAAATGATGTCAATGCCAAGCTAGCATTTTGATGCGACTAGTTATAAGAAATTCCAAATGTGATTTTGCTTTCAAGGTGACACTGGTGCCAAAGCTGCGAGCAACCACCTAACCATGCTTTGATTTGTGTCAATTCTTGATAAGTAGTCAGTTCTTTGACCAAGTCACCCTCATGTTAAGGGATTGAAAGTCAATTTCACAAGGCGATCAGGTGCAGAAAATTTGGGAGCGACCACACGATCAAGTCTAGATTTGTATTAATTCTTGATAAGTAGTCGGCATTTGATCAAATCAAGCCCTAATGAATATCAATATAAGTCTAATTGGTATTTAGTTAGGGTGGTTTCTGCAAAAGGAGATAATTGGCGAGAGACATTGAGCTACAATTGAAATCGGGGATTAATTCAGAAGGAATAATAGGGTTTTATGGATAAAAGAATTTTTAATTCAGAGAAGGAGGGGTAAAAATGGAATTAAAAATTACAGGGATGATCATCATGAATTTAGGGATTTTTGGTGAAAATTTCATAATTTTTGGATAAGTGGAGCTATCAGAATAAATTCAAGGAAAATAAAAGCAGAATAAATGGATTAATCAAAGGCTGAGATTTGATCAGAGCAACTCTGGGTACAAATTGGAGATAGTAACAACTACGGGTACAAGCTGGGTGCAATAAACACGAGAAAGAATAAAATAAACGAGGAGAGAGGGTGTGCCGCGTGGCGGCCTCTCGTTGGGCCATGTCGGCCAGTGGGCCCCCAGGGTATGAGTCGGCGACGGTGGGCCCCGCCTTAGTGCCACGTGGCGGACGGCCGGTGGGCCACCTCACCACCCTAGTGCCACATGGCACCACACCGAAGGTCCGCTTAACCCTTGACCACATGCCACGTGGCGCGGCCCGAGAGGAGACCGCTCGCGCGCAGTGCCGCGTGGCGCTACTCTGAGCCACCTCGGCATGGATCAATACTATAACGAGATGATTAATGGATTGATTAAACAAGTGGACCTATCGAGTGTGCCAAGTCGGATCAATTAGATTTAAGCGAGAGAGTTAATCGATCCACGAATTTGGACTAATGGTAGAGATTCATATACTTACATGTGGGGCCCGTTTGTCGGGATTATGAATGTATAGCTCACACGAGCAATCATGCACCGGAGCCTATGCACGGATCTAATCGAGAGATTTAAATCAAAAGAAAGAAGCGGTGTGTACACTGGCTCATTTGTATTGCGCCTACATTTGTGGGTCCCGCTTTATTTGTGGACTACGTGCGCCGGGCGCGCCCCTTCTTTCTCTTCTCCTTCTCCCTCTCTCTCTTCTTTCTTCTCTCGACGAGCGAGAAGGCGCCATTAGAGGTGATCAAGCTCTCCAAAGCTCGCAACTCGATTCCTTTCACTAGAGCTAGCTTTATACATGGGAGAGTATGTGTAATTGATCAAAATTGAAAAGTAATGAATGAATAAGATGATTGAGAGAGATGAATACCTCGGGCGATTGATGAAGCACTTCAATTCCTACTTCAAAATCAAAAATTGATGATGCAAACCTTCTCCATTTACTTAGGCGACAACTTTGTGTATGAAGAAAGGGGCGCAATTATGGAATAAATTGAAGTAATTGAGATGAAGTAATGAAATCGGGCAAATTGAT
The DNA here is from genome assembly GCA_037127355.1 of Schoenoplectus tabernaemontani. Taxonomy (NCBI): domain Eukaryota; kingdom Viridiplantae; phylum Streptophyta; class Magnoliopsida; order Poales; family Cyperaceae; genus Schoenoplectus; species Schoenoplectus tabernaemontani. The sequence continues at coordinate 1,754,749 of CM073745.1, read as the reverse complement.
GAAAATTGAAACCTTGTATTGTAAATTCGAATTGGCGGTGCTTATAGCCTCTATGCACTCTCACGATCTTTGTTTAGGTGATGGAGATTGATAATTGGATGAAGGAGCTATGCTTTTGGCCAAGAGATGGAATCGGGTAATAAAGCTTTGAGCTTTGGAAGAAGATAACAATGGCGAGAGGATGAATAAATGCTCTAGATGCATTAGAGTGAGTATATATAGTATGTTTAGATGCTCTAGAAGGTTCTAGCAACAGAGATAAGAAGTGGAGTCAAACATGGTCAACAAGTGGAAGGTTTAAGCTTTGGATTCTTTGAATAGGGGCCCACATCGCAATGAAGCACTAACGAGAATTGAAGAACCATGCCCATGAGCAAGGAAGTCCAATTGTTGGTGTATGAGTGGTGTACGAGTTCTAATTCCACGATGGACCAATCCAATTGCTTATATAAGCATCGAATTATAGAAATTCATAACATACACACACATACGAGAAGATAGGAGACAGAGAGAAGATACTATAGAGATTGCATATAGAATCTAGAGAGAGAGAGAGAGAGAGCAAAGAAGAGGCAAGAAGCAGGAAGATTTGATAGAATTGATTGATCTCGGTTTAACTTGAGAACTCAATTCCTTTGCTTCAATTACTTGTCTAGAGGTAAGCTATATACTCTATTATCGCAATTAGGGATTAGTAGGTTTAATTCTTGAAGATTGGAGCTTTAAAAATGTAATTGCCCTTTGGATATCGGTATTTTCTTGTCTTGTCTTTAAATTTCTTGAATTTCAACTCTTTCTTCATGATTTTCTTCTTCATTTCATGCATTGCAAGTTTATATAGTATAAATCTTTCATTTACTGTTGATGAATTTTACTTAGAGATTGATGAATAAAAATTTGTTAAATCGATTGATCTCAGTTCGACTTGAGAACTCGGTAACAGTCAAGATTCATTGATCAATTCTTGATTCTTGAGTGAGAATTATCTTGATCCTTGTTAATATCATATGCATTAGAGTCTATGGAGTCATTTAAAGTCGATTGATCTCAGATATAATCTTGAGAACTCGACTAATTTGAAGTTTGAATACTGTGTCGCTTTCTGTTATGGAAATCGAGTATTAATTCAAGAATCAATGGTAATTGAAGGTATAATTGAGTATGTTTCAACTGAGGTAGACATTATAAAGCTTATAGAGTGCATTAATGATAGTATAAACATATGAACTACGGGAATTTGGTATGTGTTGTATGCAGGTGCAGAGTGAGATTACTATGCGTTACGAATAGAAAGGATAAGAATCAATTTGAATGATCTTGATCATGTTATAACACATTGGCATGCATATACGATATAGATTAAGTGCTCAATTGTCGAAATAACGATTAATTGCATGGAATTTGTGAGATTTGTGATTCGGTGCGAATGGTACCAATTTGTTCTATTTGGTGCTAATGTACGAGAGGGATTCATAGTATGGATTACGATCGAGACTATAGAATGATTTCTGTAATGAGGCGATGCTCGGGCGGTTGCCTGATCGGAGTAGGGTGGCCTCAGTCGCCGGCGACACCGTTAGCGTGAATCTTGAAGACGTTGTTGACTGGGGAGTCAAAGAATCGCGGCAGCACGGATATTGGCGCGCGTGTGTAAATCTCGAAGAGATCGGACGTGTGAAGTAAAGCGTCACATTAAATGGAGATATGGATATAGATCTGGGCCGTCCATCTAATACGAATCAATCTTGAAGCATATCCGGCGGCCCAAATAAGAATAGAGTTAAATGAAAGATAGGCGCCGATCTTGATACAGATCTGGCGGCCCATATTAAGCCCATTAATTAAATAATAACAGAATAGTGATAATATAGAATAAATAAATGATTTGAAAATGCTTCTGAACTCCAAATTGACTCAAATTTGTTTCTAAAATTTTCTTATTTTTCATACTATTTTTCTATACAATAATATTCCAGTTTTAGAAATATAATCATGATAAAACAATTTAAAAGCAAAAGACATTACATATATTGATATAGTTGACCTAGCTTTGACTTGTCATTTTAAATATTATAAAAATCCCAAAAATACAAATAAAAATCATAAATAATAACTAGATATATTTTAGTGATTTTTCAAGTGATTTTCCATGAAATAATAATGATGATAGTAATATGCCATAATGAGATTAGCTATATTCTTTGATAAATAAAAAAAATATAGATATTATATTGATATTTTCTGTAAAAAGAATAAAAAATAATAAATAGCACAAAATATACAAAAATATACTACCATGGTAATGAATAGTAAAATACATTTTCTTTTATAATAAAGAATGATAATATAGTTTTATAATATGAATTGTATTTCTTTTATTCTTACTATACAAATATATACAATAAAAAAAATATACTTTTGATGAATAAAATGTAATAAAAATAATAGTTGTAATAAAAAAAAACATAATGAATTTCATCTCTTATGGTTATACTTTTCTATAGATAATAAATAGAAATAATAAAAATAGATATAATGAATAGTATAATAAATAGAATAGAATATTAATAATGATTTCCTTTTAGCTATAAAAAAAAAATAATAATAATAAAAAAAAAATAATAAAAAAAATAAAAAAAAAAAAAATAATATAAAAATAATATAGCTATCTTTTGATTTTGTAAATAATTCCTACATAATGAATAGTGTTTCAATATAATAGAATATAATAATAAAATTCTATTACTTTGGCTATTATAAACATTTTAAAAATACAAATAAAAAAAAAAGAGCCATTTTATTTTCTATTATAGAGTTTGGAAATAATAAAAATAAAAATTCTACTATTTTAGCTATTATAAAAATCCCAAAAATATAAATGAAAATCTAGTTAAATAGCTAACCCCTTTTTTTCCTATTATTTTTGTAAATAATTTTCTACATAGATAAATAGAGTTTAAGAAATAAAAATAATAATAATAAAAAATATAATAATAGTAATAAGAATATAATAATAATAATAATAACAATAATAATAATAATAATAAATAAATGCATCTTCATAATAGAAATAATAATGGAAGATATTACATAATAGACTTTGTGCATTTTAGAAATGAATAAACATGCTCACATAAGGAGTGTAGAGCCACGTAAGAATATTTGCACACATGATATAACATTTAGAATGATTAGTCAAGACGAGAACACCTTGACGTAGGATGATTAAGGCTTCGATAGCAATATGAAGAAGATACGTTGAGACAAGAACATCTTGACGTGAGATGATTAAGGCTTTAATAGCAATACAAGAAGATATGTCGAGACAAGAACATCTTGACGCTTAATGAAGAATAACAAGATACGTTGAAACAAGAACATCTTGACGAGAGATGAATAAGGCTTTGATAGCAACATGAAGGAACATGTCGAGACAAGAACATCTTGACACTTGATGAAGACTAACCAGAGCTATGATACTAACATGGAGATGTATGCCGACTACGAAGAAGAAGAACATTACGATGTCCTAGATAGGTGACATCTTAATGACTCATTTGCCATGAGCAAGTAACTCATGATTGAATACGCTCACACAAGGGGTGTAGGGCAACATAGTAATTTTGCACAAGTAATGCAACACGTAGAATGATTAGTTGAGACAAGAACATCTCGACGCTCGTGAAGAATGACCAAAGCTACGACATCGGCATGGAGAGATATGTCGACTTTGAAGAAGAAGAACATTAAGATGTCGAAGCGAAGCGACATCTTAATGACTCGGCGTCATGAACAAGTAATTCATGACCATTTGAGTAGCAAGGCGAGAACTCGTCGTCGATGAGTTTGTCTCTGGCTCATTTCCGAAGCTGTGAGATTGAATCGGTGCGTAGGTAGATTCATCCACAAAACAGTGAATGTGAACCGTTACGTAGGTAGGTTCCTTCACTAACACATGCCTCGATGTTGAGCGCCCGGCGCTTCGGGTTTAATATTGTGTGCAATTGTGTTTCCTAGGTTTATGAATCGGCTTAGTGCTTCGAATTCATGGTCTAGAAGATCGGTGAGAAGAAACACGTGGGCCATATCCACCCTTCTCTGATTCACCAACCTCGAGATCAGCCAGGCTCGGTGCTTCGAGTTGTATTTTGTGTGATTGGTCGTTGACTAGTTAAGATTGAGCCGTCTGTTTGTAGGTTTATCTTCTAGATCAACGGAGGTCGAGTCGATACGTATGTAGACTCACCTCAAGCCCCTATGAAGAGATTAACACAGTGCTGTTGGTAAGGTTACATCTCGAGGTGGCATGGGTGAGCCGTCTGTTTGTAGGTTCGTCCTCCATAGGACAAAGCCGTCTGTTTGTAGGTTTGTCTTCCATAGATTGAGCCGTCTGTTTGTAGGTTCATCTTAAAGTAGACCCCTTTTTATAAACCTAGACGACCACTTGACCATCTTTTAACTATACTATTTGCTTCTCTCTTTCAAAGATCCGAGAGGTGCCTCGAGGTTCATAGCCCGGGGTAATTAACGGTGGGGGCTTGCGCCGCCGGAATCTCAAGAACTCACAATCACTAAAAACCCCACTGAATGTGCATCCAAATATCTCTAAACGGCGAGAATCGGCGACACCCGACGGATGCACGTTCGGGAGGGATCTCCGTGTCCTTCTTCCGCAACCCATCGCGTGCGGCGCGCGGTGCGTATTAATCAATTATTAGTTGCGCGCGAAAAAGTCAATTCATCGAAACATATCGATTTCACAATTTAACCCCTATCTTAAAGCTTGTCATATCAAAATCTACTCCCATATAATATAAATAACTTCCCGGATCTTTGGTACCGGTTGGTACTGCTCAAATCCACATAAGTTCCAAAGGGGAGGGGACATGCAAGCACTAACCAACAAAGCAAATTCAAACGACTAAGCAAAGCGCATGCATGACAAAGCATCAAGGCAATTATAGGTCTTATCGCATGAGGATAGATCATAATTCGCACAAACAACTCAAGGTCAGAACCGACAGAGGCAAGGCCAAAGCTAGACCACAAGAATCAAGACAACAGCCCCCTTACTTCACTGGTACCAAATGGTACCAGCATACCAAGGATGACAAGATAACAGTAGCCGGCAAGAAATGACATGTCAGGCACACCACACAAAAAGGATCAAAACCACAATTCAACTAAGGGCAGCAACTGGCAAAATTGTACAACAGCCAGGTACCAGTAGAAAGACAGAGAACCAAATCAAACCAACACAGACATTAAGTCAAGCAATGTAATAGGGTCGGAGTGCTAAGATAAGTGTAGTATCGTACCAGAACCGAGTGAGGTCAAACAAACCAGCAAAAACCAGTTTAGCCACAAAAATCAGTCAAGACCATACCAACAACAACTCAAGGCCCTGCCTCACTGGTACCAATCGGTACCAGTGTACCAAGGCACACACTGGATCGGCACACAAGGCATGCAACAAGGGCCCACACGGCCAAGAAAATGAGGAATGATATTACCGGTCCCACACAAGGCGACAAGAGATCGAGTCGGGGCGCGCGGGAGTGGGTTAGAGGTGGGGGGTGACTCGGCAAACCCAGCATCGAGCTCGTCTCGCCTTGTTAAGACAACAAATCGAGAAAGAGGCGGCTTGGCGTCTCCCGGCGGCGTAGTGGGTTTGCACTCGTCAAAGAGAGAAGGCTCGGCTGAGGGGGAGGGGGGTTTATAGAGTGAAAACATTGAAAATTTCGAGTCATAAAGGAACCGAGAGAGGGGAAGGTTGCGCCTTTATAAGCGATTCGAGGGCGGAGCGTACACCCCTTGCCGATGGGCGACGAGGGCGGTTAGTGCGCCTCGGGTGCGAGAGAGGGGCAAAGAGCGGTGAGAGCCACGAGTCGTCAAGGTAGGTAAGTCGGGACCGGCGCGCCAGGGGGGGAAAGGAGGGGTGATGGGATCGAAGGCGTAGGTTAGGAAGGAAAATGAGTCCAGAGAGAGAGAGAGAGCGCAATGGAATCGCGTAGAAAGAGAAAAAGGGACGCAGTGAAAGGGGCGTGGGCGAACAGCGAGGGAGACAGAGGAAATAGAGTAGAAGAGAGAAGGTCCGGAAAGGACAGAGAGGCAGAGAGAGAGAGAAAAGATTTTAACAGGTATTAATGACGAATTTTAATGAGGAGAGAGAGAAATTCGTGTTGGGATTTTCTGTGGAGGATTTGGTGGGATCTTTCATGTAACTTACCTTTAGGTGTAGCGGGTCAGATGGGTTAAGTTTATTTGATTTTAATCGGGGACTTAAATTCGAATTTATCTTAATTTCTAATATTATGGTTTTATCCAACTCGCTTAATTCGTTAGTCTTAAATCATTTTATTATCCATTATCTTATTATTCACGGTTATTACATTATTACATCGTCATATTTTATATTTTTACTGTTAATTAATTATTCATTTATCATTTATGCTTTTACCTCCATAAGTTATACTTTTTACACTTTGTTAATTGTATTTGATATAAATTTTTATTAATAATTTAATTATGGGCTTTTAAAATTTCATGGCTTGACATTTCACCCCCCTTTAAATAATGTTTCGTCCTCGAAACAAAATCATGTTGATTGACAAGTTATTATTATATTCACTTCATTATAATTGAATAAATCACTAATATTTATATAAGATTTAATCCTTTGACGCTTACATTAGGGTGTCATAAATTTCATGTGCATCCTTCTATTTATTTATTAAATAAATAGTTTTCTTATTATTATTTCTATTAATTTAAATGTTGATTGTTATGAATTTAAGCTCTTTCAAGTTTGATTAGTGAATTTATATTTAATAACATAGTAAAAAAAGACTAAAAAATATAAAATTTGGTCCCCAACTAGATTTTCATATGAAAAATATTTTGACCGGTTGGATCTACCATTTAAACTTTGAAGATAGAGAAATGGTCCATAGCACACGAGTCATCTATGTTACGCATAGCACCGTAGTCAAACTCATTATAAATATAGAGAGATAGACTATTGTGAAAACATTTGAATTTTAGCCGATATACAAACAGATCAAAAATTATATTTTAAAATCTCAAAAATTTTAATCTAAAGTTTCCATTAAATTTTTCATATGAAAAACTTATGGCATGCAAAAATTTGAAGTGTTTTGAGTTTTTTAAATCATTTTTTTAAATTTTTGAAAAAATAACACAAAAATTGAATATTTATTATTATTTTTATAGTTATTTTTTTTTAAAAATTCAAAAGAGTGACATAAAAAACTCAAAACACTCTAATTTTTTGTATCAAAAGTTTTCATATGAAGAATTTAATGAAAATCATAAATTAAAATTTTTGAGATATTAAAATATAATTTTTATCCGCCTGCATATCGACTAAAATGCAAATATTTTCACAATAGTCTAACTATATATATATATATATATAGTTAGTTAATTAGTTAGTTAGACTATTGTGAAAACATTTGCATTTCGAGCCCAAGTGCATACGGCTCAAATTTTATCGTAACATGTCCGAAATTTAAAATTATCAATTTCATTAAATTTTTCATACCAAAATATTATGGGATACAAAAATTTGGGGTATTTCGAGTTTTTTAAGTATTTATTTTGAATTTTTGAAAATCAGCAACAATAATTCAATATTTTATTATTATTTTTGTACTGATTTTTAAAAATCCAAAATAAATACTTAGAAAACCCGAAATACCCCAAAATTTTGTATCCCTTAATATTTTGATATGAATAATTTAATGAGAATGATAATTTTGACGTGTTACAATAAAATTTGAGTTGTATGCACTTGAGTTCAAAATGCAAACGTTTTCACAATAGTCTAACTCTCTCTCTCTCTCTCTCTCTCTATATATATATATATATATACAGAGTAAAGATACCGTGAGCTTAAGCTCACAGAGGCCTTCAGTGAGTTTAACTTAAAAAGTATATATTAAATCATCTCCAAATTTTAATTTATGATGCTCATTAAATTCTTCATATGAAAATCTTATAGGATGCAAAAATTTGGTGTGTTTTGTGCTTTTTAAGTTATAGTTTTTAATTTTGAAAAATTAGCTCTAAAAATAATAATAAATTAATTAATATTTGAACATCATTTTTAAAAATAAATAATAATAAATTAATTAATTTACGCGTGTCAGAACTAACTTTCTCTAGCTTTGCTTCCGATAGTTAAAGTTTATATATATATATATATATATATATATATATATATAGAGTTGGGTTATAGTGCTATGCATAGCACGGATCGCTCCTGTGCTATGAATTGGTTTTTCATTATCAAAATGTAAATAGTCGATCCAACTGTACAAAATAATTTTCATATGAATATCTCGACGTAGATCAAATTTAAAATTTTTTAAATTTTATTACTATTTTTTAAGATAGTTAAAAAATCACTTGATTTAATTATTTTCTCAAAATATAAAATTTGATCTACGTTGATATATTCATATGAAAATTATTTTGTGCGGTTGGATTCACCATTTACACTTTAATAATGAAAACCGATCCATAGCACGGAAGCAATCCGTGCTATGCATAGCACCATAGCCCAACTCCATATATATATATATATATATATATATATATATATATATATATACTAGCTATATACCCGCGTTGCAGACTCTTTTATTTAAACATTAAAACATTACAAAATAAAAAAAAATCACATTTATATAATATTAAATTATAAATTCACCAAATTATAGAGAAAACCTATAATAAATACTATATTTAATCTTGGATGAGATTTTTGTACAATATGAGTTAACGATTCATGATTTTTATGGCAAGAAAAGTAAATTATTCTAACATATATTATCACCATTAATTTTTTACCAAATATGCACAAGGTTTCTAAATAAAAAAATAATATTATGGAAATAATAGTATTTAAGGGAAAGAAATGGAGAGAAAAAGGGGATCAATGGACGCGATCACATACATTTGATCAACCAAAAATAAATATTAGTCGTCTAATTGAGGGATAAAATGGGTATAATAAAAAATTACCATGATTAAAAATGGACCCTCCAATTCTTAGATGCTTTATATAATAGTATATATAAATATATATATATATAGAGAGAGAGAGAGAGAGAGAGAATTAGGCTACGATGTTTTGCAAAGCACAAGAGCGTTGTGTGTTTTGCGCTTTATTATTAATTTTAAATCATAAATGATCGATCCAAAATCGCTCAATCTAATCTCCATATCAAAATCTATTAGTAAACCAAATTTTATATTTTTTGGAATTCATTTGCTATTTTTTTGGATAGGGAGAAAACCGTTATTTTTGGATGAACCAGAATTCTCAAAACAAGCCAATTTCTCCTCACCAGAAAAAATAGCAAAAAAAATTCTAAAAAATATAAAATTTAGTTTCCTAATAGATTTTGATATGAAAATTACATTGAATGGTTTGGATCGATCATGTCTGACTTGAAATTAAGAATAGAGCGCAAAGTACACAATGCTCTTGTGCTTTGCAAAGCACCGTAGTCGGACTATATATATATACACACACATTAAATTATCTTTGGTGGCAAGAAAAGTAAATTATCTTTGGTGGCTGGCAAGAATTTTGTACTCGTCGCGAACTGACTTGTTAGTCCAGGATAAAGCATGGTGAAATCAACGATGCCTCTATTTCACAGAGAAAACCATAGTATCTGAAAGATTTTGTGAGTATGCCAAATATTGTGAAATATAATCGACAACAGGGGCGCTAGCTGTCACCCAAAAAAAAATCCCTCAGTTTTTTAACACATACACAATAGATATGAATACGTTTTATCTTCAGTATGAATATACATGCTAATAGATATGCATACCGCGAGTGAACAAAGAATCCACTACATCTTACGAGCAGACAAAAATTTTCCAAAAATAAAAAATAAAAGAGAAGAGTTGAGGGATAGATTTGGGAGTAAAACACTGACCGAAACATAAGTCAAAGCATTCATGGTATTGATACTTATACATATGTATTCATATATAATTACAACAATGTTCAAATAGTTAGGAGACATATATTGAGGATAGAATTTTGAGTATGAAAAGATTTTCTCTTGAAAATAGTTACACCAAATGTGCTATTGGCAAAAGTCGTGTTCTCTCCTTTCAAATAATGTCGTGTTTCTGTTAAAAGAGAAGGGATGGATAAAATATATTTTCTTACTATTAGACACTCTTGTATCTTTCTTATATCCAAAACAACATAATACAACTCTTTATATAGGCTAAACATCTGAGAAGACTCTAGAAATTCGTAATAAAAACATATAATAAAAACAGAATTCTAAACAGCACCCTTTCAGCTGACACCCTTTCACTAAAATCGCCATAACTCTATGTAGGGAACTCCAAATGACTTGGAATTTAAACCATTGAAAACTCGACTTCAAGAGATTTCCATCCATAGGTCATACACTAAATTTCACGTCCATTTGCCCCTTCAAATGCTGTCATTAATCAGCCTTAAAATTCTGCCAAAGTGTTGAAACCAAAGAGTCTCCCTTTATTTTCTAATTTATTTAACTTTAATACTAAAATTAAGTTTATCTTTCAACAAAAATCCCTCATAAACTTAATTGACTTCTAACATCTGTCATGCTAATCATCATTGAACTTCTTCATAACTCGCAGCGAATAGCGACGTCACTCATTGACGGCTTCTTCTCGATTCATTGATCTAGGAAATTCAAAAAATCAATCGTGATTTCTTCTCATATGCCATCCAATTTGCCTGACTCTTCAGTTCATGTATATGTGAGATTCACACCCACACCGCGGCTCCATACCGCATTTTTTCATATGGCTCCACACCACATTTTCTCATGATCTTCGCACACTTCTAACAAAACATCTCATAATGTTGCTAGTTCTCTTATCCTGGTACTCATTGCACAGGCTATCATGAGTCATTGCTCATGTCGGCTTCACTCACCGATTCTTCGAAGACCACTGGCAAAAATTTCACCACGCTTTTGTAATATTCGCTGCTTGATACATAGCTCTCATCATTGAAAAAAAAAATTCTTCTTTTTTCTCATACAATATCTCTAAAACTATCTTCACGAAAAAAAACCACAAAAAAAAAACACTCTTTTTTTTCTCTTCTTTTTTTAACAAAAAAAATCACCACATGATATTTTTTTCATTATCCCGATACTTTTTCTTTTCTCACAAAAAAAATAAGGGGATTTTTTTTCACTCATTTTTTGATGCTCCTAACAACACAGAAAAACGCATATACTAAAATAAACTCAGAAAATACTCTTAACACTTAACTTTCTTTAAAATAAATATCGAGACTCACCATATTTTTTTTCTTCAACATCTCTTTTTTTCTTTTTTTTTCTTCTTTTTCTTCGTCATGGCAGGTCTTTCTTGATCGATTGAACCTGGCTCTGATACCACTTTGTTAAAAGAGAAGGGATGGATAAAATATGTTTTCTTATTATTAGACACTCTTATATCTTTCTTATATCCAAAACAACAGAATACAACTCTTTATATAGCCTAAACATCTGAGAAGACTCTAGAAATTCGTAATAAAAACATATAATAAAAACAGAATTTTAAACAACACCCTTTCACTAAAATCGCCATAACTCTCTGTAGGGAACTCCAAACGACTTGGAATTTGAACCATTGGAAACTAGACTTCAAGAGATTTTCATCCATAGGTCATACACTAAATTTCACGTTCATTTGCCCCTTCAAATCCTGTCATTAATCAGCCTTAAAATTCTGCCAAAGTGCTGAAGCCAAAGAGTCTCCTTTTATTTTCTAATTTATTTAACTTTAATACTAAAATTAAGTTTATCTTTCAACAGTTCCAAGTCTACTCTAGCTGCCAAGGCCTAAATAAGGTCGTGTTCCTTCCAAATAAAATTAAAATTTGTTTAGTTACATGAAACATTGCGAATTCCAAATCGAATCCGTGTTTTTTTGCTTCCATTTTTCAATTGAACAAAGCACTTCACGATCAGAATCAACCAAGAAAGAAATGTTCCAAATCAAGTGTGCTCTCAGAAGTTAAGCAGTAATATGAAAACAAGAGGCAATAAAAAAGCCAACTTCTTGACAACCCCTAAACAAAATAAGCTTTCCAGAGGCTCAAACCCACAAGCCGAATCATTTATTCAAATTGTTGTTCACAACAAGGAAACCATTATAATCAAATATATTGCGTCAACCGACTCCCACGAATGGTAGAACACACAGTTGTTGAAATTACCTCACATTGGGGCCAATCATTGAGATTCCACCCATGTATTCCATCTCAATATTGCTATTTTGACTTATGTCAGTTGGTAATTTTCCTGTTCTTTCAATAAGTATTTCTTCCATTGACATTTCCAAATCCAGGATTTCATTCAACTCAGTTACTACTACACTCATTGTAGGCCTCCTAGAAGAGGTGGTTTCAGTGCACTTGCATGCTAGTTTCACCACCTTCCAAACTGAGTTTATATCATATTGGTTTTGTATTTTAGGATCTACTATGCTTTCAATATCTCCTTCAGAGTTCTTGCGATGCACCCATTGTACCAAGTTATCTCCTATGCCTGTCCCAGTAGGGGGCCGACCTGTGATAAGTTCTAGCAGAACAACTCCAAAACTAAAAACATCGCTTTTGGCACTTAGCTGGTATGATAAATAGTACCTACAGACATGCAATAGTTAATTAGTTACTATGTGAGAGAACATTCAAAATCACCTATGTAGTTGTTTGAGAAACAAATTTGTACTTGATTATGTTTAACAAAGCTGAGCATAACTTACTGAATCTCCTCCCATCAAACAAATGCACAATTGCATGTACAACAAGATAATTTCTAAATGGTGCATATTGATTGTGGATGTAGTAATTGAAGTATGATCTAAATGGTGCATATTGATTGTGGATGTAGTAATTGAAGTAATGTGTTGTACTTAAATGATTCACTTTCTTGAAAATTTGTTAAGATTTAGATTTGAATTATGCTTGATAAATTGTCAAAAAATGACAACAAAATCTCTTTTTCTTTTTGTTTTGTTTTTTGTATAATTTCAGAACAGCTATTCTTTTTCTACATACCTGTTTATGCATGCAAACGTGCAAGACAGTAAAAATATGTTAATTTGATTGTACCAAGTAATCATGATTCATGAGAGTAACATATAATAAGTTGAGAATGTAAATGATGAAGATTTACTATAGAAAAGGAATCTTACTCGGGGTCCAAATAACCAACGGTTCCTACTATTCTTGTTGAAACATGGCTGACCAGATCATTGTTAAAAGCCCGAGAAAGCCCAAAATCTGCAATCTTTGCCTCAAAATTCGCATTTAAGAGAATGTTACTGGTCTTCACGTCCCTATGGATTAGTGGTGGATTGCAAGCCTTGTGCAAATATTCCAATCCTTCATTAATTTGTTTTGATTTGTATTAATTAGTTATTGTGCAGTATTTTCAGTAAATTCTTGATGTCTTTTGCTTGGCCATATAATGCGTTCATACTTGGCACAGTTCTCTTGTCTGTTTAGATGTTCTATGAGAATAAGATTCAGGGATAAATGCTTTGTGCAATGTTGCCTATGCAGAATAACACCAAATTCTATTCTGAGTTACATAAATTTGAATTTTTATCCAATTACTATGTTGATTCATTTAAACTCATGGAGCAAAGTTAGGAGATGAACTCATAAATATGTTGCTTCACTTAAATGAATGGAGCAAAATTAAAAATTCGCATTTAAGAGAATGTTACTGGTCTTCACGTCCCTATGGATTAGTGGTGGATTGCAAGCCTTGTGCAAATATTCCAATCCTTCATTAATTTGTTTTGATTTGTATTAATTAGTTATTGTGCAGTATTTTCAGTAAATTCTTGATGTCTTTTGCTTGGCCATATAATGCGTTCATACTTGGCACAGTTCTCTTGTCTGTTTAGATGTTCTATGAGAATAAGATTCAGGGATAAATGCTTTGTGCAATGTTGCCTATGCAGAATAACACCAAATTCTATTCTGAGTTACATAAATTTGAATTTTTATCCAATTACTATGTTGATTCATTTAAACTCATGGAGCAAAGTTAGGAGATGAACTCATAAATATGTTGCTTCACTTAAATGAATGGAGCAAAATTAGGAGAATAAATAATTATTATTAATTATTATGGATGATAAAAGGAGTTCCTGTAAGTCTGTAACCTTGCGCTGATTCATACGCAATTTGAAGTCGTTGCTTCCATGAAAGAGGTGCTGCCTTATCTGTGATTGATGATTTTTAAATGTTATAGTACCTACTTACTGATATTTCATTATGTACAAAATTTTGAAAAAGAGACAATAGAAATGTTTTATTTTCATCACCTTTGAGCTTATCTTGCAGATTTCCTTCCTGCATGTACTCGTATACAAGTGCCATGCAACTTTTATCAGTGCAATAGCCCATTAGAGAGACCAAATTTTTGTGATGAACTCTTGCCAAATTTTCAGCCTATAAAATTGTACCAAAATGATTATCATAGAGATTACAAGTGATGGTAAGAACAAATCTGTACTGTACATATAGATATCCTAAACCATATATCCTCTAGTGCATTTTGCAAGAGTTAGATGGGGAGACAGTTATAATGTGTTATTGGCTATTGCTCATCTCTAGATACTTGGCATTAGTTATTTATATTTTTTGGCACTGGTAGTATTTTGATCATTTGGTATTAGGTGCTAGTTTTACACTGGTACCATTTGGTATGGAATAAGCAGTTTAGTAGGTAGGCTATCATATGATTTTAGGTTAGCTTCCATTGGTTTTTAGAATTCACCATTTATGGTTCTTTTTTTTTTGTTAATTGTAATTACCTACAAAGAAATGGGAGATGGTGAAATGATACTCACTTTTTTCAAAAAGAAGATGAGGGTGAAATGGTGATTACCTCAGCTAGAAACTCCTTGACCCCCTGTGTAGAGGATTTAGAGAGCTTCTTCACAGCAACTCGGAATCCATTTTCCAAGTAGCCCAAATAGACACTTCCGTATCCTCCAGTGCCAATATTAATCTTGAAGTCATTTGTGATTCTCTGGAGATCACTGTAGCTGAATTTAGAGGTCCCCAATCTCGGAATAACTTGTTCTGCTTCTTTGGCATGTGGGTTCTCAGTAGGATTTTCTACTTGGGGAATATTTGGCAGAGGGCGTGACTCAGGACTTTCAATTTGGTTTGGTGCAACTGATAGCTTATCTGAACATATCAAATAGAAATCAGAATTCTCTCATATTTAAAAAGAATGTCTAGAGAGTACTAGTTATTTATTTTGAAGGGGAGGCAATAACTATCCCATTTTTTCATTAAAAAGAAAACAATTAGAAAAAAAAACAGAAAAGAAAATGAGAATTTACGAAAATGCTTGAGAAGCATTTTGAAAAGAAAGAAAAATAGAAATAAAAATAAAAATGAAAATAAACGAGAAATTTTGGTCTGCTCGGCAGTCGCTGTACAGCCAATCAATGACCCAAGGCAAGCCAGGAGGTGACTGGACTAACTATCATTTTCTTTTGATTTGTTTTTAGAGTATTTTGATTTGGGATGTAAGCCAGTTATATATTTCAGTCTATTAATTTCGTATTTTTTTCTTTTTGGATAGAAGTGAAAATTATTTCGCCCTCTCCCATTTCGTCTTAGGAGGGTACTTCGTTTGGAATTTGCTCCGACCGCACTTGAAATGCTCGAAGGGAATTTGATGCTATGAATTGCGATCTTCTGTAGTTATAAAATCATGGAGAGCTATAAATTTCCACTCAAGAAAGTACTTAAAAGAGCAGAGAATATCACTTACGTTTCCTTGTTTTCAACGCGAAGACTATTGCAACGACAACAGCAATCAAAAGAGGGACGCCCACTGCAATTGCTATTATAGTAACATTATTCTTCTTATGACCAGAACCAGAAGCCGAAGCAGGAGGTGGCGGTACAATGTCTCCAAATCTACCAGCGATCGAGCATATTAAATATAATAAATACCATAGAAAATAAGAAATACTGCCAGCCAATTACATGCTCATGACCGGGGTATCCCAGATTTGGACATTCATCCATAGTGTCTGGCATAAAATTCATGGATCAGTTTTTTTAAAATTATATTTCAATCATGCACGCCTGTAAGAGAAATTGACAATTATTGTAATTGTATGATAAATAACAAGATCGTCCTAATTTTTTTTTTCTCAAAAAAATCATAATCTAAATAAAATTTCGAGACATTTTTTTTTTAAAGAAAAATTAATTAATTACCACAATACTGCAGCATCAGAGAAAAGCCTAATGACTGACGATTGACGAATAAAGAGAAACATTACCTGTACTCCAGAAATCCACTTTGCCGTTTACTCTCTAGCTCGGAAGGAAGGATGGTGGAAATATGAGGATTTCCCTTTATATCCCTAAAATGCAAGAAAAACATGAAAACTGATGATGAAATGCATCAAGTAAAATTTCGAGGTGGATGTTAAATTAAAGCTACTTGAAAACATACAGCAATTTCAGAGATGTCAAACTGTTTAGAGAACTTGGTAGAGATCCGGACAGGTTATTGTTTGACAAGTACCTGAAAAATATAACACGTAATGTTAAGTGAGTGAATGAATATGACAAAAAACGAAACCAGTAAGACCAAATGTTGTTAAGATGAAGTTCAAAAACAGAAATCAAAGTAAAAAAATTCAAAACATTCAGAAGGATATTCAAACAAGTCTGCATCTTGTAAGGTATCAGTCTAAATGTCATCGAGTTTTCCTGGAGGACATGAAGTCTGTACAAGTACTTGATGAATGTTGAAGGTGCTTACAGGTACTGGAGGGCAGTTAGATTTCCAATGGAGGCACTTAATGAACCAGTCAAAAGGCTAGATGATAGGTTTCTGAAAAAATAAATATAGTTTAATTGTCTGGATAATTCATTGATGTTTGATCCCAAACAAAAATGAAGAGAGATTAATTAGTCTCACAAGCTTGTGATCCTTGCAACGTTGGAGTCGTTGATGCAACTGATACCAGTCCATATTAGCTGTATAGGCAAACAAGGATCACCGATCCATCCTTTTTGAATCTTATGATAGTCCTTGACGCTATTAATGGCAACAACTGCATGTAAAAGAATTGGTCATCTCAAAAGTTGAACGCTGAACCCTGATCAAGGAAGGTATCATGTAATATCGTCAATATCTTTCAAATGAACTAGGTAAGTAAAGTTCACTTTCACTTTCATTTTCAATATATTGTCTTGTGGGAAAAGGAAAAGAGAGTTGTCACGTGTATGCTGAGGGCTCAAATTATTTCAATTAGGTTGTAACGTGCATGTTGTATAATTTGGGACTGATTATAATTTCATTTTTGGTATTTGACAGATGAAAAAAGTATACCATCATTGGGTAGAGTAGAAATATCGACACTTGCAACAGTATACAGCTCAAATGCATTCAGCAGAGGCGGAAGAGTCGAATTCGAAGTGGGCACCATTGTTACATTATAATTACTATGACCTGAGCCCCTATATCTGACCCAATATCTGACCCAATCATAATTATATTTATGTGTGGACGGAATAATCGGTTTACCAAATAAATAATAGTCATTGACGTATATATTGAACTCCCGTCGGCTAGTAGTTGACGGTGTTTGGATCTCATAGAGTAGAAAATGAAATAATATTTGGTGGATAGGTCAGTAGTCAAATAAAAGCTTAAGGGTTCTTGGATACTTGAAGTGGTGGCGGCAGTCTCCAACACGATAGAGGGGACCCCAAAATGGAATCAATTTCTTCAATTTGTGAGCTGGTTGAGATATATGACCATGCACTATTCAAGGTGCTGTTCCACCACCACCGGTCAAAGCTATCATCAGGGTACCTATTTTTCACAATAAATTAATTGATAGAAATAAATGAGCAAGATCATGAGTAATAATCACCCTGTAACTTTTTTTTTTTTTTTACATTTTTATCTCTGTTGTAAGTACTTTACAACATGTTCTAAAGTGTAGATTTTTAAACCCTTAAACATTTATATTTTCCATGAATAGAAGGCGGTGATCTTTCAAGATCATTGCTTTTAACAAAAAACCATTTATGTTTTCCATTTCTTTTGAATTTTGACTACATTAAACTCTTTGCATCAAAAAAAATCAATAAGAATTACTTCCTCAAAATATCCGCAAGTCATCGAGACCATTATACAAATCCAACAATATCCTTGTTGAATTTGTTTTATTCTATAAGGTGGTAAAGAGGGTAAGGTAAAAGGGTTGGTGAAATGGTTAGGTAAGTTTGAGTAGTGATAAAAGATTATATAGATATTTGCATACTGACCTAGTTACGAAATTGCTTCCTCCCAAATTATTCCTGCTCACCAGAATCAATGATGTCTGATGAATTCACATAGGCATACATGCTTGTATTGAATTGCCTCAAGTGTAATGAAGAGATAAAAGGAATGCCCTGCTTTTTATTCAATAGACAAACCTGAACAAAATCAGCCGGAGCGGAGAAGACAATTTCAGGGAAGGATTCTAATTCTGAAGTCGCATCAACTGTGTGCCAAAAGTTGACCCCTAAATAAATATCAAAAGTAGGATGCGTGTTCAAGCCATCATAGTTTGCATAATAGAATGTTGCCCTTAAAAGATAATTCAATCCTTTTGTCAAGGGTCTAAGGGTGTAGCAGTTCCGAGTTCCATTGGGAAAGTATCTAACAGTCAGATATTCTCTGAGGTATGTGTCACCGTACTGTGCGATGATGGAGGAAGAGATGTTAGAGTTGACTCCTGTGTCAATAAAATTCTCATCGGATACATATGTTAAGCCATTAGAGCTGTCGACATAGCTAGAAGCTCCAGAAAGTCCACAGTCAATGCTCAGAAAACCTGCAAAAGAGTAAAAAATAAAATAAAATCACTACAAGTTATTTAAGTGTGATAGAATATCTGGTTAATAATTTAGATAATGTTGTTAGACTTTGTTATGCTTATTCCTGTGAAAATTTTGGTTTCTGATATCTTTTGGTTTCATGGTATCACTAAGAAAATGATTCCACTCCATACAGTCTCAATCAGCATGCGAGCTGAGCTACTAGAGCTGGAGCTAGTGGAGGAGGAGGTATCGACACCACTGTTGCTCGACCGATCGAAACTAGGGTTTGGGAAAAAAGTGATTTTGTTGCGCGCACATGTGTGCGTTTTAGCTGAGGTTATTTATCAGTAACTAAAGGGAATAGCTAGAACGCGATTGAAGCTCTACTGATATGTACAAAAGGAAAATGTGCATATCTAGACTGTATAATTAATTCTTTATGCTTCAGTATATTGAAACTGGCGGCTGATAATCACTTCAAATTTGGAAAGAGCTTGAACAATGAATGGAATGGAATGCACCCTGATCGTCACTTCAAACTGGCGGCTGATAGATAAATACACCCTGATAAGAATGGAATGCACACTTACTCGACAACTTTCGTCCCATCAGCGTCCTCTCGGCTATCTCTAATCTCATAACTAAGGTGTTGCCATGTCGACTCAGCACGACACTCCCCCAACTCATATCCAAGCATCAGACTGCCTTTGTTAGTGGACGGAATATAACAGAAACATTCATATTGGCAAGACAATCTCTATCCTACCTGAACAAACAAAAATTTCCCTCTGTCCTTCTCAAGATCGATGTCAGGAAAGCGTTTGACATACAAGATCGATTTCAGGAAAGCATTTGACATAGTCTCATGGGAATATTTGCTTAACCTCATGCGAAACAAAATGTTCCCTGAGCGTTGGATCTCATGGTTTCACTACCTCTTCATATCCTCCTCATCAGCGGTTTGTGTAAATGACCACGAAGGACAAACTTTCTTTCACAGAAAAGGATTGCGAAAAGAGGACCCGTTGTCACCTATGCTCTTCATCCTAGTGGTCAAATCACTACAAGAGATCATGGCATAGCGTCAAGACAAATTCATCCAAATCCCCGAGTCCAAAACTGAATTGCTACAATTCGCAGACGAAACGCTCATTTTCACTCGGGCACGTGGGCACTCTTACGTTACTAAAGAAGAGGGGGGCATAGACATATTAGATCTCCGCACGCAAAATGACGCTCTGCTGCTCAGATGGCTTTGGTTAATTCACACACGACCCGACTCCTTATTGTGACCGAAAAGCTGAGAATACAATAGAACATCCAATCGGTCCAGGATATATGTCTAATCAACAACGATATTGTTGACCTTCTTATCTAATTATCACAAAATGGATTATTTCAAAATCTATCTCGAACTCTTTAAATTTGAAATACTATCTCGAGATCTGACACAGATGTTCACTCTGACAAACAAGAACAGACGAAGAACTGAATTAAATTAGAATAAAATAAGTTACTAGATCGGGGAGAAGGAAGAGAATGTTCTGAAATCTATTTTCTTTATAACTCAAATGTGTTTACGAAATATTTTTTCTCTTTTATCTCTTTTTACATTACTACTTTATTTATAGTGCTTGATGTCATTAATACACCTGCAATTCTATACAATCAATCTAATCTTAACTATCATATAATTATACATTAGTATTAATTGTCTAGCCACACTTCTATCACTTTCACTACTACTCTCATCAGCTGTCTCTGACACATACAGCAGATATCAGAAGTGTCATGTTCTTCATCGGGACAAGGACTTCATTCCGAACTCCCTGATATTCTCGAGCTGTTAGGCTCTTGTCCATCTCGACTTTTGCCTTTGATTTGTGCTCGTCCTTGATGTTGTTGCTTCTTCAGGTTCGTCATGAAATATCTCGAGATGATCAATTTTTCGAGCTCTTAGTCTTTCGGAATCGAAATTTGAAGTTTACTACTCTCAACTAACACTTCATTTGTGATCTTGCCTCGCTTCTACCTCTTTTCCGCTCATGCATCAATTCGACAGCAACTATACCAAGTTCAGCTTGGGCACTAATAATGAACGATGACTCCTATTCATCAAAATCGGTCTATGACTACATCATCCATCCTAGAATTAATATACCACATCCCTCTATTCCATGGAAACTGTGAATTCCAAGCAAAGTCAAATTATTTGTTTGGCTGTTATCCCAGTTTTTAGTAATAATAAGTTTTAGTAAATTAATATTATTAAAAATAAAAGTGAGAAACGTAAAATTTCAAATATACGAATGGCAGCGCGCCATTGGCAGTGGCGTGTTTCATTATTTTTACGAAACGCGCCACTGCCAGTGGCGTGTTTGTTTATTATATATACAAAATGCGCAGTCACTTCCGTGGGGTTTGGACGAAACGCGCCACCGGCAGTGACGCGTTTCCTAAAAATAATGAAACGTGCCACTGACTGTGGCGCGATGTCATTCATATATTTGTAATTTTACGTTTCTCACTCTTATTTTTAATAATATTAATTTAATAAAACTTATTATTACTAAAATCTGCTGTTATCCAAAAGATCACTAATGTCAGCTTGCGAAAGAGGAGCTGGCATTGCGGCGATACATGTGTTTTATGCGCAACAATGACAGATGAAGATTCCAACCACTTGTTCCTGAGATGCAACTTCGCCATAAGGCTTTGGAATGACAACATTCTGCCGATCAATTTGACCCCCCCCCCCCCCTCCGCGACTATCATGGAACTCAATCATTTTCTTTGCAAAATGTCGACAACCAATAACAAATGAGGACAGTTCATCGCAACAATATGTTGGAACATCTGGAAGGAAGGAGTGCAATCAAAGCATCTTTCAAAATACTCGTAGAACAACAAATATTCTATTCATGAGAGTCATTGCAGACATGCAGCTATGGGAACACATTTGAAGAACAAATTAGCACTGAAACTTGTTTTGTACACTAGATCTTCTTTCATGTAATTAGCTTTTCTTAGTTTTCGCTTTTGACTTTATCCCTTTATTTCATCACATGCTTGTAAGTATCTTTTTTCCATTTTAATAAAAAAAAATGATAGGCATTAATTGCGCCTCCCTTCAAAAAAAGAAGAAGAATGGAATGCACGCTTGAATTGCATGCCACACATAAATGCACATGTATATGTGTACAACAACGATATATATATGTATTCGTTGCATCTGGGAGGCAGGCTAGGCTTACCATGAGAATCAAGCTGCTGGCTCTTGACTGGAGTGGTGATGACCAATACTAGTAGCAGAAATATTAGTATGCACCCTTGAGCCATTATTCCTCTCAATGGCACCATGATCAATGCTCTGTTCTTCCCTTCAACTTAAACCATCAGGAATTAATGATACATATTTATATATTCTGCATTGCAATTAAATGTTCGATGACCAGGATGTAATTGTAGTTTAATTTATCCAGATTTCATAATGACGTGTTGTCATTCTTATGACGTAGTCAGCCCTCGGTTTTAATTTCCTATATATGTAGCTTTGTAAAACAAAAACATGCTTTTGACTTTTCTTCCCTCGGTTGGTCCGGATAGACTATCCAGATTTTTTTTATTTTAGTAAATAAAATAAATAAATATAGCAAACTAACCATTTCTCTTCTCGGTTTTGCATAAATAGTCAGACCCGAGTTTAAAACTCGGTCCGGTTTTTTTTTTTTTACGTTTGTGTGTTATATTAAAAATAAAACACAACAGTCAGTAGATTGATCAAAAATATTACAACAAAAATTAAAATAAACACACGCAGTACATTTGAAAATTACAGGTGTCTGGATCGAGTTTTAAACTCGGCCCAGTACACCTGGAACCGAGTTTTAAACTCGGTCCTAGCATCATGCTATTATATAGCACACCCAGTACATTTCTTCTTCATCTTCCTTCAGCTAATCATTTCTTCAAAATCGCCATTATTACTATTGCAAGAGCTTCAAACTGAAAATTTATTTTTCGACAGATCCAGGTTCGATCTGTATTCACCACTCTTGTGTCATTAACGTTATATATTTTTTTCTATTTGGACTATTAATTTTTGCTGTAAAATTAAAATACACTAACAATAGGGTTTATCGTTCATACTGTAGAGACGAAAATGTTGCTGATCAATGTGTATCACGGAGGTCAAATTTTGAAAACTTCTCATGAAATGGATTATGATATTCAAGCCGCGTGCACATTTTCTGCCGACGAGGCAATCAATTTTCGTGACTTGAAGAGGCAGATTCATGCTGGTTTGGAGCTGCTCCCTGGCCAATTCAATATCAGCATGCGATCACTTGCTTGCTGTTTGTTCATTCAGAAGGCTGGATTACACTCAGTACGTTAGTCCATATTATACCATACAGTATTACATTAACACATGGTCTGGTCATTGGCGTAGTTATGGCAATAAACGAGATTGACCAATTTACAATGGTCCGGTCATCAGGCCAGATCCAGCAAAAATCAACAAAGGAAGGAGAAGGAAGATACACATCCCAATGGTTATGGATGAAATGGAGGGTCGTATTAACAGGCTGCCAACTCGAGGTCGAGCTCATTCCAACAGAGCATGATTTAGATTACCAGTGTGTTTATATTTTTTGTTGTTATATTTACTAGAACAATTGAATTTTAATTATTGTTGTAATATTTCAATTTTTTTGACACTATTTTAGAACAATGTATTAATCGTGCTTATATTTGGCTTTATAAAATTTTATTTTAATTTTTATTGTAATATTTTAGATCAATCTACTGACTGTTGTGTTTTATTTTTAATATAACACACAAACGTAAAAAAATAATAATAAAAAAAATTACCCGGACCCGAGTTTGAAACTCGGGTCCGGGTAAATTTTTTTTTTTGTTTTCGTTTCCGTGTAAAAAAAAACCGGACCCGAGTTTCAAACTCGGGTCTGGCTATTTGTGCAAAACCGAGGAGAGAGATGGCCAGTTTGCTATATTTATTTGTTTTATTTACTAAAATAAAAAAAATATGTAGACTATCGGTAGGGTGGTACATAAGGCCGAGCTCTTAAACCCAGTCTAGCCAGCCCGCTGAGAAATCCGATTTTTACTCGGTCCTTCTTCAATCCGATCTGACCCTTCCTTTTTATAAGGATCAGATTTGATAAGAGTCGGATCTAATTCGAAGAAATGAGTCCTCATTAAATTTGATTCTTATTAAATCTGACTCTTTTTAAATTCAATCATTCTCAAATCCTTAAATTTTTTTCAAATCCGATCATTTTTAAATTTGTGTTCTAATTATATTTAAAAATTTGATAATTCAAAAAATATTAAAATATGTATATATATATATATTATTTTTAAATCTGAAAAAAGTTAAAAAATATTAAAAAATGATAAAACCTCTTTCAAATTCGAACTTTACCCGGCCCTTAATGCCCGAAGGGCCTAACAATCGTTGTGTCTCTTAAGGGCTAGACTCACCCCTCAAAAATCAAATCTTTTGAACCCAACCCTCTAATAGCTCTTTCCAAACCCGATTTTTATCCAGCACTCTCGTAGGATCGCTAGGTCCAGCCTTAAAGAAAACCGATCCGGCCCTCAAAGACGATGTTTGTCTATCGGTGCTCGTGCGCGTCACTATCCAAAATATACTTTCTTGGCTAATCCTGCTATGATCAAATTTTTCAAAAAAAAGAAAAATTTAGAGATCAAGCGGATATTAACGGTTGCAATTTACTTAAATTTGATAATTGATATAAATTTTGATGAAGAATCACTACTTTCTTTATACAAAAAGAGTCAAGGGAAATATGTCTTTTACAAGCAATTTGTGTTCTGAACTTCTGATTGATTAGGTATGTTTATATATATATATATATATATATATATATATATACTCATTTAACAATTCTAAGGTATTCAAGGATATTTAAGGAAATATATAGGGTGTTACTTAGGGTTGTCAATGGGTCGTCGGGTCGGGACATATTATTTTATTATTTTATTGTCCCGATCCGAACCCGACCCGATTAAATTTGGGTCAAAAAATCTTGACCCATACCCGACCCGACCTGTGTAAAATAATTAAATATTTATTAATTATTTTTATTTAATTTTAAGCAATAAAATATTAATTAATTTATAATTAATCTTAATTAGTATATAATTAGTATTTATTTAAGGTTTAATTAGTACTAAATTATAAAATTACTTCAAAAAATATAATTAATCGGGTCGGGTTGATCCGAACCCGACCCGACCTGATTCGGATAAAAAAAATTAAATTTATATCCGATCCATTTATATTCAGATCATATCAGATCGGGTCGGATCAAGAATTGACATCCTATTACTGGAATTGCAAGCGAGATTAATAATCCAGTGAAGATTGTCCTGGACGTGGATCCGTAATACAAGTAGAAGACTTGGATTTAGATTAATTCAATGAATACTCCTTTTTGTAATATTTGAATGCCATAATACTTTGTTTTGTTGAACTAGTCTGGGATGCTTGACTTTTTTTTGGTTGTATGTTACCTCGCATATGTCTACGAAGGAATCTTTTACGGATATATTGTGAAATCCAGCTAAGTTTGCTGTTAACTAATAATTCCTGAAGATCATCAATAATACTCAAAACAAAAAATTTAATTGTTACATAACTTATATAAAAGAATTATAGTCAATTGTTTTTATTTTAAATATTCAAAAAGAATTTTATCTAGATTTGGAACATAGAAATTCCAACTGGATGACAATACCTTAACCTCATTACATCATCTGATTATTAAATGCTTTAATTAATAGTTTAATTTTAAATCTTAATTAAATTAATGTGAAAATATTATTAAGATTGTTAAGGTAAGACATTATCTTGTCCAGACTTTATAAAATAAAACATTGATTTATTCGCGTGGATTAAATGATAGTTAAATCGCTATCAGTGGATTAGCAATCACAATATTTGAATTAGTCTGATGAGTACCGCCCACTTTCATACCTGCTGGAATTAAGTGGGTTTGCAGTTGGAGTACAGCTGGACTTTTATACGAGTATATAAACTCAAAAATATCGCCGTAGTCCTTTTTTATCAGCTAAAAAGTACAGCTGGACTTTTATATTATATATGAGCTCCTTTTTATTCATTTTATATGAAAAGTACGCCTGGAGACAAAAAACTGAAAAGATATGGAAAGAATCAAATATATAATCCAGAGAAGAATGCTCCTATTAATGTGATATATATATATATAACGCAGTATCTCAATTAATTTGGTAATGCGCATCCCGTTTTATATGGTGACCACCGCGCTGCGCAGGAGAGATTGAATTGAAGGAAAAAAGATAAATCAGAATGGTCATTACTCGCGAGAAAATAGTATGTTTTATTTCATTTACACATGACTAGAAATATCTTTTTGTTTGAAGTAATTGAATAAAAGGTTCTTCAATTGAAAATTTCCTCGACTTCCACGGCCACGTCCTCTAACTCAAAAATTTTGAGAATAGAATATATTTTCGTCTTTAATTGGCGTCTTGATTTAAAGTGCTTGCTCGAGTGTCTCCTCTTTTTTTTCTCTTCATATTTTTCCGACATCTCTTTTTTTTTTTCTTTTTTTTTCTTTTTCTTCTTATTTTCTTCTTTTTATTCGCTATTACAGGTCTCTCTTGATCGACTGAACTTGACTCTGATATCACTTTGTTAAAAGAAAATGATGGATATCACACTTTGTGATAAGAGAAGAGATTGATAAAATAAATTTTCTTACTATTAGACACTCTTATATCTTTGTTATATATCAAACAACATATTACAACTCTATTTATAATCTAAAACAACAAAAGTATCTAGAAAATTCGTATTAAAAACGGAATATCAAACAACAGCTGACCTCTGTCCATTAAAATAGTCATAACTCTCTATAGGGAACTTCAAATGACTTGGTATTTGAACCATTGGAAATTAGACTTCAAGAGTTTTACATCCATAGATCATACAGCCAAAATGGATATTGTTCGATCTTTCATATCCCTTCATCAATCAGCCTATAAATTCTACAACTGTTGAATTCTAAGAGTCTCCTTTATTTTTTACTAAACTTAATATTATTAATGATAATTAAATTTATATTTCAACAGTCCTGATATCATATCAAGTGATTTGAAAGAGAAATTGAGCAGAAATTGCGCCATTGTGGGCCTCTTAGAAGAGGTGTTTATGTCATACTTAGTCCTTCCTGTATTTTAGGATCCAGTATGCTTTCAATATCTCCTCCAGAAAGCTTGTGACGCACCCATTGTACCAAGTGACAATAGGGGGCCTGCCCGTGATGATTTCTAGCAGAACCAACTCCAAAACTCAAAACATCGCTTTGTCTCCAGGTACAAAAATAAATGATGAAGAGTTGCTTACTATACAAAAAGGAATCTTGCTCTGGGTCCAAATAACCTATGGTCCGTACTATTCTTGTTCAAAGTTGAAAACATGGCTGGCCCAATCGTTGTCAAAAGCCCGAGAAAGCCCAAAATCCGCTTTCTTTGCCTCAAATTTTGCATTTAAGAGAATATTACTCTTGACATCCGTATGTATTAGTGGTGGATTGCAAGCATTGTGCAAATAGTCCAGTCCATTTCATTTGTTTTGATTGAAATTAGTTGGTATACAATATTCACAATATTTCGTTAAACTGATGATGTCCTAAGCATGAACACGATATGCAGCTGTACTTGAGCAAAAATATAGGGAAATTTGCCTATTCAGAATTACACTAAGTTCTATTCTGAGTTCTGTAAACTAAGTCATCATTATGTCCGGTTCATTTAGCTGGATGGAGAAAAATGAGTGTAGATTATTATAAATTATTATAAATGATAAAAGGAGCTCCCATAACCAAGTGCAGACTCGTATGGAATTGATGATTTTGACTGTTATATACATGTATTTCAGTACTACTGAAAAAAGTAAAGGACCCAAAAGCATGATTTGGTATAATCACCTTTGAGCTTATCAAATAGATTTCCTTTCTGCATCTATTCATACACAAGTACCATGCAATTTTCATCAGTGCAATAGCCCATTAGAGAGACCAGATTTTTGTGATGGACACTTGCCAAACTTTCTGCCTGAAAAATATGCATTAATTATTATCAACATTTTTCGGAAGACAAAATCTACTAGCATAGTATATTCATATGGCTCTAGCTGATATAGTACATTTTGCAAGAGCTAGATGGGAGAAGTATGTAGAGGTGCAAACAGATCGGTTTAATTGATTTTGAACTGAATCATTACATTTTGAACTATTTGGTTTGGTTTTTCGATTTAAAAATTTTGGTTCGGTTGAAAAGTTTAGTTAATTCGGTTTTTATTTTTTGGTTCGTTATGTTTTTCTAAATGGATAAACTGAATAAACCGAATAGTCCAAAATTTATCAAACAAGTTCATTGAGATTTATATAAATAAGAATCATACAAAAATAGTCCAAAAATATTTATTTTCTATATATTTTATTTAGTTTTTTTTCTAAGCTGCTTATTTTTTCTATCAATTTTTTAACTATTGTTGGATTTAATAAATAGTACGCCCGTTATGAAAAACCTGAATTCAAACCAAACCCACTATAAGACAGAGGATACACTGAAATGATGCATTGGAGGGGTGCACTGAATGAGTGTGTTGAGCAGGTGCATTGACTTATAAATATGCAATAGTTTGCTCTCTCTCAAATACTTATGAGAAAAGAAAAAAATTGTCACTATTACCAAAAAGAGAGAGAAAGAGAGATATGATACTTTGTTAAGATTTGAAGGATTTAGATCATGGAAAACGTAGGACTTTCGGTTTTAGCTTGTGATTTCTTACAGAATCAATGATATTGCTGTGTTCATCAGAACCGCTTCTGCACGAATATTAACGGAGCAACATTTAAGTTCTATCCGTTAATATTAAATTAGTATCAAAGATTTTATAGCATGTATTCTTATTTATTAAAACACTATTTTAGTGAATTTTATACATCTATAAAATCAGTTTTTACACAAATTTTGATAGAAATTGTTATGTTTTCTCTCTTTTCGCTCGAGAATTTAATGTATACCAAAAATCAGTTCTGATTTGCAATTTTTTTGTAAATTAAAAAAATAAATATGAATTTTTTATTTTAAAATGTATTTAATTATTTCACTATTGTAGAGATTTTATAAGTGTATTTCTTTGAGATGTATAACAACATAGTAAAAAGAAAATAACAAGTCTTTTTATTATGGATCTTGTACAACTGGGTTGGATAATTTTATAATCCAAATAAATCACAGCCATTGAAAGAACTATTTTTTTCTCCAAATTTCAGAAAGGTTCTTGATTGGATAGGATTGGTGATTTCAATATCGTATAATTCACGATACGATACAGTATGGTACTAAGGGTTAGCGATGCATACCATAGTGTTGGATCGGAAGATCGCCGTATTGATTGAATCATTGCGATGCGAAGAAGCAATACGCATATCGTATCGTATTGAACGATACAGTGACATCACTGATAACCGATTAAATTGTGCGTGTTTATCGTCCTAGCTTCGTCTCCTATCGCTTCGTCACTCGCTTCGTTGTCGATAATCGATTAACTTCTAATCGCTTCGATAACCAAATTAAACTTCTTCCATTCTTCATCACTTCGTGACTCGCTGTCCCATGAACCATCTATATTTATCTCACAATAGCTTCGTCACTCGCTGGGAGCCAGGAAAGGAGAGGAAGAGAAGCCTGGAGTTGAAGAAATAGAAATCACAAATCAGCTTAGTTAATTTGTAATAATCTCTTAATTTATTAATTTGTTATTAGTCTATCTTAATCTATTAATTTGTTAATTAGTCTTTGATAATCTGCTAATTTGTTAATTAGTCTCTGTTAATTTATTAGTTAATTTGTCAAAATCTCTTAATTTATTATTAATAATTTGTCAAAAATTATTATTTAATTTCTCTTAATATGTTAATTAATGACATATAGTGTACTTATCAAGTTAACCAGAATCTGTTAACTATAATATATATATCAGATTAGTAAATTTTTGTTAATTTATACTAATTTATTATTTAATTTCTGTTAATTCTTAATAATATGTTAATTAGTCACAAGTTCAGAACTAATTAACATACCGAGTACATAAAGTATGTTAACTCGAATATATTTTTGAAGTGGTACAAGTTCAGAACTATCCAGTTAACTTCAAATTTGTCACAAATACACTACTTAATTTCTGTTCATTTATTACTTAATTTCTATTAATACAAGCAATCATAAAGTTTCTTTTAATTTCTGTTAATATTTGTTAATTTATATTAATTTATTATTTAATTACTGATAATTCTTAATAATATGTTAATTTTTGTTAATATATTAATTAGTGACATAGTAAATATTAGATTAGTTAAGATGTTAATTTCATTGTACTGTACAATAATTAAATGCAAATTTCATCAATATGTTTTTAAATATAATTAGAATTAGAAAATAGAAAAATTGTATTTTATAATTTATATTTTTAATTTGTAGTTTATTTGCAATTGGATGGGAAGAAGGAAGGGAACATCGCAAAAAGACATTTGTTGGTCTTATTGCACTAGAGTTGGTGATAATAGATTGCACATACGGTGTAATTATTGTAAAAAAGAAATGTGGGGTGGTGTGGTTAGATTGAAACATCATTTCGCACGAACCTGCAAAGGCGTACCACCTTGCGAAGCTGTCCTGAAAATTTAAAGGAAATTTATCAAAAGTTATTGAAAAAATATTTCGATGAAGAAAAAAGGTATAGAAATAGTGGAGGATCGTGAAGAAGAAGATGGACAATGAGTAGAAAATAAGCGGAGGTCCATAATGGAAGCTTATGTTGTTTGGATGTGTGGGGGGGCCAAATGTAAAAAAGAAACGCAAGAAATCATGATGAATACAATGATAAAAAATCATATCCCGGCATGTAGAAAGATTATGAAATATATTTATGATTGTGGTTTGTCATTGAGTCTTGTTAAAAGTCCATTCCATAAAATAGGATATTAATTTGAATTATATCAATTTCAAAGAGTGTATTAAGTATGGTATAGGTTTAAAATTTCAAATATATTATGAAGGAAGGTTATTTTTTTGAAAATGAAAGTAAATGATATGCATGTGACATTAGAGAAGTACAAAATAGAATGGGTTAAAATTGAGTGTACTTTGATGTCTATCACTAATTTCTTGGTCAATAGTCTCATGGTAACTGTCTTTCTTAAGTTGGTTCATTCATCAGGTAATTTTAAAGACGTGGAGAAATTATTTTCTATGTTTGATGAAATCATAGAAGAAATAGGTGAAGAGATTGTAGTGCAAGTTATTACCGATAGTGCATCGACTTATATGAGTGTCGGGAGAATTATTGATGGCAAAGAGAAAAATTTTGTTTTGGACTCCATGTGCTGCACATGTAATGAATTTGATACTAGAAGATATTGCTAAGCTGTCAATTTTCAAGGATGTAATTGGTAAAGAGAAACGAGTGTGCAAATTAATTTATAATCATCTTTGAGTGCTTAATTTATTTTGCCAACAAATGGGTCAAAGAGAGTTAAAAAGGCCAAGTGTAATGAGATTCGCAACACATTTTCTATGTTTGGAAAGTTTAAAAAAAATAAAGTTTATTTGAAAATAATGTTTGGCTCAAAGAAATGGTTGGAGAGTAATTTTGCACGTAGCGATGAAGGGTGATAGCTTTTAGAAGAAAGTCAAGTACTACTTGATGGCTACGACACCTCTTGTCAAGGTGCTTAAACTTATGGAGGTGATGCAAAGCCGGTCATGATATACATTTATGAAGCAATGGACCATGCTAAAGATGAAATTACATCTAGCTTTGGTAACAAATTTAAATGGTATGAAAATATTTTGAACATCATTGATCAAAGATGAGAATTGCAACTACATCAACCATTACATGTGGCGGCGTATTATCTCAATCCAAAGTAGATTTTTTTACTTATTATTTTTTTTAAGTTCATATTTATTATACTTTTATGACAAATGAATCTTTTAGGTTTCATTTTAGTGAAAACTTTCGTGCGGATGATGAGGTTCAAGTAGGGCTAATTGAGATAATTGAAAGAATATATCCTGATCGTGCAACACAATTTAAAATTGATGCACAACTCGAGATGTTCAAGCGATTGGAAGGAACATTTGAATTGGAAATGGTCATCCATTCACGTGACAAGAAGCAACTTGGTATGATGAGCTTTATAATCCATAATTTTATTATTCCATTTTTATATATTATATATTTAAGTAACAATATATTTAATCTTTTAAAATTTAAAATAATATATTGGTGAGATATGTATGGTATGGACAAAGAGCTTAAGGAATTTTTCATACGTCTTGAGCCTCACATGTAGTGCAACGGGATGTGAAAGAAATTGGAGTGTTTTTCAATATATTCATTCCAAATAAAGATAAAAAAATGGAGCATAAATGATTGAATAATATTATTTTTTATCAAGTATAATCCCAAGCTCGAAATGAGACAAAAGGAAAGGGAAAAAAGGGAGACCATTACAATCCAATTGAATTATCTAATATGGAGTCGGATAACGAATGGCTCACTGAAAATCCGCAACCTCTTTTTGAAGATGAAGATGAAAATAACAATGACCCCGTTGTATCGGTGTTCTCTTAGAAGGATTTGAGTGATTGTATTTTAAAACAAGACGTTGGTACTACTAGTAAAAAAAGAAAGCGGGATACAAACTTTATTCTTTTGTAGTATTTTACTATTTTCTGCATCTTATTTATAAAAAATAATTTTTAGTTTGCATTTATTTCATTGGACCGAGAGATTTGAGGTATGGCAAGGAAAAAAATATAGTACATGAAAAAGGAAAATGGAAAGAAAAATGAAAGGAGAAAGTGATCAAGTGGAAGAAGTGGTTGAGGAAGAAGAACCAGATTTGGAGGATGAGATAGAAACAGATGAAAGCGAGGAGTTGTCACTCAATCTTGATGCTGAAAGTGATGATAATAGTGATGGTCCTAATGATAAAAATGATGATAGTTTTGATGATGTTCTTAATGACTAAACATGATAATAGTTCATAATTGGTAGGTCAAGACTTACTAGTAGTTGATACTTAATAGATTACGTCATGAAGACGTTCTTTTTGTTTAAAAATTGACAATGAAATAGTTTTATTTTATTAATGTTTAATGATCATATAACATGCGACCTAAAGTTATTGAAATTTTCTTTTAATGAAATTCTTTCGTAACTAGTTATATTACTTAATTACTAGAATAACCAATTTTTTTATATATAATATTTATAATAATTATATTAATAATAATAAGAGTGATGAAATCAAAATTTAAAAATACGAATGGCAGCGAGCCACTGGTAGCGGCGTCTTTACTTTTTTTTTTTACTTTTCAGTGTTTAAAAAAAACTGAAAGACGCTAGCGGGAGTGACGTTTTCCTACTAGCGTCAAGCAAAAATAGTTTGCGCCAGACTTAAAAAAAATGAAAGGTGCAAACGCGCCATTGCCAGTGGTGCATTTTCACAAATGTGCCGCTTCCAGTGGCACGCTGTCATTCGTATTTTTAAAATTTTGATTTCATCACTCTTATTATTGATAATATAATTATTATAAATATTATATATAAAAAAACTGTAGAATAACTTAGCGTATCTTAAATAATTTGACATGATATACGATACATGATATGATACTAAATACTATGATACACGATAGATTATACGATTAGAAATAACTGGTTAGAATATTTTTCTAAACTTCCGGTTTGTATCAAAACCCAGCTCTTTTTTTATTGGATGAGAATGGATGCAACTTTTCTATTGATTCAATTTATTTTTCTAAATGAACTTGGTCCATCAAACTCTGTGAACCGCGCAAAAATAATAAAAGTTGCTTCCATTGGGGCTTGAAAACATGAAACCACTAAACCCTAAACCCTAAACCCGAAACCACTGGAATAAAAATGGTCTTACCACTACATCATACTCCAACTTGTGTTAAAGTAGTGATTCCTTTATATATATACATTTATTAAACCCAAAAAAATTTTATATTAATTTTTTTTATCCGAATGTTTATTTTGAGTCTGAAATATTTTTTAGTTCATTTTTAAAAAAAATTCTGATTTTTTTATATATTAAGATATTAATTATATATTTATTGTTTCTATCATTTTTTATGGAATTTTTATACAATGAAATAATTAATGTTAATAAAATTTATACCCCACTAACTTCTAAAATATTTTTCTATTCTAATTTTGAATTAGCATGAAATTTACCTAAAAATGATTCCTTCAGCAAATGTTAGGTACTTATATTAAGATTTATTTTTGTTATTTTTCTGACAAAAGAAGTGCAATGTTCTTTTAATCAATCACGTCCATGTAAGGTTCAATTTTAGTATTGTGCCAGTACATACCTGCACTTCTCTCAGGAGACAAAGTGTTAAGCTCACCAGTTGTGAAGTGTGATTCCATCTTATTTTTTGTCACTGCTTATGTCATTAATTGATCATCCCACGATGACCTGCATCATGCTCTCAAGAGCTCGAATGACAGTTTTCGTTAATGATACTTGATGTCTATGTAAGAGAAAGTAATTATGTTGAAACTATATTTATTCATCTTCTCCTGAAACAAAATTATATTGCATGAGGTTAATGATATTTGAATAACAAGATTGTAAACACTTTCAAAACTAAGTCTTCATAGCAATTGTTTGATGTACCTTCTGTTTTTAAAGTTGATAAGTTTGATGTTCAATGGGTGATCAAGAGTTTTGGTAAGGAAACTAAGTTGATCAGGCCTCCCTCTGCATTCTTTGTTTTGATGTAAGTGCTTCTAATTATATCTAGTTTGGTCATTATAACTCTACTTTTGTTGATAATTTTGGTTATGTGAATCCTCATTTAAATTATATACATTTTTTGATGGAGGGAGAAATTTAGGATTGAATGCAAGTGTCGATAAAT
Organism: Schoenoplectus tabernaemontani; assembly: GCA_037127355.1. Taxonomy (NCBI): domain Eukaryota; kingdom Viridiplantae; phylum Streptophyta; class Magnoliopsida; order Poales; family Cyperaceae; genus Schoenoplectus; species Schoenoplectus tabernaemontani. The sequence goes on along the minus strand of CM073745.1, from coordinate 1,719,750 downwards.
TTTATGTCAGGAGCTTACATTCTTTATGTGCATGTCATTTTTTAAATGAAGGGAGAATCAGCTGCTTGCTACTCCTCTATCTAGTCAACTTTGCTCTTTCTTTAAATATTTTATTGCATACACACCACTTAATAATTAGTAATTAGAGTATTTTATTATGAAGATGGAGCTCAGTGTAGATACATGTTTCGTATAGCTAAAGCATGCCTATTTCAAATGCGAACCATTGTAAATTTATGCTAAATATATTTTTTTTATGTTGTATTTTAAAATTTAGGTACTAAGAACATTGTTCGAACTTATCTATATTGTGTTTAATGAGAGGTCGCTATTGTTTAATGAAATATGTCATATTATTTATTTTTTAAGTGAAGGGAGGTGGCAGATATAGATCTCAAATGACACATGAGCCATATCTATCAAGGAAGGATTTCAGTGGTCAAACTGTCACCAACAAAGATTTTAAAGGTAATATCACGACATAGTTTCTAACTTTGAGTATTTTCTATTGAATAATGCAAAACCATTTTATTATTTTTTAGAATATAAGATTAGTGATTTACGGTGTGAGATACATTGAGATTGGTATTGTAATATTGTCTAAAGATTGATAGTGTTGCCAGTGCAAAAAAATAAATTTCTTCTACGGGCAAACATTCCCAATAATACTATGACCTTTTTTGAATGATTGTCACATGTCCGTAATTAATAAAACTCTCTTATTTAACATGAGTTTGATTGTTTTATATTTACTTTGATTTTTAACTTTCAAGTTTTTGTGCATCATTCACTATTTTAACTTGAGTTGTTTCACATGAAAATGGCAAGGTACATCATGTATGGATATATACACTAACTAATTTTCTTTAATTTTGTGATAAGATTATGAGACAAAATGCTTATAGCTTTGAATTCATCAAAGATGGTTAGAGTTGCAGTATTCGCTAAAAGTGCGGCTACTGAAGATGCTGAAGGTGCAGGAGCTGGTATTGTTGGAGACATCAGATTTATAGAGGGGATCAAATTGGTACATACACTCTAATTGAATGAGAAATGTCTTAATGAAATTGATTAACTTTGTGTCATATATAGGAGAACAAAGATCAAATTGAAAATGACATATGTACGTAAAGTTTGTTTAGAGAACTTGAATAGACTTAGAATGAGATGAACTTATATGGGTATATAACCTGCAAATGTATTTCAATGTGAGGATGAAATTTTTGTAATAAGAAAAGTCTTGTTTTTTTCCATACAAACTACACTAATAGTTGATATCAATTAGTAATCCATATAGTATTTATTACGGAATATGATTGTCTAATAAAGATAAATTATTTTTTTGCTCATTTTACAATTGTTTGGAATTTGGAGCATACAACAATGCAAGCAGATATATTCATTAATATCGTTGTCATTTTTCTAGGAATTGTAATTCTTCAGGATTTTACTTCTTGAGTTGTCTTATTTTAATTTGATTAACAATATAATCTTAAGTACCGCTATAGATGACCCAATTAATGATTAACAAAATAATAGACACCTTATCTCATTAAAGATGATCCAAATAATTTTGAGGAATGACATATGGTAAACTTTTATATCGATTCTTAGAATTAACAGCCTTATCTCATTAAAGTTCCATATCACTAAATATATATACTCCACATTCATTTGATGTGGTTGGCATCCTACCATCAATGTGTCGTCTAGATATTAACATCAAATAAATAGACACAAGTTCTTGTGCGCGTACAAACTCACCGCGAAGCGCGGGGTGAAACCCTAATTTTATATAACATTTGTTAAAATCTCTGATTTCTTTGTCTCCATCTTTTATCATTTAAGCAGAATCTTTAAGACATAGGAATGCTCGTTGAAAATTATTTTGAACCCTTATAATTATACTAAAGTTCATCAAAATATAATGAAATTTACATCTGCAGTAAAACAACGGATGGGTTATCTTCTAGCTAAAAAAAATCCGCTGCTTAAGAGCGAAGCTATAATAAGATTTGAATATAGTTTTATTTTTCATGGGCCCAACAATTTATAAGAATTTCCGAAATATTGGTTCTGAAATGGAAGTTACTAGTTGATTTGTCATACGATTGGCTGCCATTGTGTCTATTGATTCATGGGACCAAAAGAATCTTAAAATATCCCACACAAGATAAAATCGGGGCCCGTCTAGAGATTTGATGGCGGTGGGTGCCAAACTGCCATTGCCATAGACTAATGACTATATAGCAAAGATTTCTACCCCCGTCTCCGGCTCCGATGGAAGTCACTCCTTTTCAATTTCACGCATCCTCATTTGCTAGCACCAGGGATCTTGATCCTTGAACAATGACGAGATACACCTTCTCCTCTGTCTCTCTCCCTCCCCCCGCTGTTGGCCCCCTTCCCATTGTCATCGTTCGTCTCCGTTTAGTAAATAACTAATTCCAGCTCAAACTCTGGGTAAGAACTTATTTATAATAGATTATTGTCTCATTTGTTCGGATTTTGTCAATTTCTCTGTTGGGGCAAGTTCATTGCTTCTGTCCGAACACTTCAATTTAACTATCCACTAAATTGCTGAATTAGGTCCTTCAGCTTTATGATAGTAAAAAACCCGTCAGTGGTTGAATCTCTTTCAAGTCTCAGTCCTTTGTAGTTTCCAACTTTTGAGTGTTAAAAGTAATTTTCCCTGGCACGCCACTGGTAGTTAACATATCATATATCTGAGCCTCATTTAATTTATAATTTTCAGAAAACCCCCTATTAGGTGCAATGGCTTGGATATTCAATAACAACGTATTATCAGCTATGTTTTTTAGTTGGTTACAGGATAGCAGTTGTAGACCACTAAACTTTGGACTACAACTTTTGTGAAGATGAAATTTGATTGTTTATTAAAAGATCCCAAAATGCTAAAACTTCTACACAATTTAGCAATTAACCGTATTACAAGCACTGCCGAGCAGTTTTCAAAAAGAACTGTTGAGTGTATTTTCAGCTGACAACATAACAAGAGTATATTTTTCTGGGGGAAGCTGACATGGCAGTACTTGTGGCGTCATAGCACCTCAGGTCCTCAACTACCACCAGTGGTGCCACTGGAAGGATAGGTTTATGCATGCAATTGGTATGCTTCAAACCAATAATTTGGAGTAGGCCAGACGGGCAAAGAAAAGATCATTGCCCTTTTGTTCTCAGATACAAAGTAAACTCCTATACTCAACTTTGATTTTTTTTTTTCCACATTCTAATAATTTCTTTGGTGATTGGATTTTGTTAGAATTCTGATTTGATTCGTCTTGCAAGAAAACCTGCATGTGTCTTTAACTGCCCAACAGAAGTTGCTGATTTGCTAGTTGAAAGGATTATGTTCCGCAGCATTGCATATGTTTTTGTACTTTTTTTGCTTACTTCTATCTCTTTTCACCTTAAACTGTCACTGACAAGATTTCCGTACCCATAACCAGGGTTAGGGCCGTAGTAGAGAGGATTGTGCTGCAGTCAATATGAGCTGATCTTATTCGCTCAATACAGAAAGGCTTGTTTGAAAAGAGCACTTTGTGATTCAGAATGAAGAATGAAATTTACCACACTGACAAATATGGTCTCAAATTGTTATGCAGTAAAATACGAAACCCAAACGCAATCAGAAAGCAAACTTCTTGGAAACTACAAAACAAAATATACTTCCTGAAAACTCCATTTTGGATTTCTAGGGGGTTATTTGTAAGAAAGCATGTAAGGCTTTATAAGCCCAAGGGACCATTTCTCAAACACAGAAAATATTTTGCACTTTTCAGTTTTATTCAATATGGTATCAGAGCCAAAAAAAACCCTAAGTTAACACTTGTAGCACGCGCTTACGTAGCCGCGCCTTGTAGACGTGATCTTGTTAGCGGATATGTTGGCGCGACAACATGACTGTAGCTGGCGCTTGTACTTGCTTGCGACATCACTTATGTAGCAGCCGCGCTGCCGTAGTTGCGCCTTTGTTGGTGAAGAGGCGGCGTGGGAGGCCAATACCTCACGATACCCGAGAAGCGGGATTGATCGGGCTTGATCTTGATGACATAAATCAAGATTGAGTCGAAAGGAGATAGGGAGTGAGTTTAAGCTGGCGTTATGGCAGAGGAAGGTAAGAATCCAATGGAGGAGGTGATGGCGAAGCTGAGCGCCACTGAGCTCCAGATGCTGATGCGAGCGTTCAGTGTGGCTGCGAGCGAGAGCACACCGAGACCTGTTCAGAGGATAGACCTTCCACTGCTCGACAGGAAGCTTGATGGACCAGCCACTTACTTGAGCTGGTCGCGTCGGGTAAGGTACACTCTAGAGGGAAGGGATCTGGAGGGGTACTTGACCGGGGACAAGAAGGAGCCAGCTGAGGGATCTCCAGCGAGGGCAGAGTGGAAGTCCACTCACATGACAGTATATATGTGGCTTCGAGTTCACGACTCCCTCTATTGCTTCCACGGTGGATGGCATAGAGCGGGTCAAGGATGTGCTGGGAGAAAGTCGAAGAAAACTTATGATGGAGTGGGGAACAATCTGAGGGTGTTCCAGATTGAGAGAGAGATAGAGGCCGTAGTGCAGGGAGATAGATCCATTCAGGAGTACGCCACAGATCTGGAGCGACTGTGGGCAGAGTATGATCATTTCTCGCCAGCCGCATGCTGCAGGGATCCTGAGTGCCAGAGAGGGGCACGTGATACTCAGAGGCGTACTATGCATTTCATGAGGGGGTTGAGCCCGGCATTTGAGCTGAGGTGCGCGGGGTTATTGGCACGTGACCGAAGATTCCCTCACGGCTGGAGGAGACGATCTCGGCTATGATACGAGGAGGAGAGCAGGGATTGGACTCCCGTGCCGGTACGGCGGGACTTTCGGGGTGAAGTCGCACGCGGCGGTCTCCAAGTCAGGTAACACCGGGTACAAAGGCGAGACTCGGGAGTGTTACAACTGCGGTGAGGTAGGCCACCTGAAGCAGTTTTGCACTAAGCCACCGAAGGAGAGGAACTTGGGAAGAGGCCAGTCTGGAGGTCGTGGCCGAGGCAGAGGTGGCCGGAGGGGTGGAAGAGGAGGCTATCAGGCACATCTGACGATAGTAGAGGAGGAGAGTGAGGAGACTGTGGTCTTCACTGAGGAGGATCGGGGAGTTTACGGAGATATAGAGAAAGCGAGAAACGGCGGGTGAAGGGAAGCGTGCGCTCGATGTTGCATCCACCTCATCCTCCTCAAGGGGTAACATTGCTTCCTTTGCTCACTCAGCCTCAGGTATTGGTGATACACTTGCTCTTGCATCTATATCTACCACCGAGCACGCGATTGGATAGTTGACTCGGGTGCGTCTCGACATGTATTTGGTCTGCTGCTAGGGAGTTTTCTTCCTATACTCACCTAGCGATCCCCGAAAGCATCCAGACGGCGGGGCCGATGGTACGGCTCAACCGGTAGTTGGTAAGTGCCGTGCAATGTACCAACACCTTGACTTTGTCCAATGTTTTGCATGCTCCTTCCTTTCTGTGAATCTTTTGTCCATAAGTGCCATTATATCGCAACTAAAATGTGTGGTTTTATTTGATATTCCAAAGGTGATCTTCCGGGGAGAAGGAGGCCGTGAGCGACTTGGGGCCGGCACGTGGCATAGTGGCTTGTGGTATCGGATAGGGAGAGTATGGACTCGGCTCTTTCATCCATTGTGGAGGGTATGGGAGGAGTTGGAAGGACTGTGGAGGACTTGCTGCTGCTCCATCATAGGCGCTTAGGTCACCCCTCTTTTTCTATTTTGGGTAGGTTGTATCCGCCTTTGTTTGAAAAGGCTAATAAGGAGAAATTGTTTTGTGATGCGTGTGAGTTGGGGAAACACACGAGGAGTTCATATTCTAGTTCTGGGAGTAGGAGTTCTTTTGTTTTTGACTTAGTGCATTCGATGTATGGGGGCCTTGTCCCACAATCTAACGTGAATGGATTTAGATACTTTGTTTCTTTCATTGATTGTTTTTCTCGTGTGACTTGGCTTTATCGATGAAAAATAAGAGTGATGTGTTTGCTTGTTTCAAAGACTTCCACAAAGGGATTCGGACCCAATATGGTGCGGTGGTGAAAGTATTAAGGTCGATAATGGGGCCGAGTACACCAACAAGGCGTTTGAGGAGTACTTGTCATCTCATGGGATACAACATCAAACCACCTGTCCATACACACCGGAGCAGAATGGGGTAGCCGAACGGAAGAACAGACATCTCCTTGAGATTACTCGAAGCATGATGATGTCAATGAAGGTACCAAAATACTTGTGGGGACAAGCGATTCGATGACGGCTACTTGATCAATAGGATGCCCTCGCGGGTATTGGAGTGGAAATCGCCGATTGAGATGTTAAAAGGCAAGAATGGGGATGTGTTGCCTCTCGAAACCTTTGGTGTGTGTGCTTTGTACAAGACAACGGACAAATGTGGGAAAACTAGATCAAAGGCGGTGAAGTGTGTGTTCGTTGGGTATTCGGCTACTCAGAAAGGGTATGTGTGCTGGAGTCCGGTAGAGAGAAGATTGTTTGTCAGCATGGATGTCACATTTAGGGAGCTTGAACCATACTACTCTGATCCAGTCGCATCGCCCTTTGGTGACTCGCTCGACACAGGAGGTATGAGGCGAGAGGGGGAGATTGATAGTAGTAGTGAGAGGAGGATGGTGAGTGTGGGGGATATTCCTTGTCCGCTTGTGGATTCGGTTATGGTGCCGGTGGTGGAGACCGGACCGGGAAATGATGAGACTCAGGCTCAGGGGGAGTTAAGGGTGTATACGAGAAGAAGAAAGCAGAATGAGGAAGCAGTGCCTACAGTGCCACTTGTGCCAAGTCCCTCGTCTCTGCCTCCTCCGACTCCTGAGACACCTACACCATCCACCTCAGATTCAGAGTACACAGGTGATATGATTCCTCTTTCTTCCCCTCCCACTCCTCTATTGATAAGGAGGACTTCTCGCATCAATGCAGGAGTTCCCCCTGATCGATATGGCTTTCCACATGATATTGCTCAGTTTGTCTCTTACTCTAACATATCACCTGTGCATGGAGCATTCATTGCATCATTGGACATTGTCTCTATCCCTAAGTGTTGGCAGGTTGCTAAGGAGGATCCAAAGTGGAAAGTTGCCATGCTAGAGGAACTTGAAGCCCTGGACAAGAACAAAACCTGGGAGCTCATGTCACTACCACCAGGCAAGAAGGCGGTTGGCTGCAAATGGGTCTTCACGGTGAAGCAAAACCCGGAGGGTCGGGTTGAGCGTTACAAAGCCCGATTGGTGGCAAAGGGTTACAGTCAGACCTATGGCATTGACTATGATGAGACATTTGCACCCGTGGCGAAGATGAGCACAGTACGGACACTGATTTCCTTGGCTGCAAATGGGGGCTGGAAGCTACACCAGCTCGATGTGAAGAATGCTTTTCTCCATGGTGATTTGCTAGAAGAGGTGTACATGGAGATACCACCGAGTTTTGGTACGAAACAAACGGATGGTAAGGTGCGCGGGCTCGAAGTCACTCTACGGGGGAAACGGTCCCTCGGGCCTGGTTTGACGATTTAGGAGAGCTATGATAGGCATGGAAATGCGAAACGGACGGACCAATGCAGATCATACGGTGTTCTTCCGACGACATGGAGGCCATATTACGTGCTTGCAAAAGTATATGTGGATGACATGATTATCTCGGGAGATGATGAGGGTGAGATTGCATTGCTAAAGAAGAAATTGGGGAAGGAGTTCGAGGTGAAGGACTTGGGACAATTGAGGTACTTCCTTGGGATTGAGATAGCTCGTGGTGCGAGAGGAATTGTCTTATCTCGGAGGAAGTATGTCTTTGGATCGCTTACGGAGACAAGGTATCTTGGGATGCGGACCGCGGTTGCTCAATTGATCGAAGTCAAGTGAGTCTTGAGGTGGAGAGCCAGTTGATAGAGAGAGGTACCAAAGACTGGTTGGTCGCTTGATCTATTTGAGCCACACTCGTCCCGACATATCATTTGCTGTGAGTGTGGTGAGTCGCTATATGCATGATCCTAGGGAGGGTCACATGGATGCTGTGTACCAGATTCTGAGGTATTTGAAAAGTGCACCTGGAAAGGGGTTGATCTTCAGGAAGAATGAACATCTGAACATTGAGGGTTATTGTGATTCAGACTGGGCTAGTTGTTCTGATGATAGAAAGTCCACGTACGGATATTGCATGTTTGTAGGGGGCAATGTGGTCTCCTGGAAGAGCAAGAAGCAAACAGTGGTTGCGAGGTCCACAGCTGAGGCAGAATACAGGGCTATGGCTCTAAGTGTGGCAGAGATGTTATGGTTGAGAGCTCTGTTGTTGGAGCTCAAGATGGATCAAGGGACCCAAATGAAGTTGTGGTGTGATAACAAGTCGGCCATCGGCATCGCCAACAACCACTCCAAATCCACAAATCCTGTTATATATTAAAATTGTTCATGACAACAAGCAAACCATTAGTTTTGGGTTGCATTTAGTGACTCCCTCAAATGACAGAACACATAATTGATGAAATTATGTGGCATCCGAAATTACCTCACTTTGGGACCTGTCATCGGTATTTCACCCATATATGCCATCTCAAAAGTACTTCTCCGACTTGCATCAGTTAGTGAATTATTTATTCTTTCAATATGTGGTTGTTCCATTGACATTGCTAAATCCAGACTTTCCTTCAACTCAGTCACTACATCACTTATTGTTGGCCTCCTAGAAGAGGTGTGTTCAGTGCACCTGCGTGCTAGGTACGCAACCTTCCAAACTGAGTTTATGTCATATTGGTCTTGTATTCTGGGATCCACTAGGCTCTCAATTTCTCCTCGAGAAAGCTTACGGTTCACCCACTGTATCAAGTTACCTCCTTCTACGCCCATGTCAGTAGGGGGTCGACCCGTGATGATCTCTAGCAGAACTACTCCGAAACTAAAAACATCGCTTTTTGCACTTAGATGATTTGATAAGTAGTACCTGAAGGCACATGAAATAGTTAAATTCTACGTAAGGGAACTTTCAAAATCACCAAAGTAGCCAGATGAGGAAGAAAAGGTGTATTCAATTATGTCCAACTAAACTGAACATAACACATCACACTTCCCTCCCATCAAATTATTGCTCCATTGCATGTGCAGTATGAGATTTTTCTAATCAGTGGAAATTTTGTCATTGTCAAAAGTGCAATATAATTTCCTAGTTTTGTTGATGACCAACTCATGCGTGCACAACATCGATATATATAATATCAGTAGATTTGATATCATTGTCATGTCTGCCAAATAAAATTACTTATTAGTATATACACAATAAAACATATGTATAATTGATCTTCTCATTTGTACTGTTGTTTTGATTGTGAGAACAAAATAAAATGACATTGAGATTTTGTATACAAAAAGAATCTTACTCTGGGTCCAAATAACCAACGGTGCCTACTATTCTTGTTGAAACATGACTGATTGCATCATTTTCAAAAGCCCGCGACAGTCCAAAATCAGCAATTCTTGCCTCGAGATTTGCATTTAAGAGAATGTTACTTGTCTTGATATCTCGATGGATTATTGGTGGACTGCAACCCTTATGCAAGTACTCCAAACCTTTATTTTGTTTGTTTTTATTTTTTGTATTAATTACTATACAGAATTTCAGTAAACTCACGATGTTCTCTATACTTGGCTATATAATCCATTTGTCCTTGTTACAGTCATTTTGGATTTTTAGAAGGATACTAGAATAATACCATGTTTTATTTAGAGTCGTCTAAATTTGAGTACGTATTCGATGAACTAGGTATCCTTGTGTCTTAGTCACTTTGAAGATGAACTGAGCAAAATTAATAGAATATATAACTGTAAATTATATATAGATTATGAAAAGAGCTCCCACAACAAACCTATTGCAGATTCATATGCAATTTGAAGTCTTTGCTTCCATGAAAGAGGTGCTGCATCATCTGCAATTTATCAGATTAAAATGTTTGTATTCCATACTTATTTAGTACATTGTATTAATTTAGTATAATTACCTTTGAGCTTATCACGCAGGTTTCCTTCCTGCATGTACTCGTATACAAGTGCAGTACAATTTTTATCAAAGCAATATCCCAAAAGCATGACCAAGTTTTTGTGATGAACTCTTGCCAAGTTTTCGGCCTAAAATTATTATGATAAGAGATTTTCAGATCCAAATGTACAATTGTATGATATAGCAGTTCGTATATATAGGCACTGTATCACATTTTGTGAGAGTTAGATGACATGAGGGGGTTGATTTACCTCGGCCAAGAACTGCCTAACCCCCTGTGTAGATGATTTAGAGAGGATCTTCACAGCAACTTGGACTCCATTTTCCAGATGGCCTAAATAGACAGTTCCGAATCCTCCAGTGCCAATATTATTCTTCAAGTCATTTGTGATTTTCATGATTTCACTGTTGCTGAAATTACAGTTTTCAAGTTTGGGAGAAATGTGTTCTGTTCCTTTTAGTTGTGGTTCCCCATTAGGGTTTTCTGTTTGTAGAATGTTTTCATTATTTCTGGCATGAATATCATTTGGTAGAGGGCTTGGTTCATAGCTTTCATCTTGATTTGGTGCAACTGGTTGTCTAGCTGCATATATCAAATAAAATCAGAATTGTAGCCTTACCTCTCATGTTTAAAAATAATGTTAGGAGACTAATTAAGAGTAGCAGCTAATATTTTTGTATAAATATATCTATATATGCTGATATATAAACAAGCATTCTGATCATCTTGAAGAACACCTGGTATCTTGAAACTATCTTTTCTTTTAGTTTCGGCTAACTATCATTTTACTAAGGATATTTATGTAAGCCGATGAGATATTTCAGGATTGACTGCTATAATTTGGCTATTACGCTCCTCTGGCGTAGAAAATGCTCAAAGGAAATTTCTGGCTTAATATTGTTCCTGTTAATCAACATGTCTTATGTAGTTGTAAAATCATTGAGGTGTTCTATGGTCTTGTTACTAAGAAGTAAAATGAGAAAGAGAATGCGTGACTTACATGTCCTTCTTTTCAATCCCAAGAATATTGCTATGGCAATTATAATAATCAAAAGCGGAACCCCTACTGCAATTGCAATTATAATAATATCTTTATTCTTTGAGGGAGGATGAGCAGTTGGAGGAGGAGGAGGTGGTGGTAGAGGTGGAGGTGGGGAGGTCTGTCCATACCTGCAGCCAACATATTAGTGATACATAATATTGTTATAGGAAATGGGACATTCTGCCTGCCAATTACACGGTTCTCACCGGGGCATAAAAGCTAATTTTATATCCATGTACTGTGCAGTGATATGGAATATGGGGAGTCGGTGTCATTATGTTTAGTGGCATCCCTGCACTGAATATATGACCTCTGTGATACATGGGTTTTTCTTAAATTATGTTCTAACATGAATGCCACTAACAGCAATCGATAATTATTGTACTTTTATGTGTTTCATATTATCGGCAATAAAGCCACAAACAAGATCATAAATTAATAAAATATTCAGACAGTCTATTCGGCAGAAACAGAGAAAACTGTAATAACCGACATTACCTATAAATTAATAATCCATTTTGTCGTTCTCTCTCTAGCCCAGGAGGAAGGATGGTGGATAACTCAGGGTTTCCTCTTATATCCCTGAAAGGTCAGCAAAAGTGAAATACTATGCTGCAATATATCAACTAAAAAAAATTCAAGGAGCTAGGGTATTAAAGTTGCATGAAAACATACAGCAATTTTAGAGCTATTAAATTGTCTAGAGAACTAGGTAGAGATCCAGACAAAGTATTGTTAGACAAGTACCTGAAAATAATAACACGCAACAGTTAAATTGAATGTATATGATGAAAAATGAAACAACCAGCAGGACTAGATGTTTGTCATGATAAAGATTTAACATAAAACAAAATAAAGATTTGAGTGCACTGTGGTACTCTGTGCTTCAGTAGTGGGATAAACTTTTAAGGCATTGTACGAAAAACAAAAAAAAAACACTTAAGAAGTCGTAAGTTTAGAATCCGAATAAGAGATCTTTTATGAACATTTTAAAGATTGGTAACATAGACTCTCATCTTATCTCAAAAGAAATTAAAAGTAGAGGTATTATTAAGACAGATAGCATTTGAACTGTCCAATTGTTACCTATCCGCCATTTGCAGTAAGGTAAATGATCTTAGGTTGAAGGCACTTACAAGTACTCAAGAGCAGTTAGATCTCCAAAGGGTTCACTTAATGGACCAGTCAATACGCTAGATGATAGGTCCCTGAAAAGAAAGCTTTGTAGTTAAGGATAATTTGGTAGTTTCTCATTCCAAACAAAATATAAAATTGCATGGTTGAAAGTTGATGATTATAATGATGAATATCTGGTCTCAGGGCTCACAAGCTTGTGATTCTTGAAATGTTGGAGTCAGTGGTGCAATTAATACCAGTCCATGGGAACTGTGTAGGAAAACAAGGATCACCACTCCAACCTTTGTTAATCTTATGGTACTCCATGATACTGTTAATGGCAGCAACTGCATGTAAAAAAAAAAATTTAATTAATGAAATATTACTGCTTGTCCTAAAAAGTGTCCTTCATAAGCTATTGGCTTCTGGGGAAAATAAAGAAAAAGAAGTTTGACTTGTCAAAACTCAAAACCAATGCAAATTGACAGTAGAAAAGGAGTTGAGATAAAAGAGCAGCATATATAACTAAGTTTCTGGGATAATATTGTAAAGTGGAATTCGATTAATTTAGCCACTGATCTAGGGTTCTAAACATAGAGATTACTGATAAGGAGGGTTATATTGAACTTAGTTAATTAATACCTAATTTAAATCTAGGATTTAGTAATTTATTTGGGCTAATGAATAAAACTTACCATCTTCAGTATAAGTGGTAACCACCGCAACAGGCGCAGCGGCATAAACTTCATATGCATTTAGTAGAGGTGGAAGAGTCGAATTGGTAGTAGCCTTCAATGATATAATATACTCAGTATAACCAGACCACCAACCTGCTGCCAATACCCATTGTTTCAGTAAAATTGGTTCAGTTAATGCCCGAGCTCCGTTAATTATCATATCAAACTCCCTTTGACCAGTCAATTGTGTCTGGATCTCATAGAAGTGAAATATGAAATAATATTTGACATTTTTGTCACTACTCCAATTGATGACAAGGGGCACTAGGACACTTGAAGTGGTGACAGCAGTCTGCATCACGAAGGGGGGAGCCAGGGAGACGGAGTAACTGATGTTGGCGTTGGTTGAGATCTTTGTCCATGCAGTACTATTGAAGGTTTCGTTATACCACCATCGGTCATAGATATCATTAGGGTACCTAATTTGCAGTGTAAATTCGTTGAGAAATGGAGGAGTTAAGATAGCAAGTATCTTTTAATCAATGATGTTACATTGCATTCATATTAGTTAGTTTATCATATCTTTAATTATGTTGTCCATTTAGTCTAATTTAACTAAATTTGTATGCTAATAGATTATCAACATCATATTCATGGTTTTGAATTCTTTACTGACCTAGTAACTGATATGCCTCCTCCCAAATTAGCTCTCTCCACCAAAATCAATGTTGTTGTTGAATTCCCGTATGGATACATGTCCATCTCTAATTTCCTCAAGTGCAATGAAGAGATAAAAGGAATGCCCTGACCCTTATTTATCAGACAAACATGCAAGTAATCGGCAGTAGCAGTAATGATAATTTCAGGAAATATAGCTGAACTTGTGTTTACTGTATTCCAAAAGTTAGCCCCTAGATAAATATCGAAGATAGGAAACTTATATAAGTTATCATAGTTTCCATAAAAGAAATTTGCCCTTATAAGATACTTGAATCCCGGGGTCAAAGATCTTATGGTATAGCAATTCCGAACTCCGGTGGGGAAGTATCTAACTGTCAGATATTCTTTGAAAATTTGGTCGCCGTACTGTGAGATGAGGGAGGAAGAGATGTTGGAGATGACTCCTGTCTTGACGAATTGATCATCAGATACATAAGTTAAGTCATTTGTTTCAACATAGGTAGTGTTTGCGGGAAGTCCACAATTAATGCTCAAAAAACCTTCACAAAAGAGAAAATCACATAAATTGAATTGTCATACATACAGACATCCGTGCATAATTAATTGGAACGGTTCTGCATAATTTGCATCTGTGAGGTTTACCGTGAGAATCAAACTGGCTATGGACCTCATGAATTGCAACTGCTGATATTAGCACAAGAATTAAGCGCCACACAACCATTATTAATTCTTCTCAGGTAGACAATTAATGGTGCTTCTCTACCTCCATGAACATCACCCAGAATGATACATAATTCTTGTAGTGCAATTGTTTGATGATAAGGATATATATATGTAAGTATTGTTTAAGTTATCCAGGTTATATAAACTCCACTTGAAAAAAAAACAATAGTTAATTAATGACATGGGTACCATGTTTTTGATCGATGTAGTATAATAAAATTAAAATTGAATGTTTAACATCTATTTTATTTTGACCGCGTCCATGTGTACCTCTTGTACCTGGGTTAACATCTGGGGCCTGGGCTGTGGATGTATACAAATAAAATGAAATAAATAATTTCTGAATGCAATACTATAATTCTGCCAGACGAATGTGAAGCGAATTTCTGCATGCAATACTATAATATTTACGATGGATCGTTAACGGAGCTTAAAGAAGATAGTAGGTTTGTTTGATTGTAATCATCTTTATTCATATCATTGAGGTTTTTATATAGACGTACAACTAATATAATAGATAGATAATCAATCCTAAATTCCTAATTAATTACAGAATATTTTCTAATTAATACAGAATATTTACTAGATTTTATCAAATATTCAACAGAGCTTGTGTGAATTCAGTTGATCAGTTTTGGCGAATTGACTGATTTCAATTAGAATTCTGAAATAACTTTGGACTTTAATGATAGTGGATTAAATTATATTGGTCAATTAGGAATCTGAAATAGTTGAAGTCTGAAAGTCGAAAGATCACAGCTGCTACTTCAAAAAAAGAAAGTCTAAAGATCAGTAGCGCACAATTTCTGTACTGCTGGAACAAGGGGTTTGCAGCTTTAGCACAGCTGGTCGAGTGGTTTCTTATACAAGTCTATACATACAATAATCAAAATATATTGCCTAATATCTAGATGGTTTCAGTTTCCTTCTTGTTTTTTTTTTCCCTTTTTAGTCTTATTCTGTTTTTCACTCCAAGCGCATGAACTGGGCGGCTGGGCCTAACAGGAAGCTGCCTTTGCCTTGTCACAGTGGAGGGTTTCAAATGTCAAAATCTTTTCAGCGCTTCTGGTTTTGGTTTGAAACACCGAAAGTAAAACCTAGCTGTTGGATGTGAATTCAATTCCAATTTAATCCAAATGTAAGTCCATATATTATCTACCGGATCGATTATGTTCAACGCTTCAAGTAAAAATGTCAAAATGTCAAAATGTCAAAATTTACAAATTAAATGCATGCACAACACAAAGTGAATTTAATTATTTAATATTACAATTAAACTAACTTATTTAACTAATACAAATTAAATTTTGTAAAAAGAAATCAAATAATATTTAAGATATTAAAATAGTTACTTAACAGATTTTTTCCCCAAAAAATTACTTAACAGATTTTGAATAAGATCATATATTATCTCATTGGGAATCCAATAGATAAGGCAGATCATTTTCTGAGATTCATATGCAAATAGAGGTGTCAATTCTTGATCCGACCTGACGGGTTAACTCAATCCGACTCGAACCCGACTCGTCTCGACACGACCCGAAGATAAATGGGTCGAGTATGGGTTCAATTTTTTTACACGGATCGGGTCGGGTTGACCCGTGACCTGTCGGGTGGGGTATGGGTCAAGATTTTTTGACCCGAATTTAATCGGATCGGGTCAAAAATAATAATAAAATAATGTGACCCGACCCGAACCCGACCCATTGACACCCCTATATGCAAATATCTTTGCCTAAAGCAACACAATTTAATTATATGATTTAAAGAAATCAATTTTAGTCAAATTAAATCTATAGACAAAGATCAAAGAAAATCTTGAATTGATGAGAAAATATTTTGAGTAATTTTATGGTTATATCTCAAACAAATAACTTTGATGGTTATGTATTCAATTTCGTCTATATTGGCGTTTCTGTCATATTTCAAGGAAACTGAGAAACTTTATATGCCTATTATAACCACGAAATGTCTTCCTTGCGACTAAAGCAGTCAATATTGTTACTTCTTAGTTCTACAAGCCAATTATCTAAATAAATGTAAAGACTGACATATGTAGCTAAGCATGCCTTGATCTGAAAAAAGAACAAAACATTCTCTAGAAGTTAATTAGATTGACAATTAATGGTAATTGTAATAAATCTGAGTCTTCATAGTATGTTTCTTGTGTTCTCTCAAATAGAACACAAATAATAATAATAATAATAAACAAACAAATAAATAATAATGAGGTTCATAGCCGCGTTTCACGTTACTTCTTTCTCTTCTTTTTTTTTCCAATGTTGGGAAACACAAAATAACTGAAAAAATTAAAGGGGAGGATCACTTATTTTTACAATCTTAACAACGGATTGTCAAATAAATTAAAAAAATCTTAAAAATAAAAAAGATTTATAAATATATTCTTTTACTTATAAATTTATAGTGATTCAAATTTCACATTATTAAATGATAATAAAATTGTATGAAATTTGAATCACTATCAAATTATAAATAAAAAGAAACTTAGCTATAATTTTTTTTAATTTTTTTATATTTATTTTAAAATTCATTGTGAAGATTATCAAAATAACCCATTTGAGGGATCCCTTCCCCCAAAGTTAAAATGCTTGTACCACAATTGATCCAAAAATAGATTACTGCTACCTTTTTCATCGTCAATCTCTCTCTTTGATTCTTTGCTATATGTTATTTATTTTACTAGAGTTATAAGCCGGACTTTGCGCCGACAATATAGTATTCAAATAATAATTAATAATATAAAATTTTAAATATATTTATTAAAATTTTATATTAAAAAATTTAGACATAATAATTTTAGATGCTAAGTAATAATATAATTAAATATATAATAAGTTATCAAAATGTAAGTGCATTAATTTTACAGTATATCACACATTATTTGAAATAAAAAGAGAGAAACTATTTTATATGAATTATTTGGTTAAAAAATGAAAAGATTTAAATAAAATTAATGATGAAGAAAAATGATGATGTGATATATTTAAAAATTTAAAAAATTTTTATATATTAAAATGTTTTGCTACTTTTGCTAGCTACTTATTTTATTTTATTATTATTTTTCTCTCTCTGAGCTCTCTCGACGGCTCGGCTCGGCGCAGGCACAGCGTCAACCACGACCGACAGCAGAAATTAAAGGCGTCTCTCCCGACAATCAGGCGAGTCTTTGCTTTCCCTGGTTAGTGCATGTCCATCCCTTTCTCATCTTCCTCTTTCACCTTGCAATCTTGCTCTCTTATCTCCTCCTCTTCGATTTCGGGCCTCCTCATTTGCTAGCACCAGGGACCTTCATCCTTGATGAATAATAATATAACGAGGTACGCCTTCTCCATTTATAACGCATTATTGTTTAATTTTCTCGGTTTTTGACAATTTCTCTGTTCAAACAAGTTCATTGCTTCTCTCCCAATCACTTAAAGTCAACTATCCACTAAATTGATTAACTAGCTCCTTCAGCTTTATGATAGTAAAAAAGTCATTCAATCTGTTTCAAGTTCCAATCCTTGGTCATTTGAACTTCGAGTGTTAAACATAATTTCTCCAGCATGCCACTTATAGTCAACATTTCATATATCAGAGCCCCATTTAATCTACGATTCTCAACAAAACCCCTATATTAGGTCCAATTAATTGGATATTCAATAACAACATATTATCAACTATGTTTGTTAGTTGGTTACAGATTAGTAGAGTACTAAACCTTGGACTACAAACTTTTTCTTCTTTGGTACCAAAAAGCCTGAAGAAGCCAGCTGATTGTTTACTAAAATATCCCAAAATACTAAAACTTCTACACAATTAACAATTAACCTTATTACATGCACTGTTCTGCAGTTTCCAAACAAATTGAGGACTGCATTGCGCCATTGCCAGATGAGACATGACACAAGTGTATTTTTTATGGGGAAGCTGACATGGCTCGAGCCATAGCACCTCAATGGTTACCACCAGAGGTGCCAGTGGAAGCTCAAGTTTATGCATGCAATTGGGGTGCTTCATACTGACAATCTTGCGTGTGTCAGACGAGCAAAGTATAAAAAGATCATTGCCATTTTGTTCTCAGATACAAAGTAAGCTTCCATAGTCAATCTAACTTTAATTTTTTTTTTCTCAAGATTCTAATACTTTCTTTGGTGATTGGGTAAAAAAATATGATTTTGTTTGTTTTCTAAGAAAAGGTGATGTCTTTAACTCCCCAACAAAAGTTGCTGATGTGCGAGTTTAATGGATTATGTTCCACAGCATCTCTCATGTTTTTATGTTACTTCTATCTTGTTTCTCTTCAAAATTGTCACTAACAAGATTTCTGTACCCACAACAGGGTTAGGATCCTAGTAAGAGGATCAGTCAATATGAGCTAACTCTTTATTGGCTCAAGACGAAAAGGCTGGTTAAAAAAAATGTGATTCAGAATCAGTAATGAAATTTACCATGATAAATATGGTCTCAGAAGTTACTAGTTGAGTATGGAAACCAAAGGCAATCAGAAAGGAAACTTCTTGAAAGCAACACAACAAACGTACTTTCTAAAGACTCGAAAATCCAAAAAAAAATTTATTTATTAAAATAGTTTTTGAGCACAAGCAAAACATTTGTTTCAAGTTTTATCTAGTGAGTCCCACAAATGACAGAACACTCAATTGATGACATTAAGTTGCTTGTGAAGTTACCTCAAATTGGGGCCTGTCGTTGGTATTTCTACCACATATATCTCAAAAGTGTTTTTCTGACTTGCATTAGTTGGTGAATTATCTGTTCTTCCAATACATAATTCTTCCATTGACATTTCCAAATCCAGACTTTCCAATACATAAATCACTCATTGTTGGCCTCCTATATGTGGTGTTTTCAGTGCACCTGCGTGCAAGATCCACAACCTTCCAAACTGAGTTTATATCATACTTTTCTTGGATTATGGGTTCCACTGTGCTTTCAATATCTCATCCAGAAAGCTTGCAATCCACCCATTGTACCAAGTTACCTCCTTCTATGCCCGTACCAGCAGGGGGGGCGGCCGGTGATGATTTCTAGCTGAACAACTCCGAAACTAAAAACATTGCTTTTGGCACTTACATGGTTCGATAAAAAGTACCTGGAGGCACATGCAATAATTGAATACTATGTAAGAGAAAATTGAAAATCACCAAAGTAGCCAGCTAGGGAAAAAAGTTTCCAATTATGTCCAACTATACTGAACATACTGCACCACACTTCCCTCCCATCAAATAAGTGCTCCATTTTTGCATGTGTGCTATGAGAATTTCTAATTAAGATTATCTTTGAAATTTTGGCATTGTAAAAAGTACTAAGTTCCTAATTTACTAATGATCAATTTGTGCATGCATAACATGAATATATATAGAGGGATAGTAAAGATAGTGTGAGTTTAAATTCACAGAGGGTTTATGTGAGCATAACTCAAAAACATATCAAATCATTTTCAAATTTGATTTTGTTGTTCAATAAATCCACTATATTAAAATCTTATAGAATATACAACTTTTCTATTTTTTTTGAAAATTTGAAGTGCTTGTTTTGAATTTTTTAAGTGTGACCTACTTTCATGTACAAACATTCATTTTTTTTATTAATATTTTAAAGCTATTTTACAAAATCCAAAATAAATATTTAGAAGTTTCAAAAAAGAGAATTTTTTTTTACCCCTTAAGATTTTGATATTTAAAAATAATTTAATATAGTTTTTGAGTTATGCTCATGAAAAGCTTTCATAAGCTTAAACTCATGCTTTCTTTGTTCTTTCTCTCTCTATATATAATTATCAGTACATCTGTAGATTTGATATTATTGTCATGGTTGTCAAATAAAATAACATGGAGATTTGGTTACTACACAAAAAAGATCTTACTCGGGGGCCAAATAACCAGGGGTGCCTGCTATTGCTGTCGAGACATGACTGATTGCATTTTCAAAAGCTCGTGGAAGTCCAAAATCTGCAATTTTTGCCTCAAGATTTGCATTTAAGAAAATGCTACTGGTCTTGACATCTCTATGGATTGTGGATTGCAACCCTCATGTAAGTACTCCAATCCTTCATTTCATTTGTTTTGATTTGTATTGGTTACTATACAATACTTCGAAAAGTAAGTAAGCTTACAGGTGGGCAATATTTACGATACTAAAGGCTTTTCGCATTTTGCTTGGTTCAGTCTGATAACGCATTAGAATTTTACTTCTTTTTTTTATTAAATATAAAGCTCTTTTGTTTTACTATAGAGAGTTAAATTCATGATGTTCTCCATATTTGGCTGTATAATCCATTTGTCCTTGATACGGTCATTTTGGATTTTGTAAAGGGTGTGGATCGCTTGATAATGAGTTATTTTGACAATCTTAATAATGGATTCTAAAATAAATGTCAAATAAATCTTAAAAGTAGAAGAAAATTTAAAGATATGTTCATTGAGAGTGATTCAAATTTTATAAAATTTTATTATCGTTTGATAGTCCATTAAGGATCATTAAAATTTTATATAATTTGTAACGGTTATAACTTAGCAGTCTTTGATGGACTATCAAATGATAATAAAATTTCATGAAATTTGAATCACTATCAATCTATAAGTAAAATAATCTATAAAAAAAAATTCTATTTTTTCTATTTTTCTATTTATTTTAGAATCCATTGTCAAAATTGTCAAAATAACCCATTGTTAAATGATCCCCACCCTTTTGAGTTTAGGTCCAACAAGAAGAGAAATGTTGCCTGAACTAGAATAACGCCATGTTTTATTCATCATGATTATATAACTTTGAGTTCCTAATCAATAAACTAGGTAACCTTTTATGTAATGAATAGAGCAAACATAAACATAAGAGAATATATCATTGTAAATTATTATATGAGTGAGGTTATTGTGCTTCACGAAGCACAATGGTCAGTGTGTTTTGGCTCCAAATTATTAATTTCAAACTATATATGAACGATCTAAATTGTCTGATTACTTTTTATTGAAAAAAATATTTAATACTATGAATAATGAAAGAATTATGCAAATATTTCAAGATATGACGTTTCGTAGAGGAAATTTTTCTTTATTGATATGATTATTTATTATTTGAGTTTTATTTTTTATTATTTTTAATATATAAAAAAATATTATTTTAGTAATTTTTATTAGATAAGAATATATATTGAATTATTAATTTTTTATTTAGTATCCAATTAGTTAATGTGTTTAAACCCGATAAGCTATTGAATCTGATTACTAACTCCCTGATCAAAATCCTGCATTCGAACATATTTGTGTTGAATTCGATGTGGTTAATTTTTTTTTCAAATTAAAAGACTGTGATTGTTTTGAATTTAATAAAATCCTCTTTGATTATATTTACAAATGATATTTCTAAGATTTCATCCATTTTTATTTATATCTACTCAAAATTTTCTTTATCACTTTTTACCAAATGTGAAGTTTTTTCCTATATTTACTCCAGAGACTCAAAACACGCTCTGTCAAGTTTCTTTTCCTTTTTTGGACTTTTTCCTTGTATTTTTTGCTACTATGTAGGTAGGGTTGCGGGCGGAAGCATTTAAAAATGAAAAACCATCTGAATTTACGGGAAAACTTGTGTAAAATTAAGGACGCGACTAACAGTATCCGATGTTAATCCCCAAAAAATTCCCCCGCAAATAATTTTCTATTTTCGAAAAGTTTCGCTCAACTGTGTTTAACAAACTTTCCTTTTTCGTACGCACGTGATTATTTCTCCGCTGAATAAAGACCATCTGCACAAAATTCACGTGATAATTTTTAAAACGTCAAACTCATGTTGTACGTAATCATATTGTTCAGGTATTTATATATATATATAGAATTAGGCTACGGTGCTTTGCAAAGCACAAGTGTGTTGTGTGCTTTGCGCTCAATTATTAATTTTAAGTCCGAAATGATCGATCCAAACCGCTCAATCTAATCTTCATATCAAAATTTATTAGTGAATCAAATTTTATATTTTTTGGAATTAATTTGCTATTTTTTTGAATCGGGGGAAAACCGTCATTTTTGAATGAACCAGAATTCTCAGATCAAGCCATTTTCTCCTCACCAGAAAAAATAGCAAAAAAATTCTAAAAAATATAAAATTTGGTTTCCTAGTAGATTTTGATATGAAGATTAAATTGAACGGTTCGGATCGATCATTTCTGACTTGAAATTGAGAATAGAGCGCAAAACACACAACGCTCTTGTGCTTTGCAAAGCACCGTAGTCGGACTCTATATATATATATATATATCTATATATATATATATATGAGTAGTATTTAAATTTTTTTATCGGTATTTAGATTTTTATTTTTATATAATTTAATTTACTTATGTTAGTTATTGAGATAAGTATCATACATATTTAATTATCTATTATAAGTATTTAGATATAATATCTAGGTATTTAGATTTCTTACTTAGATATTTAGATATGTGTTCTGGGTATTTAAATATAATATCTAGGTATTTAGATTTCTTATTTAGATATTTAGAGATGTGTTCTAGGTATTTAGATATGTGTTCTGTGTATTTAAGTATAATATCTAGGTATTTAGATTTCTTATTTAGGTATTTAGATATGTGTTTTAGATATTTAGATATTTGTTCTGGATATTTAAGTATAATATCTAGGTATTTAGATTTCTTATTTAGGTATTTCGAGATGTGTTCTGGGTATTTAGATATGTGTTATGGGTATTTAGATATGTGTTCTGGGTATTTAAGTATAATATCTATGTATTTAGATTTCTTATTTAGGTATTTAGATGTGCATTCTGAGTATTTAGATATGTGTTCTGGGTATTTAGATTTCTTATTTAGGTATTTAGAGATGTGTTCTGGGTATTTAGATATTTATTCTGCGTATTTAGATATGTGTTCTGAGTATTTAAGTTTAATATCTAGGTATTTAGATATGTGTTATGGGTATTTAAATATCATTTATATGTGATTATCTGGATTATGTGATTTCTTTCAATTATTTACTGAATAACACGAAAAAAAATTAAACTTCACAAAATAATATTTTTCTCATAAAGCAGCAAGTACACTTCAAATATATCTTTATATAATTTTATCGGCCTAATAATATATTCAATATCACAACATTCTAATTTATGTTCAACATCAAAGTTATAATACATGAAACACATTTCAACATCATAAGTTCTAAGGAAGAGAGAATTCAAAAAGAAAGCGCTATACGCTAGATCTAATTGAGAAAAATATTGAAGAAACTATATATATGGAATATTGGGCTCAATTAGCACGTGCTTAATTAAATAAATGAGCGCTGATAGCACGGGGATTATTTGGGGATGGAGGGTCCGGGGAGAAAAAGATTTTCTCTAAAATTAATTGCTAATTATATAATGGAAACGCCAATCAGGAATTTATTTAATGGAAATGCTAATTAACAGATATTGCTGAAATATTGAGCACTAAGAGACATTTCTCTCCAAGATGTCCTATTAGTCCTTCAATCCTCTTTCGTATATATGGTAATATTAGTACTGCATAGCCTAATTAATATGTTCTAAATGACAACAAGGTAACTAATTATTATGAGTAATTACAAACAATATAACAAAAATCGAATAATAATAACATAATTTTCATTACAGAAATTTCAGGACTTTGACCCTCATCTTTTCATCAAAAAAAAATAACATAATTTTCATAATAAGAACCTAGCTAAAACTAACAACATCTTAACGGTGGAAAGCAAGAGATGTATTTTAATTAAGAAAGCAATATTTTGCTAAGCAAACATTGTAGATCGAATTATAGATAAAAAAAATTAAGTAAATTGAGAAGAAGAAAAAATGACAACTAAAGTAATAGATAAAATGGGGAATTTATATAATAACTGAAATGATATTAAATGTTTTTTGTGTATGGTTCAATTCGACACACAGCTGATAGTTTAAGATATTAAAGGATAATAACAAGCTTTTCTTTGTACCTAAGCTATTTATTATAAATTTTACATTGTCAATTGCAAGTCAATTAGAGAAGGTGGCTATAAGGCCCAGGAAAGCTCTTCTTCACCCGCTATGCATTGTTCTGTTCGGATTTCATGTGCTCACTTCTGATGTGTCTAATTGTGTGGTCACTCTTAATTTATTGACCGGAACATAGTGAATTATTGTTTCCAAATTTATTTGTTTCAATTAACACTAATATTAAACAGTTTAACTGAATAAAATTGAAATTTTCCTGTTTCCAGTTTAAGATCCTCGAAGATATTTTTGCATGACACGTTATACAATTGTCAACAGAGTAGGCGCTCCAGGAGATCAGTTTTCTTTTTTTTTTTCCTTTTTTTTTCATTTCACTTTTTTGTGGTGGTTACTGGTTAAAGACTTAAAGCTGCCTGAGTTGACGGCTTCCTTTCACATTTTGACGGCGATCTAATCTATGTCTCCTCTTGAAAAATAAAATAAAATAGAAATAAAAAGATCAAAAGACAAATGGAGAGGAGAGATCCTCTGCCTAAGATTCCATGTCAGATGGCCAGAGCAGAGAGGGAGAAGGAGCTTTTTTTTGGTCCTGGGCGTAAGTAAGGTTTGATCATTTGGTAATCGAACAGGCTCAAGTAGTTGAGTGGTCGTTGGATTGAAAAGTAAGTAATGATGAAGTTGGTTTCATATGGAACGAAATGAGATTGAAAAGTAAGTAATGATAAAGATGATAAAGATGGTTTTACAGGCTCAAGTAGTTGAGTGGTCGTTTTCAATGATAAAGATGATAAAGATGCTTTCACAAGCTCAAGTGGTTGAGTGGTCGTTTTCAATGATAAATATGATAAAGATGGTTTCACAGGCTCAACCGCTCAAGTAGTTGATGGTCGTTGGATTGAAAATTAAGTAATGATAAAGATGGTTTCATATGGTCTAATCAGCCTGAACAAGAAATACGTATCCCCTCCACCCCTTCTGGCATTCTAAATGGAATATCCTTTACTATTTTACTAAAAATGGAACGAAATGAGATTTTATTGTTCCTCAGTTCAAAAGATATGTCTTGAGCAATCAGAAATTTACATTCAATTCAAAAATACATAAAAAAAAAACAAAAAAAAAATATTAGAGAGAAGATTCTTTAGTTAAGAAAACTGTTGAATTAATTGACTCAACAATAAGTTTTTTGAAAACTCTGTTGCAGACTTTTGATTTCATCATAGCTATTCTATAGAATTTAAAAAATTTTATACTGCAGATTTCTTTCATCATATCATAGCATAGCAAAGTGGGCTAATTTGGTGGCATCGTATATGAACAAGTTTTATGGCTCTCGTTGGTACATGAGCTTTTTTTTATTTAATGGAAATGCTAATTAACAGATATTGTTGAAATATTGAGCACTAAGAGAAACATTTCTCTCCAAGGTGTCCTATTAGTCCTTCAATCCTCTTTCGTATATATGGTAATATTAGTACTGCATAGTCTAATTAATATGTTCTAAATGACAACAAGGTAACTGATTATTATGAGTAATTACAAAAACAATATAACAAAAATCGAATAATAATAACATAATTTTCATAACAGAAATTTGAGGGTTTTGACCCTCATCTTTTCATCAAAAAAAAAATAACATAATTTTCATAATAAGAACCTAGCTAAAACTAACAACATCTTAACGGTGAAAAGCAAGAGATGTATTTTAATTAAGAAAGCAATATTTTGCTCAGCAAACATTGTAGATCGAATTATAGATAAAAAAAATTAAGTAAATTGAGAAGAAAAAAATGACAACTAAAGTAATAGATAAAATGGGGAATTTATATAATAACTGAAATGATATTAAAATTTTAAATAACTGGTTATATTGTCTTTTCACTTGTAGATTTCTGACATCTTCTTAATAAATATTTACTTAAGAACAAAGATTTGTAATTTTGTTTTTTAATGCAATTTATTTTTATTTGAAAATGTATTAACGACACTTGTATCAAATTTGTCACATAACTCTATGAATTGAAATTTATATATAAAATACTGAAAATTGTATAGTTACATTTTTGTGATATCTGATTGATAAAATATATAGTCGCAGCTAGCTAACTAGCTAGCAACGCATGGCTACGTAACTAGTAAATAAATAAAATAAAATATTTCTTTACAATTTAGATGTAGTAGGTCACTTGGTGAATCGTAATGCAGCTACTGCGGTGTGATTCATTTCTTAGTACTAATGAGCTAATGATAAATTAGAATTAGAATTGTTTGTTGTGAGTGTCTGCTGTGAGATGCATGGTATATATACAGCTATACTTATCCTCCTATATATCAAGCTTGTCCATGGATCCCACAGAGAAAAGCCTAAATGTGCTCATGCTGCCATGGCTTGCCCATGGCCATGCCAATCGTTACCTGGAGCTAGCCAAGAGGCTAACCCGAGAGCTCGACAACCTCTCTATTCATTTTTGTTCTACTCCGATCATTCTCGAATCCATCAGAGGCAATCTTCCCCAGCAATCGAAGGTATCAAGTCCTTCGAGGCTGTTGCCACCAGAAACCCGTATAAGCTTGGTAGAGATTCACATCCCGGAACAACCAGAACTGCCTCCTCACTTGCACACCACAAAGCACTTACCGCCGCATTTACTTCCAGCGCTCAAGCAAGCCTATGCACAATCCGAACAAATGTTTTTGCATCTGCTAGAGACGATAAAACCTGATCTCCTCATATTTGATATCTTTCAGCCATGGGCTGGGAAGCTCGCACACCAACGCAACATCCCAACCGCTGTGTACATAGGATGTACCGTTGCAATGTCGTCGTGTGCACATGATTACTTTGCACCTTCTAAAGAGTTCCCCTTCCCTGAAATCAAGCTAACCCCAGAGAACCTCAGGCCAAGAAACGATCCAGAAGAAGAGAAAAAGGGTTATTGGCATTTCATGGAGCAAGTAGTCCTTTGCTGGCAGCTCTCGAACTTTGTAATTACAAGGTCTTTTCGTGAAATTGAGGCAAAATACATTGACTACCTCTCAACCCTTATCGGAAAGGAGCTAGTCTTAACAGGGCCTCTAATTCCAGACGCAGGCAGTGTTTCTCCTGGAAATAGCCAAGAGGCAGAGAAGGTCATGCACTGGTTGGATCAGAGAGAGAAGAGATCGGTGGTGTTTGTCTCATTGGGCAGTCAGTGTTTCATGCCTTACAATGAGATGGAGCAACTCGCTCGTGGTTTGGAACTCAGTGGTGCTTGCTTCATTTGGGTTGCTCGCTTTCCGGAAAAAGACCAAAAGGATGAAGAAGATGGTTCTAAAGAAAATCACGAAATGTCGGCGAAGGCATTGCTACATGGATTGGTGGAAAGGGTGGGTCCAGAAAGGGGACTTGTGGTCACCACATGGGCCCCGCAACGGAGGATCTTGCTCCATCAGAACCTCGGCACCTTCATAACACACTGCGGATGGAGCTCTGTAATTGAAGGAATGCAAGCCGGCATTCCCATGTTAGCCCTGCCAATGGATTGGGATCAACCAACGAATGCCAAGCTGATAGTAGAGCTCGGCATCGGATTAGAAATCCCACAACGTGGACTGGGGAATTTTACAGGAGAAGATGTGGCAACATGTATTAAACAAGTTCTACACCCAGAGCATGGCGAGAGTGTCCGAAAACACGCAGGGGACCTGGCTGAGATGATGCATAATCGAAAGGATGATGACATCAGAATTTTGGCTGATAAAATTGTGGGACTCGCTAGCAATGTTCAACCAGCATAGGCAATCTATGTATTCACACTACTTGTCGTCTTTCCAGCAATATTAGGAATAAAATGTGGGACTCGCTAACTGAAATATGGAATAAATTTCAGTTGCAGTTAGGACTGAGATGTTCTTCTATTATTAGCTGTTACAAAAGAAGAAAAACTCTTCTAATATGCATGTACACAGCTGTATACAACAACAACAATAAAACCTTTAATCTCAAATGAATTGAGAAAGGTTAGATTTGAAATCCAACCCAAAAGTATAAAAATCATACATCTCAAATGAACAAAGTAAATAATAAAAATGATGATGATATTAATAATAATAATAATAATAATAATATAAATATCTATAATAATATCAATAATAATACTATTCATTAATAATAATAATAATTATAATAATAATGTTGATGGTGATAATAATCCTAATAATGTATGTCGTCATTTTACTCATTGTACTCTTAATTTATGGCTTAAATCTTCCTCGATCTCTCTATCACGCTACAATATCGATCTTAAATATCGAAATATGTCTTTCATAGATACTACTTGTCTATTCAGACTAACGTCTCCACCATCTGAGTTGTCAGTATTGAACTGACAACTCATATGTTCAATTTTAGTCATATTAAATCTAAAATTTTTGCTTCTAAAGTATGTCTTCACAATTTTAGTGTATGATCGATTTCAATTCTTCTCTCGTCAATTAACACCACATCATCAGTAAAGAGTATACCCCAAGAGATGTCTCCTTATATGTCATTCATGACCTTATCAACCACTAAAATGAAAATATATAAACTCAATGTTAACCTTTGATGTAATTTTATTTTAATAGAAAATGCATTGGACTCATTATCACATGATCTGACGCTAGTCGCAATATTCGTGTGCTTATCTTTAATAAGGGCAACGTATTTTGTTAAAAAAATCTTTTCAAGCATCTACTACATGATATTTTTTCATATTTTCTCTAAATCAATAAATATCATATTTAGATTTTTTTTTTTGCTCCCTCATCTCTCTTAAGCTATCGTATCAAGAAAATCATCTCCATAATGAATCTCTCATGCATTAAACCAAACTGATTTTTAAAGACGGTTGTCAATTTTCTTAAACGATATTCAATCACTCTATCTCAAAGCTTCATGTTATGACTCATGAGCTTAATTCCTCAATAATTAGTATAGTTTTGAATATCTTCTTTATTTTTGAAAATTAATACTAATGTACTTCTTCTCCACTCATCAGATCCCAACGCCTTACCATTTTCATCATTTTTAAAGTTTTTTTCACCTCAGACTCCTAAATTCTTTGAACAAATCATATGTTGATGTCATCAAATGAGTCGTCAAACTTAATCGTAATTTTCTTACTTTTTTCATTGAATAGCTTGTCGAAGTATTATCTTTATATGTTCTTAATCTCCTCGTCCTTCATCAAAAGCCTATCAAACTCATTCTTGATATATTTAATTTGGTTGAAATCACTTATCTTTCTATCGTGAATTTTAATCATTATGTAGAAATCATTTTCATCCTCCTTCATATCTAATTTTCGATACAGCTCAATTATGTATGTATTTATAATTTATATATTCTTTTTATTTGGTGAAAAGATGAACTGCGTTGTTTTGTTTTTTCTCAAAGAATTGCATTGAGTCACTTTTGTAGATGTTATGACTTCTATAATCGATTGTTTTTGACAGGAGAAAATTGCTTCTGCGATTTGTTTGCTGAATGAAACCCATCAATCCTCCTAGAACATTTTTTAAGGAAAAATATCTGAAGCCCCTATAATTGCCCCTTATAGTACCGGACGGATATTTTTGGGACTAATTCGTAATTACCGGATATTGATTATGCACAAGTTCAGTTACCAGTTACCAGTTACCAGTTACATGCACAGCAAAAGATCCTTAGTTTACTATGTGAGCTTGTGTGATCTTATTCTGAAGCCTAGTTTAGGTTCTTTCTTAGTGCTAGGCCTGGGTGCCTCATCATTCATCAACAACCGTATGACTACCACACGAAGGCTATAACGGGCTGAGGGATAATAACGATCCTGCCTAAAGCCCAACATCGTGGAGTTTGGTTTTGAGATAAAATGATATATATATTGTTTGGTTCGTCTTTATTTGCTATAAAAAATATAGGTAAGGTGGTCAAGACGTTGGAACTTTGATATTCACAAGGGTTCACTAATCATTGGAATACATAATGAACTCCTAAATTTTTGGTCCAATTGTTTTGTATATATTTTTATTTTTTTCGGTTTTATTTGATCATTAATCGTGCCTCCTCTTTCGATTAAAGCTTCCTTTATGATAATTATGGACAGAAATGTTATAATAATATTTTTTATTATTTTATTATTGTCATTGATGGTGGTGATGGTGGTGGTGGTGTTGTACTAATACTAACATCGATGATCTCAGCCTATGAAGTATGAATCATTAATCCACGCCACGGCATTCAAGTGATGTTAGGATTCGAGAACTTTTGACATACTTATTCAAATTAAAAAATTCCAATTTATAATTAAGTGTAAAAAAGGAACCCATTTCGTTACTGCTATCCTCCTCAACCTACAAAGTAAAAAAAAAAAAAATGCTAAGATATGCAACCAAATAATATTAATACGCAATGAATAGAATCCAAGTGGCCACTAGCTATAGCCTATAGCTACCCCTTTATTATCCAAAACTTGTGATATCACTGCTCCGCATTTCTAAGATGACACAAACTCTCTTTTTAGCTAGGCTTAATCCCCCTCCATTAGGTTCCTTAAATGGAATTCTCCATTTTATCTCTTTTTAAATTGTACAATTCATATAGGCTAATTTTTACAGTAAAACCTAAGTCTAATTAAAAATAATGAATCGGGTAATATATTATGATGGTATCGCTTTCCCTTTACAATATTAGTTTTGATAAAAAAAATTCAGACCTTTTGAATTAAACCCCAAAAAATATTGCATGTGCTGGGATTACGAAATATATCCTAATTACAAGTAGTTAATATGGACAAATTGCAAAATATATCCTATTTCAATTCTGTAAGAAAAACAAACTTATATGTAATGCTGACACTGACATGTAAGCAGGTGGAGCGAGATTCTGATTATATATGTTGACTACAAATACAATCCCCAAATATAAATTCGAAAATTAGAAGGGTAGAAAAATGAAGGATCCCTCCATTTAGTGAGGAGCAAAGAGGATTTGACCACCCTCAAGACCTCGGAACCGGTGAGGAGTTGATCACTTCGAGATTCGTGTTAACTTGAATCTTAAAGTATTAACTCGAATCTCGAAGTGATCGAACAGACCACGTGCTGCGCCGCACCGTGCCGCGCGACAGTGGATCCGGGTCCTCAAGGCCTCAAGTAGCAAGTCAACTAGTGCAGTGTGATGCTTGTGCCACACTGCCAAGTGCTAACTGATATCTCTAGAAATGATTGTTGGGTTCATTTTATTTGCTCGCATCATAATTCCACTAGGCCTTTTGCCCCTTGGGGTGTCCAGAAATTAAAGCGAAGGTGCTGGTGGCAGAATTGTATTCCGGCTGCCACGTCAGCCCAATGATCGATTCCTCATCCCATGTTGTTGGAGATCTGTTCTGATTTTTCTGTGCACATCAAGTATACTGAAACAGTAATTATTTACCTTTTATTTTAGATACTATTTCACAATATTCAACTACTATATATATAATATATATAGATTGAGGCTTTAGTGAAGCACAAAATCTTTCGTATTTCGCGTCCGTATCTCGAATTTCAAAGTTCAAACGGTCAATCCAAACTATTGAACGTCATTTTCATATTGAAATATTCTTAGAGATAAAATTTTATAATTTTATAATTTTTTTTTTTATTTTTTAAATGGATACAAAGTTTGCTGATCTAACAATTTCTGCACCATCCAAAACTAATCATTTTATACCCATCTAAAAAATAGCAGAAAATTTCAAAAAAATATAAATTTTGATCTCCAAAGATAGTTCAGTATGAAGATCATGTTCA
This sequence comes from Schoenoplectus tabernaemontani, assembly GCA_037127355.1. Classification (NCBI taxonomy): domain Eukaryota; kingdom Viridiplantae; phylum Streptophyta; class Magnoliopsida; order Poales; family Cyperaceae; genus Schoenoplectus; species Schoenoplectus tabernaemontani. The sequence goes on along the minus strand of CM073745.1, from coordinate 1,687,669 downwards.
ACGGTTTGGATTGACCGTTTGAACTTTTAAATTCGAGCTATAGACACAAAATACTATAGTTTCACTATATAAATAGAGCGCAAAACACTATATATATATATATATATATATATATATATTATTGTGGATTTTACCCTTTCCCAAAAAAGAAATATATATATATATATATATATATATATATATATATATATATACATATATATCCTATGGATTTCCTTTTGTTTTTCGGGAATTAATAAAAAGTAACAACGCCAATTGTCTCCTTATATAGTCCCTACTCTGTACAAACCAAAGTCGAAATAAAAAGTTGGGAATTTTAATTGGCCGTGGTTGCATTCGCGTGGAGAGGAGAATCAGCGCATCCATATCCCATTATATTCCCAATTTCCCATATAGTGATATAGATGCAAAATATGTCAATTGGTGCAAAATGACGGCCTTTTTTTGCCTCCGCTTATGGGGCTAATTAAAAAAATAAGTTGAAGATTACGTTCATAAAATTTTTGTATATGAGGTTAAGCTCGAGGCCAATTATATGTAACCCCTAAAGTTTCAATCTCTAAACAACCCTTAGTTAGTTTATTTAAAGGTAATTTATTCTAAGGAGTGAGGATAATGGCAATTTTATTTTTCGAATAATAAGTTGGATAATTTTTAGTTGAGACTAGGATGGTCCAATTGAAAAGGGACGAACTATGAAGCGTCGTGTAATTTCTTTTGAAGAATATATAACAGCTTTAATTTAAGTTTGGATAGAAAAATAACCAAAATATTGTTTTAAACAAAGCGAAGAAATTATCTGACTGATTTTTTTTCATCATGAGCTTTTAAACAAATTAGAAAAATGTCATAATTATATTCTTGGACTATAAATATTTCAATTTTATATAATTAAATTATTTAATATCCTATCAAAGACTATTAGAACTATGATAATTTGCATAATATAAATTTCATGATTTATATCAGGTAATACATAAAATATATAAATTTAAAACGTAATAAATCTTTAGTTAAATTACAAATTGAAAATGACGTTCATAAATACTGTTATATTTTTTAATATTTTGAAGTTTTTTTTCCAAAGCACATTATTGTTGAGATCGTAAAAAATTAATCATTTTGCTTTTCTCTTATATCTATTTAACAAAGATGAGAAATAGGCGAAAGCTTGGGTGGGCAATTGCCAATGGGGCATACAAAAAGTAGCTCCGTTGTTCAGTTTCTTCGCAGAGAAATTTGATAGAACAAACATGGAAGAGGCTATGGCATTTGCATTTGGGTCTAATCTTTCCACCATTAGTGCTAGAGAGAGAACGAGGGGGGGAGTGAAAGATACGAATGTGGAATCCATCAGCAGCTCAATTGAAGGCGCAAGAATCTCCCTTTCCAGGTTCTTTTTCCCCTCGTGAGCTATGACTCAGGCCCAATTGATTCAAAAAGGAGAAATTAATCAAAAACAAATCTCAATTCCGTCTGGGTATAAAAGGGGGGAAGCGAATCCATTTCCTTCCACTCATGAAAGCATCTCTCCTTTGCAGTTAGACCTCCTGTAGCAATGTCTCTATTTGCTGAATCACTTGCTAATTTTGCTTCTTCCTCTTTGCCTTTTAGGACCTTTGCCTAATTGCATTCGGTGGTTTCATTTTCTTTATTTTTTTTCTTTTCCAGATTGGGGAAAGCGTGCTTTAATTTGAGCAGTTGTGTTTGTGGTGGCTCACGTTCCTGGTAAGTGAATTTATTATTTACTATTATTAGGGGCTGCATTGTTATTTATTTTCCAGTGTACTTTGCATAAATATCTATAACACTATTTTCCAGTGTACTTCTATATATTATTACTTGTTGTGTTTGTCACATAAGTGTGTATGTTAACTTAATTTCTTTCATTACTATTTACTATTATTGACTGCCAGTTCCATAATAAATAGCCAAATAATGTTTTGAATTTGTATAGTCCTCCCCAGAGATATTGTTAAAAAATACGAAATAATACTCATAATGATTTTTTGCCTTAGTAATCAGAAAGCTAAATACTTTTGACATCTGTTGTTCACAAATTTCAAAATGAACACTTCCCTTACCTGGTAACCCCCAACAGAAACACACACATTAAGTTCATGTTTTAAAATCTTAAATTGGCTATGCGCCTATGACTTGGCCTTAAACAGAATAGCTCCTTGTATTCCTTTCGTACTAAATCTGTGCATAATCTTTCAATCCCTAAAACTGCAGTGAGATAGAAAGAGGGATAAGTATATCTGAAACTTGAACGAAATGAATGCATTAGCTGCAACAAATAGAAATTTCAAACATGCAGCCAAGCTTTTGGGTCTGGATTCTAAGTTGGAGAAGAGTTTACTAATCCCTTTCAGAGAGATCAAGGTTGGTTTTCTAGTTTATGTAGATCAACATGGTGTAAATTTTATATTGTTTTTCCTTGCAAAGGTAAGATTCCAAGCTTTTGATGTACTGTATATATAATTATATATCATTACCCTCCAAGTGCTATGTACATGCTATTGAACTCAAATGTAATGTGCACCAGTAAATTTTGATTTATTTTGAAAATTTTCTTTTGTTTTGTTGGAGAAATATGATATTTTCTTCTGATTAATACAGGTCCAATTGTTTGATTGTAGTTTTGATTAAGAAGAAATAATCTAATATGCATTAGGACCTGAATGGTTTATCGAAGTTAAACACTCAAATTGTCAGTTATCGTGCAAACATTATTAAGGAATATATGCTATTCTTCACTGACACAGTTTTTGTAAAAGGTGGAATGCACAATACCAAAAGATGACGGGACTTTAGCATCCTATGTGGGTTTTCGGGTCCAACATGACAATGCAAGGGGTCCTATGAAAGGTGGTATCAGATACCATCCTGAGGTATCTCATTCCTTTACTCTAATAATACAGAAAATTCTTTTTTGGATTCTCTCCTTTAATGATTTCCCATACTAATGTTTTATCTGTTATTGCATGTCTCTTGTTGCAAAGGATATGTACTGTAGTTTGATAGCACGGAAACTAACTTGTGTATAACAATTAAGATTAGTTTGCTAACAATAGCTCGACAATCTGATTTTCAGTTACAAAAATGAGGCTTAATTTGGGAAATGGTGTCTTAAAGCACCTTTAAACAAAGTTTATCAGTTCAAATTTTCACTTGAGAATACATTGAGCTGTTCACAAAACCAGCTTCTACCAAGACAAATATATTATCAACAAAATAGAAAAATTATGTTATAATTGATGCCAGTAGATATTATACATATTTGTCTAGAGGAGTATTAAATAAGGAGTAGATATAGTATGATTGTAAGAAGAACGTGGGAATGACAGGTGGATCCAGATGAGGTGAATGCCTTAGCACAACTGATGACGTGGAAGACAGCTGTTGCTAACATCCCATATGGAGGTGCCAAAGGTGGGATTGGGTGCACACCTGGAGAGTTGAGTGTATCTGAGCTGGAGAGGCTCACTCGAGTTTTTACACAAAAGATACATGATCTGATAGGCATCCACACTGATGTCCCTGCACCTGACATGGGAACGAACCCTCAGGTTTTGTTAGCTTCTGTTTAATCGATTTGTAATCATGGTACAAGAATTTCTGAGAAATGCATTATATAATTGTTAAATTCAAATGAATAAATGATTTTTGTTAATTTCTTATGCCAGACAATGTCTTGGATATTGGACGAGTACTCTAAGTTCCACGGTTATTCTCCAGCAGTTGTAACTGGAAAACCTGTTGTAAGTTGTATTGTTGAGATTATAATGTGTTTTGCCCTTCCTGGTTTTCATTTTTCCTACTCTTTTTTTATCATTTGAGATCACACAATACAAATAGTCTCATGATTCCATAGACCTGATCCAAGTTATACAATTTCGGTTCATTCAGCTTTTAGACTTGTTATTAGGCTTTATCAATCCTCTCTTGACTTTCCTTGTTAAAACTTGGACTTGCTTTGGGCCAGAGGTAGCCCAGATAATCAATGCATTTTTGTGTCTCTATATATTTGTGAAAAGATTTACATAGATTCTTTTAATTGAATTTTGCAGGAGCTTGGTGGATCCCTTGGTAGAGATGCAGCGACTGGAAGGGGTGTCTTGTTCGCAACAGAGGCTCTTCTTGCTGAACATGGAAAGAGCATCTCAGGCCAGCGCTTTGTTATCCAAGTTAATTTTATTCAAATACCCCCAGATTCTTATTTCAAGTAGAAAAAAAAATGCTTTTGGACTAAGTTGAGCGAGATATGCTAATGTTGGAACAATTAGTGTTGGTAGGTAACTTATAAATAGTGCATATAATTATCATGAGTAGGTTCTATTTGGTTTTGTTTTCAGGGATTTGGAAATGTTGGTTCATGGGCTGCACAGTTGATAAGTGAGGCTGGTGGGAAAGTGGTTGCTGTAAGTGATGTTACTGGGGCTGTCAAGAACAGCAACGGGCTTGACATTACAAAACTTCTCAAGCACAGCAAAGAGAACCGTGGGATTAAGGGATTTGATGGTGGAGACTCACTTGATCCAAACTCACTTCTGACTGAGGATTGTGATGTTCTCATCCCAGCAGCACTAGGCGGTGTTATAAGCAGGTGGCTGACAGTGACTAAGATTATCTAATTCTCTTATATTGTGAACTGTCTTGTAAGTGGGGAAGATAAATATGCTCTACCAATGGTGATAAAGACAAGTGAACGCCTTTCATGAAAGCTATTTTCTAAAATAAAATCATTTAAAAATATCATAGCACTTTATTAATAATTCAGTGTGCTCTTTTGTAAAGGGAGAATGCAAATGACATAAGAGCTAAATTCATCATAGAAGCGGCAAACCACCCAACAGACCCAGAGGCTGATGAGGTTAAGTCTATTCAAATTTCTAAAATCCCTTGTTAAAATTTTCTTTTCAGTTTATCTAACTTTTGTTTTGGTATTTCAGATATTAGCCAAGAAGGGAGTTCTGATTCTTCCTGACATTCTCGCAAATTCTGGAGGTGTTACTGTGAGCTATTTTGAGTGGGTTCAGGTAAGCAATCTCCCTTTTAAAAAAAAAATATTTGTTGGTTCCATGCACAACTTTTTATTTTTGGAATTATTATGTGAGAAACCAATTATTGAAAAGAGCTCACAAGGCAGGAGTAATAGAAAAGGTCAGTTTCCTTTTATCAAAACATCCCTGATAATGAAAGGTCATATCATGTTCAACAAAGTAACTTACAGAGAGATATTAAAGAAAATGATATATCATGTACAAATAATAAATAATATACAAGTGATTTTGGTCCTTTCTGGAATGGTTGCTCTCACTTGGAATGCTATTATTTATTTTCAGAACATACAAGGATTCATGTGGGATGAGAACAAGGTGAACTCAGAGCTCAAAACCTACATGATAAGAGGTTTCAAAGATGTCAAAAAAATGTGCAAAACTCACAACTGCGATCTTCGCATGGGCGCCTTCTCTCTCGGAGTCAACCGTGTGGCCCGAGCCACAGTGCTCAGAGGCTGGGAGGCCTGAATTACAAATTACCATTACAACCTTACAACTAAGTATTTCATTTTTCCCATGCATAATTGTTTTTATATGGTTTTTCTGTGGCTTGTCATTTGTGTTTTGCATCTTGCATTTAGATGGTATTTTTGAGCCTTACCAAGGGAAATGTGGAATTGCTCTTTTGATTTTTGGCCGTGGATTAATAAGCACGCTTGTTTCTTTGGAGATGAGAGATTTGGAAGGTGAACCCCCAGGTTTACCCATGCTGTATAAAAAAAATCTTATCTGGATTTATGCAATATATATTAATTTAGATGTGGTTTTCGTACATTTAATTAGGCAAGCATATTTGAAATTCAACGTTTTTTGTTAATATATTATATGATTTTTAAATAGGTTGGGGAAATTCTTAAAAAGAATTTTTTTTAATGCAAGTATTACGTAAGTATTCATAAAAATATTAAATATAAGCATTTACAAAATTATAGAAAATTTTAATGACATTTGATGGATTATGAATTGAAATAGCACTTATTTTCATTCAATGAAATTTGAATCAGAAGCGATCCAAGCATCGTCAGAATGATGAATCCTCAATGAATAACACATGAACACTAATCAACTGCACGATTCAGTGAAGGATCTGGGACTCAGCCACACAGTTTCATTTTTTTTATTTTTTTTTTTGAGGAACCCACAGTTTCATATCAATTCAACGGCTCATAGGTCTGCTGCACTGCACTGCAGCAGTTCAGCAAAAAGCATCCAAAGTCTATGATTGGATAATGGATATGATATATCCATGAGTGCCTTGGAAAACCCCAAAATATCACCCCCCCCCCCCTAGCTACCAATCGAAACCGAAATTACAACTAACGTCGGCAGCAATTTATTACTTATTTGTTATTAGTTTGATTTAATATATATGTAGATTAAGTGAACTAAAAAGTATCACTCTCATGTACACTCACTCTCTAAGAAGGTTGGTGCCAATAATCATAATAATTTATATATTTTTAATGCGTCTATCACTAGCGACAAAATGATCTATAACTGAACATCACAAGGTTGAGGTGAAAATGATTTAGAAATACGACCAAACTCGGTTATAAATGAAGAAGAATGTATGATATGTATCCAAATCCAAGTAAATTGCAAATCAAGAATTAATGATGTCAAATTAATAAGGCTAGATTATATGTGTACCAGCAATGGAGGCTCCTTCTGGCCCTCCTTCACTGCGGTCCATTTTACTACTATCTTCAGATAATAATTTCAAACTAAATAGCGTTTAGTGGATGTTGCAAAACAAAATATTATTATATTTTTACAGCACCATTTACAACAAATAGCAAATCTGGTGTTGTGAATAATTAACTGACATTTGTATATATATATATATATATATATATATATATAACATATTTTATAGATATATTTGAGGCGTCCGCATTAAAACACATTGCAATCCACACCCACAGCAGTCCCCCACGGCAACACCAATATCATTAAGTAAATTAAAATTCATTATTTAAGTTCTGGTTTCCTTTCATTGGTCATGAAAAAATGATTATTTTATTTGCAAATGGTTGTTGCTCCGAAATGAGGAAATAAATAAAATAAAGAAGAAACAGTTCCGTTGCAGTTGCACTGCACTCGCTGGTCCCAACTCGCAGTTTTTAATAATAATAATAATTATTAAATTGATATTATTAAAAATATGAGTGAAAACGCGGAATTTCAAATATATGAATGGCAGCGCACCACCATTGGCAGTGGCGTGTTTCCTTTAAAACGTCACAGACATGCGACGTCCTAAAAAAAATTGTATTACTATACCATCTTTTTAATATTGTAATTAAATTAACAATATTTTACTATTTACCTCTAGAGTCACGGTCATCTCGCCAAAATTTAAGTGAAACGTGAGAGTTTCTGGTCTCCAAAACTCTATTAACGCGCTCAATAAACTCGTATCAATCTTCAAGTTGCGGGCCTCCGCTTCTTGAACATAAATCTCACGCAGCCTGACGAGATGAAGAAATCCCATAACTCGCAACCTACTCTGAATGTGCGAGATGTATGGTATCGTCGGACGGTGAGTGCGGATACGAATGATATTGTTATCTCTCTGTAATTTTCATTTCATAATTAGCTTCTCATATATATATATTTTATTATTATTTTTTTAAATATAATGTACCTATGCCTGACTATGTGTCTAATGTTTGTCTTCAGGGAAATAAATTATGACATTTGCATTTTGTTGCTCGCTTGCCATTATCTAGTACAAAAATAATTTCATAATTAATTTGTAATTATTTTGTAATTATTTCATATTTAATTTAAAATTAATTTATACTTCATTTATACTTCATTTTTAATCTATCTATTCTATAATTAAATATATATAATTCTACAATTATTCTATAATTAAAACCTAATTAAAAGCTTTTATTCTACAATTAAAGCCTAATTAAATACATATTATTCTACAATTATAGATAATCTATAATTAAATAATAAATTAAATCTATATTATTCAACACAAATAATTAATAAATAATCTAAAATTATAATTACATAATTCTACAATTAATCAATTAATAATTAAATCTACAATTAAATAATTTCACATTTAAACCTATAATTAATCGACAATTAAAGAATTTTATAATTAAATCTACAATTAATCTACCATTAAATTATAATTAAATACTTTAAGAATTAAATTTACATTTAATATATAATTAAATAATTTTATAATTAAATCTAAAATTAAATTATAATTAATAAATTTAATAATTAAATTTATAATTAAATTATAATTTAATCTACATAATTAATTATTCTATAATTAATATATAATTTATATTTCAACTCTAGTTATTTAGATAAATAAAATTTTTATCTTAAATAACAATATCCATAATTATACCGCACTCGTACATTCTTTTTTTTTTCTTTTCTTCTCTTCCTCTCTCCTTCTTCATTCTCTTTCTCTCTCTTCTCTTTTTTTTCTCTCTTTTTTTCCTCTCTTCTCTTTCTTTCTTCTTCTTTTTCTTTTTTTTCGTCTCTTCCACAACGCGTAGCTAACACATCTGTGCGTTTTGTTTATATAAAATGCAAACGCGTCACTGTCAATGGCGTGTTTGCCTATTTTAATAAAACACGTCACTGTAAGTGACGCTACTATTTACATATTTGAAATTTTATAGTTATCACTCTTATTTTTAATAATATTAATTTAATAATAATTATTATTATTAAAAACTGCCCAACTCCCAAAGGCGAAGAGCGGTGGTTGCTGGATGGACAAAACAACAAAAGAAAAGAAAAGAAAAGAAACTGATCTTTATTCCACCAGAAACTGAAACTCCGATTCTTGAAGTTAATTTCAAAAATTATATATCTCATGTGCTTCTGGTGTTTTCTTATCGCTTCTTAGATCTCTCTTTCTGTTCTGTTACTGGCAACCCAAAAGAAGCGTTGGGATTTTCAGGTTAATGTTTTCAAGCGAAAATTCCTCTTCTTCTTTCAATGTGGAGCCGAGAAAGAGAGAGAAAGATCCAATTGTGATTAACAACCTCCGCCATGGCCATGACCTGAGCTTGAAAAACTCAATTCCCTCGTCTGATTTGCTTCAAATCAGCTGAGAAATGGGGGTTACGTTCTGTAAGTGCAAGTTGCCCGTATTTATCTACTTCCCCTGCCTTCATAAATTGAAAGATGATCGATTTATTTCTTCACCCCCGCAACCCGATAAGGTGGTCTCCTTGGAGGAAAAGCCTCTTGATGAAGGGGCTAACTGTCAAAAAGAATCTGTAATTTTGAAGAGTAGTTTGAAGAAGGATGTATGTCCCGATTCCATTGGAATCGAGAAGAGAAATGTCAAGTGGATGGATTTGGTAGGGAAAGACCTCGTTGAAGTTCGGGAGTTTGAGCCCATGTAAGTTCAGTTTTTCATGATTCCGTTAGGTTTTTCTTATTTTCCATTTTTAGTGTTGGCAAGTGTTCCCAGAAATTCAGAATCAGTACCAGCCCATGTATCTTTTGTTGATTATGTTCATTCCATTTTTTTATGCTTTATTTTATTTATTAGTTCATTAGAAAAAAGATATCTTGTTTATACTATGTTGTGCTTTTTTCTTATTGTTAGTTAATTTTCTCTGTGTGTAATTAGTAGGTAAATCTTTATACTTACTGTTAGATGTTAGCAATCTAGCATTAGGAAGTATGAAATTGTTATTGCTGCAAGTTGTCGACTCGTTGCTGACATAAGCTATTCCCCTTGTTTGGCAGCTGTAATATAATGTTTAGTAAACACTTTAAAAGCTTTAATGCATTAAATGAAAGTGATTTAAGATGGAGTAAAGTTTAAACACCTTCATGAGTACTTTAAAGTTAAATCATCAAAAAAAAATTCTTTCAATATTTTTTATACAAACTACATCTATTTACTTCACTATTATCAAACACTATTTCTTTAAGGTGATTTAATGTTTACGCCGCTTTAACTTTACTACAATTGTCAAATGGTATATGAGTAAACCTTCTCTTTTAGGATTGTTGATGTTACCAGTTCTTTTAATTGTGACTTTGTTTACTTGATTGAACATTTAATAGGGAGTTAGAGGAAGAGGAGCGAGCCATTGGTAATGCGCCATGTCTATGGTTCGTCCAATAAACTACAAGGTCTTGAATTTATTTGCGGAAATTCAAATAATGCTTAACTTTTTGCAGTCTAAAAGCTCTCTCCAGCTCCCCTCTTTTTTTCCTTTTTTTTTTCATTGATGGTGAGAGGAAATATTTTCTCGTTTTTGCGCATGTGTGCTGAATTGAAAACGACTGAATATGTTTCCTCCACAGTGCAGTGGTTTATTTTGAACCTTCATGTAATTAAATTGATAGGGTAAATTGACGCTGACTTAGGCCTAATTTCTGATATTGAACAACATAGATGGGGACACAACACGCAAAACAAAACAATAAAAAAAAAAAGAGATGACCACTCATCATCCTCATGAAAAGTGTCCTATTAGTTCTTATATAATTAATGATTTATCATATTATCAGCATATTACCTATTCTCATATATGCCTATACTCACATTCACCTTCTTTGTCTATGACCTCTCAGGTATCGCCTTGTTGGATTTGGGTACAAAAATCCTGTGAAATATGACACTGTCACTGCCACACAAAAGCCAAGAAAAAACCCAGAAACCACAGACCACATTAACCAATGATCCTCACTATTCTCTTCCTCTGCAGCATCTAAGTCTCCCTCACTTACCTCTGATGGATCAACTGGTTCACACCGAACCTGGATCTGAAATCCACACAGCCCACTATTGTTTGCGTAGGAACGTTGATCTGTCATGGATGACATCTGGCCTCTGTCTGGTATCCGACCTGTTAATCTGTTATAACTCAGATCCAAAGTTGATAACTGGTTCAAACTCCCAAAGGCAGGAGGTATAGATCCATTGAGCCTATTATGGGACAAATCCAAACTTTCTAGTTTATGTAAATTCCCCAAGGTAGCTGGTATTCCTCCTTCCAGCATGTTATATGACATGTTAAGGGATTTGAGGCCTTTGAGATTGCCTATGTCAGGGGATATCATACCTGAAAAATGGTTTCTTGATAGGTCAAGATTTGCATAAGTACTGACACGCTGGTACCCCAGGCCCCGCAATGCCCCTTTCCAATAAACAGTGATCTCAGAAAAAACAATTGAGAATGTAAATAGATCAGATATTGAGAAATATGTGATTGGTGTGTCTACCATTCCTTCAAGGCGACCCATTCCTGATGGTACAAAACCACTCAAATTGTTTCCTGATAAATCTAGCACGTGTAACTTAGAAAGATTGGATATGGTGTGAGGGACTAGACCCTCTAGTCGGTTGTTTCTCAGGTTTAGTACATAAATTGTTGAGATTTGACCAATCCAATCCGGCATTTCTCCAGCTATGTAGTTGTCATGTTGTGCGACCCTTTTTCGCGCGCTCCGCACCGCCGCCGGGCGATGGGTTGCGGAAGAAGGACACGGAGATCCCTCCCGAGCGTGCATCTCGCCGGGGTGTCGGCCGATTCTCGCCGTTTAGAGATTATTTGGATGCACATTCGGGGGGTTTTTAGTGATTGTGAGTTCTTGTAGATTCGGTGGCGCAAGCCCCCACCGTTAATTACCCCGGGCTACGAACCTCGAGGCACCTCCGGATCTTTGAAAGAGAGAAGCAAATAGTATAGTTAAGAGATGGGCAAGTGGTCGTCTAAGTTTATAAAAAGGGATCTACGGAAGATGAACCTACAAACAGACGGCTCAATCTAGGGGGACAAAACCTACAAACAGACGGTTTTATCCCATGGGACGAACCTACAAACAGACCGGTTCACCCATGCCTCCTCGAGATGTAACCTTACCAACAGACCAGTTAATCTCTTCATGGGGCTTGAGGTGAGTCTACATACGTACCGACTCGACCTCCGTTGATCTAGAAGATAAACCTACAAACAGATCCGGCTCAATCTTAACTAGTCAACAACCAATCACACAAAATACAACTCGAAGCACCGAGCCGGTTGATCTTGAGGTTGGTGAATCAGAGAAGGGTGGCTATGGCTCACGTATTTCTTCTCACCGATCTTCTAGATCATGAATTCGTAGCACTAAGCCGATTCATAAACCTAGAAACACACCGCACACAATGTCAAACATGAAGCGCCGGGCCGCTTCAACATCAAGCATGTGTTAGTGAAGGAACCTACCTACGTAACTGTTCGCATTCATCGTTTTGTGGATGAATCTACCAATGCACCGATTCAATCTCACATTCTCGGGAAATGAGCCAGAGACAAACTCATCGACGGACGAGTTCACTTGCCACCAAATGGTCATGAATTACTTGTTCACGACACCGAGTCATTAAGATGTCACTTCGCTAGACATCGTAATGTTCTTCATCTTCAAAGTCGACATATCTCTTCATGCTGATGTCGTAGCTTTGGTCAATCTTCAACGAGCGTCGAGATGTTCTTGTCTCGACTAATCATCCTACGTGTTGCATTACTTGTGCAAAATTACTATGTAGCCCTACACCCCTTGTGCGAGCGTATTCAATCACGAGTTACTTGCTCATGGCAACGAGTCATTAAGATGTCACCTCTCTAGGACATCGTAATGTTCTTCTTCTTCAGAGTCGACGTATATCTTCATGTTAGTGTCGTAGCTCTGGTTATTCTTCATCAGGTGTCAAGATGTTCCTGTCTCAACATACTTCTTCATGTTATTAAATCCTTAATCATCCTACGTCAAGATGTTCTTGTCTTGACTAATCACTTTAAATGTCATGTCATGTGTGCAAATATTCACATGTGGCTCTACACTCCTTATGCGAGCATATTTATTCATTTCTTAAAATGCACAAAATCTATTATATAATATCTTCCATTATTATTTTATATTATAAAGATACATTTATTTATTATTATTATTATCATTATTATTATTATTATATTTATACTCTTATTGCTATTATTATTTTTTTATTATTATTATTTTTATTTCTTAAACTCTATTTATCTATGTAGAAAATTATTTACAAAAATAATAGAAAAAGAGGTAGCTATTAATTAGAATTTCATTTATATTTTGGGATTTTTATAATAGCTAAAATAGCAAAATTTTATTATTATCATTATTTTTTTTATTATTTCTAAACTCTATTTACTTTGTAGAAAATCACTTACAAAAATAATAGAAAATAAAATGACTATTTTTTATTTATATTTTCAAAATGTTTATAATAGCTAAAGTAATAGAATTATGTAAGAATTATTTACAAAATCAAAAGATGGTTAACTATATTATTTTTTATTATTACTATTTTTATTTTTATTTTTAAGATCTATAATAGCTAAAAAGAAATCATTATCAATATTCTATCTTATTTATTATACTATTCATTATTATATATTTTTTTATTTCTATTTATTATCTATAGAAAAGTATAAGATTTTTATTATTATCATTATTAGTTGAAAAATAACTATAAGAGATGAAATTTAGTATACTTTTATTACAACTATTATTTTTATTTCATTTTATTCATCAAAAGTATTTTTATTGTATATTTGTATAGAAATAACAAAAGAAATACAATTCATATTATAAAACTATATTATCACTCTTTATTATAAAAGAAAATGTATTTTACTATTTATTATCATGGTAGTATATTTTGTATGTTTTGTGTTATTTATTTTCATTATTCTTTTTACAGGAAAATATCAAGAAAATATCAATATAATATCTATTATTATTCATATATTTTTTATTTATCAAAGAATATAGCTAATCTCATTATTTATTATAGTATATTACTATCATCATTATTATTTCATGGAAAATCACTTGAAAAATCACTAAAACATATCTAGTTATTATTTATGATTTTTATTTGTATTTTTGGAATTTTTATAGTATTTAAAATGACAAGTCAAAGCTAGGTCAACTATATCAATATACGTAATGTATTTTGCTTTTAAATTGTTTTATCATGATTATATTTCTAAAACTGGAATATTATTGTATAGAAAAATAGTATGAAAAATAAGGAAACTTTAGAAACAAATTTGAGTCAATTTGGAGTTCAATAGCATTTTCAAATGATTTATTTATTCTATACTTTTAATATTCAATTATTAATTAACAGTTGGGCCTAATGAATTGGGCCGACTTAACTCTCCTTTAATGTTCTGTAAATGGAAGTTGGGCCGACTGCTATTATTCCCCTTTTATTTCACCTGGGCCAACTTCCATTTATTCTTCTCTTTTCTCCCTTCTCTTTACACATTGGGCCCGAGCCTGCTTCATTAATTATCTGAAGCCATTGGATTTCTTCAAGATTAGTGCAAGAGGGAAGCCAAGGGCCTAGATCCATTCTATATCTTCTTTTAAACTTTACCCTCCAAATGCCATTGGATTAGCACCTAGTTCATCAAGATATGTGTCTATACTTTACGATCTGTGTTATGGGGCTACTTCTCAGCTTCTCTTTCGGCGGTTTGAGATTCGTGCATAGATAGCCTTCTGACGATCGGAGCTTCCGATCGGAAATCCACCAACGGCGTTAGGATCGCCAGAACCAAAGGAGTGCAGCGGTGGTCTTCTTGAATGCATCCGTCCAGTGGATTGTTCAAGGAGTCGCATCGCTTTGACTTCGAAATGCACCGATTCGGTAAGATAGACTTTGATTGCCATTTGCAATGTTTAATCGTTTAATCGAATTAGTCCATTACTATACCTTGCAACTTCTATGTCAATTAGAGCATTAGTATATGAGTGATTGACAACAATGACAGGTACTGGACTCTTAATATTGATTATTACTGACTTATAATTCGACTATTCAACTCTCAATTTCTTTTCTCAAACTCATATTTTTTATCCTTGAGAATAGATCTGGGCATCTAGCTTGGAGTTTAAGGGTGGTCTTGATCTTGAAACTAATCACACTCTTGAATTGTTCAATTACAGTTTCGTCCATAACTGTTTTGAAATTTCAAGATTTGAACAATTACTTTGCAAATTATAACTGAGAGATCATATAGATCTTCTATCAGTTGTGAGCTACAGTTGGGAGGCCGTGACTGCTCTTCTACCAACTCTCCAAGAAAGATATAATCTCATCTTCTCATTGTAGAAGCTTTATTCAAATAAAAAAAAAGCATTACATTTTGAGATATTGCTAACCCTAGGATACATCAATAATGGATAAAACCTGTGAAAGAAAGGCTTGATGTATTCCAATTCAGAGATTCACTTGGATTCACCACCAACTGATCAACACCACTTCTTTGGCCTCTTCTTGAATCCTTGATCATTGCTCCCACCTTTGGTCGAATTAGGGGTAAATTGGCTAAGGTTCTTGCTGTTTTGCTAAGTTCTCAGGTCACTGACCGAGATCAATTAGCCTCGGTGAGGTTTTTGTTGATAAAGGTAGTGTACACATGGGCATTCTATCAACAAATCTGAATAGTGGAGTGTGATGGTGTTCTTGCTACTGAAAAATCTCCTCCTCTCTCTCAACTTCCATTAGGGTATATATAGGAGGCTAATTGAAGCTCAACTACTCAGTTGTGTTTTCTCTCTACACAATTTGTGTTTTCTTGAGTCCATGGATCGGTGACATGGCGCGGCTTCATCCTTTGATTAGTCAATGGACGGTGAGATGCATCCGAATTGTGTTTCTTTGTAACCGCCGAGCGCCAGGATTGCCGCTTAGGTCGCATTCGGTTGATCCTTTCGACCGACACCGTAATTCTTTGACCTTCCTCGGAACTCTCTTCGGGTATAGGTGAAACTCGTGTATTTACCAACCTTCTTGTGCCAAGAATCGGCCTCAACCACATCGTGGGACCCACTAAATGTTATCCCAACCGTCAATTTGCTCAATTATCCCCTAAATTGCTCAATGGATTATACACTCGACTTCCTTCTTCTTGATCACGAGTGATGCACAACACATGAAATCGAAAATAAAGCGCTTTCTAAAGTGTTCTCCTCATTTCTGAGAGCTTTCCATCGATGTGTTATTTGCGAATTTTCATGACCGACCGAGTGTTTCTCCATTTTCGATTTTGTCTTTCGCCAAGAAAGTCGAGTGGTCGATAAGAGGAGCTCGGACGGAAGGAAACCGCCTCTCTCGTTCGTGGGTCCCATGGGCGGTGAATGAAATAAAGGGAGAGGTGGTGTAAGCGGGTGGATCCGGTGTACGTGATCCTGGGGCCCGTATCCGTCGTGTTTAATGAGAAACATATGAAATAAACCGAGTCCATTCGACGCTTTCTTCTTTTATGAAATTTTCTCCGGCGCCAAAGTTGCCCCCCCTTTATGCTTAGGGTCTCCCATTTGTACCCAGTTGGACTTCTGACTCCAAAGTGCACCCAGAGAGACTTGTGATCAAATCTCAGCCTTCAGATTAATCTCATTTCTTTCTCCAATTTATTTTAATAGATCCCTTTATCCAAAAATCATGAAATTTTTACCAAAATTCTCTAAATTCATGATAATCACCTCGTATTTTTATATTCCATTTTTACCCCCCAATGCTTGTGCTAAAAATTCCATGATCAATAAAACCCTATTTTATTCTTGTAAAATCCCTATTTATCAGTTGTAGCTCAGTGTCTCTGCCAATTATCTCTCTCTTGCAGAAACCACCCTAACTAAATACCAATTAGACTTATATTGATATTCATTAGGGTTTGATTTGATCAAATGCTGACTACTTATCAGCAGTTAATACAAATCTAGACTTGATCAGGTGGTTGCTCCCAGCTTTGGCTTTGATCGGTCTTGTGAAATTGACTTTCAATCCTTTAACATGAGGTCGTTTTGGTCATGTAGCCGACTACTTATCAAAGAATCGACACAAATTAAAGCATGGTTAGGTGGTTGTCACGCTTGACTTTGGCACCTGTGTCACTTTGAAAGCAAAAATCACATGGGATTTCTCATGATTGGTTGTATCAAAATACCGGCTTGGCATCGATACTATTCCATGTAGTACGGGGATTGTATCTTCAAATTTCATGTGGTTTGATCTTGGCTTTCTCTCCGTATTTCTTCCTTCAACCTTTCGGGTAAACAAAGAGCCACCCACCAAAGCGGTCCCGAAGAATTTGGCAATTTGAAGGGCCCGCTTTGGTGCACATATCCGACACACCTCTCTCTCCTCGGGTTCGTGCTAGAGTTCGATAGATTTTCCTTTAATCAGATTCTCCTCATGAGCGCAACATGGTGGGGCCTGTCCTCTCAGCCTCTCGCTCGTGGGATAATGGTGCATGTACTTAGCCTCCTGCTGAGCTACCTGCTTCAGCCACTATGGGGATAAGTAAAGATAGCATCTCTCGCTACCTTATTCGCCTTCTTTCTCTTTCTTTCACTGTTGGGGATGCTGATCGCCTGCTTTGCTATTTTCTCATCTCTCCTTTCGCAGTATGGGAGATTTTCATAAGCTCTTTACATTTTACACTCTCAATCTTAGTTGCAAAAGTGCCTAATACAATTTGCTTTTATTTTCACATAGCATCTAAGTACAAAAAATAGAAAAAGGAAAACTTTACAAAGACCCTATTGCACTTATTCTATACATAGCTTCTCTTTATTTATTACAATACGTAATCGAAGTAACCGTGGTATTTTACGGATACCGAACTCGTATTATCGACCTCTGGTCGGTACGGAATAAACCCGTTTATCCCTTTATCACCGATGGATAAACTTACCGTATCAATTGGATTATGGATGCAATTGATAACACCATTTTGTGGATGCTCCTTGTATATTTAATTGACATTTATTTGTGGAAGCTCACCCACTCTCCCTCATTTGTGCACCGTTGCGTGCGGAAGTGGAAACTCACGTTCACTCATCTCCACTCAATTTGTTTGTGGGGGTACTACCCTCAAACATCCATCACGCATCCCTGCCCGCGAGACAAGCTTTCATCGGGTAAGTCCGCTCTCCATGACCCGAGTCACTTCTTTAAGCGAATTACTTTATTTGACACTAAATGTCGGCAAAGCATAAACCCTTAGTCCGACCCTCCATGATCTATTTTGGGATTAGAAACAGACCACCTCCTCGGGGCGTGTGGTACTTTTACGGATGAATGTACCCAACCTAGTTTTTTTATTTTAGCTACCCTCAAACATCCATCACGCATCCTCGCGAGACAAGCTTTCATCGGGTAGTCCGCTCTCCATGACCCGAGTCACTTCTTTAAACGAGCCGCTTTGTTTAACATGAAATGTCGGCACAAGCGTAAACCCTTGGTCTGACCCCTCCATGATATGTCGTGGGATTATGACACACCATTTCTTCGGGCGTGTGGTGCTTTTACGGATGAACGCACCCAACCTGGCTTTGTATAACACTCGTGGTGTCGGGGACAAAGGTGGCAACCCCTTATTGAAAATGTTTTATTATTTTTTTATTATCATCATTTTTTTTTATGAGTAGGAAAGTAGGTTTTTATTGTTTTACATATATATCCTTTCATTTTTATTAGAAGAAGGCAGATTTTTTGGTTATTAGTGATACATGTTACTAATAATACGAGAGTTATTTATTTACATGCCCTAAGCGACTATTTACTAGCCACCAATTTGCTCGACCTATCCCTTGGCTCGCGCGTGGGCGACCAATACGAGCAACTTTCGTCATTGGGCAACAGATAGTTTGAGGACAACCGCAAACCCCGCCCATTTTTGTGTTTATTCGTATCAAATGGACAAACCCGGTGGTATTTGTATTGTGAGCCCAAACACCAAAGCTCTCGCCTTACATTCTCGCGTGGTTTTGGCGTTGAATTCTCTTATTCTATATATTTTTATTTTTATAGGGCTAAATGTGTTTGTGTGGTTTTGGATTTTTGGATGCATTCTATTTACGGATGCACAAGTAGGGTTTTTGGGATTTTATGCAAAAGTGGAGGTTAGACATGGGTTTGTGTTTCGTGCACGTGTGTGTAAACGAACACTTATTCCCTCCTTATTTATTTACAATAGATACTACTTACTCGGTTGGCCCCCTCTCTGGGCTAGGTGTAGTACTTCTTCGGATATCGCCCATTAATCGGTGGCATGGGCCTTTCACCTTCATGGTCATGAGTTGGTATGCGCCGCCCCCGTATACCTTCTCAATTACGTATGGCCCTTCCCGGTTCGGAGAGAATTTTGGGCCGATGCGCGCGCCAATGATCGGCTCGAGGACAAGAACAAGCTCCCCTTGTTGAAATGCCCGACTCGCGCCATCTTATCATATGCCCTTGCCATTTTTGCCGATATATTTCAAGGTTCTGCCTGGCTATCGGTCTTTTCTTGTCCATGGCATCCAACTCGTCCGCCTAAGTTGTTGGCATTCGTCCATGGTCATATCATTTTGCATAGCTACCCGCAATGACGGTAATTCCACCTCAAGAGGAGAACGGCTCAACCCCAAAAGCCAAAGAATACGGGGTAGCTTGCGTAGGCGTTCGGTATGTGGTTCGATAAGCCCATAATGCCTCCCGTAGACGATTATCCCGTCTCGTTGGTCGCGTCCACCGTCTTCTTCATGATATTTATTAGGGTTTTATTAAAGGCTTCGCGGGCCGTTAGCTCTCGGGTTGTAAATGGACGAGAATCTCCGGTCGATGTTAAATTGCTCCGCCAAGGCATGACTTTGGAGCTCTTGAAGGCGTCGTCCCGTTATCGGATATTATCCGTCGTGGTACCGAATCGATAAAAGATGTGCGTCTTGAAAAACTTAACCACATCGGATGCTTTGACTTCTTTGAGTGGGATGGCTTTGTACCCATTTTGTAAAGTAATGCATCTGTCGCGCAGATGAACCGGTGACCTCTCGACGTAGAGGTCATGGGCCCTACTATGTACGTGCCCCACATATTAAATGGCCGGGATGCTACCGCGGGTGCAACGGGTTCTGGCGCTTGATGTATAAAAGGACCATGTACTTGGCACACGCGACTTCTTTGCATGCTCTTCACAATCAGCCACCATCGTGGGCCAATAATACCCCATTCGCTTGATCTTTAGCTTCATTTTTGGCCCAGACTGATGTGCTCCGCATAGTCCGAATGAACTTCTTTCATAACCTGCCCGGCTTCAGGCCCTGATACACATCTCAGCCACAACTGATCATAAGACCTACGGTATAGCGTATTGCCCACATATGCATACCGTAGTACCCGTTTTCTTAGTTGATCGGCTATCCTTTTATCCTCGGGAGGTGCCACGCCGGAAATATTCGATGAACGGTTGTCTCCAATCATCGTCTTCTTCGATTATCATTGTCTCTGGCATTCCATCTTTTCTAGCCCGTATTTTCATTATTCACATTGTCCGTCGTTCGACACAATGATAAGTGGTCTTCTATCGGACGATGATGTGGATTTCCGCTCTGTTGTTCACCCTGACTCTTTAGCGAGTTTGCCAACGCATCCGCTTTCACCATTCACAGCCCCTCGTGACTTTCTCGATGGACACGTACGGGATTTTTCTTCATTAATTCCATGGCCTTTTGGTGATATTGTATTAGTTCCGCTTTAAGACCTTGTATTCGCCAATTATTTGATTTATAATCAATCGCGAGTCCCCAAAGACGCGTACGCCTTGATTCCCGCTCCAGGTGATAGCTCTAGTCGGCGATGAGTGCCTCATACTCGCTTCATTATTTGTACATGGTTCGGTTAAAGCGAGAGAATGTCGTATTATCCCGCCCTCCGGGTTACGAAGACTAGTCCCGCGCGACTCGCACGGTTGGGACTCCCGGCCCGCGATCGGCTTGATTGAAGAAGCACCATCAAAGTACAACTCCCGTATGTGGTCTCTTCTTCAACATGTAGAGTTTCCTCGTCGGGAAAGTCACATTTTAATTGGGAGTCATCTTGAATCGGGTGTGCAGCGGGGAAATCGCTAGCGCCGCCTCGATCGCCTTTTGCGGTGTATAAGTGATGTCGAACTCGGTGAGAATGATAGCCCACTTGGCCACCCTACCCGTCGCATCGTCGAGTCATCGATACTGAGAGGTCCACCTTGGATATTAAAATGATTTTATGGGCTAGCATGTAGTGCCTCAATTTCTTCACCGCGAAGATTAGGGCTAAACAATGCTTCTCGATCGGTGAATACCCATGTTCCGCGCCCCTACCATCATGCGACTTAAGTAATACGGCGCATTTTGATTACCATCCTGGTTTTCTTGTCACGATAGGGCTCCCAAGGATCCATCGTAGGGCGGTCGTATACGGGATAAGTTCCTTCCGGGTATGGGTCGCCAACATTTGGAGGGTCGAGCGATATGCCTTGATTTCTTCAAAGGCTCGTCGGGCACTCGCCATCCCACTCGAACGGGATATCCTTCTTAGTTAGCGGGTGAAAGGTTGGATTTTACCCGATAGTTGGCTATGAATCGCCCGATGTACGCCAATCGATTCTTCGCAAAGATCGCAACCGTTTTAAATTCTTTGGCGGGGATAGTTCGCTTATTGCTTTGATCTTGCCCGGTCTATCTCAATGCCCACGTGGCGTACCACAAACCCCGTAAATTTACCGGTGATACCATGAATGCGCATTTCAACGGGTTTAACTTGAGCGCATGTTCTCT
Source organism: Schoenoplectus tabernaemontani (assembly GCA_037127355.1). Classification (NCBI taxonomy): domain Eukaryota; kingdom Viridiplantae; phylum Streptophyta; class Magnoliopsida; order Poales; family Cyperaceae; genus Schoenoplectus; species Schoenoplectus tabernaemontani. Next base: position 1,665,977 of record CM073745.1, on the reverse strand, counting down.
TAAAGGTTGAAAACGACCTCAAGATATTGGAGGTGTTCTTCATATGACATGGCCTTGACGACTAGATCGTCCACATAAGACTCAACTATCTTGTGGATCGATCGTCAAATATTTTCGTCATCGCCGTTGGTAGGTGGCTCCGCATTTTCGAGCCCAAACGGCATGACTTTGTAGCAATATATGCCAATCGGCGTGCGAACGCCGTATGCCTCTCATCTTCGGCGCCATTTTGATTTGATTATAACCCGCATAACCGTCCATGAAGGAGAAGACTTCATAGGAGGATGTATGGTCAATTATAATTTCGAGCCATCTTGGGAGCGGAAATCATCTTTAGTGGCATGCCTTGTTTAAGTCCCGAAAATCTACGCAAACGGATTTGCCCATTTTTCTTCTTAACCGGACAACGCTAGCCACCCATTCGCGTCTCTTCTTCCCGTATGAAACCTAAGGCGTCGATGAGTTTCTTTGTCTCCTCCACGACCTTTTCTTCGAGCTCTATTCTCATTCGTCTCGGCGCTTGTTTAATCGGCTTGAAGGTTGGATCGATTTTTAAATAATGGACCGCCACATTGGGATCTAATCCAGGCATCTCTTTATAACTCCAAGCGAAGCAGTCCATATAGCTTCTAAGGAATGTCTTCAACCTATCAGCCACCTCTTCTGGCAATGACGCGCTTATGAAAGTTGGTCGTGGGTCTTCTTCCGTCCCCAGATTGATTTCCGCTAACTCATCGACCGTATTAGGCTCCTTTTCTAGCTGCTTTAAAGCATTTTTCAGGATCGGGGTATTGTCTCTTTCGTTTCATTATCCGGCATCTCAACGAAGTCATGCAATGACTTTCTTTCATACGGTTCCCGTCGAGAGACCCCTCAAAACATGTTTGCGTCATCGCAGTTATACCCTAATCCCCGGTGTATTTTATTTTACCATCCAGGCCCGGGACTTTATTTCGCCGCCATTCCGCAGTTCATCGAAGCGCTTGGCCTCGGCCTTGGATATGTCTCTCGACATTTTGCCCTTTTGCCGCTTTATACGTTCCTTTCAAAGGGATGAGATGCGCGTCATCGCTCGTTGCATTCTCCGATTCTTGTTCTATCACCCACTTCTTCCAAGTGTTGTGATCGAGTTTCTTCGAGACCCGGGTTGAATCGCTACGATAGAAAATTATAGCCTTATGGATGATAGTTTTCCCTTTGAGGGCGCTCTACCTTTCACGACAACAAAGGTCTTTAGGGTTTGGATGTGGTTCACCTCCCTTGGTATGAGGTCTTTGAAATGCCTTTCGGGAACCGCAAGGTAATCTCAGCGCCGCCATCTCCTCTTCTATTTCAATGTTCATGACCGAGTTGGAGCGATAGATTTCTTTGATCGGCTTACGTCTCGCAACCTTAGGTTTGTTAGGTATGGGAGTGTGCGAGATCGTATAAGCCACCCCTTTGCCCTTCGTTATTCGAGTTGTGCGGAGAGTCGGGTCTTGTTGAAAGCTTTTCGGGAGTTGGATTGTCCGTTTCTATGCCCTTCTTCTATAAGGTCCTTGAATACCCAACACTCTTCGATAGTATGGCCCAATATGCGATGATAAGGGCAGAATTCGCCTTCGTCCGGAATAGAGATCTGGACGGTCGCGGGAGTGATCGTGGCCACTGGAGCTGGGCCATAGATGGTAAGTTCTTGCGGGATGGTCCCGAAGAACATAAAGAGCTTGCCCTCTGGGCTCTGTGCAGGCATGACAGTGTAGGGAGCGAGGTTGAAGTTTCCAAAGTATGCCATTTCCTGCAAAAACAAAAACACTTGAAAATTATTAGTCATTTTAGCGCATAGAAGACCACTTGTATCTCTTAACTATTCTATTTGACTCTCTTTCGAGAGATAAGAGGAGAATCTAGGTCCCACCGGCGCGTGCGAATCTGTGCGACCCTTTTTCGCGCGCTCCGCACCGCCGCCGGGGCGATGGGTTGCGGAAGAAGGACACGGAGATCCCTCCCGAGCGTGCATCGTTGGGTGTCGGCCGATTCTCGCCGTTTAGAGATTATTTGGATGCACATTCGGGGGTTTTTAGTGATTGTGAGTTCTTGTAGATTCGGTGGGCGCAAGCCCCCACCGTTAATTACCCCGGGCTACGAACCTCGAGGCACCTCGGATCTTTGAAAGAGAGAAGCAAATAGTATAGTTAAGAGATGGGCAAGTGGTCGTCTAAGTTTATAAAAAGGGGATCTACGGAAGATGAACCTACAAACGGAGACGGTTGATACAGGGGGGACAAAACCTACAAACAGATCGGTTTTATCCTATGGGGGACGAACTACAAACAGACAGGTTCAGCCCATGCCTCCTCGAGATGTAACCTTACCAATGGACGGAGTTAATCTCTTCATGGGGGCTTGAGGTGAGTCACATACGACCGACTCGACTCCGTGATCTAGAAGATAAACCTACAAACAGAGGTTCGATCTTAACTAGTCAACAACCAATCACACAAAATACAACTCGAAGCAACGAGCGGTTGATCTTGAGGTTGGTGAATCGGGAGAAGGGTGGCTATGGCTCACGTATTTCTTCTCACCGATCTTAGATCATGAATTCGTAGCACTAAGCCGATTCATAAACCTAGGAAACACAATTGCACACAATGTCAAACATGAAGCGCCGGGCCGTTCAACATTGAAGCATGTGTTAGTGAAGGAACCTACCTACAGTAACGGTTCGCATTCAGCACGTTTTGTGGATGAATCTACCAACAGACCGATTCAATCTCACATTCTCGGGAAATGAGCCGGGAGACAAACTCATCGACGGACGAGTTCGGTCTTGCCGGCTCCAAATGGTCATGAATTACTTGTTCACGACACCGAGTCATTAAGATGTCACTTCGCTAGGACATCGTAATGTTCTTCATCTTCAAAGTCGACATATCTCTTCATGCGATGTCGTAGCTTTGGTCAATCTTCAACGAGCGTCGAGATGTTCTTGTCTCGACTAATCATCCTACGTGTTGCATTACTTGTGCAAAATTACTATGTAGCCCCTACACCCTTGTGTGAGCGTATTCAATCATGAGTTACTTGCTCAGCGGCAACGAGTCATTAAGATGTCACCTCTCTACAGGACATCGTAATGTTCTTCTTCTTCGAGTCGACGTATATCTTCATGTTAGTGTCGTAGCTGCGGTTATTCTTCATCAAAAGTGTCAAGATGTTCTGTCTCAACATACTTCTTCATGTTATTAAATCCTTAATCATCCTACGTCAAGATGTTCTTGTCTTGACTAATCACTTTAAATGTCATGTCATGTGTGCAAATATTCACATGTGGCTCTACACTCCTTATGTGAGCATATTTATTCATTTCTTAAAATGCACAAAATCTATTATATAATATCTTCCATTATTATTTTATATTATAAAGATACATTTATTTATTATTATTATTATCATTATTATTATTATTATATTTATACTCTTATTATTATTATTATTTTTTTATTATTATTATTTTTATTTCTTAAACTCTATTTATCTATGTAGAAAATTATTTACAAAAATAATAGAAAAAGAGGTAGCTATTAATTAAATTTCATTTATATTTTTGGGATTTTTATAATAGCTAAAATAGCAAAATTTTATTATTATCATTATTTTTTTTATTATTTCTAAACTCTATTTACTTTGTAGAAAATCACTTACAAAAATAATAGAAAATAAAATGACTATTTTTTATTTATATTTTCAAAATGTTTATAATAGCTAAAGTAATAGAATTATGTAAGAATTATTTACAAAATCAAAAGATGGTTAACTATATTATTTTTTATTATTACTATTTTTATTTTTATTTTTAAGATCTATAATAGCTAAAAAGAAATCATTATCAATATTCTATCTTATTTATTATACTATTCATTATTATATATTTTTTTATTTCTATTTATTATCTATAGAAAAGTATAAGATTTTTATTATTATCATTATTAGTTGAAAAATAACTATAAGAGATGAAATTTAGTATACTTTTATTACAACTATTATTTTTATTTCATTTTATTCATCAAAAGTATTTTTATTGTATATTTGTATAGAAATAACAAAAGAAATACAATTCATATTATAAAACTATATTATCACTCTTTATTATAAAAGAAAATGTATTTTACTATTTATTATCATGGTAGTATATTTTGTATGTTTTGTGTTATTTATTTTCATTATTCTTTTTACGGGAAAATATCAAGAAAATATCAATATAATATCTATTATTATTCATATATTTTTTATTTATCAAAGAATATAGCTAATCTCATTATTTATTATAGTATATTACTATCATCATTATTATTTCATGGAAAATCACTTGAAAAATCACTAAAACATATCTAGTTATTATTTATGATTTTTATTTGTATTTTTGGAATTTTTATAGTATTTAAAATGACAAGTCAAAGCTAGGTCAACTATATCAATATACGTAATGTATTTTGCTTTTAAATTGTTTTATCATGATTATATTTCTAAAACTGGAATATTATTGTATAGAAAAATAGTATGAAAAATAAGGAAACTTTAGAAACAAATTTGAGTCAATTTGGAGTTCAATAGCATTTTCAAATGATTTATTTATTCTATACTTTTAATATTCAATTATTAATTAACAGTTGGGCCTAATGAATTCCGACTTAACTCTCCTTTTAATGTTACGTAAATGGAAGTCAGCCGATTCTTATTATTCCCCTTTTATTTCACTCCGGGCCAACTTCCATTTATTCTTCTCTTTTCTCCTTCTCTTTACACATTGGGCCCGAGCCTGCTTCATTAATTATCTGAAGCCATTGGATTTCTTCAAGATTAGTGCAAGAGGGAGGCCAAGGGCCTAGATCCATTCTATATCTTCTTTTAAACTTTACCCTCCAAATGCCATTGGATTAGCAGCTAGTTCATCAAGATATGTGTCTATACTTTACGATCTGTGTTATGGGGCTACTTCTCAGCTTCTCTTTCGGCGGTTTGAGATTCGTGCATAGATAGCCTTCTGACGATCGGAGCTTCCGATCGGAAATCCACCAACGGCGTTAGGATCGCCAGAACCAAAGGAGTGCAGCGGTGGTCTTCTTGAATGCATCCGTCCAGTGGATTGTTCAAGGAGTCAGGACCGCTTTGGACTTCTGGTACCGATTCGGTATAGACTTTGATTGCCATTTGCAATGTTTAATCGTTTAATCGAATTAGTCCATTACTATACCTTGCAACTTCTATGTCAATTAGAGCATTAGTATATGAGTGATTGACAACAATGACAGGTACTGGACTCTTAATATTGATTATTACTGACTTATAATTCGACTATTCAACTCTCAATTTCTTTTCTCAAACTCATATTTTTTATCCTTGAGAATAGATCTGGGCATCTAGCTTGGAGTTTAAGGGTGGTCTTGATCTTGAAACTAATCACACTCTTGAATTGTTCAATTACAGTTTCGTCCATAATCGTTTTGAAATTTCAAGATTTGAACAATTACTTTGCAAATTATAACCGAGAGATCATATAGATCTTCTATCGGTTGTGAGCTACAATGGATTAATGAGCGATCGCTCTTCTACCAACTCTCCAAGAAAGATATAATCTCATCTTCTCATTGTAGAAGCTTTATTCAAATAAAAAAAAAGCATTACATTTTGAGATATTGCTAACCCTAGGATACATCAATAATGGATAAAACCTGTGAAAGAAAGGCTTGATGTATTCCAATTCAGAGATTCACTTGGATTCACCACCAACTGATCAACACCACTTCTTTGGCCTCTTCTTGAATCCTTGATCATTGCTCCCACCTTTGGTCGAATTAGGGGGTAAATCGCTAAGGTTCTTTTTGTTTTGCTAAGTTCTCAGGTCACTGACCGAGATCAATTAGCCTCGGTGAGGTTTTTGTTGATAAAGGTAGTGTACACATGGGCATTCTATCAACAAATCTGAATAGTGGAGTGTGATGGTGTTCTTGCTACTGAAAAATCTCCTCCTCTCTCTCAACTTCCATTAGGGTATATATAGGAGGCTAATTGAAGCTCAACTACTCAATTGTGTTTTCTCTCTACACAATTTGTGTTTTCTTGAGTCCATGGATCGGTGACATGGCGCGGCTTCATCCTTTGATTAGTCAATTGGACGGCTGAGATGCATCTGAATTGTGTTTCTTTGTAACTGCCTTGAGCGCCAGGATTGCCAGCTTGGCTGCATTCAGTTGATCCTTTGACCGACACCGTAATTCTTTGACCTTCTGGAACTCTCTTCGGGTATAGGTGAAACTCGTGTATTTACCAACCTTCTTGTGCCAGCAACGGTCTCAACCACATCGTGGGACCCACTAAATGTTATCCCAACCGTCAATTTGCTCAATTATCCCCTAAATTGCTCAATTGGATTATACACTCGACTTCCTTCTTCTTGATCACGAGTGATGCACAACACATGAAATCGAAAATAAACTGCTCTAAAGTGTTCTCCTCACTGAGAGCTTTCCATCGATGTGTTATTTGCGAATTTTCATGACCAATTGAGTGTTTCTCCATTTTCGATTTTGTCTTCTGCCAAGAAAGTCGAGTGGTCAGATAAGAGGAGCTCGGACGGGAAGGAAACCGGCTCTCTCTGTTCTGTGGGTCCCATGGGCAGTGAATGAAATAAAGGGGAGAGGTGGTGTAAACTGGGTGGATCCGGTGTACGTGATCTGGGCCCATCTGTCGTGTTTAATGAGAAACATATGAAATAAACCGAGTCCATTCGACGCTTTCTTCTTTTATGAAATTTTCTCCGGCGCCAAAGTTGCCCCCCTTTATGCTTAGGGTCTCCATTTGTACCCGATTGGACTTCGACTCCAAAGTGCACCCGAGAGACTTGTGATCAAATCTCACCTTCGATTAATCTCATTTCTTTCTCCAATTTATTTTAATAGATCCCTTTATCCAAAAATCATGAAATTTTTACCAAAATTCTCTAAATTCATGATAATCACCTCTCGTATTTTTATATTCCATTTTTACCCCCGTATCGCTTGTGCTAAAAATTCCATGATCAATAAAACCCTATTTTATTCTTGTAAAATCCCTATTTATCGAGTTGTAGCTCGGTTGTCTCTCGCAATTATCTCTCTCTTGCGAAACCACCCTAACTAAATACCAATTAGACTTATATTGATATTCATTAGGGTTTGATTTGATCAAATGCCGACTACTTATCAATAGATTAATACAAATCTAGACTTGATCAGGTGGTTGCTCCCCACTTTGGCACTGATCGTCTTGTGAAATTGACTTTCAATCCTTTAACATGAGGGTCATTTGGTCATAGATATCAAAGCAATTGACACAAATTAAAGCATGGTTAGGTGGTTGCTCACGACTTTGGCACCAGTCAGACCTTGAAAGCAAAAATCACATTGGGATTTCTCATGATTGGTTGTATCAAAATACTGGCTTGGCATTGATACTATTCCATGTAGTACAGGGATTGTACTGCTTCAGCTCATAGGGTTTGATCTTGGCTTTCTCTCCTGTATTTCTTCCTTCAACCTTTCAGGGGTAAACACATGTAAATCAAGGTTTTCGATGAATTGCATGTTATTCAGCTTAGTCGGTAATGGGCCAGTGAATTTATTACCAGCAAGTGCAAGAGTCCTTATTTGTGGTCCAAAACTCACTGGCACCTCCCCATAAAAGGAGTTCTCTGACAAGTCAACATATGCAAGATAAGTGTCAGGTCCAAATTGCGGGAAGGAGTCTCCTGACAATTGGTTTGCAGACAAGTCTAGAACTAAGAGACGGGATATGTTGGTAATTGATGCGGGTATGGGTCCCGAAAGTTTGTTACTGCTCAGCAAGAGGATCATGATAGTGGGAGCATTGCCAATGTTTTCTGGCAGATGGCCACTAAGACTGTTTCTAGAAAGATCTAGAACAGAGAGGTTCTTTGAATTGAAGAGATTCGAGGGTATTGACCCAGTAAGATTATTGTCAGATATTATTAAGCTCCCAATTTGCAGCCTTGTAAGCCATAGTGGTATGGATCCAGTTAGCTGGTTTTCACTTAGGTCGAGGAAATCGAGTTCCTTCTGGTTTGATAGCCAAGTGGGTATTGACCCAATAAGCCCACATGCTCTTAGAGAGAGGAGAGAGAATGAACTTCTGGGGTAAGTATCTAAGCTGTTGTTCAATAGTAGTTTGTTTCTTCCGAGATTGAGTCTTTTTAACATCTTAAGATCAAAAAGCGAAGAGGGTATAAACCCGGTGAGAAAATTGCTGTTTAATTCAAGTGATTTTAGATATCTCATGTTGGAAATTGAAGTTGGAATCTCTCCTGATAATTGATTCATTTTTAGAGAGAGAATAGTGAGGTTGGAAAGAGCTCCTATCTGGTCTGGAATGGAGGAAGAGAGAGAATTGTTGCTCAGGTCTAAATTTTGTAGCTGCTCTAGCTGTAATATGGATGGCGGTATTTCTCCTGAAAATTGGTTCCGATTTAAAGAAATGACCTTCAATTTGATTAAACTACCAATTTCAGGAGGGATTTGACCGGTAAGAAAATTATCATCTATGGACAGAACTTCTAACTTTGAAAGATTTGCAATTTCACTTACTAGAATTCCTGTGAGTGAGTTTCCTCCCAAGTTGAGATTCCTGAGATTTGTCAATTGGAAAATTGTTGAAGGAATGGTACCATTGAGCAAGTTTGAACTCAAATCCAGGTAGCTCAGATTGACCAAATTGTCAAAACCTTCTGAGGGGATCTCTCCTTCCAAGGAATTCCCTGAGATATCAAGAAAATTTAGGGTCTTCATTGCAAAAAGTGAGGCTATGGCTGTGGATGGTGCTGTGTAGGGTAGCGGAACTACACCAGAAAGCATGAGCTTGATGACTGGTTTTGAAGGCAATGACTGGTTGCATGCAACTCCTTCCCAGTTGCAACAGTTGCTCGTATTCCATGAAAGGAATGCGAAGAAAAGTGCCGAATCATCAGCATTTTCATGAGTTACTAGAGACTTGAATTTGAGGAGGGCTTGCTTGTGGCTGGAGGGGCATGAGAGAGAATGGTGGAGGAGACAGAGAAGAGAGAGAAGGCTTAGGAGAGGATATGTCATTTTTTTTTGTTTTGGCGCTTTGAAAATAGGGTAGCTGAGAGTGAGAGATGAGATATATTAAGGTGATACCAAGGATGCCATTATCTATTGTTGGGTTTTAAAATTTTCAAAGTCAAGGTCTACTCATAGTTGACAAAAATGCACTTCTTGGAGTATGCAAATTGCTTGTGCTAGGAATGACAGCAAAATTGACCATAGAAGGCTACTTTTTGACTATAGAGATTTGAGTGCAGATTCTCTTGTTCCAATCAAGGGTGTTTCCTGTTGGTTTTAGTTGGTAAATAATACGGGGATAATTGTATATAGTTCTTTGTTTTGACCTGTTATATAAGTAAAGGTGATTGAAAAACATTTGCTTCTCTATAAAGCATATGTTCGTTGATTACCTGAACCTGAACCAGAACCAGAACCAGAACCAACGCCTGTAATAAAAAAACCTTGATTCTGTATACAGCCGGTTGCTTTGGCTAACAGGGTTATTGCAGTCATGTAAGATCTCATTCTCATCCGAGTCACCTGTACTGTACTATATCTGATCGTACGAACTTCTTAAATTTTCTATGGGTGCTGGTGCTGCATATAAATAACAATAGTTTGACAGGTGAGCTTCGAAATTTCGTCAAAATTTGACCATCCGAAATATCTAGCAGGAATTCCTGGAAATTGCCTTCCAAATTATATATATCTCGCTCGCCTTCAGATAATCAGATTCTTAAATTTGGGACTGATTCCAAATAATATGGATTTATCTGGATTAAGGAATCTAAATTGGTCTAGTGAACACCTATCAGGCCCAATTCCAACTAAGATCGGTGATTTCAGACTGTTTTTACAATCTGTACAACTACACAACAATGATTCCAAATAATATGGATTTATTTGGATTAAGGAATCTAAACCTTTTTCTGTCGTCTATTTTTCTACTACTACTACTATTATTATTATTTGCTATCACTGTTAATTGTTATTATCACTGCTTAAATGTTGTTACCAAACAGACTCTAAGTCAAAGAGCATTGTGTGAAATTCAAAGCATGCATTGAATGAAAATGTTATTAGTCTTTCTCCTCTGAAGAGATAAAATACACATGTCAATTTTTTTTTTCTTTAATCTTTGTATTTGAGGTACTTCGTCACGGGTCAAAATTTTACATGGGATCATACATTTAATTTGATTTAATGTAAATTACCAAAGCAACATTTTCTACTTTTGAATTTTAATGGGAACTTTGTGAAACAAGAGGGTAGGATGGAGCTAATAATTAAATGCATCAGACATTATCTTCACTCTTAATTAACTATTCAAATTGTTCCCAGGGCTTGATAGTTGATATGATGACATGTGCAAAATAAAAAATAAAATTCTCCAAGAAATCTTGCAAAGCTGTATATATAAAATGCTAAGAAATTACTGTTAGTTACATTATTTTATTTTGTTTTAAGAATGGGATCCACTTTGCACGACTTCTTGACTTTTTCAAGTCTCAAATTTGGTGAGTTGCACTTTGTCGTCATTTGGGTGCAAAGAGAGCCACGATTTAATAAGGCCGACGATAGAAAGGTGAACTGTGTGCAGAGGCGGAGTCATATATTGCATGTTGGGTCCGAGAGGGCAAAAATAAAAATAAAAATATTTAGAAAGGGAAAATTAAAAAAAAAATCAGTATAAATATATTTTCTTATTTTTTTTTCTAAAAATATATATAATCACAAGGATATTTTTAAAAAAAATTCTGACCGGACAACCCCACCCTAACTTGATTCTGCCTCTGACTGTGTGGCTATCACTGACAAGCATGTTCATGCCCCCTTAATATAAGGAAACAGAACTGGAGACAGTTTTGTTTTGTTTTGTCTTTAGTTAATTAATTAATTTTTTATTTATTAAGAAGTAGTCATTGATGACCAGTAATACCAAATGACAGTCTATGGTGGCCACGAAGGATCTGAATGCTGGAAATATTCAGTTTTCCTTCATTTTTAAAATCAATAATAGACGGATGAGCTCATCTGCTGTTAGCAAATTTCATGGAAAGGTGGATCCCACTAGTTAATTACTTAATTATATCACTAAGGCCACCCTCCAGACAATATGTAAATCCGATTTAGTAAAATTAAATGCAAAAACAAAACAAACAAAAAAAAATATAGCCCATGTTATCCATAATTAAGGTTTGGCATTTACCAGTGTCATTTCATGCAAATGCAAGTAATATATATGTTCTGTTTGGATAATTAATGTTCTGAAACATCAAGTTTCGGTAATGCCTAATTACTTGCGCTCAAGAAAAAATGTTGAGAAATAGAATTAAATTAGATATTAATTATCATTGCCCAATTTAAGCAAATCTTATTAAGCGGAATTTGCATTAATTAGAAACTAGCCGTTAGAAAAAAAAAATAACGGTTATCACATTGTAAACTTGTCAATATAATAGAAAAAGCATCTAATAAAACTTGGATCCATATTTTCCACAAATTACTCTCTGAGTCTCAAGTTCTTAACAACAAAAAATTATATATCAAAATGAATTCTCTCCTTTCATGTAATATCAATTGTAACACTTTTTCTTCTTTTCCTTGCAAAAGTGGCACATACCAATACCACCTGTTTAAAAATTGTAGTAGTACTATCAGTAGTAATTAATCAAACATGTGTGTGATATATTATCAGGCACATGTTAGATTGAGACAGAGAATAATTCCTTCTCATAGTCATAACTTATAATTTGAGGTGAGAATTAGTGTTTGATGTAATGATAAAAGTAATGTTTTCTGTGTAGAAAATTGTAGATTTGAAATTCAAATGAGAATTCTTTATAAACAATTAAAAAATAATAGTTTAGACTCTCTTAAAAAAAACACTTATAACTTGAGGTGCACTGTAATGCATGTATGAGTGATTTGGGTACATGAAGTGATAGAAGCATAGCATTTAACATTTTGCGTGATATTTGGGGTGGGAGCCGCAAATTAAAGTAGGGAATATGATGAGAGGGCAGAGGCATAAGGTATTAACGAATCGGATAATATATAATTTTATCTGTCATCTTGTTTCAAAAAATAGTGAAAATAATTTGATCCTTATTTGTATCCGTATTTAAAAGAAATTATAGATAAGAATATGATTTAGTTATTACGTATTCGTATTCAACAGTTTAGTTATTATTTATAAATATTCGACATTATCTGAAGGGATCATATCCGATATCATCTGATTTTATCCGGATGTGTATCAAAAATATTTTTATTTTATATTTTTATTAGATTATTAAAAATTTATTTTATTTTATATTTAATTTATGTTAATGCATTATTTTTTTATAATTAATTGATACATTTAAACTACTAATTAGTACTTTATTTTTTATAATTAGCGATTCTATCAAAAAAATAATATATAATTATTTTTCAATAATACATATAATATTTTTATTTAATATCCGAAATATATTCATATTTATTCAATCATATGAAAATATCCATTAAATATATGATCCATATCCGTATGGAATCTATTCATATAGAAATTAATAACGATTGCTGGTGTTAGACTGTTAGAGGGATGATGCAATCAATTCGCCTGACACGGTCATATGGTGAATTGGTGATTACTGATTAGTAGAGGAGACTCCACCTGTGCAGCTGAGGCTCAAGTGCTCAGTAGCTCAAGTCCTCAACACGAGCACAAGACTCAACCATCAACAATCGACAGAGTCAACCCAGACCCAACACAAAGCCTAGCCACCGGACATTAATTCCAATTATCCAAGGAAAATCAACTGCTCTAACTCTTAACTAATTATCTATCCAAATAAACCCCTCATAATCATCATATGTCACGCTCAGGCTCAGGCCCCACAAGGAATTATATACATATTGTCATTGGCTGATGGACTTCAAATGGGAACTCAAACCTCCAGTGGCCAGTGGCCGGTGCCTAGCTCATCACTGGATAGATATTTTATTCACTCTTTTCTTCTTCAATTCAACTGGTTCATTCTCATGTTTATTTAAACTTACCATTTCCTTATAATTTATTTTAATACCATCCATTACTTCATTAAATATTTATGATAGTATTATTATACCAAACAAAAAAAATCATATCACTTAAATATTTTTATTAATAATATATGTACAATAATATCTAGCTAATAATTATGAAAATTAGACCAGGAAATAAAGTCCTTCAAGTTCTAATATAATATAAATATTATAATTACGAAAAATGTATGATCCATAATGGGAACTAATTGGTGATTGAATTTTCGTCTCAAAACTAATGAAGTCCTCCGATCATTATTGCTTTTAATCAACAACATATTCATTGACAAAAGAAATATTTTGACACATTATCATACTGCTCGTGTTTTTTTAAATAATTACATATCAAGTATGATGATATTAACACATCATCATATGCGCTAGTTCAACTCTCTCTCTATAAAAAATAAATAAATATATAAAATTCTCACAAGGAAGTGAATGTATCCAGTGCAATATTAATGGAGAGCATTTATATTAACACACATTTGGGATTTTTTACTTAAACCGTCCAAAAACAAATCTTAACTATAGAAATGGCCTAAGAACAAATTTATTTTCACAAACGGTCTAACAAAGGGCGTGAGTTCAACTCACGCCCTTAAAACGTTATTTTCTCTGCCCGCCTGCTGCCCAAACAAAAGAGAGCAAAATGACCCAAAGGACGTGAGTTGAACTCACGCCCTTTAAGTCCACATATCGCATTTATATCAAATTTTTTTTCACTTTCGGTGGTTTTGAAAGATAACAACCAGAGCACATCAACATCTAAAGGGCGTGAGTTCAACTCACGCCACTCACGCCCTTTGTGTTTTTGGGCAGTGTTCGGGCAGGTAAAATGGAGATTTAAGGGCGTGAGTTCAACTCACGCCCTTAGTTAGGCCGTTTGTGAAAATAACTTTGCTCTAAGACCGGTTCTGTAGATAACATTGATTATTAGGCTCTTTAAGTAAAAACTCCCACATTTGCGTGTATGTCAGTGGAAAAAACCACCTCTTTGGTACGAGAGAACAAATTAAGCACAATGATACAATATATTAACTACAGAGATCCCACACGGAAGGAAGCTTCATTATATAAATCCACTTCCAAGAAATTTCATTTGCACTGACGAGAAACTTAATTACCCTCGCTATACAAATAACCAACTCCCCCTCTCTCAAGCACGTACCAGAAAATTTCATTAATTGAAGCTGAGGCCTCACCTCTACTGGCAATTTCATGCATGTATGCCTTTCAACCCTTCTCATCTCTGTCTTTTCTTCTTTTTTTTTTGAGTAAAATATCGGGATCATGCGTGCCCATTTCAATTCTTCGATGAGATTTTTTTTTTTTTTTATAAAAATACAATATAAAGAAAAATTGTAAAATAATTTGACCGTTTCATTAGACGTGAAGAGACCACTTTTATTTTCGTTAGTTTTGATCAATTTCAAAAGGAAGATGAAAGAAAAGCAATAAAAATTTTGAGAAATGCATCATTAGCACACAGTAACTTCCATCCTTCAAATACGATATCTTCTATCAGCAGCATGCACTTCTTTTGTGCCTCTGTAAATAAATTGATCTCTCTTGTTATTTTTTATATAAACTTCACTTGGGCATTTATTTTTGTAAGTTAAAATTCACCGGAACTCATTTTTTATATATTTTGTAAGCGTTAAACTTTTATATGATGATTCATATGTGTAAGCCGTTGATTATAGTTGTAGCCAATCATGCTACATATATAGTGAATGAGGACAAACAAAATTTATGCGCTACTGCAGATTGAGTTGGAGAAAGTGATGTTCAATTCCTGTGTTTATCTTCAAATATCTTTTTTAACTTTGCTCTCAGAAGTTAATTTGTTTGGGCATTTTGTGCCTTGTTGTGGATGATTTCCTGTACAATAAAAAAAATAAAGCATGGTTAACTTTTATAAAGGTGTATATGGCGTTCAAATTTTATTCCATTCTTTTCTTTGTTAACTTTACGCATTAGTAAACCCATTTATAAATTCTTTTTTTTTTACAAAACGAATTATTGATTGATTGTTCCCTTATTCAGTGGCGGATCTAGGATTTTGATTAGGGGGGGCAATTATCGGATTGTAATGGTTTATCGGGTTCAAATCCATTAACTAATCGGGTACTAAATAAAAAAAATTAATAATTTAATATATATACTTTACTAATAAATTTTTTATTAAATAATAACATTTTATATATTAAAATAACAATAAAATAAAACTCAAAGTAATAGATAATCAAGTTGATGAAGAAAGTTTTCGACTAAGGAACTTTATATTTTGATATCTTTGCATAATTATTTCATTATGCACGGTATTAAATATTTTTTTCTCAATAAAAATAACCAGACAATTCGGGGGGGGGCAAAAAAAATTTCCAGGGGGGGGCACGTACCGAAAACATTACCGAAAAGCACTATTTTTCAAAATCCAGGGGGGGGCACGTGCCCCCCCTGGATCTAACTGGATCCGCCCCTGCCCTTATTGCGTCTAACTTGGTCATAGTTTAGTGATACAAAGGATTTTTATTTTGATTATATATATGCGTGTGTTTGTTGTGTTATATATGTGGTTCATCATGATGCATAGTAAAGATGATGTATCGGACTCAAATCTCTAATTTTAAACTAGATATGACCAATCCAAACTGTTCAATCCAATATTCATATGAAGATCTGTTAGTGAATTAATTTTTATATTTTTTTTTTGGAATTAGTTTGTTATTTTTGTGGATGGGGAGAAAGTCATTGTATTTGGACGAGCTAGAACTCTCAGATGCACACGCGGCTCAAATTTTATCGTAATATATCCGAAATTTAAATTTATCCTTATCAATTCTTCTTATAGAAATATTGGCGGATACACAATTTTGGGGGTTTTAAAATTTTTTTAATATTTATTTTGAATTTTTAAAAATGATGTACAAAAATTTAATACTTTACTATTATTTAGAGCTGATATTAAAAAGGTTATGTTTTTGTGGTAGAAAAAGGTAAAAACAATATGTCTGTGCTAGTTTTTGCCTCATATATCGTGTGTTTCTTTTCATTTATAATTGATTTTAATTCTGAACATCACTGCTTTATCCATCTTCTCAAAATTATCAATAGCAATGTATGTGCGTGTTTACTTCGTTTTTTTTGTTTGAAGACTTTATGTTGGAGATTTTGCAGAATTAAAGTCGGCATATTTTCATATTTGTGTTCTATAGGAAAATATTTAGCATGTACATCATATGGAAGCTCTTAACTTTAGAGATAAGTTAACAGTGTAACAAACTTTATATCTTATACATTAAGTATGTTTGGATGGTACGAGAATAGCAGAATAGCTGTTGTTCTCAGAATAGAAATAGTAACGGTGCAATCAAACGCAAATTTATTGTTCTGAAATAGTGAGAATAGCTGTTATTCGTTATTTTGAGGGGAGATGAAATAACTGTTATTCTTCTCAACTCTTCATTACTATTCTAAACAAACAATCCAAACAACATTTCTACTATTCAGAATAGCATCATATTTTTACTATCCTCGCGCTAACCGAAAAATTACTATTTTTTCACTATCCTCATTTACTATTCTCAATTCTTCTATTCTTACACTATTCTTTGCACGATTCAAATATACCCTAAGAATGATACGTACTTCCTCTGTCCGTACTGAAGCTAGCTTTGTAAATCACATGCAATATAATCTCTCGTCGATTAGATCAAAAGCATGGAGGAGCAGTGCTCTCTCTCTCTCTCCACAATTTCTTCATTGATTTAGCAAGGAGAAACTGGTGAGCAAGATATAAAATTATTGCTGGTTTTACAATATTCTCTCTGTCGGCTTGGCCTTTCAATAAAAGATGCACGTTTTAAGAAGTAAAGCATGAAAGAAACATTTAGGGGTTGCAACTTACATTTAAACAATAAAAAAGTCGTCGTCTAGTGCTCATAGCTGGTTCCTTTTGTGGGCCCAACGGGCTTTTCTGCGGATGATATTATCCATACCAATTCACAAAAGACACGAAAGAAACTGTTCATTCTTGTTTGTTACAAAGAAACGTCGTCTAGATTGTTGACTTGTACAGTTTTCAGGCCGACAATTGCATTATTACTATATTAGCTAGAGTAAAAGCAGTGTGAGTTTAAGTCACAAAGGTTTTTCTACGAGTTAATTCAAAAAAGTATGTTAAATTATTTTTAAAATTAAATTTATTATGCTCACTAAATTCTTCATATGAAAACTTTCTTATATGATGGGAAAATTTAGAACGTTTCAAGCTTTTAAGTCACTATTTAATTTTTCAAAAATCCGCTCCAAAAAATAATAATAATTTGATATTTATATATCATTTTTAATAATTAAAAATAGTGAACTTATAAAATATGAAACACTCAAAATTTGTGTCCCGTGAGGCTATTTTTCTTATAAACATAATAAATTAAAATTTAGAAATAATTTAATGTCTCACAGAAGGTCTCTATGATATTAAGATCATGATATTTTTACTCATATTAGACATATTATAGTACAAATAAATAATTGAATAAATATCCTGAGGATTTCACAAAAGACTGGTTTGCAGAAATATAATCCTACTCTCTCATTTTCCTTTTTCAAATCATTCATCTCTGGTAAGATATTAATTAAGAATGTCTAGATACATCTACTTTTTGTTAAACGAAACATACATGAAAGCAAATTTGATTTCCATCAGACCATCACCTTTTGCTATATTAATGTTGATTTGTTGAAGTATTATGATTTGAAATGATTTTTATAAATAGCCATTCATAATATCACATGAATACTTTTTATTTGCAGAAATCTAGATTATTTTTCATTTCTTCCTTGGTTTAACTAATTGATGATATACGTACAAATATTGATTACCAAACGGGCGGGTACGGGCGGGCATAGATACAGGCAGGCACGAGCACGGGCACGGGTTGTACGGGCACGGGTTGCCCGGGTCACAGGATGTCCGGACACGGGTTGGACGGGTTAAACGGGATGAGTTGAGATGGGTTGAGTTTGGGGTGATGACCTAACTTGCCCTTTGATCTGTCGGGTTGGGTGGAAAAGGTTGGGACGGGGTGGATAAGGATGGGCACAGGTTTACTATTATTTTTAAATCTGAAAATTCTCAAATAACTTCTTATAATTTCAAAAAAATTCAAAAAAATAGATGAAAAAAATTAAAAGAGTGTAAAGATTTCATACCGAAGTTATCTTTTTAGAAGTCGCAGTTTATATATCATAGGTCGTTATCTTGAAGATCGCCTTTATCATCCAAATCATTATCCGCCTCCGTACCGGTAACGCTTTCTTGAGTTTTGGCACCTGATGTAGCGGCTTCAATTTTATATTGCATTCGGTTTTCTGCATCAATCCAATCCTTGAGATACACGAGTCGCTCGAAAACCGTTGGACCCAACTTGCTTCCTTTATCGGTGAGAATTCTTTTGGCGGGTGGGAAGGGCAGGTGGGGTGGGTCACGAGACGAGCGTGCACAAATTACGGGCACAGACAGGGGCGGGTTAAGGATGAGTTAAGAAGGGACGAGTTATCATGGGCAAAATTTTGAATGGCAATTCAAACCCGTATGAAATCTGCCCTTAGCACGGATACGAGCGGTCGGGGTTGAGTTCACGGGTGGATTCAGACGGGTCACGAAAGCGGGCGGACATGAGTCAGATTGACCCATACGAATTTTGTCAAAACACTACTTACAAACCATTTTAGAGATGCATTAAAAGTTCGAGAAAAGATGACCAATAAAACGACCCAATTAGAATTAAATTAATGTGGGCAGCATGTAGAGAGAGAAACCAAATGAAAGAATCGAGCCCTCCATTATTTGCAGGGTTTGATGGATTTTCCAGCTTTGACAATGTTTTATATGTAAATATATACGTACAGGGATGAAAGAGAGATGCAGAGAGAAAAGCCATCAGCAGCCGCTGTAAACAACGCCCAGCTGGTGATGCCAGAGGATGGTTTTGACTGGAGAAAATATGGCCAGAAATACATTCGCAATATTCAAAAAATCAGGTATATTTTTCTATATATTGAACTATCAAATATATATATTTGTTTTTCATGATGGATGACTCGATCGCATGCTTCTAAAATTGATGATGCATGCATGCATTGCATGCAGGAGCTATTTCAAGTGCAAGAACCAGAGCTGCAGTGCAAAGAAGAGAGTGGAATGGCACCCGTCAAGTCCAAGTCACCTGCGAATAGTCTACGATGGGACCCACCAGC
Source organism: Schoenoplectus tabernaemontani (assembly GCA_037127355.1). Lineage (NCBI taxonomy): Eukaryota > Viridiplantae > Streptophyta > Magnoliopsida > Poales > Cyperaceae > Schoenoplectus > Schoenoplectus tabernaemontani. The sequence continues at coordinate 1,646,541 of CM073745.1, read as the reverse complement.
ATCCATCAAATCTCGACTCCACCTCAAACCAATATGATCTAACCATCCAAGTATTCGGTCAATTCGATCGATAGCACTTCATAAGGTTCTTTTTATATTTACTTTGTTTGGGAGCATATATATCTTTGTACTGCATGCTACGCGACGCGTGAATTATCTGTCAAATGTATGTTAATGGTACAAATTATAATGAGTAATTTATTTGACGCAAATTTCACATGACCTATATATATGTAGGCTGATAACAATAATGTGCTGTGAATTTACATGAATTTTCAACCTAGTATGTCAGAAATGACTCAATTAGTCAATTTACATGTTAGTCCAGTCCAAGTCGCGCATGTACTTCCAGTAATAGATACATTTGTACATTTGTCCTTGTCAATTCTAAATCTAATTTGTTTCATCTAAGTTGTGATTCCTATAAATATGTATTTATATATAGAGTAAAGTTAGAATGTTCCTAAGAGTATAAAGTCCTTCCGTGATGTTAGCTCAAATAATATATTAAATTATTTTTAAATTTTAATTTATCACTCTCATTAAATTCTTTATATTGAAATATTATGGAGTACAAAAATTTATGGTGTTTGAGTTTTCTAAGTCATTTTTTTTAATTTTTGAAAATAATATACAAATTGAATATTTTATTATTATTTTTAGAATTGATTTTCAAAAATTAAAAAGAGTGACTTAAAAACTCGAAATACCTCAAATTTTTGTACCTTATAAGATTTCAATATGAAGAATTTAATGAGAATGATAAATTAAAATTTGAAGATTATTTGATTTTTTTTTTTAGTTAGGATCACGAAGGGATTCCGTACTCCTAGAAACACGTTAGCTTTACTATATATATATATATAGAGAGAGAGAGTAAAAATACCGTAAGCTTAACTCAAAAAGTATATCAAATTATTTCCAAATTTTAATTTATCATTCTCATTAAATTATTTCTATGAAAATCTAGTGGGGTGCAAAATTTGAAGTGTTTTGAGTTTTTTAAGTCATCATTTTTAATTTTTTGAGTTAATCTCATGGAAAACCTCCGTGAGTTTAAACTCACGGTATCTTTACTCTCTCTCTCTATATATATATATATTAGATTACTTGCCGAAACAGTCAATTTGTTTCACACCTATATTTAGTTGTTTCTTTATAATTCATTATATGTAAGCGTAGCAAGCTCAAAATCATGATAAAAAATTGTAGTGTGATAACCTCTCACTGATTAGCTTCATTTATTTAAGCGTAGCAAGCTCAACAAATTCAAACTTTTAACCTTCAATTCCTTAGACTTGTCAAGGTAGTGCAACGCCTTTACCGTTCAATTCCTTGGAACACAAATGAGCTCTTATATATCCCAAATACCAATAATCCTAACTTACAACATTTTAAAAAAAAAATGAACAAAAAACCATACAGGCAAATAACATTAGAATAAGGAGCATGCTATAGTAATAATTCTTTCAAGCTTTATGTTGCAGCAATAAAACTCGATTAAAACTCAAATGAGTTGCCCTTTCATGCTGACTTTATAGATAAACCACTTGTTTAGAAGCATCATTATCGGATGAGAATGTGCTTCTATTTGAGATGTACTATCCAATAATCAAGATAAATAACAAAAATCAGATATATGGTGTTACCTGGGGACACCGAAATACATCTCCAGGAGTTGATTGAAGCTCTCTTGATATGAGTTTCAATATGGCAGAACCAACCACTTAAAGATTTTAAACGTAATTTCGGTTTGCCGTTTGCGTGAAAAGGGGGTTGATGGAGGAGTTGATTGAAGCTAGGGTTTGCCGTTTGCGCGAAAGGGGGGGGGGTGTTAATAGAGCGGTCCAGGCCGTACTCAATAGACCACAATCGTAGGACGGTCTACGGACGTACCAGAAATACCCCGTTCAAATCGGACGGCTCTAAGTTTTAAATTGCTAAGAGCTCAGTATTTCTCCCCTTTTGAGGGGAGGTTATAGTTTGATTCGGATATAAGCAATGACGGAGCTATTTTTGTTATATTGGATACAAATGATCCCACTCAAATTTATAAATTTACTTTATGTATATATAACAAATTGGATGAATTTTAACTAATTCTTTCAAAATTAATATTATTGACATCACTAAAATTATTTTCTTCCTCCCCACTAGATGTAAGAGCAAACTTATTCTTCTTCCTGAACTTTGGTAAATTGTTTGAACAGCCTTAATTATACGTCTTTCAATTTTACTATGAAGAAGACAGAGAATGATTAGAGGTAAAGGCAAAAGTATATTATTATATTGGCATGCATTAAGCAGGTCACTATATAAAATTGGAAAAAGAGAAAATTGGGATAAGGATTAGAAAAGACAGCAGGGTAATCAATTCTACGAGTAAACATCAGAATTACATCATCTAAATTCATCCAAAAGGGAGCAAAACAAAAGGCTTTACCAGAACTCCAGAAGTTCTTATAAAATGTAATGCAGTTAAATACCAGGGACAATTTCCAGGAAAAAAAAAAAGTTCTGTGCCAGGTGGGATTCAGGTGCTCTCATCTATAGTCCCGCAAAATCTTTGGAAAGAGAATAGGTATAGGCTTTCTTCAATTTCAAACGTTTTAATGATTCATTTTGAATCATAACTGGAGATTTCTTAATTGAAAAAAAAAACAGATCTGGGCTTAGTCTTGGTCTTGGGCTACGTCCTGATTTGGGATAACAATTAAAATTTAATTTTGTTCTAGGGGAATACAGAGCAAAAGGAAATATAAAATAGAAATAGTTAACAAAAACAGAACTAGAGAAAAAGTTACGGTTTAGATGAGAAACAAATAGTGGTAATATAAAATATCTTCCAAGTTTTAATATTCTGATGGTACCATCCAGAAACCTTCTGATTTATTTTACCCCGGAAAATTAAGCAATGTACCTCACCAGCATAACAGCATATTTTACTTTTGACAACAAGGTTTTTACCTTCTCTATGTAGGTCTACGTGCATCGTGAAGGCAATTCTGACATTTAAAATATTGTACTGAATTCTTGCAGTAATATTACACAAATATATATCAGAATAAAATAGATATTCCATTAATGTTATAATATTTGAAAACAAATAGATTTACCAGCTGAATTCTACAAAATAACTGCAATATATACGCCCCACTCTTTACAAGCACAGAACTAAACTCACACGCTTAACCCCCCCCCCCCCCCCTCCTCTCCTCCTCACAGACTTGAATCAATCTGAATTGGATGGAACATTTGTTTTCCTCATCTCCAAAACCTTCTTGTGAGAATTGGAATGCATCCAGCTCACAAAAGTTGGGCTTTTAGCGGGCCTATACTCCGGCAATAGCCGACCCGACTTGAACCGGACCCCACATGCATTGCACAGCGTCTTGGGCCCCATCGGCCCCTCTCTCCATTGCGGGGTCTTGTTTGACAAGCAATGGGTGCACCTTCTTTGGGCCTTCTCTTCCTTTGGCACCTTACTAGGAGCCTTAAGCTTTTTCTTTGGAGGTGACTTTGGTGTATCGGGTTTTGGTTGGCTTAACAGATAAATGGGTTCGCTATCAGCTAGCCATTCAGTTCGATTGGGAACAAGTGGTGGCTCTTCACAGAGAACGGAGATTCCTCTTCTTCTCTTGAATTCTGATTTTGTTGGTGGGTTATAGTTCACACTAGGGTTCGGGTCAGGCTTGACGGGTAGGGTTTCGGGTTTTGGATTGGGCTGCGGTTGGGTGCAATAGGTTGTTGTGCGGCTAGAGAGACAATCTTCAACATAAATGGACAGCCATTCAAGGGTCGAATAATCATCATTTCCATCCTACAATATGAATAGTTATATGGTACAACAAAGGTTAGCAATGTAATAATGTAATGTAGGTCATGATATGGTTGTACTGGACTGCTGGTGCATGCATGTAGATATGTTTATGTGGAAAAGATGCAAGCAATCATGTCTAATTGATTTTTTAAAACCAGAACTTTTTCATCCCCCCATTGCAGTATGCTTACATATTTCATAGAAAAATATATCATTCTGGACGATTCCACTTTTACTAATTTGGGCATGTTTAGACAAATCAGGAGAAGGGTTATGTTATCGATAAATATTTTGCAAACTAATTGACCATCTATGTAAAGCGAGAATGACCCAATTTTTACAATATATTACCAAATTAGAGCAACAGAGTAAAAAAAAAATTCAAGCATAATACCACTGCCAACCGACAAGCATCTCCCGAAAAGAGAGAAATTCATGGCAAGTGTAAGTATAGATAAAAAAAATATTTTTTTTTTTGTTCGCTTAAGTTCTAATAAAAGGGGAAATTTGAGAATAACTTAGAAATATAGAATATATCCTGAGGGCTTCAAAGATACAAAGGAAGCATAAAACGATTTTTTTTATTCATAGAATACAATATTTAATTACAAACATCAGATGATATTATGGACTATGGGTTTAACTTTTCACTTTATGACAAAATGAAAAAAAAATCCCAAGGTTTCAATTTCATAATGTTCGCTCAACAAACGACCATGATAAATTTATTTATAGCATCACTATATGCATAACAAAAGTAACCAAAAAAATTTTAAATATTGAATATTATGAGGTCCATGATGAAACTTTGAAAACCAGATAAATAAATAATTCTTCGAGTAGGGGACAAACTAAATTCAGAGACTGTAACAATTTGAGATTAATTTCCGCCTTTTTTAAAAAAAAAAAGCAACATATTTTCATGAGATGTTTCTCAGAAAGAAGAATTTCAACATAACAAATACACAGATAATAAAAGGAAAAAAAACTGCAGTGGAAAATGCTGCCTTTTTTCCATGCTTTCTCTGTAGAAGATATTTGTCGTCTCCTTACGAAGGAAATAAAAGAAAAAAAAATGCAACTAAAATAGATGCAAGCAGTGATTAAAGAGTTAATATACAAACCTTGTTGGAGTCAGGGGCAAAATCCCAGGGGTCTGAGAAACCACTTGAGACACTCACATTTGGGTGAACATCCATTTCAAAAATCAAAACCTTAAACCCCGGGAGAGAGAGAGAGATAGACGGAGATAGAGAGAGCGAGAGAGAGGGACTTGTCTTTGCTTATTACTTTCGGTTTTATAAGCTTTTGAACGGAGACGAATAAGAGATTAAAGAGAGAGCTTCTCTCCAAAATTACTGTGTTCTCCAGTTGGTTTCCCGTTGGAGGCATCCCCTGTTTCTTGTAATTTCGCCACGTAAAAGAAAGCAACAACAGCAACAGTGAAAGGGGCCCAGTGACGTTTGGCCCATACTAAATGATCTCCGGTATGGACTTCACTGGAGGCGATTGATCCACTAGATTTGAATGAATTGAACTCGGCGAGAAAAAGGAAACAGCTGCCAGGATCACGCTGCATTTACATTTATTGACTGGTCCAGGTTCACGCATTGAATGTGATCCTTCATTCATTGAAACCGTGAAGTAGAAGAATCAATCAATTAAATCATAATGAAGAGGGGAGGCAAATAAACGGTGTCCCACAAGTCAGGTTTTAGGATAAGGCTTTTAATTAGGTGGACCGATAGACGATAAGAGCATTTACTTTTTTGTACACCTCCGCGTTCTCTTGTCGGTAAGAGAAAGAGAGAAAGAGAGAAAGAGAGAAAGAAACAAAAGTCCCAACGCTCTCTTTCACATCCAAAACCCATGAGGCCATGAGATGCAGCTTTACAAATACCCCCCTTGTAAAGGAGAGTTTTTCTTATACGGCCTCATAAATAAATAATCCATTCACCAATGTGGTTGATTTGCAAAAATCAGTTTGTAAGGCTTTGGTTTAACCAACCTTGACTTGCTATGTAAAAATTAATAGAAGATAATGAGGAGATGAGATAATAGTTCTTTATCGTCGGTGAGACGGTGATTATATTTTGTAATCATGAAAATGACATATGAAAGATGCTAAATTTGAAGGACCCATATGTGAAAGCGTTGTTGTAGTAATTAATAATTAATTTTGTACACCTCCGCGCCCGCTGCCTCTAATTCCGCTCCCTCCTCCCTCCTTTCAAATTTCGAAAACGCAGACGAAGAGAGACCCGGAGGCGTCAACACGTGAAACTAAAAGAATTATTTTACATATCAGTCCTTTTATTTTATTTTATTTTATTTTATTTTTAGAAAAACAAATGGTGCCGCTGCAGTTATCACGTTACCTTTCGCCATCCAACTTCAAATGTTTTTTTTAAAAAAAAGTACAGTTTTTGCGAAGAGCTGAGTGAAGATTTTACAATTTGAAAAGATATAGAAAAATAAATGACCGACTTGTGGGTTGTGGGTTGTGGGTTGCACCTCTGCCAAACTGATTGTGTTTTCAGTATATATATCCCCAATTCAAAATTCAAATAAGAAGCCCCTTATCTTTTCTTACTTCTGTAAGAGTGAAATACGTGGCCATGGCTTGAAGAAAACCAAAGGACAAAAAGGACTACGGTTGTGTGTCTGAACAAGCATACAAAAACTGTGGGCCCCATTTTCTGACACTTCTCCGGCTATATATCATCTATGTGATGTCAAACATATTTTTTCTTCGAGTTCGCAGCTGGGTTATTTACAAATATTATTATGTAAAATAATAGTGTAAATTTTGCAAAAAGAATCTCAAGTTTGTAAACCCAGAAATCTCTGAATTCCGATGTAATAAGTATCTCCTTATAGAAAATTTACGCACATCTTTCGAGTTCTTAAACAATAATAATGTAGATATACTGGATTCCTATATAAAAATAGTATCGATCGGTTTGTTTAGAAATTGCATGGTAATGTTAATTATATTGGGATGTGGTACTGTTGCAATCATATATGAATACCTGAATTCACATCTCCATAGTAATTTATTGGGTAAAATGTTCATACAATTATATGTATGAAGATGCATGGTGTTAATCACATGGAAAAATTGTTAGAATATTTATTATTCTAATATTTAATGTGTGGCCTACTGCTAATAATTATGAGCCAAGTTCATTTACGAATTATTAATTAATGGGTGCATCTAAAAAGTGCATCCGGTAGTACATCTAAAAAGTGCATCCGGAGGGTGTATCTCGAAGAATACGTCTACGTACATCCGTATTTTTGATGGAAAAATTCAGTTGTCCAAATTCGTTGTACATGATCCCAGAAGTTGCCTCAGTGTTTATATATACTCAGTTCTGTTCATTTAGTCAATTCGAATTTTTCTAAAAAAATATCTTCTTAATTCGTCCATAAAGAAAAGAACAGAAAATAGAAACTGAGTGGAAAAACGCCATAATTCGCCATCATTAGGACTGAGGAAAATTTCTGAAGATCAGTATTCTTGCATCGCTTCCGCTTCAAGATGTCTGCAATTCAGAATTGTAAGTTTTCCAATTATTATTTGTTATTTTATATGAATTACGTTATTTTATGGGCTGTGATTTTTTAACAAAATATATTACGAATAAAATATATTTTCTATCATTTGGTATCGAGCCAAACGTATTTTCATATAAGATACAATATTATAATTTTCGTATTCAATTACTAATGTAAACTGTATGTGTGTGATTGTTGGAGTTTTTTATCAAATTACTTTTACTTCTTTGTGTACAAATTGGAGATGGCTATGAGTTTACTTTTTGCCATCCACATGTGCACATGAGCACATGGGTACAATTTCCCATATACTTTGATTGAATACAACATAGAAGCATGATTTTTTTGTCCAAACCCCATCAGAACCCTTTATTGCAAGAAAATTGATCTAGGGGACTATAACTGGGTTGGACAGGATTTTTACTATGGGGTTTGTATAGAATCCCATTTATTTTAGGGATGTAATTCTTTCCAACTAGTACCTCTTTTATGTTATAATTACGAATTCTATTCTATTTCTTGAGATGTAACTTTTGGTTAATTTTTTTCCCACAAAAGTCCTCTTATTTTTTTTCTGGACGTAATTTTTTTTTATATATAATATTCGGCCCAACGGAAGATTATTATATATAATTATTATTTTAATAAATGTACTTTTGATACTTGACTGTTATCAATTTTATAAACTTTAATTGTATCTGTCATTTTTCAAAAGGAAATATATTTTACATTATGTTTGTATTTCTATTATGTTTATGTTTAATAAATTAATATTGTCAATTTTACCAACTTTAATTGTCAAGTATAGTTTATTAAATTAATTATGTACCAAAGTTCAATTTTTTTTTCTCGCCTCAACGGTGATATGAATTGAATTTTATTTATGGATCAACTATTATGTTAGAACTGAAATATTCTTAGACGTTTTATTATTTATTTCAGATCGATTAATTAATACCCCTTATAGTTGATCTAATTGTATTATTTTTGTGGATATTTAGTTTATAATAGTAAGCATTTTATTTTTCCCGAATTTCATGCGGCATTGAATAGTGTTAGTGCTCAAATCTCTCGGAATAACACCATTGAATGGAACTAATTTCTCAACTTGGAAAGAACAAATTGAAATTTGTCTCGGGGTTCTTGAAATTGATCGGGCCTTACGTGTAGACAAACCTGTTGCTTTAACAAATGAAAGCGATCGATGATAAGGCTAACTTTGCTAAATGGGAGCGTTCTAATCGCATGTCTCTCATGATTATGAAAAGCACTATTACATCCGCAATAAGAGGAGGTATTCCGAGAAGGATGCGAGATAGTAATCATTTTTCGCTAAAGAATATTTAGTTTCGTTGAAGAGCAATTTAAGAGTACTTCTAAGGCTAATGCAAGTGCTCTCATAATGAAAATGCTCACTTCCAAGTATAATGGGACAAGCGGTGTACGTGAACATATCATGATGATGAATGATATGGCCGCAAAATTAAAAGGCATGGATATGGCAATTTCGAAGGATTTTAGTTCATTTCATTATGACTTCTCTTCCCGTGATTTGGTCCTTTTAAGATCAATTATAATACACAAGAAAGAAAAGTGGAAAATGAGCGAATTAATTGCTATGTGTGTTGAAGAAGAAGAAAGGATTAAGGTGAAAAACCCGACTTTGCACATCTTTATTCGATGGTCCAAAATCGAAAAAAATTAAAGACAATGGTAAAGGTAAAAATAAGGCTGATATGATTTTTGATGTTAACAAAGCAAGTACGTCTGGTACAAAACATACTCCTAAGTGTCATCATTGTAAGAAACGTGGACACATGAGGAAGGATTGTAAGAAGTTTAAAGATTGGCTCGCTAAGAAGGGTAATGATTTCAATTTCATGATTTGTGAATCTCTTTTAGTTGATATTCCCTTAAATACGTGGTGGGTTGACACCGGTGCCTCTCGTGCACATTACGAACTCATTGCGGGGATTCCTTTAGTGAGGATGCTTCAAAAGGGAGAAAGGAAACTCAAGGTAGCTAATGGATTAGAGGTGAAGTCGAGGTCATTGGAACTCTTCGTTTGATGTTGAAGAGTGGCTTTATCCTCGATTTGCATGATGTAGTATATATTCCTAGTATGATTAGGAATTTAATTTCGTTTCTAGACTTGATGCGTGTGGTTTTATATTTCGTTTGGAAATAATGAGTTGAGACTATATCATAACTCTAAGTATATTGGTTTGGATTGTTATGTGATAATCTATATAAATTATGTTTGGATTATTCATTTTCTCGAATCTTTATTATCCTTGAATGTTACCGATGTTAAACGTGGAATTAAGAGAAATCGTGATGGTGGATATTCTTCAAAATTATGGCATTGTAGGTTGGGTCATATTTCAAGAGATAGAATACAACGTCTCATTAAGAATGAAATTCTCCCAACATTAGATTTTTCTGATTTTGATAACTGCATTGAATGTGTTAAAGGAAAGTTTGTTAAAGGAAATAAGAAAGGAGCCATTCGAAGTGGGGGACTATTAAAAATAATTCACACTGATATATGCGGTCCTTTTCCCACTCCGAGTCTTAACGGACATAAATCATTTATCACTTTTATTGATGATTATTCACGTTATGCTTACATATACCTAATTTCTGAAAAATCTGAGGCACTTGATAAATTTATGATTTTTAAGGCTGAAGTTGAAAATCAGCATAATCTTAAAATCAAAGTGGTTAGATCAGATAGAGGAGGTGAGTATTATGGTAGACACACCGACTTGGGTCAAAGTCTAGGTCCGTTTGCTTTGTTTCTTCAAGAAAATGGTATTGTACATCAGTTTTCTATGCCAGGAGATCCTCGGCAAAATGGAGTAGCTGAAAGGCGTAATCGTACATTAATGGATATGGTACGTAGTATGATATGCAATACTATTTTGCCGAGAATATTTGTGGTCCGAAGCTTTAAAAATGACCACACATTTACTAAATCGAGTTCTAGTAAATGCGTACCAACAACACCTTACGAATTGTGGACGGGCAGAAAACCACAATTAGGATACTTACGTGTGTGGGGTTGTCCTGCTGAAGCAAAAGTGTATAATCCACATATTAAGAAACTGGATTCCAAAACCGTTAGTTGTTATTTCATAGGTTATCCAGAGAGATCCAAAGGTTTTAGATTTTATTGTCCTTCGTATACCACTAGAATAGTTGAGACTAGACATGCAGTATTTTTTGAAAATTATAATATTAGTGGGAGTAATGAAAAACGAACTGTAAACCTACAAGAAGAAGATCAAATTTATGTTCCAACTTCGATCTTTAAAGAGGTTATACGTTCTTCTCCTTCAGAGAAAAATGATGGTACTAATGTTAATAATGTTCCTAACATTGATGAAGTACCTATACTGCCACAAGAACCTTTGCGTAAGTCGCAAAGAGAAAGAAAATTTGCAATATCCGATGATTATATTGTATATCTTACTGAAGAAGGTTGTGATTTAGGCCATGGAGATGATCCAGTTTCCTTTAAGCAAGCTATTATGAGCAGAAATTCATCTCAATGGTTGGAAGCCATGAATGATGAGATGAAATCTATGGAAATTAATGAAGTTTGGGATCTTATTGAGTTACCTGTTGGAGTTAAACCTGTAGGTTGTAAATGGGTTTACAAAACTAAAACAGATTCTCAAGGTAACGTTGAAAGATATAAGGCCCGATTAGTTGCTAAAGGATTCACACAACAACAAGGAGTACATTATGATAATACGTTTTCACCGATCTCAAAGAAAGATTCATTACGAATTGTTTTAGCTCTTGTAGCTCATTATAATTTAGAATTACATCAGATGGACGTAAAAACTGCATTTCTTAATGGTAACTTGCATGAAGAAATTTATATGAAACAACCTGAAGGTTTTGTTATCAAAGGCAAGGAACATATGGGATGTAGATTGAAACGATCAATTTATGGGTTAAAACAAGCTTCAAGACAGTGGTATCTTAAGTTTGATCAAGTTATAACCGAGTTTGGATTTAAGGAAAATACTATTGATCAATGCATATATCTCAAGGTTAGTGGGAGCAAATTTATCATTCTCGTTTTATATGTGGATGATATCTTATTAGCAAGTAGTGATTTAGACATGTTGTTCGAGACAAAACGTTTTCTATCAAAGAAATTTGACATGAAAGATCTTGGAGAAGCCTCTTATGTTATAGGCATTGAAATATATCGAGATCGGTCTCGTGGGATGTTAGGTTTATCTCAGAAAGCATATATTGAAAAAATGCTTAAACGTTACAACATGCAAAATTGCTCTCAAGTGTTGCTCCTATTATCAAGGGTGACAAATTCAAAGAAGTTTCAATGTCCTAAAAATGATTTAGAACGTGCACAAATGAAAAAAATCTCTTATGCTTCGGTAGTATGGAGTTTAATGTATGCTCAAGTTTGTACACGTCCCGATATTGCATTTGTCGTTGGAATGCTTGGCCGGTATCAAACAGATCCGGAATGGACCATTGGGAAAGTCTGCTAAGAAAGTTTTGTGCTATTTACAAGGAACTAAAAACTATATGCTTACTTTCGAGAAAGTCGGACAACCTTGAAGTTATTGGTTATTCGGATTCGATTTTTACGGTTGTGTTGGACAAGAAGAAATCCACATCGAGTTACATATTCATGCTTGCGGGGGACCCGATTTCATGGAAGAGTGCTAAGCGGTCTATGACATCTTCCACTATGCAAGCGGAATTTGTGGCATGTTATGAAGCTACCGGTCAAGCGGTTTGGTTGAAGAATTTCATACCGGACTTCAAGTGATAGACGTATTGCAAGACCACTTACCTTACTTTGTGATAATGAAATTTCTTGTTTTCTTCTCTAAAAACAATAAATCAAGCGGTGCTTCTAAATGGATTGACATCAAATATCTTGTTGTTAGAGACAAAGTCAAAGATGGTACCATTATCATACAACACATTAATACAAGAGCTATGTTAATGATTCTCTAACAAAAGCGCTACCACCTACTCTTTACAAAGAGCATGTTCACGGCATGGGTTTGGTAAATGAATTCGATGTTGTTGTTGTAGTGAACAATATTAATAGTTTATGTATTGAAGATTCATTTATGTATATTGACTTTGAATTTATGATATTTGCTTATTTATTATGTTGCGCATTATTATTATTCTTTTAAGCAAATTTTACTTACGGGGATCAAATAAATTGAATTAACCATTATTTGTTGGAAAGAACATTATTTCTATAATTAATGGGGATCAAATAACAATATGATTATTCGATTACATTAGTTTGGTTTGATGTTTCTAGTGAACATGGTTTAAGTTAATGATATTATATTGGCCAATTTTGAACATGTGCTTCATTATAATGTTTAAAGTTTAGGCCAAGTGGGAGAATGTTAGAATATTTATTATTCTAATATTTAATGTGTGGCCTACTTCGTAAAAATAAGTACTTGATGTTCATGTTGATTGCATGAGAATATGAAGCTGTATTGATAATGCTTTTGTCACACAGAAATGCATGGACGTGACCCGCCACATTGAGAGTGACCATGCATCTCCAGCAAGCGCCACAAGAGGGGGCGCATGGAGCATGGTGGTATGTAAAGTCGTAAAGATCCAAAGGCCAAAGCCATCTGTGGTCTGTGGATGCATCATGCATACAATAGAATACAACTAGACGCCATGCCATGCCTTACAACCCCTGCATAGCTGTCCCTCGCTCCCACATTTTGACTCCTGCAGTCCCGCCTCTTTCCCCTCTCCAGCTCTCCGCAATTGGAGACTCCTACATGCTTTTATTTCCCACCTTCTACTGTCTCTCAGACTCATATTTCATTTCAGTTCCGGTTTGAATCGGTTTGAGCTAATATGGCTCGAGATAATCCGATTCGAACTAATCTGACTCAATAGTTAAATAATTTGAGATTGAATTGATTGGCTTTGCTCGAATAATAATAGTTTATATTTTTTTTTACGTCAAACTTTAACCCGATAACTCATTTCCTTTTATCTCACTATCTCAGCAACTTAGTTACGCCTCATACTCGCGTTCATAACTCATCTCGTATAACTGACATGATAGTTTTTTATCAGTCCACCTATTCAAATTAGTAAATCAAAGATATTATTGAAAGTATAATTTGTTGATATATCAATTTTCACTCATGAACCAACTCATGAGCAAGTTCAAAAGTTGATTATCTGAGCTTGAGCAGGATCTTTTAGCTTATAGTGTTTTACAAGTTTGGCTCGACATGGCTCATATTTTTATAAACTGATCTTGAACTAAATCAAATTCGCTCGAACTCAACTCATTTTGCAACACTGCTTGTGCCTATCTTCTAAGTGTAGCATATCTGATCTGTTGAACACTTGACGATTTCTCTGCCATACATAAGGCCATGTACAAAAACTCGTTCAACACAATCTAACCCATTCAAACCATCCGATCCAATTTGGTTGTACCCGTTGAGATATTATCAAATTGGGTTATAGATTTGCCTTTTGAAATCTTTTTAACCGGACCTAACAATATAATCATACATATATCACATATATTTCAAATGTTGTTTACACAATTTATTATTGGTAATAAATTAATAATCATTTAAGACTTAAAATTCTAACTTATATTTTCATTATTATAATGTAGTTTTTTTTTGTTATTTTTGCGATGTTACATATCACTTTCATTTTAATATTAATTATTATTTATATTATATTTTGTAAAATATGATAAATATTTATTTTTTTAATCCATTATTCATATTTAATGTGAAATTATCATTATTTATTTTTAATTATTTTACTTTTCAGTTTTGATATCATTAATAAAATATTTTATTAAATATTAACAAAAGAAATATAATATATTATTTTGTTTAACCCGTAAATTCGCATGTTAAAATATTATATAGATTGGAATGGGACACTTTTTGGGTTAGCTAAAGAATTTATTCAACTAATTTTGTCGGGTTCTAACAAAAAAAAATCTCGATACGCCCATGACAGCAGTTTTCCATTAAAAAAAATAAGTAACTGTGACAAAATTTCATCAAAAAAGTAACCGTGACAACAGTTTTCTATATTTTTCTTTCATCAAAAAGCTCCAGTATAAAATTACATTAAAAGAAAAACTTGCTCTGAAGAAGTCATCCTGTTTGACTAAATAATCCAGACTCAGCCACGTGGAACATCTTCTAATTGCAATGAACTTCAGTTAAATTTTGAGAGCACTGGATTATTACTGCATGGGAGAGATTTTTTAATATCTGGCACATCAGTAAAAAAAAATTAAGTAGATTGAATGCCTATTAAATGCATGATATGACTTGGAGTCTAGGACCACTATATTTTTGGAAATTGATATTAATTGGAAATAATGTGAAGGCATGGAGGCTTGTCTCGGTATCATTATTTGTTTGTTTGTTCATAATTCATGTCTTGCCTCTCTTTAACTTTGATTTTTCATATTCTTGTAGCAATATTCTCTCCTTTTTCCTCAAATAATTTCTGAATTCGTTTCAGTCAATATGTCTTATTGTAAAACATTTGTATCTCTTTTTTTTTCTTTTTGGCAACTCCTAAGAGAATATTTTATTTTCCCAATTTTTGAATTGAGAAGAATATTGGTCTGGTAAGGTTTAACGATCAAGGGTTGCATTATACGTTTGTACCAAATTACCAACCACATATTTGTCATTTAATAGAATGAAAATAGGTTGGTATACTACCTGACTGGTGAGAGTCTGAAAAATGCCATGCAAGGGAGTTGAATAATTCTGAATTCTGGTATTATCATGCACTAAATTGATGGCTTGAATAAATTTAGTACAAACCCTCTGGTCATTGGAGAAGCCCAAGATTGAGACACCCTCTACAAAAGGGGGTCCTGCTACAGTGGGGTTGCACTTGCACAGCCTCACAAGCCGACAATTTCAATTGATGTGCTGTTCCAATTAGGCCCAAAAAAGACAAAATCAAAATATGGTTTTGAGGCACGTAGTCAATGTTAGCTGAGGGATTGGATTAATTGGCGTACGGTATGGTCGTTATCATCGTAATAATATACAGAGTATTATTAATTTCATTATTTATGGATAAGACACTCAGCCTACTACGTCTAGGAGCAAAATCTTTCATGTGGTAATAATGTTACTTCTAACAATATATACGAGGAATCTTGTTATATCATTTTTATGACATGTTGTGACAATAATTTTATTATATCAACGATTTAATTTTACAATTTTAAATCTTCCTTCTCTTTTGATAAACTTGGATTGTGCACTTCGCTGTCAGAAATAAAAAAAAAAAGTTGAAGAGGGAAATATACCAAACCCAAACTATGAGTCTAATCAGTGTTTAAATAGCTGCAAACTGCAAAGAGTGCTTGACAGTATAATGCTATATAAGAAACAACTAGGATACATAATTTTAATTGAATTCAAGAAAAAGAATAGTTATGGTCCCCAAAGCAGGAATCAATCATTCCCATTCCAGCACAGGAAATTACAGAGCTCCACATTAACCCATTATTTGTATGTATTTAAGATTCTGATCAATTATACCCACACCGACGATATTTGTTCATACTTGTAATTAAAAAATGATGTACTAGATTGCAAATTTGCAATTCAAAGTTAACCATTTAAGTAATTTAGAAGTTGAGAAATTGCAAACACTAAAAGCTAGAATGTGAAAATAATGACAATTCAAATGAGATACAATGCTATACAACACATCCCACCTGATCAGAAAAAATCACCACAAAGAGGTGAAGAATCAGATAATATATCAGGCCAAACATTTTTGCATCGACATTGGGCAAAATAACATTGAAGATACCATAAAGTTATCACTCTTATTTCAACCTACCTAATGAAGTGTATATATGCTACTACAACAGAATAACATTTTCGTTTCTTATTTCACAAAGCTTTTGTATTCTTTTCAGTGTTCAGGTACATCTTTTAGGATAAAACCATTCAAATGAATAAATCAAAATCATAGATGTGTTTCTAATGACTTTGATAGAATGAATATTAAATTTTCATCAATTTGAAGAAGATTTTGCCTCTTATTATATAATTTTAACAGTGAAGTTTTAATAACTTATGGTGAATGATATACTATTATCTTCATTTCAAATTTGATATACATTTTATCTAAACCATTATAAACACATTTATGATTTTGAAATTTTATTTGAGCAATATTTTTTCAAAAAGATATACCAAGAGTATTGAATATACACTATAATTACTCTTTTTTTTTCTAATACAAGATCTGATTTACAGCCTTAAAAAACCAAAACTAATTATCAAAGGTTTTTCAGCTCAAAGTAAAAAATATTGTAAAAAAGTTAACAAATATCATTAACACAAGCGAAAACAGCAGGCAAGAAATACACAAACTTGCTTGGCAGAAGAATGAAAAATTAAAGAGGAAAAAACGAGAATGCTCCCAGCCCAAGCCTCTACAGAACAAATCAGAAGTCTGAATACTCACTTAATGAATTGGTTTCATTTAAATTGTCAACAAAAATCCAGCACTCGTGATATGCTTTTATACCTAGGTTAATAACTTGTTGAGTCGCCTTTCCTTCTGAGACCAACTGAGGTAGTGTGTTTGCCTCTTTTGGGCATTCGCTAACTTGTGGCTTAAAAAAATGTTCTTAGAATTCACCTTTGTGCTGTTCACAAAGCCAAGCTGTACCTCTAGAGCAGTCATCTTATCAGAGAAGAGAAGGGCAGTCAACTCTACAGGAAATTTTTGGTGAGATGGAACTGCTCAACTGTACCTACCAGACGCTTATATACCATGCTTCCTCTTTTGAGTAAGGTTTACAAGGGCCTCTTTGAGGCTCTTTTGCATTCCTCCTTTTAAAAGGTTCTCAGCATTTGGATTTATCTCACCCAACAACAACAACAACAGCAGTCTTTAATCCCAAATAATTTGGGTAGGTTAGAAATGAAACCCAATCCGAAAGATTTATCTCTGCCAATTGATAATAAAAACATGATGGATAAATACAGGTAACAGAAAAATTTTCTAGTTAAATCACGAATTTTGTGAAGAAAGTCCCTGTAAGTGAAAAGAAGGTATGCGTGATGAAAACCCTTTGGCATTAAGTTACTTTGCCACGTAATAATTAAATCTGTATGCATTTGCCTTCTTTTCAGCATTATGAAAAAAAAATTGAATTGGGGCTTACAAAATGAGGCTTCTATTAGGCTTTACACTAAACCTTTATCCTCCAACTATAATCACAAAAAAAACGCAAGTTTCACTTCTTCTACACACACATACATTACCTGCTAGTAATTTAATCAACATTCAACAACATAATGTTATTGTGTTGCCTGATATATATTTTTTGACAATACTAGAGCAATATGCCTAAGGCCGATCTTTAATTTTTTATTGCCTTTATTGTATTTGGAAGAGTTGAGGGCAGACTATCATTTATAAGAAAATTCACTTTTCTGGGGGGCCTTGGTATGATTCTTGAAACAAAGGCACACAAAGTATATTCAGATTTCAGCCAATTTAAACGTTGAGAGATTTTCACAACTGAGGAAGCATGCTATGTCAATAGACAGAATCTATTTATGTCTTAGTGTAGTTCAGCTAAAAAACAAGAAGGCAATGTAACAGCTGCAAAGAATGACATTGTCAAACCCCTTTTTTCGGTTCCTGGAGTTTTATGCCCTCCTAACTGTTCTGGCAGACTACACTGATGAATCATATCTGATCAAAGATAAGATAAAGAGTTCAGGTCAAGAGAAGGTACATTACCACGGGAACAAAAATTACAAAATATAAATACAAAAGATAAAACATGTAGAATTACAGGTAAAGGCAAATCATAAGTATTCAACTAATAAAAAGGAAAACAATCATATTAGTACCTGTGTGGAGTTAATGTAATTGTCATTACCAGTCATGATTTTCTTAGTATCATCTCCTGTTGAGCCCACTTCCATGTAAAAATGTCAATTTACAAGGCTCCAATCTAAGAATGCACAAGTTTATAAATTAAGCACTCTTCTAATTCTTATAAGAAGTTTGTTGCTTGCTACTAACATTTAATTATGCCTAATTCAGGCAGAACTATGTTTCTTTAAACTAATTCAGAGAGAACCACTAATAAAACAATTAGGCACCAGAAAATAATTTGTTGAAGATCAATTAGATACAGTACAAGTACAGCAAAGGCTGTTGATCTATGATTTACAGGATTCAGTTTATAAAAACATAAGGCGTACTTTCCATACATTTTTGGACGAAGCATCCAAAAGACTTCTCCCTCCTAAAATAAACTTAATTGCATATGGCAATTGACCTCTATATTTAATTAGGGGCTTTAATTTATCATTACATTAGGAGCTCAACAGCCAGTACTGGTTTCTGACAAAATTTATCATGAAGAAATAAATCCATTCTACCAAGAAGCAACAAACACTCCCAGATTACTAATCGTTAAAATGGAAATTCAAGTGCTCAACAAAATTTTATAAGTGATACAATGCTTCATGTGTTGACAGATCCTAGTGGTACCAGTAGTGAATTCAGCCTCCAGCGCCACCCTGAACAGCTCAGTAAATCTAATGGGACCCAAAAAGCCTTCCTTTTCTGTCTCCATCGTCACAGTAGATGCACTAGTCACAGATCCATCTTTAGGAAATTAGACTCGAGGATTTCCTGACCCCTTTTTGAAGCAGTGCCATTAAAGTGGGTCAAAGGTTGGGTCGGATTTCAATAGCAGATCCTGACAAGCTGATGCAAGAGAGACCCTTTTCTGGCATATACAACAGGCTTGACTGGTATAACAGCATGAGAAACGCTGTGTAATTCCAAGAACTAATGAGTAACAAAATCAAAATAATTACCCCCATGTCATCGCATGTATATAACAAGTAAAAGAACTATTAGTAGTTCATATCCACATTCATACCTAAAAGTTTGCTTATCCGCATTCAGTCCCCACTTATCATAAATGCATATCAGAGCCAGGTTTCGATCCTGGGACCTGTGGGTTATGGGCCCACCACGCTTCCGCTGCGCCACTCTGATTTGTGTGACAGTGTAAGATATTTATTCCTCTTATTATAAATCCAAATATATGGGCTGACCCAAGTAATGCTACATTTGCTTGGCCCGTAAACAAGAAAGCATTCCCTTATCAAAACTTCATAAAAATGTTTGTTACTTTCCTGCGATCGAAAATACAACCGTGTTCTTCATTTCTTCTTTACATCTCATAATAGATATTGTTTTTTCATTGAACTGTTTTCCCACCACATGTGGACCATACAAGGTGTTGATTGATTATTCAAGAGTTAACTTGGGGAGAAGGAGATGGACGATAGCGAAGACTTGGGCTGACAACTGCCCGCTCTTACGTAGTAATACATTAATCTGGACCGATAGGAGACGGGACATGCCCAAGGAAGGAACTCTTTGCATTTTTGCCCTCGTGGTAATGGAGACCAACGAACAACTGAACCTCTCATGCTCCACATTGACATTGGACAAGAATACGAGATAAAGACATCCCCAAATCCAGTAATATATAGAGAAGCATAACATAAATAACGATCTTTAGGACATTCGTATCATACACACTAAAACGATGACAGATAAAACAGCGTAACTAAGATACACAGCAATGGAAGGTTTGCATTTATGTCTACACATCAAGTGTTCTTTCAAAGAAGGAAAATTGCCGTCTCTGATTAAAGAATCTAGTTCACTCTCAACAGTTCAAATCTTCACAAATAGCGCCAGTTCAATGTTGAGACTGGTACATATCATCAACTACAAGGGAACAACATTAAGTGCTCAGTCAACAAAACTCTCTTCTTTGATCGTTGCATGTATGTACATTTGGGACATAATTATAGGGAGCATACTGGCAGTGCAGTAGATCCCACCACCTTACAGATCCAGTTAGGAGTCCTGAATTTTATCTGCATGGAAACATTAGCAGAGTAACACTGCAATCAGATTCAAAGTCACAAAAGAATGTATTCATATATGTCGCTGATTTACTATTAATTATGGCATCATTTTTGTCACATACTGTAAAGCCTTAAATCTTACCATTGCGACACTTTTCTGAACTCTGTCAGCACTGGGTATATATTTTCAAATGCAGTGTACGTCTCCTCTCTCACCTGAAAACAAAAACACATAATGAGAACACAGATTGAAGGGGTATTTTTTGCAGGGGCACATCTGTCGGGACTCCCATTCACAACCTTGTCAGCATTTTTTTTTCAAATAAATCACAAAAAATACCTTAAAAATACAAAAGTTGATATACATATTCTTAGCTTATAAATTGATTGTCTTTCAAATTAATGCTACTTGAGTGTAATGTGATACTTCCATTAAATTAAAGAGAAGGGATCAGTTGACAATGGGTTATTTTGACAACTTTGACAATGGATCTCTAAAAAAATAGAAAAAAATCTTAAAAATAGAAAAAAGTTTATAAATGTGTTTTTCTACCTTTAGATTAATGATCATTCAAATTTCATGCAATTTTATTATCGTTTGATAGTCCATCAAAGATCATCAAATTTTCATATAATTTACAACTGCTCCAATTTAATGATCTTTGATGGACTATCAAACGATAATGAAGTTGCATGAAATTTAAATGACCATCAATCTAAAGGTAGAAGAACACATCTATAAATTGTTTTCTATTTTTAAGAATTTTTTATATTTTTTAGAGACCCATTGTCAAGTTTGTCAAAATAACCCATTGTCAACTGATCCCTTCTCTAAATTAAATTGCATAAAATTTACAAGTCTGAATCTAGTGTGCCATCATCAAATAACACTTGCATGATATTTGAAACAAAGCCAATCTAGAAGTTCAAGAACATCTATAAACTGTTTTCCAAATTTTGATGATCTCTTTTCAAAATTATCTGAAAAATAAAGTGCTCTCAAGATTGTTAATCATTCCCCAACCATATTATTTTTAAAAGAAAGAGACAAAAAAGTACAGCTAGCAGCAATCAAACAATAATGATGGAGGTTGGAACAATTTTGCAACTGTTATCTTATTTTCTCAACCTCATGGAACTCCTTCCATACAGAAGACTGATTATATAATAACCATCATTTTTATGAAAATTCCAGATGTCTACCAAAAACATCAAGATTCCAAAGAGTAAAACCAAAGAATTGCTTTGAGAGTTAATTTCATGCTATTGTCGTTCAAAGTTTACACATTTATCTTTTTATGCAAAAAGGCAATAGTGTAACAACAATACATACCTTTGCTCCAGTTAGAACAATTTTGCCAGAAACAAAAATGAGGAGCACTATTTTTGGTTGCTTCATCCTATAAATCAGTCCAGGGAATAGCTCTGGTTCATACTGTTCAAGAATACTTGATTAAACATCCATTTCAAAATTTAGATAAAAGCAAGTAACAGAATAACACCAAAACTCATAATTTTGGCCACTGAAACATATCATACGACTCATATTTCCCACCTCTGATATGGTGCATCAGAAATCACATTTGGGTTAACTTGATTATAATTTGATATCCATTTCTGTATTATGACACATAAGGTAAATAGGCTCAAGCAATCATTATTGGGAAAGTCTATATTTCCTTGCTTCAAAGGAAGGAAGGCTAAACAAGAAAGTGGATTATCTTATGATGTAAAAATAAGCAAATAGCTTACACTGGAGAAAGCACCATGTGAATAAGCAAGGCCTTCAAGCCTAATAGGGAATTTCACATCACAAGAACCCACTATGTTCTGGATCTTGAAATCCTACAAAATTATCAAAAAACAAATAAAATAAGAAACTCTGCCCACAGTTTACCATAACAGAAATTGTACATGGTAATAATTGATAATTTTTGGCAAAATATCTACCTTAAATTTGGCAGGAAACCCAAGTTTCTGAATGATACGAGCATACTGAAAAACAGAATTACGGCGAAACTGATTCAGCTCCAATAGCACAGGAAGAAACCTAATTACACAGCATAAACTGTATACATAAATACCTGTATGAACACAAATAGTATACCTTTCTAGCAGCGAGTTTTGATTGTTGCTCACTCTTTGCTCCAGTACAAACCTATACATAAGCACAGAAATAGGTAAAAAAAAAAAGGATACTTCTGATCTCAAAATCAACTAATAGATAAATGCAGAATGATATCAATAGGTTTTCAATTCAGAGTGTACTCACCATTTTTCCCGATGCAAAGATCAAAGCTGTGGTTTTAGGTTCCCTAATTCTCATGATAACTGCAGCAAAACGCTGTATGAAACAGATATTAGAGGCACTGTCATAATAATTAGAAAGATGTGTTATGTAGGATTCACATCTGCCATATTTTTCATCAGAGTCACTCAATTTCATTCAACGATCACAATTATACTTTCTTTCTTGCATGTGAAATTAGGCTGCTCAAATTTTCTTCTCTTCTTGTCAAAGAACCCAGGCACACAGTTCCCTCAAAAAAATAAGATAATTTTTCCTCCCCACTCAATCTAATTTTCTCTGTTATTTTATTTATCTTGTATTCTTATTTTTAGTCCCAATAATAATCTTCAAAGTACAGCAGCAGATGTGAATCCATGTTATGTACACAATAAAGGGACAGAAATTGCAATATATTCAAGGTACCTTCGGATTGTACTCAGCATTACGGGCTTGTAAGGCAATGGCCTTAAGATCCAATTTACATTCTAAATTTACAGTTGACACAATATTCCTGTGCATTAACAAGAAAAAGTATGAGAACCAATTCAAGAAAAAAAATCATAAAGATCACTATAACATTGTAATTTTATGCATAAAACTCAAATATTGGCTATAATTGCAATTTCAAATTTGCATGTTTTTGGTTCAATCAAAGGATTAATATAAACCATGTTGATTGTCAGTTCTGTCATAATCTAGTACTATTTTTATTTAAATTGAGAATATTACACTATGCTAAGCAGCTAACATTGATATATCAGTCTGATTTTATTTTTTATGGTTGCAGTACTATTTTACCAACCTACATCTTTCTGAATCGTCTTCCAAATCATGTTTAAATTTAAACTTTCAGTTTTTTAGTTCTCATTTTTCTTTTCAGTAAATTGCTAATTCAATTGACACTATAGTTCAAGGACTTCCCAGGATAAGAAAACTAATATCAGGTCAATAGGGCTCATGGATCACACAAGCATTGAATAGGA
This sequence comes from Schoenoplectus tabernaemontani, assembly GCA_037127355.1. Lineage (NCBI taxonomy): Eukaryota > Viridiplantae > Streptophyta > Magnoliopsida > Poales > Cyperaceae > Schoenoplectus > Schoenoplectus tabernaemontani. The sequence continues at coordinate 1,622,895 of CM073745.1, read as the reverse complement.
TAGCCCCTGGGTTCCCACAACTACATTACAATAGCAATTTCTCAGATGATGTGTTATATAAAAGAACTATTCTTACTGAAGAGTAGGGACAATCCCAGAAGGATGCTTTGTCAGATCAACAGGCTGGCTCCCTTCTAAGCCTTGATCTGCCATCAACGTTCCTTCCCCTACCCAAAAATCCTCCTTTCTCTACGAGGACGCTCGCAAATTAGAAAAAGCCCACTGAAATATCAAGATCGCGTTGTTCAAAGAAGGTATTTCTTAGTTTTTTTCTCCGAATGGATAAACAACTGGTCTTCTTCCTGAAAAAAATGGAAAAAATGGGGTTCCAACAAAAGGTCAGACTCGATTGAGGAAATCTTTTAGAGAAGGGGAGACTAGATCTGAGAGCAAACTTCTCAAATCCACCAAGCTAAACCAAATTCCCCAAAAACAACGCTCTATTTCCCCTTTTCTTCGACAAAGTCGAAATCTGGACATCCCGATTACATCATTCGAATCTCCGCGCCAAACCCGAAAAAAAAATTGAAGAAAAAAGAGGGGGTTTGGTTTATAAAGCGCGAGATCGAGCGGGAAAAACCGAAAAATGGGAGAGAGATTACGGAAGGGAAGTCTTTTATAGGGATGGAGGTGGAGATTAGATCCGAAAGGCGGAGGCTAAATAAAAGAGAGAGGAGAAGAGAGAGACGACCTAGGGTTTGGTCGGCTCTGTGTTGCGTTGCGTGGGACGGTGAGAGGCAGATTTGTCGGTACGCGAGGAGGTCTCCTTATCTACCTCTCCAGAGCATATATATAGGGGACCGAGTTACACGGTTTTTTAGCCGGTTAACGGGTCTCTATGACCGGGTATTGGTGGTTAATGGATCGGGTTTTCCGGTTCGTTCGGTAATTTGAAATTGCAGGGCTGGAGTTTACCCGGATGAGGATTTTACAAAAATGGGCCCTCAGTCTCAGTGTGAATGTGTGATCCAATTGGTTATTAATTGGTTATTGGAGAGGTTTAATTTGAACACAACTTTGTGCTTTTAAGTAATCCGAGCTTTAAGAAATCATACTTGGGCTGAGAGCTGGAGAAAAACTTGCGGCTCGTGGTTGGTGCGTGACACGTTTGAGGTGGATTCATTATTGGTTCGTTCGTTAATGGACCACGTCGTTAACGAGTTAGCTCGTAAATCTCATTAAGTTAATGAGTTTAGTTTAAATTTAGATCGGTTCAGCTCGTTTAGCTCGTTAAACTATTAATATTTATTATTTTTATATTTTTATTATAAATTTATAGTATAGTAAATAATTTATAGCATGATATGTACTTAAACTATTATATCAAATTATGTGAAATATTTTATCATTAGTTATTTTAATATTTTAAAAAAATAAAATAAAATATCATAAAAAAATATTATTAACTATTAAATTAGTCTTAACGAACTTTATGATCTAACTCGGCCATCTCATCAACTTAACTAGATGATCTCAAGCCAAAGTTTTTAACTTAGAAATAATTAGTGAATAATCTCGACTTAACTCATTAAACTAATGAATCAACACAAATTTCCTAATTCGACTCGGCTCGTTTGTGATCCTACTTGAACTGTCTTCCAACCGTAACAAAAGGAATCATCTAGTGTTGTTGAAGGATTTTTTTGCAACGAATTGCCAAAAAAATATTATTGGTGGTAGTGATAAATCTAGTGATTGTTGTGATTTAGAAGTCACTAGAGATGAGTCTCACGTTATTTCGACAAATTCTATACATCCTTTTTTATAAAATTTGACAATACATTACTTGTGCAAAATAAGAAGTAAGAATGTGAAATTAGAATATATTCTTCTAAAAAAAGTCAGATTTTAATCGGTTCAAAGATGTATGTACCTGAGTCAGAATCATGTACCTGAGCTGATATGCTGGACTACGGCCAAGTATAAGTAGCTTAGTTGTTTGTGCATATGATTGTCTAATTCTCTGTTCACTTTCTTTCTTTCCTTTGCACTGTGTATATTTTCTCTTTATTTCTTCTGTACAACAAAGATCATAATCTGTGATCAGTTTTATCAAAGAAATTTGAGGGCTCATGCCCTCATCTTTTTCTAAAAAAAAAAAAAAAAAAAAAAAAAAAACTTGCGATTATGCACTCTCTCATTTGTATGTAGGTTGAATTCACTACATTTAAATATGTCTGTAGCCAGTTCAAAAGCATTTTGTACAAGAGTTTTGCAGGATTTCAAATTTCAGAATCTAACTTTAATTAAATGAATTAGAAATGAAGTTTTAGGATACATATCAAGTTCGTAAAAGAAAAACACAGCAAAAGAGGTGAGAGGGAGAAAGATCTGCTCAGCGGTGGTACCGAAATGGGGCCAAGGCCATAAGCTAAACGCAGTGCTCATATTCACACAAACGCAGTGCTGATCAACGGTTATATTATTCAATTTATATGCAATGTTCATTATGGTGATGAATTGTTCTGTCAAAGTGTTTTTAGTTTTCATTCTACAGGCTTGTATAGAATGAAAATTTGATTATTATTTTTTTTATTTCCAAAGACTTTTTAATCTATTAGAAAAACAATTGTTAAGACTAAGTCAATAGTTCTCAAATAATTTAGCGTGCCAAGTCGCATGTAAATTTTCGTCTCACTTCTAAGCAAAATGGATGGGGAGCGATTGTTGAAGAACCATATTGTATAATTTACTCTATCACCATCCCTGTTCCAAACACAAAATATATGATCAACTAGTTGAAATCCATAGCTAAAACAAAATTTTCATACATCACTCTAATTCCTCGTGCATCAAGTAGCTACCCTTAAAAACTATTAAGCATTTCGCATTACTACCCAGGTGGACTCTTTTCATCTCATGTTTGCTGCATTGTTTCAGACTCTGTGATCCCCTCCTTTCTAGAATCTGCTTGCTGCATTGTTTCACACTCTGTGATCTCCTTCTTTCTAGAATCATCTGCATAGAGATCAGCTACAGATTCTTTCTCAGATCTATGTTTCACAAACGTACGGAGGCAGCCATTTATAATGCGTGGAGCCCGCCCATCACAGAACCGCTTTGCAAGATCCACTGCCTTCATCATTGACACAGGAAAAAAAACATATTCAACATGTTTATAATTACATTTCTTTGATCTTCCATTGGTACTTCGTACCAGTAGTAGTGGGAGAAGGTCAATAATTGCTACCAAGAAATAGCAACTGGATCATAGTCTCAAAATTTGTCACTCTGCTGGTTCAAGCAAAATAACCAGTAGGTACAGTTACTGTACCAAAGTGGTCATCCTAGCTTGTTGGATCCACTACAAGTAATGCAGTACCAGAGTGCAAAATACCCCCCCCCCCTCATTAACTACATATCATTTCGAGTTCTCAGAGAAAATTTATGGGTACATATTATGCAACCCAGTGACTAAAATAAAATGAACAAGTTTTTGTACTTTGCATAAGATGAGAACTGACTACCATAAACAATTCAGCAAAAATAGTCTCTATCCTCTTGTGATGTGAGCATGAGAAGGGAGACCAAAACTACTGGCCATACTTGGAAAAATTATTTGAGGCTTTGAGGGGTACCATGTGCAATTAAGCCAAATTGGTACCAAAGAAGTTGAGGGTAGAATATGAATTTAGCCCAACTGAAATGGTCATTTGTTAAAAAAATTGCTTGAAAGAAGAAATGACCACCTCGTTAATTACTATTTGATGTTTGGTTCTCATAGATGTTATCTCTGCCATCGCAATATGCAAAATGCATAGTTCTATTATCCTTGATGTCGCCTCCTTCTGGATACACAGAGAGAGAGAGAGAGAGAGAGAGGAGAGAGTAAGCTACATATATGAATTAATGCTCATGAGAAAATTGGCAACTTCAAAATGAGTTAGCAAATAGATACATAGTCATTTCATATATGCCCCAAAAGGACATCAATATATAGCATATATACATGTGTCATGCAAGCAAACCTTATACTAGTACACTAGAACATGAAAGCCATCATCAAAATGCAAATACCCTCTTTGTCAGAGTAACAGAGGGATACACTTTGGGACTTTCTAAAAGCAAACAGATAATGAGCCTTTATATGCTGTAGAGGCATACCATACGCAAGATAATGCACAAAAAAATGCTGACAAAAGTACAAAACCTTCCAAGATGTTGGAATAACTTTGTTAATGACATGGATACGCTGATTCCAACCACTACTCACTGCCTCCAATATATCCCTTGCAAAACTGTTAAACAATGAATTAAAAGAGCTGTCACAAAACCAAACAAGCAGTGAAATAAAAGGCGAATGTACATATTTCTAAGAATACGAAGCATAACCATGCAACAGCTTACAAATATCACAGATAACCCATCAAAACCAACAGTATATCAAAATAAAGCTGGGAAGGCCAACCCATACCAGAAGATGTCAAGTTTTTCATTAATTTAAAAAAAAAGATGTATTCCGACTCATTTTCTCTCTCTCAGATTGCTCTTTATCATTTGTATCATTTGACAGACATAATGAAGATATTAAAAAAAAATCCATAACTTAACAAGGAATCAATTTATTAGCAAAGGGGAAGTAATACTGACATGAATTTGGTTATCAGAGTGTCAAGGGGCCTTTTTTCCCCCTACTAAACTTGATATTTATCAACTCACTGAGATAATTAATACAAACACAGTTGAAATTTAATAGTCATGTACAGATAAAGTACTCCGATAGTTATAGTTGACATTCACATGTTTCCAGCTCCTAAAGGGTCAGTAATACTTCTTGCTTTGAAGAGATACACATGATATTAAGGATATCTGGGGGCACAAACCTAATAAATTTTGTAAGTACATTGCTAAATAGAGCAATACCGCAAGGCAAAGTTGCTATAGACCAGCTTTAGAGGAGCTGAAAGCACTGCTGCATCTGATAACAAGGAAGAAATTGTCAAGAAAATAAATGTTACCTAACTGCAAGACACAAATAAAATCTTCAGAAAGTTAATATAAAAAGAAGAATGGTACCCAAAGCAGAATCTCTTTCATCCTGGCGCATCAATTCTTCAGCTTCTTCCTCTGTTTCAACTTCAATGGGTGCTTCTCCAAAGCTCATGTGGTTATAGTTCAGTAGCAATGTTTTGTCAAATGAAAATCCTGGCACTGACATATCAAACTCAATCAGCATTAATATTATCATGTGTGCACAAATCATTATGAACACAATAAAATGAGAAGTAAATGCTGAGTATATTGCAAATTTCAGCTGGAAGCAGAAAGGATACTGGTAACGACACCTCAGTTGTAAGGTAGACAGTCCTGGAACAAAATTGCTGCTTGGTTCTTAAGGAGTTTTACACCTCATCTTCATGCATAGAACATAAATTGAACTCTCAATGACATCAGTTTGCAACTATGGTAGAAAGATGTTGACTATGGATCAATCAACCAGTAAAACCAAAAATCTAACTAACTACAAAATGGCCAACCAACACTAACAGCTACCATAAGAGTGTTTATCTAATAGCTTCTGTTCTTGGTTAAATTATAGAATACCCCCCAAAACTTGAGAGTATCTTTTACAAGACAAAACCAATGTTTTTTTCTGCATATAACAAGCATTATTTTTGTACATTTGAAATCAGAAATATTGTTGGTTGACATTACAACCGGGGTTTCAATTGTTAAATTTAGCTAACCTCTCTTGGCATTTACTCTCTTGTCAAAGAGCTGGACAGGATCACTTCCTTCTAAGCATGCGGCATAAGCTATCATCCTGGAATTCATATTTCCCAGAGAAAGCAATATAAAATCACCAAATTTGAACAATTTAACTTAGGATAAATGTGCACTAGCAGGAGACAAATATACAGGTACTGGTGGAAATTTAAAAGTTACGACAGGGTACCTCTTAACAAATTTTACCAAAAACAAACAAATAAACAAAATAATAACTCACATAGCAAGCTCTCGAGCGGCTCTCGGGTTACGAAACCTCCCGCTCTTGTCGATTTTGCCGTGCTGGCGCGGGCCCAAGGGAGAAGTAACATGAGTGCGACACGTATCAGTTGCTTCCTCCAGTACATCCGCAACTGCGCGGGGAGGAGCGGTGATAAGCGAGCGACAAGGAGAAGAGGAGAAGAGAGAAGGGACTTTCCTCAAAGATGGATTTCTCGGGATATTTCCATAAATTAAATGTTGAGGTGTTGTAAGAGAAATATGGGTTTTAGGTGTGGAGGAGAAGCTTGCTGCTGCCATTTTTGGGTTTTGCCACTGCGAGTGGCTTCGGAATTCGGATGAGGTTTTGACGAAGACGAAGATTTTTTGTTGGCAGATTTCATTCCGACGGATTCATCGTATGGTCAATATACCCGTAACCCGTTAAAGGCTTAAAGCGACAAAATAACCTTAATCGTCCTCAAAATATTATTTGATTCATTCATCATTTTTTAATTGAGCTTGCAATCTTCACTCTATAATTATTCGGGGCCTTAAACATATTATTTTAGTCTTTAATGTATTATTAATTGATCATTTTGACGAATTAGTCACTGAATACATTATAAAATATATCATATCATTTATTTAGTTGTTTAAGTGTCACAGTGTATCATTATCATCGCAAAGTTAATGAGAATTAAAATGCACATTCAAATTCGTATCAAAATAATATACTTCTGATATTTATGCACCAAATATAATGCACATTACAAAGTAAAACACATTTTAACAAATTAATTCGTGTTTTTGATCATACCAAAACTATATAATGATGTACTTGTGATGTTTTTAATGGGTAAACTTTCTGGAAGATGACTAAATTATTTTTTAAAATTATTCAGAACTTTGATATTTGTCTTAATTTGATCATTCCGTTATTTTGTCCATCAAAAACTAACAGAGAAATTGATATGATCCCTATATCAATATTTAGACATATATATAGAGAGAGAGTTATGTTACGGTTAGTCGTGAAGTACAAAATATTTTTATACTTCACATCGTATCTCTTATTTTCGAATTTAAAATATTGATTAGACCGTTAAAAAGTGTTCTCCATATTGAAATATGTTTGGAGATAAAATTTTACATTTTTTTAGAAAAAATTTCTATTTTTTTTATGAATTAGAAAAAATCGTTCTTATTAAAAAATCATAAACTCAATGCATTTTCATCCTCTAAAAAAAATTAAAATAATAAAAATAAAATTCTAAAAAATATATAATTTGATCTCCAAATATATTTCAATATGGATAATACTTTTAACGGTCGGATCGATATTTTGAATTCGAAAATGAGAGATACGACGCGAAGTACAAAAATATTTTGTACTTCGCGACTAACCGTAGCATAACTCTCTCTATATATATATATCATATAAAAAATAAAATATAATGTCCAAGTAAATTACTTTTGTTTCTTTCATTTTCAAAAAATGAAAAGTTTATTTTTATTAAAATATGTCAAGCAATTATGTCATTTAAAATTATATTCTTCAAATAATTTTAAATAAATTGATTAAATAAATAAATTAGTTTTTATTTTATAATTAAATCACAATAATTTTAAATAAATTGATTAAATAAATAAATTAGTTATTATTTTATAATTAAATCACACAAATTAAATATTCTATCTCCGCATCAGAGTCCCATCAGCAGTCGGCAAATTGGACTTGCAAAAAAGAGAAATCTCTGTACGCATTTAGAGCTGCAAATGAGTTTAGTTCGGACAAGTCAGCTTTAGCTCAAGCTTGACTCATGAAGAGTCGAGTCGAGTCGAGCTCGTGAAATGGTTTGATCTGAAAAGTATAGCTCAAGCCTAGCTCGTTACTATTCGAGCTAGTTCACGAGTTAGCTCATGAACCAATGCATGTATGTTGACTCAGTTAAAAATTTATATTTAGTATATCTACAAATTCAATATATCTAAAAAATGGTACATAAGTTAGTACAAAATTGATATATCAACAAATTATATTTACAATAAAATCTTTGCTGCACTAATTTGAATGGATGGACCTACAAAAAACTATTGAGTTAGATATATGAGCTGAGTTACGAGCGAGTACGATAAGTTATTAAGCCGCTAAGATGGTGAGATGATGAGAGATGATGAGAGATGGTGAGAGATTAATTATCAAATTAGAATTTAACAAAAACTATATAAAAAATATTATTATTCAAGCTGAGTCGAGCTAACCTTAACTCAAACTCGACTCATTTAACTATCGATTGGCTCGAGCCAAATTTGCTCAAGTCAGATTAGCTCGAACTCGAGTCGAGCCCGAGCCCGAACTAAGTCAAACCCGAGCTGAACCACGAGCCCGAGTTTTCTGTACAGCCCTATACGCAATGTACCTGTTTTTAATTAGCAACTACAAAGTAAATCAACGGTAATTAATTTTATTTATTCTAAGAAGGGGTGAATAATTGAATCGAGAAATTTTAAGTGATAATTAATCTATTTGTTGGGTTATCCTTTGTTTCTTACTCGCATAGATTTGCGAAATCCACGAGGCATCGTCTCCTTGACGAAGATGATGCAACTATTTTTCATCTGAGAAGGTGCATTATATTTATTTATATATATATTTATTATAATATTTAATCTGGGATGGATTTTGACACTGTATATATACAGTACTTACACAGTACAATTTACAGCGCAACGTCATCTTAGCCCAAAATAGTTTGATAGCATATATATTATGAAACAACTTATCCGTTCGAGATTAAATAATTATAAAGTCAGCACACGTTAAATAACTCAATTTCTCCGTAAACAAAAAAGCTTATTCCAGGACCACGAGCATAAGAAAAATTTAAGAAGAAAACAAGGATAGTGGACATCTTATTTAAAAGAGAAATAAAATTGCAGCCATCTCCGTTTTTATAATATTGATTTATGTACTAATATATTATATAATAAAGAATGAAGAAAGTCTTATTTATTTAGTTACAGATTTTGATATTTTATTTTTTACTAAGAGATGTATTAACAAATTTATGACAGTGAACCTCCTTTTATAGAAAAATAAATAAGATGTATTTCTTTAGGGTTTTATAATGAAATAACTTCTTTTTTATTCTTATGTAGAATTTGAAAATAGAAATATAAACCATTAAGTTTGAATTATAAAAAAAAATTAAGATTTAAACGTAACGTATATGATATTATGGTATTTGAGGTTTGATGCCCGCTCTGTCCTTAAATAGATGAATTAAAAATATTAATGGTCTATTTGCAACAATTGAAAGCAACAAACAAATTAAAATTGCAAATAAATAAAACGAATTTAGGAAGTGATATAACCATCCCGTAACTTTTCTATAAATTTATATTTTTTTTCTTAATATCACTTTTGATTTAAAAGGTACTTTCAAAAGATTATGAACGAAATGATCACAATATATATATTTTTTATAATAATTTCATGGAGAAATTCTAATAAATCTAATATTAAAGAATATTGTCTTCAAGTACTTATTTAGGGTGTGTTTGGATGGTGAAATGATTAGCGCAAGAATAATACTTTTTGGGTTAGTGATTGAGAATAGTGTGAGATTAGTGTTATTTCGAAAAACATGAGAAGTGTGCTAAACCAAAGGAGAATAGCGCAAAGGAGAGAGAAATGAGTATAATTCTACGAATAGCACTGTTCTGACATTGTTATGAAATTCAAATTTGTGTTTGGATCTTTTTAGAGGGGGGGGGGGAGTTGATTTGAAGATCAAATGAAGTTCATACACAGGGTGTGAAGTATAGAGGTTTATTGATAACTTACATATCTTCTTTTTGATGAATTTTTGCTTTAAGCACACTGATTGAAGTTGGCAGTACGTATTGATATTTCTAGAGGAGTTAGGTTATGATGCTACGCATAGTTAATGATCAGATTTGTTATGGATTAAAAAATATAATTAAATCATCTTCAAATTTTAATTTATGAGCCTTAATAAATTCATTATATTAAAATATGATGGGATATAAAAAATTTCTATTTTTTTAATTTTTAAGTATTAATGTTAGATTCTTAAAAATGACCTAGAAAATATGTATTATTTAATTATTATTAGTGAATCATTTTCAAAAATTTAAAACTAATACTTAAAAAATTCAAAAAAAAAATAGATTTTTTTTTATATCCCATCATATTTTGATATAAAGAATTTATTGAGATCCATAAATTAAGATTTAGAAATGATTTGTCTATATATTTTAGTCAATAGTAAATTTAATTCATTAACTATGCGTAGCACCTTAGTCTAACTCTTCCTATAGTATTGCTTTTCACTGGGTTTAGTGGTTTTAGTTTATTTCTTTTTAGTCGGGTGTCGTATAGTAGAGAAGGTTAATGTTGGTAATTGTTGTTTTTTAGGCTTTTTTGGGGATTTTGTTCCGATTTTATTTTCGTTTTAGGTAGCTTAGTTTCTGTTAATTTTGAGTTTAGATGTTTATAGTGTAATCAAAGTTCAGTAATGAACGGGCTCAATAGTCTTTTCTCAAAAAATAAAATAAAATAATAAATGATCCAAAATGGCTTGTAGTTTTTCAAACTAATATTACTTTTTCTGTTAATTGAGATGTTTTGCACACAAAAAATAGAGCTAACCTTTGTGTGAAAATTGTAAGCATTTGTTTAATAACATAGTTAGTGTTATTTTATTTTTCACTTAAACAACAGCTCGCCTAATTTAAGCCTGAACCAGTGGCAGATTCAGAAGGTCGGGAGGGCCGCCCCTCTCAATTTTTCAAAAACGACTGAAAAATATATATAATTTCATAAAAAACAGAAAATTATATGTTTGATTCCTCTAATTTTTTTTTTCTAAATAGTGAATGTCTCACTCTTTTAGTCTTATCCCCAATTTAAAATCTTTGCTCTGCCCTGACCTAAACAATTGGGTACGAAGTGATATTTAAATAAAGGAAAATGATGCCTTTCTTTTATTGGGATATATCTAAATTTTCATACGGACAATTATTTATTTCGTTTAGTTGACAGTGCAGTTTGAGTGTTGCCAGTCAAAGCAATTAACTGTAAATTATTTTAATAGATATTATTCAGTTTTCAATTACATTGAAAATTTGAAATCCATTACGAAGTTGATATCCGTTCTAGTTTATTTTTCAATGGTTGAGCAGGAAACTACAGGATTCTACAATCTAAGGAAGTTCAATTTGTGAGGCCTGATACTGAGCCGCCACAGAAAATCGTGTCTGTAATTAAGTACTTTCTTTATCGGTCGGTCAGAGAGACTCAAGAGAGCGCCTCCTTTGCTTAAAGCCTTAAACCCTCTTTCTTTTGGCTCCTCTAATTCTATTCACAGAACCCTAGCAAGGACAAAGAACCCTCTCTTTCAAACACACCCCACGCACATTCGCATCTGCGCGATTGCCAGCAAAGTGGAGAACGATTCGAGACAGAGAAAGTCAACAAGGTTTGATATCTCATAAATCATCTGTTCATTTCTGAATCTGCTCTGTTTAGTAGCGTTTTTTGTTTGGAAAATTTCTGCTTTTCTTTGTAAAAAAATAATTTCTTGACTGGATAAAGCAATGAAATAATTGTTCTCTTGTTCTTCCGTGTGGAAAATGTTGATCTGATAGTTTAATTGGAATTTGGATTGGGTTTCTTCCAAAAATTCCTCGAATTTGCTAGGCGCCAGACATTTGTGCAAAACTCATCTGGTGAGAAGCCGATTTCTCAATAGTCCGTGTAAAATACAACGAACATGATTCTGTTTTCTTGATTGCCTGTTTGTTTGTATATTTAGAGCAAAGCAATTATTGTGATGCAAAAATGAATTGCACTAATTTAGCCTTTTCCTCAGTGTAGTATATAAACTCTTAACTTCAATATAATCAACATAAGATTTGTGATTTAAATTTTTAACTATATGTCAAAGCTAATAACTAGTTCATTTTCATTGTGAATTTAAACAATTATTTCTTCTAATTACAGCTCATACAATGGCGAAAGCTGTTAGCCCAGGTTCTCAAAGGCAAGTACTAAATGCCCAAAATGCCCTAATTGAAGCGACAAAGCATCAGATTGAAAAGCTAAACCCCAAAGAAATCCCTGTCTTTCTTTCCCATCTCTCCAATGCAAGGGATCTTGAAAACTTCAACAGAAATCACAATTTATCCATCTTAAATGCCCTTGTCAGAATTCAAGGTCAAAATATCATACCATATGTCAGTCCAATTATGTCCACACTTATTCGATCCTTAGAATGCAGCCATGAACATTCTACCTTTGCTCTTCACGAGACATGTTGTGGGCTGACATGTGAAATTGCTCAGTATGGGACTGACCCCTTGCTACCAGAAAAAGAAAGAATCAAGGTTGTTAGCTCTCTTTGCGGGCCTCTTTCAGACTCCTTGATGAGCTCTCAGAATAATGTTGCCTCTGTTTGTGCATTTTGCATAAGGGCCCTTGTTGAAGGCACTAACTGGAGGTACGCCTCCAGTGAATTGGTAAATCAAATTTGTTTGAAAGTTGTGGGGGCTCTCGAAGAAGAGGTTGGCCGAACTGGGACTGGTACACACTTGGGTTTAGCTATTTCTCTGGTGAAGCGAAACCCTTTGGTAATAGAGCCCTATGCAAGGTCTCTCATAAAGTCGGGGTTGTTTTTCTTGACACACGGTGATAACAAAACAAAGGCACTTTCTGCGGAGATGATCCACTCTATTATGAAATGGGTCGACAACAGATCTATTTCTTCTGAAATTCGAAACATCATCGATGTACTTGAGAAATTGGCAGATGAGTCTTTACTGGGTCTCGGTGGTGTTGTGCTTGAGACACTTGCAACAGCTAAGACTATAGATGCCAGAAGAGGTGTTGGATTGGAGAACAGATCGAGCCCTGTTGCTGGTCTGATTTTGAACCCGAAGCTGAGTAATGGTTGCAATCATGGCTCATATCAAGAGTCTAATTGGGAGACAGTGTCAGCAAAAGATGAATGCCTTTTCAAGTCCACTGGTAGAAGGGTCAATGGGTTTGGTTATGAGGGCTTGGGATCCAGGGAGCGTTATTCAATGGAGGCAATGAAGACATTGAAGGCCTCTCATACTGAAGATATTGTTGGATCAGGTAGTGATGGAAGGAGAATGGTACGGTGCATAATGCATGATCGGTGTGATAAGTGCATGTTTGAGAAAAGTTCCGACCAGAGTCATCAGGTACATTTTTTTCTAGACCCCCTAATTTGGTTATTCCATTATTTGCTTAACATATCATGTATTAGTCCTCAGATGGTATTTTCTTGCTAAGTATGGTTCATTTGAGGTTCAAGGTGGGCTGTGGCCTAAATTTTAGTAGAAAAAAGTAAAGTGCTACTAATTCTGGTGCTATTTAGTAGTGCAAAACTGCCAATACCCAAATACCGCAATACAAGGCTTTGAAACCTGATCTGCACACTAATTACTAATTCATTAGCACCAGTAATTTGCTATCATCACTTAAACCCTGTACCCATTGTAGCAGGTATCATTTAAATGCAGGCTTACTAGCATTTAGCTACGAAAATTTGTAAATATTAAGAAAAGGTTATGTTTTTTCCCTCCCACCTCCCCCCCAAAAAAAAAAGTTAATTAAATGTTGGTGCTTTGCTCCAGAGAATCAGGCGGCATAATTCTGTGGACAACCTGAGGACACTATTGTCATCTTCAAAATATAGTTGTTCTTGCTCTGGTCAGAAGCAGCAAAGTCACTTCTCTCTTAGCCCAGATATTTTGCACAGCCAAGGCCCGTTCATCAGTCCAGAATCAGTACAACACAGAGGAAACCTGCTGCAAGGCAGCTCTGAAATAGAAAAGAGAAGCATGGGTGGTGGTGAATTGGATGGAACTGACATGCCATCGTGCAAAGCATGCGGCAGATGGAAAAGACAAGGGACAAAGAGCAGAGGAGAGAAGAGATGGGGTTCTGGAATTTTGAATCTTTTCTGGGGAGTTTTGGCTGTCCTATTTGCAATTAGTTTTTGGTCTTGGTCGATGGATGAAGATCAAGGGTTTCAGTTAGTACCTACATAATATTTTTTCGTCTTGTTTTTTTGTCTCTGCCACTGTGTTGTTTGTTGTAAATATAACTCCTCAGCATGTTATTAGATGAAAGAAAATAGCCATAGATATGATTGATTCTTTGAGAAAGATACAAAGCCTCTTTCTTTTATCACTGCTGTTTGGAGGCATCACTGATATGTAAATGACAAAAAAAAAATGTTGTCTGCTTGTTTCCATTGATGAAAGAAGTTGATATAGAAAATAAAAATCTGTTAGAATTGTGATCCTACATTTTTTTCTGGACATTCATTTCCGATAGGTTCTTCATTTGATTTAATTTTTGAAAATGGAGTTTGTTTTGCATGTGCTTTTGATTTGTTTTAAATCAATATTATTGACCAGTCCACCTCCGAAAACTTCCGGTTTTGCGCAAATGCACTCTTATAATTAGTTATCGGTGATTGGAACTTTAGATATGTAACTATGTTTTTAATTGAATAAGGAGAATCGCTCTTTATATATATTTTTTTAAGTGTTGAAATTGAAATTCAAGTTTGGATACCGACCGAGGTTTGCCCATGCCCAAGTCCACTTTAGGAGGAATCAAAAGCTAGTATGGATTGAAGAAAAATTGTTTCGGCTTCTTCTTAATTAGAAGATTTGATTTTTAACTAGAGAATTTATTTGGTTTAAGGTTTTACATTTGTTAATTCTCCATTTTCTTTAAACCAAATTGTCATAAATCCCATCAACAACTCTGTGATCATAAATATGGTTCTTCAAATGAAACAAACAAAATCCAAAATTTTTGACACCTCAAAATGTCATGCATACGAAAATGTTCTAATTGACCAAATAGAACACTTCTTATTACTCTTTTCGTTTACTCTTTTTAACATTTTTAGTAGACAATTCGGCCCAACATAACATAAGCAAGCCCAAGAGACGAGAATGTGTTTTATAAGTACAACCGTCAATTTTTTTTTGTGCATAATGGCCCCAGAATAATGTATATTCAACTATTCTAGAAGCTTTGTAAACCCTAACCCTAATCCTTTAACAACTTTGTATTACGTTATCAGTTTATTAGCATCGTAAGTTCTAGCACTTTTACAAAGTAAAAATTTCCATACACTAATATATCAGCCGGTAAATTATTAGGTGATTCGAGATGCTCTCCCTCGTCTATGGATAAAGATATATCTCAAAAAATAGTCGAACATTAACCCTAAACCATTCGCCCGACCCGAGCCGACCAGTTTTTAATACACTATGTTTATCTAATACCAAATACAATGAAAATTTAAGAAAATTTAGTGTTCCTCGAATGACATCAAGTTATGAACGATTCGTATTTAATGACATCTTATGTAATAACCAATAATACTTAAAATGAATAAAAATGCTTCAAAACTTATATATAATTAAATCAACATGTTTATATTTTTTATTTTGGAAAATTTTAGTATGCTTTGAGTACATGACGTCACACATATCAAGATAATAACTAAACGTCAGAAAAAAAATGACGCGTTAAATGATATCTAAAAAGAACTAGAATTAGAATTATGATTGGTGGTATGCAATTTTATCCCTCTTAAATTATCTAATATTTGGTTCGTAAAGTTGATAACGATTAACAATTATTTTTCATATAAAGATGAAAATCGGCGTTGACTAATTATTTCAATAATTCGACAACAATAAAAATTAATTCGCATCCTTAAAATTCTTTGTTCATTTCCAATTAACTCTTTTGACAACAAAATTTAGAACTTTATGTATGGTCTGCACGTTTCCACATCAAATGCACGGACTTGCATAACTTGTTAATTTTTGAGGCGCTTCGTTTCGTCCTTTGGGATGTATCAATGGAATTAGAATGCTAATCAATCTGCACACTTTGAAAAAAAAAATATATATTTAAGATGAGCAACAAATGCGCTGTAACAAAGCGACTTTGCTTCTTGCACTGTATTGTTAGGGAATTGCAATTGCTAGACATGGTCTGACTTAGTATTTGGTTTACACACTTTTTTTAATTCTTATTTTAGGATAATTTTGTACTTTGTTTAACTCCAAAAATGAGTTGTAGAAATTAATTATTACCTATAAGACAAAACATGTTTATAATCCATGGTTTTTCTTTTCTAATATTGCAGCAACTAAATATAACCTGTAAGAAAAATTAAAGCACCCACTAAATGTGGAAAAATAATTGAGTATATCAATGACGATTTGTAGTAAAATTCAAGCCAGCAAAAGAACTTTAATATTTTATTTTTATTTTTGACGATATGGGCAGAAAGAATGAAAGAGACGATGCTTCTCATGATTACAGAAGGTATTTAAAATGAGTATTTTTCTGTTTCAATTACACATTATTTCAATCACCACAACAAGATGCTCCATATTTCTTTCCTTAATTTAATACCAAATCTTGTGTCTACCATTATAGAAACATGCATATCAGATTTTCTAGTTTCAATTGGAATCGTTTACTCTTTTTTAATACTATTCTCATTAGTTTTACTATAACACGTAAGGTATTTAGTTATCAAATAAAAGAGTGTCGTTTAGGAGAGTTACACACACACACACACACAAAACACTACATGATTTCAGGTTTGATTCTTTTTCTTGGTAGAAATTTCAGGTTTGATTCTACTGAGGAGAAAGCAACCGCAGAAGTAGGGATCGATCCTTCAGAAATAACCCAGTGTCGTTATGGTATTATTCTCATAACTGTACTGACATTGCTACTACCATTTTTCATCCAACTGTTAGACATATGTAGTGAAAGGCCAGTACTACTGCTTTACCCTATACTATCGTTTTGCATCGTAATTTTGGAATTTTTGCGCATGACAAGATCTATGCATGAAATTGACGACAAAAATTTAGTGGGGGTTCCCATTATTGCTGTTTTCGCGATCGGAAGCATTTATGCAATATTTTACTGGGATCGAACTCAGAACGATTTAACTATATACATATATACAACCGTATTGAAGATCCTGCGTGTTTGTGTTGTTGCACACAATATGGCTGTTGCTATGTTATTTGATGGTAAGAGGGGTTCTTACTGGAGGAAGTTTAAAATAATGGTGGTGAAGGAGTTCACAACAATATAGCTAGCAAGTGATAATTTTCTTTATTTGTTTGGTGCTTCAATTTTTTTTTTTTTAATTTCTTACTTTCAGTTGATAGAAACTGTGTTTTGTGTTATTAATAAGATTAATTTTTTAGTTTTCTCATGTAATCCTTGTTTAATTGTGTCCTCGCTAATTAACTCAAGGATATTTTACTCCTATATATAAAGCACATCACCTTCACATAACTTCATATATTCTGAAGCGCCGTATTGTACTAGATGTATATATTAGACTCTTTGAGATTCACAAACTCATATATACAAACACACGTTAGGCACATCATTGGACGGTACCCTGCACCTCTCACTAAATGAACTTCGCAGTGGGTTTGTACGCGTATAGGAACTGATGCCTGGACGATGTGTTCATGAGTGTGACAGGAAAACAACTCTGCACTACATTGTTTGCAGAAAACTTGATATCAATCCCTCATCTTGATAATTCTAATTGTGTTTTAGATTTAGCTAGCGTAGAGCACTTGTACCCCGTTGTTCAAAGATTATATCTGAAATTATTAAGTCGAGTGTGGATTGTTGCAATGCAATGAGATTTGCTCGTGTGCTCCGCCGGAAAGAAGATTGATGGACTTTTGATCCGTATTTAAATACTATTTAGCTTTGGAACGATGGCTTTCACGAAATGGATGCATGCAGTACCAGAGCTGCATTGAATATATTAATTACCATCACGTCAATGTAATTTGTACACTAATTAACATTACAGATACTGTGTATTTATTTTTTTTACTTAGAATGTGTGCCCAAATTAGTCCTATTAATTGTAAGACAACTATTTTGTCAGCACACATCTGTTTTTTTTTTTTTTATATCATAGGGTAACCATGAGCGTCAATATATTTTGCTAAGCACAGAATAGGTGCACTGATGAGCAATACGCCATAATGAAAGAAACCTGATGCAAAAAATAATTTTGCAAATTAGAGCTGATGCAAAATTAAGTTCCCCACAAAATTAAGCTCCTTGCCTCTTTCAAAAACAAAAAAAAAAAAAAAAAAAAGAAGAAAGAAACCTGATGCAACAACCTCCAGCCGTTGGCTGCAGCGTAGATCTAGCTGACCAATATTGCTGCACATATTTTTCATTTATTTTTCTTGTACTGTCAGAAGCTGAGTTATGGCACAGACTTGGCAGCTATCTCTGTGAAGAACTATTTTGGGGCTCCTCACTCACAGGCAATGTGACCAATACAGAGCACAATGCATTGATTTTACTAAATTGTCGAAAATAATTAGTATGTGAAAAGTCTAACATATTATCTGAACATGTTTCGCGTCCCAACAAAAAAATTAACAGCAGGTTGTGGACTGAATGATCAAATTATTACCATACCTTGAAAATTAGTGGCATCCATACCATCCAAAATATGATGCCATAAACTATACCTCCAATGCTTAATGAGCAAGGAGATTAATTTTGCAAATTGAAATTCATGCAGTCATGACGAAATTATCAGCAAGCATGAAACCTAGTTTATATCGAAATTCATATCAAAATTCGATACCATGCATGAATACAAGACCTTTCCATTTTAAAGAAAACCCATACTGGTACTGATTTGATGACCTCATGACCACAAAGGACCTTTTTCAAATTTCAACCCCTAATCGACAAGGCGAACCGATCTCTCCATTCCCAACGGCCAACAGCACCTCATCGCTCTCTCCTTCCGTTAATCATAACGGACAAATTAGAAGAGATGATGGAGATATTCCGATTTTGTATTAATTTAGGCATCAATCAACTTGCAGAACAAATAGAAGAACCCAATTAGGAGCTAGTTGCAGGGCAAATGGAACAATTCATCCCACAATCATGTTATCACTTCCTCTTTATTATTTTTCTTTTGATATAATTATATTCACCTTGCAACTTATATATAATTTAGACTTCTGACAAGTGTTCACTTTATTTTCTCAATATATTATTGATCAATTAAGTAGAATAATCCGATTTTATGAGGCCAAATATTTCTGACGCGTTTCAATTGTTAGTCGACATAGCATAGAAAATAGTAGCTTTAGACTACTAACAAAATAATCAGGATATTCTTTTTCTGTGGATGGAAAGCATAAGCGACCTACAAGTTCAAGTAAATATATCAAATGGGGGATTATTCTGCCACGTGGAGATAGACGTTTAACGTTTTGCAGTTGAAAGCATATTATATTAGTCTTTGAAAATGAAGGCACACAGACAAAGTCAAAAAGGTGTTTGAATGATTAACACTTCAAGCCCTTTTTTTATTTTATTTGGAGAAGCCCTTTAAGATGAGTACTTTCCATTATTGTATCAAGTATCAACAAGTCTTTTCTAAAAATAGATAAAACATGAATTGTACAAGAATCGAGAATGAATTAATACTTACTTTCTATTTCTTTAAAACATCTTTAATCGATATTGTTGTCATGCACGATATGGTACAATTATACACGACATAATTAAGCACCACACAGTAGACACGATGTGTCTTATTAGTAACATGACACTCCTCTATTAATTTTAGATACGAAACGGCACATGGCATGACGTGTTTTAACACGACACTGATACAAAATGATACGAATTTAGAACACTATCAGCATCTATCAATTAGGCCTCTTAATACACACTCATGTTGCACGATTATGACTAATTCTACTGTCGGTTAGTAATTAGGATAATTCTAGTGTATATTCAATTTTTAGAGTACATTCACCGTTCATTGTACAGTTTATTCTCCAGAAAAAAGTTAGATGTAGACTAGAATTATTCTAATAGTTATTGTATTTATTTTGACTTGTAATGAGGATTCAAATACCAATCTTTGGTGTTTGATTTTCTCCAATGACATGCTATAGTTTTATTGTAATCCGGTGATTTTATTGTCACTTTCTTCTAAAAAATTATTATATTTATTTGTTCCAATAGTTCTAATAAAAATTCATTCGTCATCATACATTTATTAAAAAAAAATTGAAAAATATATTGTTAAAAAAAGATTAAACTGTAGATGCATTATTCAATATTTTGAATGAGTATGGTACCAATATATAAGGTGGAGTAGACAATCACCACAAAATAACAAAGGATTAATCTAATTTTCATTGTTATTATATCATGCACTTTGTATTTTGTATTTAATCCCTCAACAGTAAGAGGCCCAAGTGGTGATTGTGTACTGATTAGGTTCCGAAGGAAATTGTCAAGAGCTCTTTCGAAACCAAACAAGAAAGAAAAACCCACGTCAGCATAAGAAACGAATTGGACAGAAAGAGGTGAAAATGACGCAACACGTGGCAACACGAAGGACGGCAGGCCTGGCCACCAGCTGCTGGACCTTATTTAATATTTTTTAAGGAAAGAAAAACGTCATTGATCTTTTGACAAAATGATTTAGAAATAAATTTCTTTTTTGACTAAGATACTTCATTAATAATTAACAATTGATTTACAAATTATAATCATATGTTACATGCATGTACGATTAAAGCATGAATATGGTACGATTAAAGCATGGATCTAAAATCATGTCGTTCTGTATTATATACTCAATCACGATAACACATATTTAGAATACAATATGTTGAACTAATTGATACTTTACTGTTGAAGTGGATGTCTTTGTCCAAAAAACCAAATGTTTGGTATTTTATAAATATGTGTCTGTGCGGTCCATGTTGGCCTACACGGATGATATATTAAGCCCCTTTTTTCTTTGCTTTCATAAATAATTGAGGCCTGATCTTTTGTGAATAGGTTTTGGGTACGAATATCTGTACCCCAGTTCTCTAAGATGTTGAATTGGTTAATTATACTTTTTCCAAGTTGAAGTAACTTTTTATGGTCAATAATTAATTACCAATTCAATTCTTAATTCGAAAACTTTGATTGAAAGGAGTTGATTGACAAGAAGGCATCAAGCTTGGCCTGCTTAATTCACACTTTTGACTTCGTCCCAATAATATTTTTGTCGTGATTTATAATTATATTTTGCAATTTGTGTTACATATATAAATATTGGAAAAGGCAAAAACGAAGTAACTAGAAATCCAGAATCAATCTCATCAGCAACTACACAATAGATCAATCTTGTTCAAGCAAAAAATTGCATCAGATAAATTATAAACTCTCTGGTCATGCCATTTATTTACCTGTCTAGTAAATAATTCACTACATGCATGATTTACAAGTAATATAACCATCCTAAAATGGAACAAATCACTAATAAATCAAACAAATCAAGTATAGCAAACAAAGAAAATAAATCTCTATCCTATAATCGTCAGTTCATTAAACCATCACCAAGAAAACTGAGACCAATATGTGTAAAAGTACTACCTGATTTGGTACTGTAACCCGAAACCCGAATGAATCTAACACAATCTCAATTGTGAAATTACAACCGGCTGTAGATGGATCCTGTGCAGTCTCAGTAGCATGTCCTTCAAAGTCGCAACTACCATCGACTTGGCTCTGATCCTGAAAATATGCATTAAATGCATAAGAGGCGTTTCCACTTGAATCCAATCCATTACACGTCGACCCGTACCCGAGCGGAGTGCAATCCGCATATGTGCAAGCGTAGTTGATATTGTCTCCAAGAGCTGTCATGTTTTGTGCATTGGGGTTCTGTATGCACCACATCTTTGGCTGGTACTCCACGCCTTTGGCTGGTACCAGCGTTGTGTCCCGACCTTGGCCAGTGAGGTCCATATTGAACTTTGGCTGGCCATCATATTTTAATATGCCCCAATGCCGCTCAAAATTTCCTGGTGCAACGCTTTTTGCATCTTCATCTATTAGACCAAAAAGGTACATCTCAATGTATTGGTTCGACCGGAGCGGTGTACCTGTGTTCGATGCCAGTTTCTTCAGGAGACCTGGATATGTGACATTGTTTGAGATAGCTAGCAATTATACGCTGGTACAGAACCATAAAAATAGAAATTAACCATACCAGTGTAAAATCTCTGTGCATAGGCTGCCTTTGCATTTATGTCTCCGTCTGTTGGCCATCCCACCTCTCCCAAAATTATCTCCATACTCCCTAAATTGATTGCATTGAGAGATGATACCAATGTGTCAAAATTCGCATCAAATACATTGGTATAAACGACTCCGTTATCATTTACTGTGTTACTGCTACCGTCAAAAAATGCATAGTCAAAAGGGAAGCCTTCATTGTCATACAAGCTCAGAAATGGGTATATATTAACAACAAACGGAGCTCCATTTTGATAGAGAAAAGTGGCGATCTGTGTCATGAGGTCAGAGATGTCGGTACGAAACCGACCCTCCGACGGCAAATCACCAGCGTACACATCAGCATTCATAGGAACAGTAGCCTTGACAGAGGAGCCAACACCGGCATCATTCAGCGCTTTTTGGATGTTCTCCAAAGCGAGTAGAGTTACATTCAGAAATGTACCGTTATAGGATGAGAGGAATGGTTCGTTTCCCACTGCTACATATCTACATATAAGAAGTAAGGAAGCACAGTCAATTTGGCAGTTAATTTGGACGAGCTGAAGTTTACTAATTATCAAATTGTAAAAATTAACAATCCAAATTGAATGCAAAATTAGTGTGAAATTAAGAGGTACTTGTTGTTTGCCTTAAATTGATCCTAACTAATTAGAGTAGCACCACATATCATTAATTACAGAATGATACCATTAAAAAACACAGCAAACAATTCAAGAATTAAACTACTAATGCTGCATTCAACCATAAGCAAAAAAATTTAAGCTTATTAATTAGCATGCCAGAGCAAGTTGGAAAAAGGGAACAGAGAAGTTATTGCACTCACTTAACATTTACCCCGCCATTAAAATTGTACTGGGTCACATTCCTATTGACCCATTTCTTGGCAGCATCATAATCTGTCATCGTGCCGAGCATGATATTCGGTATACCAACCATCACCTCTATATTGCTGCCGGCCAAACCACTCATGGAACTTGGATCGGCATCAAACAATTTCACCTTCTTTATACCATTATCCTTTAACACTTGCACCACGGTCTTAGGAGGCAAGGGATGGTTTGCCATGGTGCCCCAATTCACACCCAACCCCTCCGCAATAGAGCCAAAACACCCCAAAATTAAGAGCAATATGAAAACTTGGATAGTACTCATTTTTTTTTTGGACGAATCGGTGTGGAACTCTGAGCAATATTGACAAAATTGGACAATTTGAGATATGCTTGGTGAATTTGATTCGTGTAATAAAATTGATGGTGAGATTATTATAGTGGGAGTATGTGTCTGGTGTTTGTATAGATGTCTCTGAGTAAGGTGGAGAAATTGACAGGATTACAGGATAGAAAGATAAACTCAGATGTGTGAACAAAAGGAAGCCAAGGAAAAGATGCAATCTTTTGGAATAAACTTAGTTTTAATGGATTCTTTTAATGGTATGAGTTAACTTGATGTGATGTGTGTAAAAAGGAAGGAAATAAATATATCAAAAGTGAAAAATAAAATATAGAGGTTAGGGACAACAATGCTAGTGCTAGGGCTAGACCACTTTTTAGAATTAGAGAGTAAGGCTAGTAACTGATAGTGAAACTGGAGAAGCTCAAGAGTGCAATTAAATATGAAATTTCATGAACTGTTACATACACCGTAACCAAAAACCCATTAAACCCAAAAAGTGAAATTTGTTTTTAGAATTGAAAACCCTTAAAAGGAACGAAACAGTGAAGCCAAGAGTCTCAAAGCAGAGACGAATTTGGGGGAATTACTCATTCCTCTCTCTTGCAAACAAACAAGGAGGGTCATTTCAAATAAGATCAAATCTGAAGAAAGCAATGGGTTTAACTTTCTTCTCTACTTGGTTGAACAAGCACGAAGAAAGCATGAGCAAGCTACTGCCGACTGCGAGAGAAGAGAAAGAGACAAAAATGCAGGGTATTTTTGTAGTTTTCTCAGGTAATATCTAACATTAGGAGTTTGAAAATTACACGTGTGAAAGCAACGTCTGCTGTTAACGGGTTGGGTCCTGTTTATCTCACTCGCGTTCGGATCTAAATATTATGAATTTATGATAGGTTTACCATCTATGAATTATTTTCCTACGGGATTGGAATTTAAAATAAAAATTCTTGAATTCTTTTCATTTTTATGAAATGTTGGGACAAGTAAATTGTAATTAGTTGAACCAAAAGTCACAAAATCAATAGGAAAAATTTCCCGATAAAGACAGACAATGGACTAAATTATAACTTATCGAATTCGGATGCTAGGGACCGTATTTCGGATCGGATTGTAACTGAAGTTTATTTTAATCTTTTTAATTGTCATTTTATTATTTTTATTTTTATATTTTAGTTCTCCAAATCTCTTGGCCTCATCAGTTTTTGTACAAATGGAAGGACCTTTATTTAATGATAATTTATAAAAGATAAGGGCTTAAAGCTATTTTTACTCAAAAATATTATCTCGTCTTTTACCCGACAGAACAAAGCGGTAGAAGAAAAAAAAAGAGAAAGAATAAAGCAAAATGAAATATAAAAAAGTTTCTATCAACGTCTTATGAACCAAACACCAACACAAATCCTGATTCGTTTTGTTATGACTACAAAAAAGAAATGGAATAGAAGGAAAAGGCCTCCATGTTCACCATGACACCATGCCAGTTCTTTGGTTTCTACTACCTGCGCAAAAACTAATTCCCTTTATGGGCCAAAATTTCTAGCTAAAACCCAACTATACCTATCTCTACTAAAACTTGACCATAATTCCTGTTACAAAGGCACCAGTGGTCGATCTAGTGGTAGAATAGTACCCTAAGCACGATGCATGAAGCATGAAGCATGAAGCATGAAGCATGAAGCATGAAGCACAAGAGGAGAGGATAAAAATTACAAAGCGAGGTTGTCCTTTTCAACTGGAGAGATGCAAATTGAAACAAAAAGACGGGAGACAGCGTATACAACGCGGTTTCAATTTTGACCAGAGATGTGAATCCGTTTCCATATTACTGGGGACTCTTTCTATATCTTTGTGTAATTTAATTCTCTCATCTCCCAACTCATTTAGTCATCTTTATGGAACATAAATACATGAGAACAAAAAAAAAAGTGGAATACCTATCAAATTTATGCAACATATAGATGAGTCAAAACCATCTATCTTCCAAGTTTGATTGCTCAATTTCTAAACAATTTGGACATGTGAAGGGAAAAACTAAAAAGAAAAAAAAAATAAAAGACGTGAAAATACTATTATCTCCACATATTAGCACCTGTACATAGAGGCGGAACTAAAGGTGAGCAAAAAAGGTCAGGACCTCTAAGAAATGAAAAATTATATTTTGTATATTTTAAAATATAAATACTTTTTAGCCTAAAAAACTAAAATTTATTATTTGACCCCTCTTTTATCAAATTTCTGATTCCACCCCTTCCTGTACATGAAACCTAATTCAAACCCCTAAAAATCCCCTCCATTTTTAAAAACTGAACCCTAGATATTTTCCAAGATGAAGAACCCCAATCACCTCACAGAACCTCAAAATCAAAAAGCTGAGGTAAATTACCAATAACCCACAACCTAAAAACTTATCAAGCTTCATCCCCCTCTTTGGAAGCACCAAGAGAGCCCAAATCAGCCCCAAAATTAGGAAAAACAGAGTCTGAAACAGAGCAGGGTCCTCTGTTACCTCATACCATGCCGGATACTTTCTCCATGCCGCGAATGTCAGAGAAACCCCCAACCCGACAATTATGTTGAACAACGGACCCGCATAGCAGCCCGAAACTGCTATCTTGACCCCATCACCTCCGCCTTTCAACGCCATTGCCACATTTGAGATCAAATCACCGAGGGAATTGCCCCATGCGAGAACTGTAAGTCCCAAAATCGAGGGGTTTATTCCAAACATGTAGCCGAGAGAAACCAAGAGAGCTACCAATTCTCTGGCAACTAAATAGGTCCATATCACACTCATGAAAAAACCTCCAGTTAGCCATGGCAAGGTCGCCCTTTTTGGTGGGTTCGACATGTCGGTAGTTTTTAGTGCAATTACAAACAAAATTAACCCAATTACAATACTGATTACACATATTGAAACAGTTTTCTTTGATGGTATATCTTCGTATTGTGAAATCCAGATTATGGCTACAAAAATGGGCGCAAGAAGTACCGAAAGAACAGTGAATGGCTTATTCCACCGCTCCTCTGTTATGTCCGGTATCGTTAATCTCCTTGGCAGAGAGAGAGGCAGCTCTAATATGTGTAAGAACAGCTGAAACCAGCCTCGATTAGACAAATCAGGTTTCAAATAATAATAATTGGACAAGACCACAATTTTATCACCTTCCACCACTTCCTTTATCACGATTTCAACTGGGTTTTCTTCAATTTGGGAATTTGAATTTGCAAGCAATGGAGACTCCAAATCACATCTCGTGTCGTCCCCACAGAAATGTGAGGTGCAAACCAGCAACACGTAGCCAATATAAATACAGAGAAACGAAAGTGAGCCCCAAACTGAAATCTTTTTATAAACCAAAATTATGAGGATAGAACAAAGCGCCAAAATTAGAAGCAAGACATCTCGTACAAAGCTGTTACGGTCTATGGACACGGTGTGTGAGCCGATTGTGAGGCTGATGACACCGACAACCACGGTCGTGACGAAGAGGGCCCCACCAAGGACACTACTGAGCCCGACCCCTCCTACGCTGGGTCCGGCCGTGAAAGATACTATGCTGGAGAACACATCGGGGGCCCCATTTCCCAGAGAGAGAAGCGTGACACCGGCCATGGCAGGGGAGAGCCTGAGAACCTTGGAGAGGTTGTCTAGTGAGGAGCAAAAGTAATGAGAGGCGGTGTTGCCGAGGAGATAGAACAGGGTTAAGAGCCATAGGAGAGACAGGAAGTAGCCAAGCAGAAGCCTTTCCCCGAATTCGCAATAGAACAACCGGAGGTAGTCGATGTAGCCAAGAGGTACGCAGGAGGTGTGCGATTTGAGGTGCGCACACCTCGATTTGGCGTCTTTGAGAGAGAGGAAGTCTTGGCAGTTGTCTTTTGAGGTGGAGGAGAGGAGAGAGAGGGGTGGGGGTGGGTCGCGAGGAAGAAACAGAGGAGGAACAAGAAGGCGAGGTTGATCAATGGCGCATTGTATCTGTTCGAAAGAGAAAATGCCATTAATGGCTGCAAAAAGAAATTAAGAGAGAGAGAGAGAGAGGAGAAAAGGTTAGAGAATTGGGAGGATCGAGTACACTGGTGTTTCGTCGGTGTTTGTCTGTTTGAGCCAGAGAGAGAAAGAAAGAGCAGGAGAAAAGGGGGAGAAATTGAGATTTGGGTTCGGTTTTCATTTGGTGTGAAAGAAATGGGACATGGCCCATGGGAATGGGAGCGTGAGATAATTGATGCTGATTCGAAAACCAGGTGTTGAAGAAGAGAGACTTTCTTTCACTTTATTTATGATATATTAAATGTCATATGACCGTGACAATCTCATGTTTGCATAATTTTAAAACGCCAAATTGTTCATGCCATCGAGAAATATACGCATGCAATGACTGAAAAATCAATTGAACTAGGATCTTATTTTTCTTTATTCATTATATATCGAATACAAACAGATATTCATTATATAATGTAAGGATTTTCTCGCATCTTTGTTGAATGAAAGAGATTTCTTTTTTAAACGACGAGATATCATTATTTTTTCAATATTTATTAAAAGAACAAGATTGCACTATCAAAGTGAGTGGTGTTATTAATTAAATCAGATCGGATCCATAATTGCAATTCCTACATCAAACAGCAGTGTACGTACCTTGCCTTATAGCAATGAGTTGGAGACGAAGAAATAATATCTCCACCAGATATGGTACCAGTATCAGATGTGGCTAACTAGCTAACTTCCTTCTACGTAGTTATTTATTTATTTGTTTGTTCTGATGAGAACTTACGTAGGTTCATTTGGGGCATCTTGGCACCATAATAAAGTTGATAACTACACGTCTCCAACTTTATTGTTTTGTTCACACCTCTATTTACTAAAGAAAATTGATCATGTCTATATCCAATTTATGGTGTGAAAGCACCAATAATAATTGCTTTGCCAATTTTCTGGCAATATGGTCCCGCTAAAAAAATTGCAAATAACTTCATTTTTTTTTCAAGTTATTTTATGAAATTCGAGGGCTCAAAACAGTTGACACTCGTCTTTTTTTTTCTATTGTTATGAAATATGGCCTGGGAGGCTGGGAGACCAAGCTCTTATATATGTTCCCTCTCATAAAAAATAAAATAAATGAATAATTAATGTAAAATTAGAAATAAAAAATATTATGAAATCGAGTAAAACAACAATTAGGTAACTGAAAGTCCTATCTATAAGAAAAATCTGGGGTTATTAATTAAACAAGACTGTGGACTGTGGAGCATATCTCCTAACAGTGGGCAAAATCAGATACTGTATCATGCATGCGTACATGCGTGGTCAATTGAAGAATCTTCTTCATGTTATGTTATAATAATAAATATGCGTACGTCCTATGCCAAAATTAGAAGAATTTGCATGCAATCAGCAGACAATACCAACGATAACAGAATATCTTAGTTAAACTAGTAATCAAAGATGTTACTTCTGTTATTTTATAAATAAAATTTTAGGGTGATTTCTCTCTCTCTCAATATATATATATTGATTTGTTGTTATACTTGCCACTGGCTGGTGCTCCTTACTATTTTATTCTAGTGAGAGAAAGAAAATCCACACACACATAATGACATAAACTTAGAGAGAGAGAGAGGTAGAGGATACATACAGAGATAGAGAGAGGGAGAGAGAAAATCACTTTTTTTATTCTGCATTTCTTATCTCTCTCGGGATCAGATTGTCTCCATATTGGGAGGACTTTCTCGCTCTCTTTCTCTCTCTTTCTCCCCAAATCGGCTGAGAATTTCAATTTCAATTTCAGTTCGATACATGCTGGTGCTGCTCCCCATAAGCTTAATAATAAATATGCGTACGTCCTATGCCACTTGAATTGCACGCAACGTCTCATCCTGGGCTGAGTGCCTAAGTATAGATAGTTTCTGGCCTACTCAAGAGAGTAATTAATTGTAATGACACAACAGGCCTTGAGATTCTTGAGGTAGAGTGGAGATACCGTGAGCTTAAGCTCACGTAAGTCTTCTGTGAGTTTAACTTAAAAAATATATTAAATCATCTCGAAATTTTAATTTATCATTCTCATTAAATTATATATATGAAAATCTTGTGGGATGCAAAAAATTAGAGTGTTTTGAGTTTTTTAAGTCACCGTTTTAAATTTTTTAAAATAATGTTCAAGTATTGAATATATTATTATTATTTTTAGAGCTGATTTTTAAAAATTAAAAACCACAACTTAAAAAGCTCAAAACGCTCCAAATGTTTGCATCCCATGAGATTTTTATATAAAAAATTTAATGAGAATGATAAATTAAAATTTCGAAATTATTTGATATGTTTTTTGAGTTAAGCTCACAGAAGGCCTCCGTGAGCTTAAGCTCACGGTATCTCCACTCTATATATATATATAAAGTCCGACTATGGTGCTTTGCAAAACACAAGTGCGTTGTGTGTTTTGCGCTCTATTATTAATTTTAAGTCAGAAATGATTGATCTAAACTGCTCAATCTAATTTCCATATCAAAATCTATTAGTAAACCAAAATTTATACTTTTTAGAGTCCATTTGCTATTTTTTTTGGATAGGGGAAATTCGTCATTTTTGGATGAACCAGAATTTTGGTTCATCAAATCATTTTTCTCCTATTCAAAAAAATAACAAAAGAATTCTAAAAAATATAAAATTTGGTTTACTAATAGATTTTGATATGAAGATTAGATTGAACGGTTGAATCGATTATTTCGATTTAAAATTAAAATATAACAAAACACACAAGCATACAAAGACCATAGTCGGATTTTCTATATATATATATATTACCCTCTGCCTCAAGAATCTCAAGGCCTGTTGTGTCATTCCAATTAATTACTCTCTTGAGTAGGCCAGAAACTATCTATACTTAGGCACTCAGCCCAGGATGAGATGTTGAGAGCAATTCAAGTGGCATCCATGGCCCACTCCAATTATTTATTGTTAAAATTTATTCTTCATATATTTCATCCATACAATATACAAACCAGGCGACAAGATCAATTAAAAGTCCCCTGCATGTCATGAAGCAGAAGGATGTGCATGCTTCATTGTGCAAGTCGTAATTATCCCATACCATCCAAATCACAAATCAATACAAACTAGCAAATTTTGGAGAGAATAAAATAAAATATATGGAGGTCAATCGACCTCATTACTTGAATAATTTACATCAACCTTTGTTCTTCTTTAGTTTTGGATCTATATATAGATCAATCCAACTGACTCACTCTACAGAAGTATAAATTATTACAGACACAAAGCATCCTAGGTTTACAGGCTATACAATCAAGCAACTCCACACGAAGAAATAGAACATGAATATTCACTTTCAATTTTAAAACATTTACATTGAGGCATTTCTCAAACTTTTCCTCACCTTCTGCCAGTTCTTCTTCATCATCAGCAGCGACACACATCAACCCGATCCTCGATATCGAACTTGAGAACTGGCAGAAAGGACCATACTTCTCCCATCTTTCGGGGAAGATGCATGTCTGCACAGCCTCTTGTGTTCTTAGGAAGAACAAGATGTGGGACATCACTTCATTAGGTAAGGAACTGATCCTGCTCCTGATGTTATTCATCATTCAAGGCTCAGGAAAACATCCTTAAGAACCTTGAATGCACCTCCTATGTTAAAAACATACAGAAAGTAAAGATATTTAATTTCATTGATTTGTTTAATTATTAAGAAATGTGTTGCTGCTAACTATGTACAATACTTGTACCCCACCTCTATCCCAAACAAAATTGATTCGAACAAAGTTTAAAGACTAACAAATGAAGCTTTTTGTTTGTTTAAGGGGAAACATAGAAGAGTTGAACTAGAGAAGCCTTAACTTATTATGTGTGGAACCCCACTAGAGTGCCCCTTCCTATAACAGATATAACAAACCTCAAGAAATTGCAACTCATTGGTCTGTGCTAAGATTGAAAAAAAAAATTGTCCAGTATATGTTCCTCTAATTAAATGAAGGCACACATTCACTCCCAATGCTTAACACACAATGTTCTCTACAAAGAATCTTTTCATAAAAAAGGCAGAGAAGGAAAGATAGGAGTGCCATGGCTACTGAGTTTTCATTTAGTTATTCAAATCAAGTATGCAAATACACATATGTTTCTTGCCTAAACATGGATTGATGCACAAGGCTTTTAAAGAATTTTAATGCTAAGTAATTTGTACCTTTGTTCCCCCAGCCCAGGTGTATGCTCTTTTGGAATGTCCCCTCTGCATAACTACAAGGAAAAGAAATAACAAACTTAAAATATGACAACAAACAAATAAAGCAAAATGGAAATAGTGAATATACTATGAAAATTACCAATTCATTATTCAGCATTGTACAGGCACAATCCATGCAGAGGTTGTATAGTTGGACAATGAAAACAACTGGAAAGACGGAATCTGATAAAATAACAACAAAACATGAAAACCACAACGATATAAATAAAAACATGCATTATCAACTTTATGATAACCTAACTAAAAATGAGCATAAATAATGATATTCTTGACAAGATGTTGGATTCTTTTTTTTTCGATAAAAATAAGTTACAAAATCATTTTTAAACATACGATATTGCACGCGGATACTGTTAGTTTAGCTACTAAAACGAAGATGGATTCTCAAGATTAGAGGATTTTGTTGGATGATCTTACAAAATAAGATTCTAAGATGCTTAAAAGAACTGGACCGTGAAAGACAGTGTTGTGTTGATCCCTGTTTTATTGGTACATCAAGCATCAAGTTTGGCCGTAGTTAACCAATTTTAATGATTTCTCCTTCGATTTTATTTATGTCAAGTGTGGGGTCCTAAAGTAAAACATAAAGAAGTTTCCAAAAACTACTTTGGCATTGTGTTCAATTTGGAGCATTGCTCTGAATGCTCCAAATTGTTTGGTTGGAGGGCAGTAAAGTAGGCTCTAAATAAAAGAAAAAAAAATCCTAAAGTATAAGATTAATTAGAGCTACTCTAATTTCACTTGTACATTTTTGAGCTGTTGGATTAGACTTCTTGTCCTCTGTAATTCCTTCATCAAATCTCATCTATATATGTAGAGGAATATTAACGAAGCGAAAAAGACTATTGATACAGAGGAGGTACCAATGTGATCTGGAGAACAACTACCTCAATTGTGCGGCAAGTGGACAGCAGGTTTGAAAAATGAGTTTTTTATTTTTATTTTTATTTTTATTTTGTTGTGTGTGATTGTGCTGGGAATTCATTACATATGATTGTTGCTTTTCACTGTTCAAATCAACCCCCTTCGGAAGAATTGGTGTCGGTGCAAGATCTAATTTTTTTAGACAGTTCTGCTATATTAACTCAAATTCCATGTCATTTGTGGTATAAATTTATTATTTTATTCATATCACCTCTTAAACATTTCCTTTGAACGCTTTAAAAAATATTCTGAAAGAACATGTGCATTCGTACACTGGACCACGCTGTTCCCTTTGATCATATTTGATGTAATTCAATATATAAACACGCTTTGTTTCTGAGTGACAAGGCAATAGTGCAATATCCTACTGGAAAAGTACGTTTGTTCATGATCAACAGATATATATACATCAAGATGATATATATTTTCTAAATATATGCATGCAGTTGTAAATAAGTTTGTAACTGATTTATTGGGATTTTCATGTAAAACTAGAGCCAACGAAATCCACTGAGTGAGCCAAATGAAATTTCTCAACAGTTTCTTGTATATATAGTATACATGTGTCCCTCTAGACTTGGTGCATTAATTCTTCCCTGAAAATTAATAGAATATACGCAATTAAAAGAGAAAAAGGAGGATATAAAAATGGTGAAGAAGAAATTTGTGTACAAGTTGCAGTAATAATTGTGATGCTGTCAATTAGTAGCTTGGCGGTGTGCACAGCAAGACCTCTGACTCTGAGTCCTGTAACACGCCCATTTCTGGTGTCCCTTCCAAAAGGAAACGATCCCACAAAATCACAGCCTAACCGGTGCAGTCATAGCGTACCTGGAGGATTCTGCAAAATTGGATGAGGATCAATGTGCAAAACCTCTCATTTTAATTGACGGCATTGCTATTTTTCTTCATTATTTTTCATAATTCAAAAGTGTATTTATAACCTAATTATTTTCTTGATTTCATAGCCAACTTTCTTTATTAATTGTAACATAAGAATTTATCGGAGATACCTTAGAATTGTTAAAATGTTATTTTGTTGGTTCTGTTTTCATTTCCAATATACAACGTAACTGTAGTGCAAAAGAGTAATATATATATATATATATATATAGCCTCAATCTCTCTGAGTGAGGCAACGGTGCTTCGTGAAATACAAAATTTCTCGTGCTTCGCGTCTATATCTCGAATTTAAAAGTTCAAACGACCGATCCAAACTGTTGAACATGTTCTTCATATTGAACTATTTTTGGAGATCAAAAAATTTTTATTTTTTTGCTATTTTTTAGATGCGTATAAAATCGCTAGTTTTGATTTTGTAGAAATCATTAGATCGGCAAACTTTGTACTCATTTAAAAAATAACAAAAAAAAATTTAAAAATATAAAATTTGATCGGCCGTTTGAACTTTCAAATTCGAGATACGGACGCGAAGTACGGGAGATTTTGTGCTTCGCGAAACACTATAGCCCCCTCTCTCTCTCTATATATATATATAATTAGTTAGTTAGTTAGTTAGTTAGACTATGATGCTATGTATAGAACGAGTCGACTTTGTATTATGGATCGGTTTTTTATTTTCAAAATCTAAATGGTCAATCGAAACGGCTCAAAAATGAAAAAAAGAAGGAAAAAGAAAATTCAAAATAACGAGGTAACACAAAATACCACAGTCATAGCAGTAAATGTACTAATATCATGTTCTGTTGATACCAGCAGAGTTATTCACTTCCGCTACTATTAAAGCCATGGATAGTAGCAAATCTAGAAGACACAAGCCAGAAGCAGGGACCCGTTTCTATTCCAGAATTAAAATAATAAATTAATTAAAGCAGCATCTCCTAATAATAATTTAGGATTACCACACCCATGAAGCAACAATCACTACATGTTTAGACAAAAAAGCAATAAAATGCAGTCTTCATTAATATGGCTCTTAGGAAATTAGATAATAACTGTTCCAATGGACTTTATGAGCACATCCAAAGTGCGAACCACCTTTTTAGAAAATTTAGCACTCTCAGGGGAGAATACTATCTTCAATGTCTCAAGGTACTCATTCTGGAACGAAACATTGTCCAGTAACTCTTTTTCGGCAACATCTTTGCTTGGCACTGTAAATGAAAAGAGAATTTTATTAATGACAGTCCAGAAACATCTAATCCTGATGACCGGTCTAACCAGGACAAATGGTTAATAGTTCCTTTAATTCCTTTTTTTTTCTCCTGAAACCAGAACTTTTTGCAATACCCATAATTATAACCAGAACTGAAAACTAAAGTAGAAACTTTCGAAGAAGCCAATTACTAAATACGAACACATCAGTATTGATCTGTACATTCTGATATGACAATCATTCTTTTATGCCAAAGCATTTTACCACACTGTATTAGGTAGTCATTGGTTCCTGCCACACCTTACAAAGTTTCCTCCTAGTTAACTTTAACGCTGAAAGCTGAAACCCAACCAGCATACCAGTTGTTGTATAGAAGCTCAACGTGAGAGTCTTTAGATTGGGCGAGTGTCGAAGAAGACAAACCACAAAATTCCAGTCAAGAAAAACATCCAACCATCCAAGCTCCAAGCTCTTTAAGTTTCTTAAGGATGGACTATTCAAAATATCTGCTGTCATAAAATCCTATTTGGTATAGAGAAAATATTATTTTACAATGTAAAGAAATATTAAATCCAGAATAAACAGAAAAAGATACAAGTACAATCACTAAAAAGTTTGCCTTGAGATGACATGTGAGGTAATTAGAACCATTCTGTTCAACTAAAAGGATGAAATTCAGATCATAAACTCCAAAGTCCAAATAGAGAATACCATGATTTTGGGGTCAGATGTATAAAGCCTTAGCCTTGCAACATTTGAAATGCCACCGAAAAGCTGCAGGCCATGGCACTCATTATCAGCGAACTCTTGACAGAAAATGGCGTTTGCTGTGACTAGAGATGGCATGTTAATTAATGTAATCCAGATCAAATCATAAAAACCAATCTCCAAAGACACAACACCTGGGCAAGAAATCCGCATTTCACTGGACTGCCGACATTCCTTAATAGAGAGTTTTTTCAAGACAGTAGAAGAAATCTCATCTATATCAAACCAGCAATTAAGAAAGTCCAATTCTTCAAGGACTGGGCACCCAGATTGAACCTTTCTTATGAAATCATCATTGATCTTCACATCACTAAGCTCTAGCTTTTTGAGACGAGGTAGGTTTATTGATTCAGGTGCAAAATAATCATGATAATCTTCAGAATGAACTGCGAATGACATCTGTTCTACAGATGCACATGTGAAAATCGAACCAGGCAAGTCGAAAAACTCATCTGTATATATTTGGATGGATAAAACCTTTGGCATGCACGATGCCGCGACAGAAAGAATTTCAGACATGCGGGGATAAGAAACACTGAATCTGCTGCACCATGTCAGTTTGAATGCATCCAGCGGTAAAGTCTCTCGATGATCTAAGACACCGCAAACAAATGCTAGAAACTTAACCTCACGTTTTAGGAACTCTTCATCTGTTAGATCATCTGTCGGATGTTTATGGTTGTCAAAGACCAGAATGGGCACAGAAGCCCAACCATTAATCCATCGTTTGGATAATATGCAAGTGCGCACAGCCTCTTCGATAGGCAACAAGGAAAGGATGCGGGTAAGAAGCTGGTTGGGCAAATCACTAATTCTGTCCCTGGTGAAATCGCTACCATCCATAATTGAAAATTTCAATAGATTCTGCCAAAACCAAAATGCGAAGCAGTAAATTATTTTGAAATTATCATGCAAACGACATACACATCGGATAAAATGAATCTCCTGTCATATATTCCCTGCACCTGTCCGAAACCCCCCAATCAGAAAAAAATAAATAAAAAGAGGGCGAAAAAAAAGAATCGTAAAAGCTGGATGAGAAGAGGCAGTCCAACAAAACGAATGGAATCAATTTATCAATACAAATCAAGCTCACAAAAACGATGATCAATAAACTGGAATAAATAATCGCAACACATGGAAATGAAAATTATTGGTGACTACATCAACGATACCAATCCTAACCGAGCCCGAGTTGCACGAGAAGAAACGAGAGAGAGAGAGAGATCTGTAATTTTTACAAAATTTCTTGTTACTGGAGACTTGGAATTACCTTGAAAGTGAGAGGACAAAGGTGTGAAGCTCAAATAGCGATCGTGTCTGAGGCGTACTGATCCTGATCCTTGGTGAAGTCATTAGAGAGAGAGCGGAGACGAAAGGACAGATGAAAGAGGGGTTGGAATGGAGGAGGAAGGGCGAGGAGGGAAAGGAGGGTGTCAACGCCGTGCGATTGGAGGAGAGGTGGAGCCGTGGAGGGAATCAACAGTCATGGTGAGAACTGAGAACTACGGTTGTCATTCGTGCAACGAAGTTATTTCCTACTTATGTAATGTAATGTTGTTTGAATAGAAATATTTAAAAATAATATTTAATTATGTTAGTTGGCAGCTAGTTATTATTATAAATTTATTTTAAACTTCTTCATTAATAAATATTATAAAATTTTAAATATGTATGTGAGTAATAAAAATGTTATATTTCTTGAGTCATGATTTCTGTTTTGTTAAATTTTCTTAATTTTTCTAAAGTGAACTTTTTAACTTTTTAGGGATACACAAAATTATTGTGAAAAAGAATAAATATTATGTCCCGCTATTAATGATCAAATATTTTGTACTTCTTTTCTTTCAAGAATATTTCATAACTGAAGATGCAGAATGCAGATTAAAAAACTTTCAGGGATGAAATCATAACTCATCATTTTCTTAGAATACTTTGAGTTAACTCCTAAAACAAAATAAAGACTTTTAGAGAAAAATGTTGAAGATACCATCATTTATACCGCAATTGATACCAATTTCTTATTCACACATGAGTTATCATTTATGTTAGTAACTTCATTAAGCGACTTATTTAGTATGGTATTTTTATTGTTATATTTAAATATCATTAATGAAATAATAGTATATTTTAAGTTGAATAATAAAATTTTTATAAAATAATTGCGCATCATAAAGTCAACAATTTGAATAATAATTCATTTAGCCGGAATAATAAAATAGATCTAATGCCAACAAAAACATTTAAATATCAGCTCAAGGACAATTAATTAATTAAATGTTCAATGTTCAATGTTCCTTGATTTATTTCTCCATTAGACTTGGTGAAAGACTAGAGAGAAATAGAGAGAGGGAGACCAGATAGCAGAGACATACAGAGAGAAAGCGAGGGAGATAGAGGATGGAGTAGAGGACGCACCAAAATAATTCCTTGCCAATTTTTGTAACTGATACAAAATAATTCAATTATGTAAACATAAAAATAAATAATTGAAGATATCGTAGCTATTAATTAGCAATATCATATTTGCTATAAGCATTTGTGTCCTTCTCCTCCTTTTACTTTGTTCTGTTAGCAAATTAATTAGCAATATCATATTCATATCACCGTTTGTTGATTTTTGGTATATTGTCACCTCAGTAGCAGCCATTATAATTTGTAAAGTTATTCACTTGAGTAATTAATGTAATTAAAAAAGAAGGCAGAGCATCTTCAATGCAGCAACCGATTCTAAATTTTTTATTACTGTCATATCAGATTTAATTAGAGAAATTACTAATTACTATAATTAAAACTTTCTAATGTAGAAACTAT
Source organism: Schoenoplectus tabernaemontani (assembly GCA_037127355.1). Classification (NCBI taxonomy): domain Eukaryota; kingdom Viridiplantae; phylum Streptophyta; class Magnoliopsida; order Poales; family Cyperaceae; genus Schoenoplectus; species Schoenoplectus tabernaemontani. The sequence continues at coordinate 1,584,701 of CM073745.1, read as the reverse complement.
CTCTATATTTTATTTATGTCAAGTCATTTAGTGAAAATAGAAAAAAATAGATTTAGTGAAAATGATCTCCAGTGCTAAATTAAACGAGTTGTTAATCTGACGTGACAATTAGAATTATGTTGCTAAATTAAAAATTATAATGAAAGTTTCTAAATTAGAAATTATTTCTCCAATGTTAAAATAAAAAATAAACAATGACACGTAGAAATTGAAACTTACACAAATGTTTTTCTATTGAACTTTAATCGCCGAATGATATTTAATCTGATCCCTTCTAAGTTATAAATCCACAAGTTTATAGCAAACCTCTAATGGTCTTATTCTTCTATCAGTTTTTATTTTTATTTTTATTTTTATTTTTATGAAACGCTGTGTTTTTCTTCGCCAAACCACACTTAACTGGCCATGGACCATGAAATCCAATCTTTCATTCGCTCAAATTCGAGTGGAGCGGCGGCGCTCGGACCAGGCCCTCCTCCATCCCCCCTCTTCCCTCTGCTCTCAATATGGTTCAAGAAATCAAGCCTCCAGTAACAAGAGATAATCCCAAAGGGTATTTCTAAGTTTGTATCCATCTTATCCATCAAATGAGCTGATGTTCTCTTTCATACTAACCCAGAATTTTGTGCAAGCAGAGTGTTTGACAAAATGTCTCCTTCAAGTGTGCAAGCAGAGTATTCTGCCGGTAACTGAATTTGATTAGGGAATGAAACAGTTAATTGGTGCAGTCTGGTAACATGGTAAATTTTAATACTTTACCTGCATAGTTGAGTAGCGATGGCAATGAGCCAGGAAAGGCCGGGTTTGTGTCAAACTCGGAGTCCGATCCGTCCTTTAAAATTCTCAACCCGGCCTTTATTTCTCCGGGTCTAAAATTATTGGCCCAATCCGCCCATGATGTTTTACGGGCCTACCCACCCGTACCCGTCCCGACCCGAGTTATTGCATAATCAATTAATTTTTTCTTTGATTAAATATTTCTCTGTTCTTAATTATATTATACCTTTAAAAATAATTATAGTATTTAATTAAGTTTGTAGTTTGTACATCTCCAATAAAAATATAGAATATTGATATATCGATATTTTCATAGCACAAATGTATATATAAATATTAATAACTAGTGTTATTATATAATTTAAGGGATAATATTATATTGAGATTTATAAATAAACAAAATAAATTATTGATTCAATATACAATAATATACACAACACATATCAATATATTATTAAAATTTATCTATACTACAGGTCGGACGGGCGGGCGGGGCTCATCTTAAACTCGTACCCACCCGGCTCGTACTTTGGCCCTATCCGGCCCTACCCGTTTGACCTCCGGACCGGACAGGCCTAACGGGCCCCGACTTTATTGACATCCCTACAATTGAGTATAATAATGTGTTTTTATGGTACCAAACCAGACGTTGTATGTATCATGTTTTACTACCTTTCATACATATTAAAAAGGGTTTGGCATGGAAAACAAGTAAAGGTAAATGTAGCAAAGGAAGAAAAAAAGGTTGTTCTACTATATAGTATGGAAAAAATAAAATTATGACATCTGTATAAACTGGCCATGCACTTTTTAATTAGTTTACTTTACTCACATGCTAATTCTGATCTTAAATTGATCGGAGTCAGATTTTGAGATGTTGTATTCTTTGTTCGGTACTATCTTGATATTTTTTTTTTGAAGTAGGTACTGTCTTGATTTTTGTCTAGCTTTCTTCATTCGTTTATTAGTAATTCTTAGTGGCCACTATTTGTGTACTTATGTTAAATTAAAGAAAATCCCTAACAAGGACAAACGCAGAAGAGTTTCAGTTACTGACCTGCTCCATTTATACTTCATAATTCCTCACTCTATTTTAATTGCTAATATTTTCTTTAAAATCTTTTCATATATGTGTGTGCTGGTTGATGATAGACATATTTGTACTTTTATTTTGTTGATAATCAGAGTGATAGTTTAAATGGTTTATGTAACGACCCCTGGGAGTTATTACAGATTAACTCAAGACTATGAATGATTCAGTAGTGCAATAGAAGAACAAAAGATATCAAAGATGATTTATTTATAGAGATAAGTTTGAACAGTAAGGATAGTTGAGAGAAGTCGGAAGAGAAAGGATTTAGAGAGAGAAGAAGAAGGTTCAAGATAGAAGGATTCAACTAAAACTTACAATAGCAGGCACCACAGGCCTATTTAAGTATTTGCATTATTACTAAAGTAATTAAGAAATTAACGAAGAATCCTAAAGAAATCCTCCGACGAAATAAATAGCAGCGCGTACGATCACTAACAACCTTCGATTACTTACATTCGCTCGAGATCCTCTCGTGGCGCTCCTTGCATCACCTTTCATCTCCACACTTAACCATACAGCGCAGCCGTCCCACTTCTTCTCCTATTGGGCCGGGCCCATTCAATTCATGTGCGCCTTTTGCTCTACCCGCAACCTTGGATCCCCCAGATTTAAATTTGAACCTGGCGCCAACGGTCACCATCCTCTTCTCTTCTTTATCCTTCTGTGCAGATCCTGACAATTCCCCAGCCTTCAAATTTAGCTTGTCCTCAAGCTTAAAATTAGGGAACTGATGACGAATATACTCATAATCTTCCCAAGTCGCCTCATCTTCATCCAAATTAGACCATTTAATTAGTACCTCCACTGCTACTTGATTGTTCTTCTTAATTACCCTTCTGTCTAATATGGCCAGTGGCTCAATTCTCCAATTTCCTTTTGGACCCAAAATTGGCAACTGGTTTGTTATATCCCTCACAACACCTTTACACTTCTTAATTTGGGAAACATGAAAAACCGGATGGATGAATGATCCCTGTGGTAAATTCAATTTATAGGCCACAGCCCCGATTTTTTCTATTATTTCAAAAGGTCCATAATATTTGGGTTTGAGCTTATGAGTACCAGTTTTGCCTTGTACTGAGATCTCGCGATAGGGCTGGAGCTTCAAGTATACCCAATCACCTATTTGATAAGTCCTTTCAGATCTTCTCCTGTCAGCAAACTTCTTCATACGGTTTTGGGCCCTGAGCAATTGTTCCTTCAAAATCTTAGTTGTTTGCTGTCTTTCTTCCAGTAATTCATTTACTGCTTGATTAATGCTTTTAGGAGCAGTGCCTAAACCCAATTGCGGAGGAGGGTATCCATAAAGGGCTTCAAAGGGGGTGATCTTAAGGGAGGAGTGATAATTGGTGTTGTACTGAATCGACCATCGCTTATCCATTTACCCCATTCTTTAGGTTTTTGAAAAACCATGCATCTAAGATAAGCTTCTATACATTGGTTCAATCTCTCCGTTTGCCCATCAGTTTGTGGGTGATAGGCCGTGCTATAATTCAGCTCTACCCCTATCCTTTTCATCAATTCTTTCCAGAAGTTGCTGGTAAATAACGGGTCTCTATCAGTTATTATCTTTGAGGGTAACCCATGCAACTTGTAAATGGAATCCAAAAATTTCTGGGATACATCAGCAGCCTTAAATGGGTGTGATAAAGTAATTAAGTGGCAATATTTGGTAAACCTGTCAACTACCACCAAAATTACATCTTTGCCCTCACTTTTTGGTAATCCACAAATAAAATCCATAGAAATTACTGACCATGGACCATCTGGTATCGGAAGTGGCTGTAACAACCCTGGACTTGCTACATTCTCACCCTTGTTGATTTGATAAGTGTTGCACTGCTGTACAATTTGTATTACTGCCTCCTTCAACCCAGGCCAATAAAACATTTTCTTTACTCTCTGATAAGTGCCTTGGATGCCAGCATGACCCCCAATGCTACTATCATGCAGTGCTTGTACTATTTTGCTCCTCCAACCATGGTTATTTCCCACATAAATTCTACCATTAAACCTTATGATACCCTTATGAACCAGCAATTCACCTTTACCTTCAGGTACCTGTAGTCTACCCTGAAGCACCTGGTTGGCCCACACATCTTGTTCATAACTGGTTTGAAGCTCCTGCAGCCAACTAGGGGTTATTTCTGTAATTGCATAATTCTCACTACCTTGCCTTAACCCAGGTCTTCTAGAAAGAGCATCAGCTGCTTTATTTTCAATTCCCTTTCTATATTGGATTTCATATTGCAATCCTAACAATTTGCATAACCCCTTGTGTTGTAAAGAGTTAGTTAACCTTTGTTCCAAGAGATGTTTGAGACTGATATGATCAGTTTTAATGACAAAAGGTAAACCTTGCAAATAATGTCGCCATTTGTGTACTGCAGTGAATAGGGCTAGCAACTCCTTCTCATATGTAGATAGTGCTTGATTCTTCACTCCTAAGGCCTTGCTCAAAAAAGCAATTGGTTTTTTTCCTTGCATCAACACTGCCCCCATTCCACTATCACAAGCATCAGTCTCTATGACAAATGGTGCATTGAAGTTAGGCATGGCCAGCACTGGTGCTTGGCACATTGCCCGTTTCAACGCTTGAAAAGCAGTGCTGGATTCTTGGCTCCAATTAAATGAATTTTTCTTAAGTAGTTCGGTCAAGGGCTTACTAATTGACCCATAATTCTTAATAAATTTTCTATAATATCCAGTTAAGCCCAAGAAACCCCTAAGCTCCTTGACAGTTCTGGGCTCAGGCCATTCTACCATTGCTTGAATCTTGCCAGGGTCAGTTGCTACCCCTTCCCCAGTAATCAAATGACCTAAATACTCAATTTGTGACACCCCAAACTCACACTTGCTTCTTTTGGCGCACAATTGATGATCAAGGAGTAATTGAAGAACCAATGAGAGGTGAGTTTTATGTTCCAGCAGATCAGTGCTATAGACCAGTATATCATCAAAAAAAACTAATACAAACTTTCTCAAATAGGGATGAAACACCTGATTCATTAATGCCTGGAAGGTGGCAGGGGCATTAGTTAGCCCAAAGGGCATGACTAAGTATTCATAAAGGCCTTGATGGGTTCTAAAAGCCGTTTTATGAATATCACTCTCTTTCATCCTAATTTGGTGGTACCCGGCCTTGAGATCGATTTTGGAAAACACCTTTGCTCCATTCAGTTCATCAAGCAAATCATCGATGATTGGTATGGGGTATTTGTTTTTTACAGTCATGGCATTCAATTGCCTATAATCCACACATAAGCGCCATGATCCATCTTTTTTTTTGACCAATAAGACTGGAGATGCAAAAGAACTGGCTGAAGGTCTGATAACTGATGTTTTCAGTAATTCTTCAATTATGTTCTCCAATTCACACTTTTGAAAATGAGAATAACGGTATGGTCTCAAGTTCACAGGTTGAGAATTTGGAATTAGGGTAATGGAGTGATCCACATCTCTTTTGGGAGGTAGTTGGGTTGGAGTCTCAAACACAGCAGCAAATGTTTTTAACACCTCTTCCAATTCCATTGGAACCTGATTCTCTTTACTAGACTGCCCTTCACATAGCCAGATTTGTGCAACTAACAACTCTGAATGAGGTTTCCACTCTGAAGATAACTCCACTGCTTCATAGCAATGCAATTCTGACTCATTTCCTTGAACTTGCAACTTAACAGTTTCAGGACCTAACTTGAATTCCACCCATTGTTGACTCCAATCAATCTTCATAGGGCCCAATTTGGACAACCAAGTCCAGACCAGGATAACATCATAACCCTTCACTGGTAGTAGCCTTAGATCATGCTGAAACTCAAACCCTTGGATGGAAAACTACATTGCCTCACATTTGGAATCAGTAACCATTCTTTCACCATTGGCAACCATAACTATCATGGGATTGGTAAATACAATTTGGTGGTGTTCTGCCTGTAATACTGAGGGATTTACAAAGCTGTGAGTTGACCCACTATCAATGAGGGCAAAAACTGGAACAGTGCCAATAAACCCCTTGAACCTCATAGTATTACTCACTGGGCTATTGGAAGTGGCATGCATTGATACAATTGCTTCCTCAAAGCATGGTCCATTACTGGCTCCTGATTATTGAAGTTTTCTGGAGAAACAACCTCCTCAACCTCCCCATCAGAACTTCCCATCAACATCTGCAGTTTGACCTTACATTGGTGTCTAGGGAAATATCTTTCACCACATTTAAAACACTGCCCAAGGGCTCTCCTCTGCTCAATCAAGGTGTTTTTAGGGTTGACTGGAGGTAATACTGGCTTTATGGGTGTCTTCTCACTAGCATTTTTAAGATAAGTAGTGGAAGGGTAGGATGGTAATTTGTTGCTAGCCTTCAGCCTTTTGTACTGATAATCAGTAGCACTTTCAATGTATAATGCATACTCTAGAGCTGATTCAAGGGAAATAGGTTTAAAGGCCAACACAAAGGGTTTGATCTCACCCTTTAACCCACTCACAAACACATCAATAAAATCCTTCTCAGTCAGCTGTCTTCCTTCCAACAACATCCTGGATTTTAATCTTTCCACTAGATACCAATAATCTTCCACTGAACCTAATTGTTGCAAGTTTTTAAATTCTTCCAGGCTGTTCTTGGCATTAACCTTCCTAAATCTGCAATTGACCAGCCTGACCAACTCTACCCAATTTGGAGGGTCATGTGAGATGAGATAACCATCATACCACTCACTGGCGGCATCATGAAATTGCATAGTGGCAAGATGGGTACGATACTGTGGTGGTACTTGGTGAAGTTCAAAGAAAGATTGGCACTTTCGTTGCCACTCAGTAGGGTTGTCACCATAGAACCCAGGGCAATCAATTCGGGGAATTTGGAACTTCCCCTCCTTCCTTATAATTTCAATTTCATCTTGTGAGCAATCACCTCTTTCATTGGCTGGGTTATTGCGAAAAGTAGACAAAAGGTGCTCAGGCGTTGGCAGCAACCCTTTCCCAACTGAATTAACATTCAACCTATCCAGTTTTGATTCTAAGTTAGTCAACTTAGAAGTTACCTGATCCTGGGTTAAATGAAATTGTTGTAGCATAGCTTGAATCGATTGATTCTGAGTTGCCATGAGTCTATTTTGATCTTCTGCTAATGCCAATCGGCGTTCCATTCGTTCATCAGCTTGTTGTAGGTTAAGATCGGTGGTCACTTTGACCTCCTCAATTTGTGCCCTAAGCTCAGATACTGCCTTCTCCAAATCCTTCTGAGTAACCATAGTGGATCAATAAAATACTCTCTAATAGATCTAAGAGCGCAGGTAAGATCGGTGGCTCTGATACCAATTGTAACGACCCCTGGGAGTTATTACAGATTAACTCAAGACTATGAATGATTCAGTAGTGCAATAGAAGAACAAAAGATATCAAAGATGATTTATTTATAGAGATAAGTTTGAACAGTAAGGATAGTTGAGAGAAGTCGGAAGAGAAATGATTTAGAGAGAGAAGAAGAAGGTTCAAGATAGAAGGATTCAACTAAAACTTACAATAGCAGGCACCACAGGCCTATTTAAGTATTTGCATTATTACTAAAGTAATTAAGAAATTAACAGTAAATCCAGTAAATCCTCCGACAGAAATAGCAGCGCGTACGATCACTAACAACCTTCAGTTACTTCTGCTCAGATCCTCTGTGGCGCTCCTTGCATCACCTTTCATCTCCACACTTAACCATAGCCTGGCAGGCCGTCCCACTTCTTCTCCTATTGGGCCAGGCCCATTCAATTCATGTGCGCCTTTTGCTCTACCCGCAACCTTGGATCCCCCAGATTTAAATTTGAACCTGGCGCCAACGGTCACCATCCTCTTCTCTTCTTTATCCTTCTGTGCAGATCCTGACAGTTTAATCCTGTATGCAGAATCGTACTATAGATAATACAGAGTTGCTGATGTAAAAATATTATTGTAAGTTGTCACTCTTCATTTCAAGCACTGAATGTTGTTGCTGCAACAATTTGTTAATATTTTTCACTCTACATGAGGTTTTTGGCCTGAAGATAAGGAGAAATTTGTTCACATCATTTGCCAAGTTTTTTTTTTTTCAGTTTTTTTTTTCATCTCCGATGAAAATAGACTTGGTACTTTTAGAAGAATCACACAGAAACATCATTATAACATAATCCACGTAACGATTATAATTTTATTTTGTCTGAAAGTAATTTCACCAACTTTTAGCATGAGTTAGTTACCGTTATGTCAGATGGTGTGATCAGGTGACTATTCTTATTCATTATATGGTACACGTTCTATAAACGAGAAACCAGTTTTCTCTGTGATTTTCATGAGTGACAGAGGAGATAAAAAGGTTACCTCAAGGTGGTGCAATGTAAGTGTCTGTAGATTTGATGAATGCTGCAGGAATAATACTACAAGATCAAAGTCAAATATGCCCAAATTTGCAAGCACCAAGCTTCTTAGGTTTTTGAAATCTGGGAACTTCACATCATCATTCTCTACCTGATTTGGTATTTACCAAAAAGAAATGGTTAGTTAATTAAAGATTACTCTAAACTGGGAACAAGAAATAATTAAAATCAGTGGGTTGATTTGTTTAAAGGGAAATATCCAGTGTACTGGCATGGATGACTTGAGTAACAATGTGAAGCCTGCATACTGATTGAAAATAGTTCAAGAAAGGCTACCATAATGAAAGTGGAAATAGCAAACATTGGTCTGAATTTTAAACACATTTATGATGGCCTAGTTCAATTTTCAAAATTTGCCTTTTAGTGTCTCTTTTAAAATATAACTTTTTAGGGCCTCAAAATCGTCATCCTCAAATGAAAACAATGATAAAATTATTTTTCATGGGGATATACCATTTGGTTGTATAGATAAGTTGTGTCGATTGAAAGATGCTCAAATGCGAGGTCTAGGCATGTTGCATTTGAAGCGCTGTTGAGAATCATTGCAAATTCACCATAATCATAGGCTCTAGGAAAAGAGATGCAAGCATCAACCAGGGATGCCAAGCTCCCCCAATAAGTTTCTCTCATGTTTGCTGATTTTACAATCTTCAGATGATTGAGATTAGGGGTAGAAAGTTCTAATTCTTCTTCTGTGGTACAGCGGCAAAGAACCAAACTCTTCAGCACAGTAGAGCGTATCTCAGATTGCATGCGAAACACATTTCTGGACAAGTGCAGAGGTACAGTATTTGGTCCTCCCTTTGGTGCTCCACTCAAGTCGGAATGTATCCAACCTCATTTTCTCTCGATCTCGCAAGACACCTTTGACGAACATATTGAAATTCGCCTCACGCATCTGTATTTCCTTTTTAGTCAACACAAGCTCATGCCCTTCAGGCAAGAACTCACCAATATCCAGGTTTAAAACTGGCAGATGGGCCCATACATTTCTCCACCTTTTGGACAAAACACATGTCTGCACGGCCTCTTTAATACTCACATATGAGAGAATGTTTGCCAGGATATCATCATGAAGGCTACTTATAAGATCAACTGATGAGGTCTTAATCCGGGCTCTCTTAAGCGGTCTATTGCAAATACTGGGCCTGGCTCCTCTCCCATGTGTTAGCAGAGTACTACATAGAAGATGCTCAAATAAAAATTCTCTGCTCGATCGGGTCGCTCATAATACTGTAAAGATGCTCAATGTCTGGTACAGTTTATACACTATCCCACATAACATTCACAGTTTCACACTAGACATGGGAGGACGTAGGGTACCTAGGGGAACATGCACTTTTCAGGAAAATTCATTCACTAGGATGAGAATTCAGAACACACTGGTTGATAAAAGATAAGAAGGATAACCGAGTTATAGCAGACTCCAGTAAGGTGCCAATATCAGTCAATGCACTCATCACTATTACTGTTGACAACAAGTACTTCATAGTTTTGTTAGCTTAACTTAATTTGCATGTAAGAGAATTACTTTTCTGACTATCAAAGTGTGTATCAAATAAATTAAATATCAATAATTATTATTTTATTACAAACAATAAAGAAAGTTCGCATTGTACAATCTTACATTATTTTAATTAAATAATTTATTATTTTAACTTAAAAATTTAAGAGCTTTTGTAATTTATTTATATATAAATTATACATAAGTAAAATCTATCATTTATTTATAATAAAAATTAATGCTAAAAATAATAATTTTGTAAAAATATATATATATATCATATAAATTAATATCAACTATTATTAAATTTTATTATAAAAAAACTAAGTATTGTACATCATATTAGAAAAATTTATTATATTTTGTATATCATCTTTTAGGGTGTGTTTGGATCGTGCAAAGAATAGCGTAAAAATAGAGGAATTGAGAATAGCAAATGAGGATAGTGAAAAAATAGTAATTTTTCGGTTAGCGCGATGATAGTAAAAATATGATATTATTCCGGATGGTAGAATATTGTTTGGATTGTTTGTTGGGATTTTATTTGAAAATTTAAGAAGAAGAGCAGTTATTCCATCATCACCACAGAATAGCAGAATAACAGTTATTCTTACTGTTCCGGAACAATAAATTTACGTTTGGATACATAACTGCTATTCCTATTCTGAGAACAACAACTATTCTACTATTCCTGACCCATCCAAACATACCCTTATTGAACAATGAATTAATTTTATTTAAAAAATTTAAGATTCTTTATAATTTATTTAGATATAAATTATATTTAAGTTAAATATATTATTTATTTATAATAAAATTAATATTAAATATAAATATTTTTTAAATTAAGAAAATCACACAACGAGCAAGTTTGAGTTTCATGTTAGTAATTATAAAGGAAGTTACTTAAGTCCGAAATTTAAAGTAAGTGGTATGTAGGGTTTCATGGGCCATGTAAGCATTAATTTAATCGGCCACGTTTTTTTTTTTGGAATTTATCGATCAGAATTTGTCCAAGGGGTAACAGGCCACCATTTAACGGATCGGTATTTTTTTTTGAAGAATTTCCGTGCGGAAAAATACGGAGAATTTCTTTAACAGATGAAAATTACAACGACTCAAGAAAATCGCAAATCGCAGTGGAACAATCTAAATATGAATCTAATATATAAAACTATTTATTATTATTAAATCAAAACCATTTATTATGATCTGATCACGAAAATTAAAAGAATCGTATTTACAGAGTTTTTTAAACTCAGCGGGTGATATGAGTTTCCATTTAAGTGGGTGACATGTGTCCCTCAAGGAAAGCCCATCCGAGCACCAATTTTTTCTTTCTTTTTTAAGATAAACCATTTTTGCATATTAAACTCTTAATTTATTCTAATTTACAAAATAATACAAAAATAAAACCTTTTATTTTGAGATATTACAACAGTACAACAAAGCACAGATGCAGCTCTGAGCCTCTGACAGAGACTACACGGACACAAATTCACGTGGTGTGAAGAGCTCTCTCTAGTTTTTTTCTTCATTGTAAACGGTTTGATCATGTATCAATGATTTTGATTTAATAATAATAAATTATGTACATTAAAATACTTTTTTTAAGCCCGTAGACAACACACTCAACACTCTAATCTATCCTTACCCACAACACACTCAACACTCAAATTAAAACAAACCATTTAAATCACCATGCGAAGATCTCCGCAGCAAAAAACTTTTTAAAGGAATCACCCACACGGACACAAACACCCACACGGACAAGTCGTTATTAAAGTTCTAAAGAAACAATTCATTTCTTCTCTTCTCAATCAAACTCCATCGCTTTGATTAATTGCGAGTCCGTAGATTGACAGGGAAAAGGAGCAACGACGATGGATAATTGCAATGGTTTGATACTAAGTTACTAACGTACCGAGTTCTAACTTTTGTGAAAAGACGATGGTCTGATTAGTACCTTTGCTAATGGATGTATAATTAATTGGAATTTTGATTAGTGGCGAAATTGGATCATTGATCACCAGATATTTTGTTAACAATTTTGCAATTTTATTTTATTTTTATTGTTTTATTAATCCCTGGATCTGTTTGACATAGTGAAGATGCAAATTAACTATTTTCAGATTAAGAGAGAAAAAATTGTTTGTTATGTGATCATCCCACTATAGCTAATAATTAATTCAATAAATAATATTAAGACTACTCAGAACTATAAATAAATCTATGTCTGAAACAATGCTACGAAAAGTACTAACAAAAATCTTGTTGTAATAAATTTTAATAACTACATGATATAAATAATGAAAATCCTATTAAATATATAGTTCAATTTAGACACTTCATGTTTTTTCAAAAGGGAACTTCTATATTAACTATCAATAACATAATGAATAGTACAAATGGGTTCGTGTAGTTGTTAATAACTAACTGGAGAATTATAAAGGGATATCCTTCACAATGGGATTTTTTGAAAATGAACTGTTAAATAAATATAAAAAATAAATTATAGATTAATAATATTTTAAATTTCATGTAATTTTATTATTTTTTGATAATCTATTAAAGACAACCAAATTTTATACAATTTACAAATGTTCAAATTTAACGGTTTTTGATGGACTACTAAATGATGATAAAATTATAAAAATTGAAACACTATCATTCTAGAAGTAAAATAATATATCTATAAAAAAAATTTATTTTAAAATTTTTAAATATTTATTTAAAAATCCATCGTCAAAATAGTCAAATTAACCCATTTCCAAGGAATCCCTCTACAATTATAAATAACTTATGTAATAACTATAAATAATCAAAACAATGTACTTCATGTCGTTTCGCTCATATTTTTTCGTGTCTTTTTCTTAGAGTATTTTTCAAGTCAATGTTTGAATTTTTTTTCCATAGGGTCAAAATGCTTAAGAATGATCATCAACCTTTTACAAACAATTGATATATCGATAATAAATAAATATGAGAATCATCTTTTGATCTAATGGTAAAAGACAATATTTTTAATATAGAAAATCACAGTTTTAAAATCCGAATGTGTATTAAAATCACAGATCTAATGGAATTCAAGATTGTTAATTAACCAATTTCAAGAATTGAAGCATAGAGACTCAATTCTTAGCTGAGCGGAACAAGAATAATGGATAAATACTCAATTGAGAAGTTTAATTCAATATTTTTCATATCCCTTCAGTCAATTACAAGCCTTATATATAGGCGATGCTCTCAGAAGAAAATGGAATGAAATTACAAATAAAATCGACTAAATCTAAGCTAAATCAATAACGATGCGCCACGTCAGAAATGATTTAAATCTGAAGCGTTGATCTCTTGTCCAGCGTGGAGTTCCGTTATATTGCCCCGGTCAGTCTATTCAAATCCTGGGTCCCATCATCAGCGCCACTCCGTTTAATTAAATCCTGCCCGAAAGCCCGAAAGCGTTGATCTTCTGTTTATTTCCGTTATTCTTCCGATTTCCTTCTTCTCCGTTCAAGACCTGCGACATCAGTGTACCTGACAGTTAAAAGTAACTTCTCAAACCGTTCACCCTGTGAATTTAAAGGACATCGTTGTGCCCGTCCTATCCACGACCTATATTCGATGACAATTGTGAATTTTGCACGGTCTAAATTCAACGGTAATTGTGGATTCAGACAGTCAACACAATTTGCGTTTTATTTACGAATAATTCAACGGCTGTTTCATGAATAATCCATCAGTGTAATATATAATATATTTTTTGGTCAAAAAAACGTATTATTAGAAAATTATTCGAGAAAATATATATTATATATTATTTTAAATGAAAATTTATATTATTTTTTTCTATTTTTTTAAATTTTAGTATATTTTATTTATATTATATAAAATAAATAGTTCTTGAATATATATGAATTGTAAATTCATAATCTCAAATAGTTTTCAAATGATACATACTCCTCATTAATGTTATAAAATAACCCGCGCGGGTCAGATCCGACCCGTTGCACTTGAGATTGCGAACCGACCCGTCATGTGGCCCCACCCGTTGAATACGTGATCTTGTTGGAACCGACGGGTCTAGAACGAGTGCGGACAATTTTTTTTTAAAAATCCGCCATTGACCTGACCCGCTCCGACCCGACCCAATACCCGGGAAATTCAAAAAAAATTGGAAAAAATAATTTTTTTGGTCAAGAATATAAATGGTTATATAATTTTAATATTTTTAATAATTATTTTGAATTTTTGGAATTTTTGAGAATTTATTTTAATTTTTTGGGTTACTTTTGAATTTTAAAAAAAAATCCGACCAACCCATCCCATTCCCAACCCGACCTGACCCGCCGACTTGTCCGACCCGACGAATCTAAAATGGATCGTGATCTAACCCTCAAAATAAACCCATACTAGCCTGTCTGTACTAACTCGTTCAGCCATTCCATAAAAACCCGTCTACCCATAAAAACCCATCCCATCGCGACTCGTTTTTAAAACATACTCCTAGTCCTTACAACTCGGATAGCGTTAATGCTTTGAGTCGTGGGCCCGCCCTATGATGTATGAAAGTAATGTTTTCATCGCTTATTTATTATTATACATACATCAAGAATAAAAATAATGATGTTTGAAATTGATATTGGTATTTTATTAAATCTACATCACCTATAAATTTGTAATACTTTTAAATCGTCACCGACTTAATCATCCTAAAGGACCTAAACGTCATATAAATTCGACAATTTAAATTTATAGAAAGGAAAGAATGACTATGATCTGAGCGCACACAACAAACACGCAATCTTTACTGGGTCCCATATATCAGTGTTTAACTTCTGGTCCTGGTTCACGCTTCAGATTCTTTTCTAGAACCGTCTTCACCCAAATCGGCAAATCCCAATTTCCCTTCGTTCGTCCTGGTTTCCATTGCTTCTCGGCTGTGAATTTTCTCCTCTCTGTGTGGAGAGGCGAGAAAAGAGAGAGGGGTTGTGAGGAGGGAGGATCCAAATACGAATAGAGAGGTGATATCAATCAATCATGGAAGAGGAGAGCTCGGCGGATGTATTGGTTCTCACGCGAGCTGGTGTGTCCTTTAGTGCGGCCGTTTCTGATTGGTGGAACGAGATAAACGAGTCACCGCACTGGCAGGACGGAGTCTTCTACTTCCTCTCTGCCTCTTATGCTCTCGTCTCCGCCATAGCTCTGGTTTGTCAGATCGAACCCTCTATTTTCTTTCTTTCTTTAATTTTAGTCCCTGAGATTTGGATTTTACTTTTTGAGCCTGAACGAAGCGATTGTTTCATGTTACCGAAGTACAGTCCAGTACAGTTTATCTGTTTATTGGTTTTGTACTTTTATGAAAGCTAAACTACGAATGTCTCAGTTTGTTAACTTTTAGACTATTTATGTGAAAGTGGAAATTTGTATTTTTTCAAAATTTACCTAGATTAATTTATGTGTTAATTAATTTCCAATTAGTGTTAAGCATTAACAAAAGTTTTGAGTTTCGCAAGGTACCACTTATATCTTGTGATATGCAGAGTGACCACAAATGTTTCTCATTAGTCTGTTAATCCCCAATTTCAAGGAAAATTTTGCAACAAGGTTGATCTTTCAGCTTGTGCTCAGATAAACATAATAAGCTAAACTCAAACAAATATTAGTTGCAAAATTGTTGATTCTTCAAATGGTTATATTCTTACTAAATTACTGTTTTTTTTTTTGTGTTTGGCAATCATTTGAAAACAACCCAGAAAATGCTGGCTGATAATTGCTCATTTGAAATATGTTGGGTCTACTTGGAAATTGATAATTGCTCTTCTACTAAAAGCATTTTGACAATTTGATGTACAGATCCAATTAGTAAGAATTCAAAAGCGAGTGCCTGAGTTTGGTTGGACTACCCAGAAGGTGTTTCATCTCATGAACTTTATTGTAAATGCTGGTAAAACTTAAGTTCCTGGTTGATGTTTCTTTCTCGTCTTTCTACCTTTAGACCTTTGAAATAATTCCAATGGGAAGAAAAAGTTCTTTTCTAGAGAAGTCAACAAATAACATAAATACATTTCTACTGAAATTGTGTACTGTTGGGCATCTTACAATGGCAATATCAATCATGTACCTAGATTTTATATTATCTACACTATTTAGATAATGAAATTATTTTTGCAACGTTGTATCAGTTGACTACACTAAATAAAAAATGTTTCCAGATACATACACAGCTTCTTGGGGTATTCACATGAAAAATATTGCCAGCTTCACTGACAAGTACTATTTTGTCTTTGGAAAACTATGTTGCAGTTCGTGCTATTGTATTTGGATTCCATGCTGAAGTTTTTCTTTTTGAGACAAAAGTAAGCCTCTATCTCTCTCTCACGCGCATAAGCGCACAAACATACCCACATCCATACATGATAAGTTTACCTGACATGCTAATCACTTCATTGTTGTATCAGGTATACACATTAGTTCTTCTGGACCTTCCCGGCCTCTTGTTTTTCTCAACATACACACTCCTTGTTCTATTCTGGGCTGAGATTTATTATCAGGCTAATGCAGTAAGTCTCAATTAACCTTTAGTGTTTTTTTTGTAGTTAATAACTTAAAACATATCACGGGGTTGTATTTCTGTGGAGAGAAATCCATTCTTGCACGACGCATTTGAAAAGGCGAAATTATTCTTTTCGTTTTAATGAGAAAAGTTTTATGCCTGGTAATTGGCTTGATGGATCTTCAAAGATCAGACGAAAAAATTTCTAAGGTTTATGTTCTGAGAATAAGCCTAGAGATCACTTTCTGAGAAGTAGCCATTTCGTGGATTTGTTTGTTAAATGCAGATGACTAGTGTTCCCACTGACAAGCTAAGGACAACATATCTATATGTCAATGGCGTAATCTATGCTATTCAGGTTCTTTTTCTTCTAATTAACTTGATTGATGGCTGTATAATATTGCTTGTTAAGGTACGGACCATATTTGGCCTGAGACTTGTTTATGTATATGTATCTTATCAGGTGGGTATTTGGATGTACCTCTGGATAGATGACAGTTATATAATTGAACTTGTTGGAAAGATCTTCATTGCAGGTACGCTGTATGACACTTTGTATCGTCTGATAATGTGGTTGTGAGAAAATAGGCTGTACTTTTTACTTACGGGTATTGAATTGGGTCATTTTTTTTTATTTCAATGATGTACTATGAGGTACAAATTTATTTTCTATTTACTTAACAATCATACCGGGCTACTTCATTTATGCAACTAATTCTGTTGTAGTTGTTGCAGTAGTAATTTATTATTTTTATCTTCTCATGTAATTACGAAGTATTTTGTTATATTTACCACAGTGTTCATGGCACTAATAATGTTCCTCCAATTTTAATTGCATATCTCCTTCAGTTGTTTCTTTCATGGCTGTTCTTGGTTTCGCCTTCTATGGAGGAAGGTGAAAGGAATTTTTTAATGTTATTTATTTTCTTGTACCTCAGAATTGTTTGTGGTTTCCTGATGCATGAAATTCTTGAATAGATTGTTCAATTTGCTTAAACGGTTCCCAATTGAGTCTAAAGGCCGTCGGAAGAAGCTTCATGAGGTTTGTTCACTTCATTTGATGAGTTATTTGCTCAAAATATGCTCATATATTGGCAAGATATAAGCTAAGCACTGTCTAAAAATTGAATTTAGGTTGGATGGGTGACTGGAATATGCTTTACTTGCTTCTTGATTAGATGTCTTGTGGTGAGTGACTTTATTTTCACTTTTAATAATAAATAATTAAATTGTTAATTAACAAGAAAATGCAGAAGAGAAAATTGATCTATTGGTTAGTGAGATAACCAAAGTTTATGGCACTGATGTTGTGGATTTTATTGGAGCACATCTGACCTTGACCTCGACCTTGTCAAATTAGGAAACTTCGTCTTTTCTTTAGTCCTATATCACCTATGCCACCTGTTCTGGTTGGATCCAAACTGGTGGTCATGATTTATGTGGGATTCCCTAACATCAATCACATAATTGGTTAGCAGCTGTACCAGTAAATGTAAGAACTTGTTTGCAGCTTGTCAGAACAAATGGGAAGAGAAATAATTATTTAATTATTTTAGCTGATTTGTTTTGATGGCAAATGGGTGATATTTTAGGTTATACTGTGTTGGGTATTTATTTGTTGAAATAGTAAAAAAAGAAAGGTTCTCGAGAAAAAGCGAGACAAAAAGGGGAAAGGGAATAGGAAGTTGTTTGTATGTTAATTTTAATCACTGACATGTATATGTTTTTTGGACAGAGGTTATTTTCTGCATTTGATCCAGATTTAACTTTAGAGGTTATGGATCACCCCATTCTCGACCTCTTTTATTATCTGGTATGTTTCCAATTACATTATATCATCTAATATCAAAAAGGAAATGTAGCCATGCAGGTTTTATTGTAATTCTCTTTTCTTTTTCTTTACCACAGTTCACTGAAATAGTACCGATGGCTCTTGTCCTTTTTATTCTAAGGAAGCTTCCTCCAAAACGTGTAGCAGCACAATACCACCCAATTCGGTGATGGGATCCACGTGAAAATAAATATCATGCAGGGGAATTTGGTGGTTCATTGTATTATGTTTCAAATGGGAGACATGGGCTGTATTTTAAAAGCAAAGCCTGTGGTCGATGGCTTGTATTGTTCACGCTAATTGTTGTTCCTTCCTTTTTTTCTGGCATTTTTGGGAAATGACAGATCTTTTTGTTTAGGATACGCTAGTGCTTGTTAAGTGATTGGATTTTCCTACAAGAATAATCTTTCGGAATTGATTCATGGTTGCATTAATGTAGTTGAGATCTGAGCAATATTGAGTTTATCTGTGTATAGTTGCTTTTTGATGGCCATGCTCTTGTAACTCCTTTGTTCTTGTAATGAAATATAAATCTGAGCAATATTGAGGTTGAGATTTGTGTTTGTTACTAGATGGAAAATCAAATTGAAGCGGTTGACGTCGTGTGGATGTAGCAATTAGTTTGTCATTATTTTGAAACTTCTCTTAATTTCGAACCCTTGTTTCTATTAGTTTGTCACTTTTTCGTGATCTGAGCAAATATTGAGGTTGAGATCTGTATTTGTTACGAGAGATGTGAACCCTAGGATTATCCGTCCAAGTAATGGGCTTTGCGTTGTTACTTGTTAGCGTTAATTGTTATATTGTCAGTTAATTTGTTCCCTCGTTATTTCTTTATCTGATGCAATGTCAATGGTGCAATGCAGTCTTGCTCCAGATAAACCTAAAATTAGTTTTTGCTGTGCTATCATATTGAGGACAAAAGAAAATGTATTGAAGTGGCGCAAATGGGAGCAGCATTTATATTGCTTGATTTGTAAGAAAAATGCCTTGTTTTGACGAATAAAGTCTTTTGAGTAACTTGTAACGTTTGAAGCGGGCAAGTTTTAATTGTTCGTTGGTTGAAGAAACTATAACACGATTGGTAATTTATGAAAGCTGGATGAATTGCTGAATTAAATCGATCATTGAGAACCAACCTTCTTAATCTTATGATAAATACAATATTTTTCGGGTGAAAAACCACATGTTCAAATAAAGAAGAATTTGGATCCGCTCCATAATTTTTCTACTCAAGTTACCATAGTTTTTTTGTGTGTGTCTATTTTGAGTGAATCCTACTAAATATAACCCTCTTAAGTCAAAATCTGGCAGTATAAATTTTATCCGACTGCCCAAAAATTATGGAGCTTGCTCCCATAGTGTATTTTTTTTTAATGGCAGCGAATAATACAGATCCTGCTGTGGTGAGTTTCTTCTTCTTGGAGTGAACTGAAGAATAAGAAATATTCCACGTCTTCAGCTGAACTTAATTCCCAACTTTCAGAGGTTATGTAAACATAACATTTTTTATGGCATTAATTACTGCTCCAATTTGCTTTGTGGTCAATGGCTTCTGATACAACCTTATGTCCAAGCTTTCAGCTTCAATTACAATTTTCACATATCTGATTTGAATTGAACTTGAATTTTAAATAAAAGAAGTTTGAAAGCTGAAATTCCAATAAAAAATTGGACATTTTTCGATTTTGTCCTAGTCAGAAGCCTACTGCAAATTGGGTCAACGCACATTCTTTACTTCAACTTACAATTCAAAATTTAATCTAATTATCCTAGAAAAAGCTTGAATCAATTCTTAAATTCATTATTGGCCTGACTCTCTTCTAATTTCGTTATCCGCGTTGATTGTTGGTCTAACTATGTATTTTTTTTTTTCATCTTACCATTCCATGAGTTATTACCCTATTATTAGCATTTAAAAATTCAGCGGCATGTATCATGCCTTGCTGAAGAACATTAAAATCACACAATTTATTGAAAACAAGTCTTGCATTTATATTAGGCTAGATAGGTTGTTAGAGATCACTAGAGAGAGAACTTTGCAGGGCCCCACTCGGCCGGATTGCATGCACTTCCTCTATGTGGATCCAAATTCAATGTTACTGTTACTTACCATGGGGAATTGTAATTCAACAAACTCACTAAAAATCACAATGAATCTATTATCAATGGTGATACTCTACTGAAGTTGAAGTTGCACTTTTTTTTTACTTCCAAACGCCCCAATAAATACAGCTTATGTATAGATTCATGCACCAAACAAGTGTTCTGATCTTGATTAAGTCTTCTAGTTCCGACCACTTCTATCAAAATTATTTATGGGTGGTAAGTGCATCATCACATTGAGTTTGATGACAGGATAGTTCTAAAATAAAATGATATCCTCAATAAAAACTTGGTAACAATTCTGAGAACAAAATTTTCAATAAATAAACAGCGACTTCTGTGCCAGTAGAACCATCAAAGCACCGATGATGTTGGTGAATATGTTTGCAGGCGTAGGCTCTTTTGACGTCTTGCCTACAAGAATTTCAGAATTAGTTTCAAGTTCACCAATGAGGGTGAAATCGGACTGCATATTTTTTATCTGATTGAAAATCTCTTGTGAATTTTTAAAATGAGAAATTTGGCTCCATTTTTGTCTAAGAAAACATCAAAAATGAAAATACAGAGAGATCAGGAAAGGGGGGATGTGTAGAGAGCATATACCCGTATTAGGCCATGGTGGATGCGCTTCTGAAACCACGTAGAAAGGGTGGAAGGAGTATCTCACATAGCAACTCGCTGTCGTAAGACCCAGATCACTAAGATCTGAATTTGTGCCATTTAATAGCTCCAATTTAAAATCGGCCAGTGCACCAACACAGCTTCGGCATTCACTTGGCTGAAGTTGTCTCGTGCACTGAACAAGTGCGTATATATTTTCACTCAAGGTGTAATTCTTTGTCCCAGCCGCAATTTTCAGAGGCGATTTAGATGCATTTCTGGCCAAACCATCAATTAGTTGCTGAAAAGTTTCTGCATATTTTGCTGGATTTGTCAAATTCTGGCGTATGAATTTGTCACCTACATGATAACTAATCATTAATCCGATGTTGTTACTGGAATTAAAAGGCACAAATGAATAACGCATCATGCATGCATGATACCATGCAACCCCGCTTTTTTTCAAGCCGCAACATTCAATTATGCCGGTTGATGCATCAGAAAGGCAAGTGCTGCATTCGTCTGGTTTGGCATCAGCATAGCACATTGCAAGGCCATAAACTTGATCAGGGGACTTCCCGTAGGTCACATTGTAGGAGTAGTTGTTTTGCGGTGCGTTTCGGGGGAGATCAAGGAGGAGTTGCTGGAGATTGGATTGGAAAGTGCTTCCAGTAGTGTAGGTTGGTTCAGGGCATGAACAACCATTGTCAGGAAATGTTGCCCAAACGTCTACAGGAATGCTCAGAAGCAGGACGATGTATAAGGTGAGGGGAAGTAGGATGGAATGGATCTGCATCTCCTTTTTAGTTGATTATGAATTGGTTTTCAGAGTACCTCTCTGTTCATACTTGCTGAGTATATACAGTGGAATGTCAACTATTTATTTAGGGATTACTAAGTCCGAGGTCAGAGCTTCTCATAAATGGAACGTTTTTATATTTTTAAGACATATAGAAGAAATGATTAGATGAGATGAGAAGAGATGAGATGCATCCAGATCGCAGCGCTGCAAGAAGACCCGACCACCGACAGTGGAAGAGATTGACCCGATCGATGTTGCAAGGTTACATCTTACTCTTACATGGAAGGTCACAAGTCGCAAGGAAGATCCAACCAGTAATTAAGCAATAGTATCCATGATTAAAATACACTAAACTCCAACCAGTAATTAAGCAATAGTATCCATGATTAAAATACACTAAACTCGAAGCCCTATAACTTGAGAGTTTGCTTGGAACACCTTTGTATTTTTTCAAATTACTCAACTATCCTTGTTATTTGTTAAGCTGTTCAAACACTTTGTATCCTTATTAATATTCTACACTTTTATTTTTCCAAAATCCGATATTTAACAAAACACAGCAAATAATTTATTAATCATGTGTTGACTGTACTAAATCTTTACTAGTTCAGATTTTGATTTATAATTTGAGTGATATAATTTGTATTATAAATTCAAAAGCGAATTTTCTGACATTTTATAGCATCAAAATTTTGTATTATTGGAACCTTCGTCATTAAATAATGTAGTTGTTTAAATTTAACCTAATTACCCATATTTGCGTATAAATGCTCCTAATCCACAGTTATCTTCACTGAATCTTAAATATCAAAGTTTACTTCAATAATTATTTCCGACTAACCTGTGTGGCTGTCCAAAATATTAATCAGTTCAGCTAGAGTGGCTGTACATAACAAGATTTACGGTTAATTTATTTTTTTTAGCAGGATATTTTATGAATTATACATCAATTTAATATGTAATGTGTTTTATTCATCAAAAACATTTTATTGGTGAATAAAACATTTTATTCACGAAATATTTACGAATAAAACACATTATACAACATTTAAAATGATAATTTATATACATTTTATATATTTTTAAAAGTTTAATATTTTAATATATGTTTTTATTTATGTTATATAAAACATATTATTTTTGAATTATATCCGAATCGTGAATTTTTAATCTTCTGAACGTTTTATGAATCACTCATATATTACAATTACAATGACTCGTACTGTCTTTTAAAATTTAGAGGGTGTCCGGAGAAAATTTATGGGAGCCCAACCTTCTGAGAATGTGCGAGCATAAAAACCTGATGTATGAAAAATAAATAAAGAGTAGATTAAAAAAATAAAATAAAAACTGACCCAGATGAGAAACTTGAAATATGAAATATGAAGTGGAATATACAATCGAGAGGGAAATCAATGAAGAAGCGTCATTCATTTTTTTTTTAAGATATAGCGTGTAATTAAATTTATTTCCATCTGTTATACTTCAAATTGGGAGGAAAATAAACTCTATTAGCAAAAATTTTATAAGGTAAAATCTATATCCTCCTTTACCCTCACCTCTGCCTAATGTTATCAATCAAACACGATTTGATATTGATTTCTCCATTCATTATGTTCCCTTTCTTCATTTAACCTCTATCGAAACAAGGTTTAAGTGGAGTTTAGGGGTGACAATTATTGACTTAATCTCATGGTTAACTTGATCCGACCCAATTAATTATATTTTTTAAAATAATTCTATAATTTAATACTAATTAAATATTAAATATATATTAATTATATACTAATTAAAATTAATTATATATTAATTAATATTTATTTATTTAAAATAATATAAGAATAATGAATACAAAATTAATTATTTTACATAGATTGGGTTGGATTGACCCGTAACCCGATCGAGTCAAATATGAGTCAAAATTTTTTGATTCAAATATAATTGAGTCGGATTGGAATCGAATAAAAAAAAATAATAAAATAATAATAACTTGACGTGACACGATCATTGACACCCTACTGGGGACATATTGGACCTTGACAAAATTATACTTGAAAACAAGTTTTCATGCATTGAAGATGACAGATCCATTTGAAGAAATAAAATTAATTCTCATGCATTAATTTGATAAGTGTTAATATATCTCTACTCCTTATTAAATACGTAAGTGTTCTGATCCTACAATGGTTCAAATTTTTGTTAAATTTTTAGAGCTAATATCAGTTATTAGATTGAGTTATTCGTCAAATAATGTTACTATTTTTATGATCATTTGTATTAAAATTATAATTTTATCTCAATTTTAATTGTTACACAAAATGATACATAATTTAAGAATTTAATTGCTCTACTTTATTTTATTTTTTTTTAAATTACCATCAATTATAAATTTTAACTTTTCATAAATTCTAAATGTTAACTTTTCTCTCAATTGTGTATTTATTTTATATTAATTATATATTCATAATTGAAATTTATATTAATTACTAAATTATCTTTATTTTTTTATATGAAGATATAAATTTTTATATTTTTAAAAGACATCATCATAGCAACTCATAGACAAAATACTAGTTATTCAAAAAAAAATTAAGTTGGCCATTTGTTTTATTGGAGGAAAGGATGAGGGCGCTGAGTGTTGCCGGAGACGCAGCGGAGCGCGTCCTCATTCACTAGTTTTATAATAAACTTGGTGTATGGACCTTATGCTTGTAAGTATGAATAACCAGGAAGGAAGAGCAACAATGTGTAAAATACTTTGTTTATCATACATTTTCTTGACTGGTTATAATATATTTCTAATGTGACAACTTGGAGCAAGCAAAAAATCAAGTATCTTCTAAAAATCTGATTTCCGATCTGATTCGGCCGATTCTTACATAGTTTCTAATGAAATTCGGTCAATTTCCACCGAGTTTCTGATTTGATTCGGCCGATTCCCACTGAATTTCCAATCTGATTCGGCCGATTCTCACCGAGTATCTGATTCCACTTTCAGGAAGAACATACCGATTTTGATACTGACTCCAAGTTTCAGAACCTTGACTTTTTCTATATGTTATCAGGTTGCTCGAGAGTATGTTATTCGAGGTTTGCTCTGAAACAAGCATTTCCATGCGCTCGATTGTTATCAGAATCAACCTCTGTACATGAAATCCTACATACCTACAAAAAATCACAGAAAGAAATGCGATTTACGAAAGATACAAAACAAAAGGTTAATTGTTTCTGGTACCATTGAATTTCAGTATTAATTTCACACAAACATTACACATTACATATTAATTTCACACAAACATTACAGATTACAAAGCTAAATAAAATACAGCTACTCCAGATGATCACACAACAATTCTTGGTGAAATTAAGATAATACATATTTCAGAAAATTTCACACGTACAAATGAAGTAGCAACTCTAACGAGCGAGCTTGTCGTTCCACTGAATGGTCTTGGTCTTGTCCTCGCTGGAACTGGTATGATCACCTAATACACATAGCAAAAGCACGTTGCAATCATGAGAAAAGTGATATACAGTAATCCTAATCATATAGGTTTAAATAAATAAAAATATATACACGTTCTTCTTATATCTAATCACTGAAAAACTAAGAACGGTTTATATTAGTATTAATAAGGAATTAATTTAATTCTATATTGCGTTATAAATTTAATAAAATGTGTGTACAAAATCATCACAATTATTCATTTACCTACTAATGTCCGGCCCGAGTAATAGTTAATCATCACACTTATTGAAACAGAATTAAGCATGGTCATGAACCTGGACTTAAATTCATGTTCATTCAATTAACTATGGAGTTTAACTGGTATTTGGTCATATTTTACTTCCGGATAAGGGCCTATTTACTTCCCATCTCCTTTCCTCATTATCTTTTTCCCTATCCCATTTGGGCATTTCAATCTCCACTCGTCCATTCTATTCCCCATGCTCTGGAATCTGGATAACTCTATTTTTACAAACAGATCGTCATATTGCCTAACAAAATACTTCACTTGAAAAACTTTTGAATATTATAGTCACCAATGAACTTATAGAAAGAACAAATCATGACTCTCAATGTAATTCATCACCAACTTGGATGATGAAAAAGAAATTAATACGTGCCAGGCTTGCTATTTTTTTTCTCTTTATTAGAAAGAAGATGAGTTCAGTAAACATACCACGCGTGCGATTGCTATTGCTTGTACTACTCATGCTGTTCTGGCTTAGAAAAAGTTCTGGTCTGGTCATGATTCTTGGTAGTTCTGGAATAGTGATGGAGTCGTTACGTAGCATAAATTTGATTGCATTCATGCTGGGTCTATTGATCGGAATTTCTTGCACACAGAGTAATCCGATGTGGATACATCTCGATAGTTGGTCCAGACATCCATCCTCTAGTGCGGGATCCTTCAGTACCTCCACTTCCCCTCTCGTCCAATGTTGCCTTACCTATATATTCATAGAAATGAACTTTTAATTAATGTATCATTCTTTATGCACTATATATCCAGAATTAGAATATAATAAAGAAAACATATGCTGTGGTCTGGATGATGATCATGTCTTTTTGGAATAATTTATAACATTTCTTTTTTAATATACATTAATTGTTGTCCTACCTTTTTCATTGAAAATAATTTACTAATATGATGTCAGTCATTTTTAAGCACCAAACATCTTTCAGTACAAAAGTTATGCAATAACCAATGAATTGATTTTAGACAACATAGGATAAGTATATAATTTGGATCAGTGAATTGCTTACATGGCTTATTAGGTTTGAAGCAAACTGATTGTTACAGAAGGAACTGTTCTTTCTGCCAGTTACTATTTCCAGGACCATGATACCAAAGCTATATACATCTAACTTCTCTGAATACATACCGTGCATCACATACTCTGGTGCCATGTACCCACTGTTTAAATTAAAGCAATTCTGTTATATATATATATATATATATGTCAATTATTTGTTGAAATTATGATTTCTGAATAATAAAAAGGATGAAAATGAAGTCATACTATGTCCCAGCAATGATCGATGTCTCCTTATGAGTTTGGTCATCTTGATAGAGTCTTGCTAGACCAAAATCAGAAATTTTTGGGTTCATATCTTCATCCAGCAAAATGTTGCTGGGTTTTAGATCCCTGTGTATAATTTTGGAACCGGAATCTATATGAAGGTACTGTAAGCCACTACTTATCCCTTCTATGATCTTGTACCTCGTGGGCCAGCTCAGCTTTTCTCTTTTGACTTCATAAGTTGCTACAGTAATTAAAACATTGTTAAAGTTAACAGCCATGACTTGTTCATCAAACCATTAGATTAGTGGGTGCTGCGTACAATTTGTTGTCTTAATAGTAATGCATAAACGCAAAGCAGGCGGCCCAAGCCTATACTGATGTTACCCATTTAGATTAAGTGTATTTACGGACTTACAAGGACCATAGAATATAAATCCAAGAATTGTTAGCATCATTTGGCGATCCTTCTCAGCTCCAAGCACAATCCCGACTTTGTTAATTAACTGCTGGTTAACTCTGAGGAGAATGTCAATGTCACAATGTGCATGTGCCGAGGAGAACAAGGAGCATGCCGCAACTCTTTGTGGCAGTGATCAGCGGCTGACATGGAATATATGGAAGGAACGCAACCGAAGGATATATTCAAGGGAAGTCAATGCCACACACGGCCTTGAGGGAAATCATTAGAGAGGATATAGCCTTGTGTTTTTGTTTTGGAGTAGCTAGGTCATACATTGCTAGCTATTTAACATTGTACAGAATTCAAAAAATCAAAATATACCGAAAAGAATCCAGTCGAGGCTTCCACAAGGCAGGAATTCATAACAAAGCATCTTCTCAGTCTTGTCCAAGCAATAACCAAGCAGTTTCACCAAATTCTTGTGTCTCAGCTTTGCCAGCAAGTCGACCTCATTTTTGAACTGAACGATCCCTTGTTTCGACCACCCAGCAAGTCTTTTCACTGCTATTTGTTTTCCATCTCGCAGTGTTCCCTGCCAAAATGATTAATAATTGTCACACAAATTGAAGCCATTCCAAAATACAATTTGTATAAAAGCAATACATATATAGCGGACAATTAATTAGTATTGTTCTACCTTATAAACAGATCCAAAACCACCTTGACCCAGCCTATTCTCGTCCGAAAACTTGTTAGTGGCAAATTGAAGTTCAGACAGTTGAAACACTCGAAATTCACTACTGAAACCACTCTCCAAGCCGATGTCACGAGTTGCAGCACTGGCAATGTCCGGTCCTAAGCTTATGAGAAATAATTCAGTCAACAGTAACAAATAGTTTACTCAGAAGCATACCTTCAATATTACATCGATTCCTTGGAACTGAATACAAAATTGTTTTTAGTTCCAAAAAAAAAATGCAGCAGATGAAGCGGCCTGCAACTATATATATTTTTCAGCAAGTAGAGTATATATATTTTCTTTTACGGAATATGATACTATCTAGGTTATTTGGTTTCCTAGATATATATTACAGCTCATCGTGAATACAAGAACCTCGTGATAATATCTATTATGTGTTAACACGAAGAAAAATTACTTTGGTTTGTCCGTTTTTTTTGTTGCCTCTTCCATAACAAAGCACCAGCTATAGCAATTAATAAGAGAACACCAACAGCACAACCAGCAGCAACGTATTTAGCCTTTGACCCTGCTCAATTTCAATAAACAGAGTTAACTGCTCCTCAAATGAGAAATAACAACAAATAAATGAAGACAATAATATTTCATTTTGCTGCTTACCTCCTGATCCTGCATCTGGCTGAATCCAATCAGCGGGTTGTGACGGCGGCGGCGGCGCGGGCGCGGGTACTAGAAATGGCATTCGGTCTGCCATATGTCATTGGTGGAAGTGATATTCGGACTGATATTCTACAAAGGGATCCTGATAGCTATGTTTAATTCCTTGAGTACTCCTACTTTAAATTCTGAACGAACGAAGACTTCGATGAGAGAATATATGACGAAGATTTTTTAGCAATTTATCAAAACTGGTCTCATTGCTATAGATTGACAAGAATTTTTCTTTGGTTACACCAATGAATCTTATTGTTAATTTTATGCATAGTTGGATTCCCTTAAATTATATATATATATATATACATGTATCAAAATGCCCATTGGAGGAGTTGTCAAACTGTAAACCTGGGTAAGGAAATTTATTAAGTACTCGCAAGTAGTAACATTAATAAATATAAGTCATGGCCTCTGATCCGAGCATTTTAAGATATATTCTCTCTTTTCTGATTTCTGATATCTAAAAAGTGTATATATTAATTTACAATTTTGACATACGGAATCTGTCAAAACCATATTGGTATTCTCTTAAATGTATATTATTAAATAATTTATCTATGAAAGTTAATTCATGTAACTTGTCTAAAAAAATATTACAAAAGACAAGTAGAAACTCCAAGGTTTTATAATTTCCTGATTTTAGGATTCTTATTAATTGCCCAGGGCGTCCGTAACTTTTTTTTTTTGAAGTAGCAGATGAAAAAGCTACTATAAATTTTTACTTCTGTTTTGGCAATAAAAATTACAGTTGGAACTGTGCAATGAAACAAAATAAATGAAGTATTATCATTTGATAATGTGATCATATGAGGCAGCGACAAGCCTGTGATTGCTTCTTCCACAAGAAGACTCATAATATATCTAGAGAAGAAACTAGCTAGATTTTCCATTTCAAACACATAATGTAATGGTTTAACTGTGGAGTCAAAAAATTAATAGTCTTTATGGGCTACCTCACTCTTCTTCTTTTATCCACGAATTAATTAAGAAACCCTGTAAACTAATCATATTGTATGCTTTTCTGCATTTTTATTGCGCAAACGGAAAATTTTTGTGTTTGAGCTTGAAATTTCATTTGTAAATTTTGTTGGATTTCTTAAGCCTGCCATCCTTCCTTAATTTTATCCACACAGTCTGGGAATTAGCTGCTCCGCATCATCGTATATCCCAGCCATGCAATTTGATCGATGCACAAATATATATAATATTGATTTAATAATAAAGTTAACGGAAAATAAATGTTATGTACAAATTTGTTATTCAAAATTAATTAATCTACTCCAAATGTGGTGATTAAATTAACATAATACTATTACTTCGGTGTTATTACAATTTAAACAATTAATATAATTACTAAAAAAGTTAAAAAAAATTATCATAAACATAAATTACATGATACATATTAATCGGCATCGTAAATTTAATCTTCAGAGAAACTTTATTGATTTATTGCATATCCCTTGTTTTCTCGAAAATGTAGTGATGCATGTATATATATATACATACATACATATATATATACATACATACATATATATATACATACATATATATATACATACATATATATATACATACATATATATATATATATATGCATCGTTAATCTATGTGCCGTTATTCCTGTTTTGGGGTGCTTTGAAACTTTCAGTTTGAGTTTTCTGCTTTCTGAAAACACAAGAAGGTCCAATTTTTTTTTAATAAATGAAATAAATAAAAATCAGAAAATGACTTGATTACACCCATGTTTTACACTCTGTAACCAAGACTAAATTCTAAATTCGATCCCAGTAGTTAAGACCGAATTTGAAACTTCCATTTTTTTACAATTTTTTCCTGTTATAATTAATTATTTGTTAAATGGTTAAGCACTAAAACCTATTAAAAACTATAAACAAACAAATAAACAACAAAAATGTTTATTTATTATGTTTAAATATTTTGGTTTTGGTTTAGCTTCTTTAAAACGTTTTTAATTAGTTTGTCATGTGTAATTATGTAATTACATTCATTAAGGATAAAAAAATAAAAAATTATAATGTTACAGATAAACAAAAAAATTTAGAATGTTTTGCAAATTTAGAATGATTTGCATTTTTTTACAAAATTGTTTTTTTGATTAACTATTTATTTAATGATTTTTTTATTATTTTTATATTTTTTATAATACTTTTAGTTATTTTGTTATGTTTAATTATCTGTTAAATGATTTAGTTTATTTTTAAGTGATTATTTAATTTTTACAATATCTTATTGATTTCGATGAATCATGATCGAACGAATAGAGATGGGATCATAAGTTCCAAGTATCTCATCTTCAAACGGTCAATTTTTTTGATAAACTATGATCGAGGTGTGCTACGCGATCACTGAAGACTCACAATGAGATCTTAAGCCTCAAAAATGTGTTTTAAGTTTTGGAAATATATATTTTTCTTACTTTTAGATTTGTAAGAAGAGTTGTATATATTCTAGATAATTATTTTCATTATATATAGTTATTATTGAATACATAATAATTATGTATATTTATTATGGTTCATTATTTTTTATTGAATATATATATGTATTCTTATTTATAATAAATATGTATATTGAAAACATAATATATATATATATATATATAGAGAGAGAGAGAGAGAGAAAGAGAGAGAATTAGACTATGGTGTTTTACAAAGTACAAGAGCGTAGTGTGTTTTGCACTATATTATTAATTTTAAGTCAAAAATGATCGATCCAAACCGCTCAATCTAATCTTCATATTAAAATTTATTAGTAAACCAAATTTTATATTTTTTTTTTGGAATTCATTTGCTAGTTTTTTGGATAGGGGAAAAACTATCATTTTTGGATGAACCATAATTCTCAGATCAAGTCATTTTCTTTTCATCTGAAAAAATAGCAAAAAAAATTTAAAAAATATAAAATTTGGTTTAATAATATATTTTGATATTAATATTAGATTGAATGGTTTGGATCTATTATTTCTAACTTAAAATTAAAAATAGAGCGCAAAACACATTAAACTTAAAATTAAAAATAGAACACTTTGCAAAGCATCATAATCTATGCTTTGCAAAGCATCATAATCGGACTATATATATATATAGTGATGATTTTCTTCTTACTCAAATAAATAGCAAAAAAATTTAAAAAAATATAAAATTTGATTTTCTACAATAATTTTATATGAAGAATAAATTGATGATTTTGATCGGTCATTTTTAACTTAAATTTGCACTCATGCAACGCGTTATATTTTAGTCAACCTATATATATATATATATATATATTATTCTAGTTCATTATTTTTATAATTTTTCTCTTGTGATTTTTTAACTTTATATTATTATTGAATACAGAATAATATTGTATTTAACATTTTAGTACTCTAACTTTTTCTAAACCATCAGACAAAAAATTAAACATAGTAAAATAACTAAATAAACTATCAAAAGGCTATAAATAATAATAAATCAAAACCGAAAAAATTATAAAAAAACTGGTACTGGCCGGACCAAATTTGAAATTTGGTCCTAGTTATGGAGTGTAAAACTTGAGTGTAATCAGGTCATTCCCTCATTTCTTTTGTTTATTTTCCAAAAAAATGGCAAAAGTTCGAGTCCCTGCTTCTTTGTTCTTGTCTTTGAAAATTTCATTTTAATTTATTTTTGAAAACTGAGAAAACACCCACCATAATAGCTACAAACCAAGCATTTTAGTTCATATTCCAGGTATCAATTTCATTAATTTTGCCTATATCCGGAAAAATCATTAAAAGGAAATAATAGGTAATATTTAACAATGGGAGGTCTTCACATTTCCAGTTTTTTTATATATAATAATTATATTATTAATAATAAGAGTGATAAAAGTAAATTTTAAAATTTACAAATGGCAACGCACCACTAGCAATGGCGCGGAGCAAACTTGATCATTTTCAATCCCTGCGTTCTATTTGTATTAAAAATCTAAAAAAACAGAAACTATTTACAAAAATATTATTTTTCTATAAATTTTTCTTTATTTTTTAAACTTTGTGTTGTTTTTTTTTATTGATATAGTTAACTGCACTAGTAGTCCAGTGTACATGCTTTAATTTTGCAAAAAAGTGCTAACTATATGTTAAGATGATATTTTTTATATATTTGAATTTATTAATTAATAATTATATCTTACTATTTACAATACTTAATAATGTGATATTTATTCATTTCAGATTTATATTCAAATCGTATTAATACATTATTCATATCCGTATTCGTTTAAGGTGGATTTGATTTTATATTTTGACATTCCTTTACTATTCAAATCTATATTTGTATCCACTCATTGAGAAACAAACTCGAATTTGGTTTGAGCACTATCCATTTTGAATTCACTCCGTTTACACCCCTAGTTACAATGGCTCTTAAAAAGACTTGATCAAGTCAAACTATGAAAAAAAAGCTCAAGAAGGTTATCAAAGAAAATCATTGTGTAATGACTCAATATCCTTTGTGAGCATTATGACACTTTATTATTAAAAAGTTTTTTTTGAGTTAGTTAAGGACATTCATGTAAAAATAATTATTATATTTACTCAAGCTATTATAACGGCTCAGGAGTCATTGGTAACGGCTCAAATTGAAAATGCCTCAATGTTCTATTTAAATTTGTTGTATAAGTAGCCTAACTTTTAGATATTTTTCTTGCAAGATCAATCAATGAAGAAACTAAAGTTTATCTTGGCTAAATCCATAAATTATAGAATTCAATCTAGTTTCACTCTAGAGTCTTGAGTGTTCACAGTTTTAGAGTCTTATGTGCTCATAATTTTTTTAGAGCCTTGAGTGCTCATTATTTATTTTGCTTGGCTTATATCTCCTCTTTGCTTGTGTTGTAAAGGATCTAAGTCCAACTTTATATTCAACATATTTTATCATAGTAAATCGGCACACCATTAATGATGTGAGTCCTGAAGATATAAACTATTGTCGAACTCTGTTAAAATCATTTTGTTCTCTTTCTTTCTTTCTTTTTATCTCTTTCTCTCTATCTACTTTACATTGCTCGTATTTTTTCTTTAGTAAGAGTTGTCCTTGGGATCGTCTAAATCATTATTAATTATCTAATATTTGTATTATTGTATTCTTGATATTATCTTGACCTTTAATTGCATCAATAATAATAAGTAATATAATTAAATACAAGATAATTTATAAATGACAAGAGAAAAAAATTAGATCATGTATGAGTTTAGTTTTATCTTAGACAATAACTATACATAAGCCATCAGATAAATTAGATCAATTTTTCTTTTAATTAGTCATAGAGAATATATATTAATAATATGACATAGTTTAGAAATTTAACCCTTTTTTTGCTTGGTCATCTTCATTATTGAAAGTTAAAAGAATTGGCCTTCATCTTTTTCTTAAAAAATAAAAATACGCCAAACTAAAAATTGTACGAAATGATGTCGCCTCTCGTCGAATATATTTATCGATTAAAAGAATTTTAAAACACTATTCAATAAAAAAATATACAATATATTTAATTAATATAAAAATTTTTGTGTGATATATTAAAAAAATTAAGGTCGGAGACTCAAAAAAGCCAACACTGGTTGACCCAAAACTCAAGTAGACCAATGACCTGATATTTTTCTTATTTTTTCTTAATAAAATATATTTATTTCTATTTTATTTAAACTTATAAAATTAAAAAATAATTATTGAAGGACAATTTTAGTTTTTTTAGAATTTAAAGACCAAATTATTTTCTTATATTAAGGTTCAAGAATTTATTTTGTAAATTCTAAAGTTACAAGATCAATTTGGTGCAATTGAAAATTTAATGATGAACGAATCTTTTAGGGGGAATTATTTAAATGCCATTTCAAAACTTTAAAATTGTTAAAATGCCACCTCAAAATTCACAATTATTTTAATATCACCCTAAAATCATTTTGATTGTCAAAATACCATCAATAACTTATATTTCCAATTATATCCATTCGTCTCCCTCTCCTCTTCTCTCTCCCCCTCCCTTCCACTTGATTCCTTTGTGATTGAGATCGGTAACGTAACACAGGATGTATCATTTCTGTTGGTGTAGAGGGGGGAGACTGGAGAGGAAAGAAACGAAAGAAATAGCACACACAACTCACAAGCAAGCACAAAAGAAGAATTAGATGGAGATGGAGGCACAGAGCAATTCATTCCTCTGCCACTGCCACATCGGCTGATGGTTAGATTCAAATTATTAACCCATAATTGCTAATTGGTTTCATCCTTTTTGATCGGTATACAAAATTCAAACAACTGGGATTCAACTGGTCTTCTTGTTCACTTAATTATCCAATTTAATTAGCCATGCTTTATATGCGTAATTTTGTATGAATTATCCAATCCACTTTTTGTGTTTGTTTAGTAACCGACATTATTTTGTCAGCACTTGATTATTGGTTGAGTCATTGTTTTATTTTACAACAATGAAGAAATAATTTAAATTAATTATTTTAGAAAAATAACACTTGGCACAGTTGACATTAAGGATCACCTGGACCACCACTATTATTCTAGTCAACTTAAGTTTCTATTTATTCAAATGAACAATAACATTTCTAAGTTGACTTATTGCAACTCGTATATATTAACTATAACGTAGAGGAATGTTTCTAAGGGGAGGGAGATGAATGGGTATAATTGATAATATAAATTGTTGGTGGTATTTTGATAATTAAATGATTTTGGGGTGGCATTAAATTAACTGTGAATTTTGAGGTGGTATTTTGATAATTTTGAAGTTTTTAGAGTGGCATTTAGATAATTTCTCCAATAATATTTTATGGTATTATATTTTTTTTGTTTAAAAATAGTTTGATGTAAATATTATTTCTTAATGCGCTTATTTTATTTAATAAGTTGTTGGATTTCTTGTTTTTGAAAATTTCATTTTAACTTATATTTGAAAACTGAGAAAACACCAACCATAATACCTACAAACCAGTTCATATTCCAAGACAGCTAAACAAAACTGCATTTCCGGTATCATTTTAATTAATTTTACGTATATATATATGTACCAATTAGAACAATTAAGTACAGATTGTATAAAAGAGATTTAATTAGATGAATTATGCTGTTCCGAAGAAAATGATGATGATGAACTGCGCTTAATTTCTTTTTCGCGTTGACATGTTCTCCTGTTCTTTTATATTGATTATAATTTTGATTGACTTCTGTTTGTTTGTTTCATTGCTGAAGTCACTTGGACTCAAGTAAGAGAGATCATTTCTGATGGGGAGCGCTAGCTATCTACGCCAAAAAAATTAATTCGCTCACCAAAATTCATGTAGTTCAGACAATTTTGCCTCTATTAATTTATTATTTATGCATGAACGAATATGCAGAAAAATGAACAAACGAAAGGGTTATATTTTTAAACACGGTCTGATCACTACTCCAAAATTAAAATTAATTCGTTTGCTCTTAAGCAGATTTCAGAGAGTCTATTTAAAATATGATTAAATAGCACTATATAGATATCTGGTCATGAACCAAGGAATGTCAGGGGGCTGGCAACCCCTTCTAATAATTTATGTAAATTAGTAGAGGTGATTTTTTTCGTTTGTATTTGTAAGACATTTAGTTATCCCTCATAATTCTACTCAGTACTTAATATTTTTCTGTTAAAATAATTATTATTTAATCAAATTCTTAACACGTGATTCTGCCTCTGATCATGAAACACAGCTCATTTTTTCTTCATTTGTATTACTGGTATAACACTAATTGAAGAACAAAGAAAAGTTTTATTTGCCGGATGAAAATTACAATCATAAGAACATCAATTTATATGTAAGAATATATCCATAATTTTAAAAAAAAATCATTATAAAGATTGTTAAGTGATCCTTGCCCTTTTAAGTTTTAACCAGGAAATATGTTTGGGCCATGTACTTCAAGAAAGTTCACGTTAGAGAAATTGGGCTTTTCTTTTTGTTAGCCTATTAGACTGGAGCTGTAGTCCAGTTGGGTTTCAATTCGCACATACTGTTATATTAATTATTACCAATATTTTCTACAATTTGTAAAGTAAATATATTAATTATTATTAATATTTTCTATAAGGGTGTGTTAACTGTCCCCGTACAGAAATCCCCTGCAAAATACCCCAACTTCTTAATACAACTATAATAGATATGCGCACTTCTAAATTATAGTATAAACTCCTTTTTATAACAAATATGAAAACCATCGAGCGGATGAAAAATCATTCATAAACGTATATCCTTTCAACGATCACCCATCAATTAAACCCGTGCAAATTAATCCAATAATATTTTAGAATTAAGCAGTGCAAAAACCCCCAATTTTTTAACACATAGAGTAGTTACGAACATATTTTATTTTCAGTATAAATATCGATGATTATAGGTATGAACAATCATGATAATAGGCACAAACACCCCCATGATAATAGGTATGAACACTATGAATAGAGAAAAAAATGTATTCTTAATAAAGATGCTTTGTACCCTATGCATCTGATCTCTCATTTGAAAAAACATAAAATATTGATATGAGTGCTCATACTTGAATTCGACAGTGTTCATATTTAAACTAGAGATTAATAATTTGCGAAGAAATAAACAAAAGATTTAGTATTTTTTTAAATAACAACAGTTATTAAAGATGTGTAAAAAAATTACAAAGAAAGTCGGTAATGATTTTTATAAAAAAACATTATTGAAGGTCAGAGAACCTTATCTATGTAGAACATACTGATTTAATTGTCAGGTACATTCACCTTCAATAATATTTTTTACATAAAAATCGTTACTGAACTATATCAGTATGCCCATCTATGTCAAAACTAAGTTAGAATCTTGCCGACTTAATTGTCAGATACCTTCGGTAATGTTTTTTTTTTCATAAAAAACTGTTACTGAAGGTAAACCCACAATAATGATTTTTATGAAAAAAGATTACTAAATTTCAGTATGTCATATATAATAACACCTCTATGTCTACCTTCGTAACGATTTTTATAAAAAAATCATGACTAAACGTACTAACTGATAGTATTTCAAAAAAAAAAGTGACGCTCACAAATTTTAAACTTTTATCACATTCATCATTCATTATGACTTCATTTGACATTCTCATTTGAACGGACCTCATAATAATATATTATTTCTTCTTCTGCTTCAGCTTCTCCTTCCTACTCATTTTCAAAACTCAGACGTGAAAAATTAGAAGAACGGTTGAGAGGTGGAGTCTGACAAAGAACAAGGAAACAAGAAAAATTGTGAAGGCACAATTAAAATACAATCACCTTAATTTCAAAGGGTCATAATTTTTTATATAAAATTCTGATTGGGACGTATTATACAATCATGGAAAGCTCAGATCTACGGAATTAACATTTATCACTATTATGGTAGTTTTTTAGGCCAAAAAAAACCTCATCTAATGCCTCAAAAACACCTTTGAAGTTCTAAGATTTATTTTTTTCAAATTATTTTCAGATGTTTCTTAAAAATTATATAGATTTTTTATTATTGCATTTACAAGATGTATTTATATTTTTTATTTATATATATACATATATTTTATGTCCAGATTCTTTATATATTGACAATTATTAAAAAAAAAAAGTAGGTAAAAACCCTTCAGTAAATTCTCAATGACTTTTAAAAAAAGATCTTTAGTAATGATTTTTACATAAAATTCATATCATCCTAATGATTTTTACATAAAAATCATTATTGAGATGATCTTCAGTAATAATTTTTTCATAAAAAATAATATTTAAGATAGACATAAAAGGTGTCTTGACATAAACTCTGAGATAGGCCCACCATTCTTTAGTACTGGCTGTTATATATAATTTTTTTGTGACTGTGCCATCAGTACTAATAACTTTCACAAAAATCATTATTGGTGTTGTTTTTGTGTGGTAGTGACGTAGTGTGCATACGTTCCCTTATTTTTTTAGTGTCTACACAGCTTTTTCCACCGACCTTTTTTTCAGATGCGTTAACAACTTAACATATATAGTCTCTCGCTCGATCTGCTCGTTATGTAATTAAAGTGACGCCATGTAATTAAAGTGAGGTCGCAATCAGGCGCGGGTTGGGTCGGGTTCGGATTCGAACGGGTCGGGTCGGGATAAATTTGATCAAAATATTTATTGAGTCACGGATCGGGTTCGGGTCAATCAGATTTGGGTCGAGTCAGGTCGGGTTTTGGCTCAAATATTGTCGGGTTTTTTCGGGTTTCGGGTCAATTCAGGTCGGGTCGGATCGGGTTTCATGTCATTCGGGTCCGGGTCGGGTTTTAGATCATCTGATATCGAGTAATCTCGGATTTCAGGTTATTTCGGGTCGGATCGGATCGGGTCAGGTTCTTTTTTGTGATGTTTTATTTCAGGTTGGGTTCTTTTTTGTGATGTTTTATTTCGAGTCGGGTCGAATTTTGGGTCGGATTGGATTTCGAGTCGTCAAGACGTTTCTAATTATCAAATTATGTTATTATTACTGCCATGTTTGTAATATTGCAGCCCTTTATTTTGCATGTTGCTGAAGATGCAACTTTTCTTTTTGACACTTGTTATAATTCTGGTATGTATCACTTTTGAAAAGCAATGAAAGCGGGTGACGCTAAGTCACTAATTTAAAAAGAAAAAAAAAAAAAAAAAACAGCAAGACATTTCTGCAACTTGGAAGCATCGCATCCTTACTCTAAACAACTCCCTTCTCTATAAAGCAGCATTTGTTCATACATGGTATTATTTATTCCAGTTTTCCTCTTACGTTGCGCTCCAGAACAAGATAGCGGAGAAGAGGTAAAGGGACAAATTCATGGTGACCGATTTGTCTATTGTTGGAGGGAATACAATGGAAGAGGATGGGAGATGAGATGACGAAACACAAAAATTCTATACACTTTCCCTTTATCGTTATCCTCTGACTTTGAGCGCAGTCCCAGTTCCCCTTCCCTCCCTTTCCGTCTTCTACTCTTTCCTTCTTGTTTTCTAAAGCACAACCTTAGAGTTTCCCACAAGAAAAAAAACTGAAGTTACTAAAATATATTAATAATTGATTAAATAAATGATAAATCATCTAGGGGGATATGAATACGAACAAGAAATACAATTTATGTTTCTAAACATGAACTATATATCAGTACGATAATAACTATATATTTTCCAGTATCATATTTTTTTAACTATATTTGCCAGTACCTTATTTTTTGAATTATATGTGCCAATATCTATATGATAAATTCAATCAGTACTATTTTAGCTCACAATCAAGAACCTACGTATTTATCAAGATTTATATATAATCAGATATCAATTAATTGAATCAAGGAATGATCATTCTGTTTCAAGTGGAAACTGATTTTCACAATGCAACTCAAAACCAACTAAATTTGTTTCAATCCAAAGAGGGGAGAAGGGATCGTTTTAGAATAGGTACAAATTGACAAGGTTCGTTTTCTTTTCATGATTAGAAACTGTTGTAGCTTAAGAATAATCAATCAATTAGTAATTCCTTCAAATTGGTCAAATGTGCCCGTTCTCACCACACACACACATATATTTTATACTCCAAAATCTGACATACCTATTTCCACATAAATAGTAAAATCAGATGCTTGAACAATGTTTGTGAAGCATTGCACCACTGCTCAATTTCCAAACTAATCTCAATAAAAATTGCTTCTAATCAGCCTAATAAGAAAGGTAAAAAAAATGATTATATTTGTAAAGATGTTGGATTAAAATGTGCAAATATCTAACTCAACAACTTTTAATGGGCATATATATAAACTTCTCTCAAAATTGCTTTTATATAGTGTCAACTTAACTACCATTGTAATATATAATTCACCTTTAATTTGTCATGGTATTATGTTATCAAGAGACAATAGGTATGGTATAATATATTCATTGTTTGGTAAGTGGCTCAAATTAAGTTGCTTTCCAATTTTCACCAAAAATGTTATTCAATTTTTACCATTGTTTTAAAATGTGACCGCATGACCGCATATGTGGTCCACTTATGTTTATGCGGTGTGATATCGCATGCATAAGAGTATGCATCTGCATATTCAACAATACACATTATTTTTTAAGATATTATATTTTTCATGCAAAATATTCAAAATTATATTAATATCTTATTATATTTTCTTATTTTACATTAAAATTCTTTAAAAATAAATTATTGATTCAAATATTATAAGATTTTTTTTAAATATATATCTGTATATTAAACTATATATACATCCGTATGTCGTATATGTGTTATACAGTGATCAACCACATGTATATTAAAATTTGCATTTTAAAACCTTGATCTTTTGCCGTCTCAAACTCTCAGTAAAAGACCAATTGAGAATGAAATTACCAAATTGCGACCAGCAATAGTAAAGATTGAGCACAGAATTGAGAATATTCTTATAATATTAAAGATTGCATGTAATGTAATCCTACGGTGGATTTGCTCATCGAACTCAAATATATAAGGTCCCATGTCCATCGGTCCTGCCCCGGACCCATTTTTCGAACATCAGTTATTTCTGTGATTGTCATTTTTTCTTCACTTGTTAATAAAGAAATAAGTTCTTTCGGATCCATGAAAGGCCGTGATTGCATGATCCATCAAAATTTTATTAAAATAATATTATTACTAAAAATAAAAAAAAGTTGAGAAAAATAGTTCACGGACATATTTGAAATATAATATTAGGACTAAATGATTTTTTTTAAGAAAATAATGCAATTTTTATACATAAAAAGGATCAAAACTTTTAAGTTTTTCAAACACATCACATCATCACTTTTCTTCATCATTTATTTTGTTTAAATTTTTTCATCTTCTTGAATTTAAGTGTTCATATAAAATAGTTTCTCTCTCCTCATTTAAAATAATGTGTGTAATATATTTAAGATGAAACTTAACTCTTAAAATGATCTAACTTTTTTATATGATCATTTATAAATTATTATGTGTTTATTTATATTATTTATATTATTATTATTATTATTACTTAGCATTTAAAAATATTGTGTCCAAAATTTCTTTAATGTGAAATTTTATTAAATATACTTAAAATTATTATTTATTAATTATTTATTTAAGAACTATATTATCGGAGCGAAACCCGAGTTACAACTCTAATATAATAAATTTCTGCATAAAGCACAGTCACATTTGAGCTATCTGTACATTTGTGCTTTCTTAGAAGCTTGAATATGGTTATTTTTATGTTTCTTTTTTCAATCTATAATGACCAAATATTTAGGATACACTTCTTTGATATATCTCTACTCGACGACATTATGAAACGTTCTTAAAAGAGGTCATTATGATGAGATATGTGAATTGATTCTGTCTATTTTGGCTCCAGAACTATACAATTCTAATCATTTTGTTGTAAAGATGGAAATCCTTGATGACAGATAATTGTGATAACTTTGATAATGTTTTCCCAAAACATGTTAAGATATTAAAAATTAGAGGAGCATGTAGGCATTATCGGCATGTGAATTAATAGGGTATTTATTTATTTGCCAACAGAAGTACTATTGTTGTTTATTTATGTGAATTCGCTGGGTCCCGGACCCACACTATGATTACTCTCTGTAGCAAAAAAAAAATAACGTTTTAAACTCAATTATTGTTCCTCCATCCTCTGTGGGGATTTGTCACAATTTTTTTCCTTTCTTTATGATCATATATTTATATCTTCCATATGCTCAATTCATTGTCCACATTCCATGTAGGAAGATATTTTTCATCCGAAATAAATTCTTTCTGTGACGGAGTTTATACAGTGCTTGCGCTTGCACTTGCCTCCCCTTTCTTTTATTCATCTTTTAGTTTTACATACAAACTTATTTTTTTTATCATTTATGTTTTATTTTATTTTATTTTTCCCTAAGAAACACAGCTGTTGCTTATTACCTACTGAACTTTTACTGTTATGCATAAAATAAGATGGCAAAATAAGCTGCAGTATACTCTAACCTTAGATATCTTGTATTTGGTGAACAATTTTGTAATAAACTTGTGCTGATACTTGAAGTCACAATATTCCAAAAATGTTGCACATATCTTTCTTCGAAGTTATTAAAAAAACAGAAATTATTAAGGGTCCACCAAAGATGCGTAGAGGCAATGGAAACACTTTTTTCTTGTTGAGCAGGAAAGGTATACCAATTGCATTATATTAATCTGAAAAAAAAATGACCAACTATACGTTAGTTGGTTAATACCAAATCATCTCCGTTCGTATGAATATATTTTTTCCTGCAAGTTTCGAGATTTTTACTGGAACACAAAACATGGTTCAGAATACAATGAGATTGATTGCTTCTTTAATCGATTGATTGTTTGATTGGTTTTTCTTCCTTTTCTGCTAAATTTCCATAGATTAATATTTTAAATTTGTAATACAATGATCAATTACTCGTGACTGATATAAATTGTTGTGTTTTTTTCTAGCAAGGTGAATCATAAATTATTAATGCTTTGTTTATTTTATTAAGTGCGAGAAATCGATGTTGATGAACAACTGGGCACCATGTCAACATATATACGACAAATATATCTTAGACGATTATTAACAAATCTCAATTAATATTAATTTCTCATTTTGAGAAGGTTGTGAATTTTTGCCGCTAACCTGCATAATTTTTTAACAAGACGATTTTAATTAAAAAAAATTCTCGAAATTCTAGACGTTAAAAAAAGAACTTATCGATTTTTTCTGTATAGTTGGATTAAAATGGCATATATATAATTTTATCGATGTATTAAAAAAATTATGTATAGTTAGATACCGTGAACTTAAGCTCACAAAGACCTTCCGTGAGTTTAACTCAAAAAATATATTAAATTATCTCAAAATTTTAATTTATCATCTTCATTAAATTATTTATATGAAAATCTTATGGGTTGCACAAAATTGGAGTGTTTTAAGATTTTTAAGTCACCGTTTTTAATTTTTTAAAATGATATTCAAATATTAAATATTTTATTATTATTTTTAGAGCTGATTTTCAAAAATTAAAAATCATGACTTAAAAAGTTCAAAATACTCCAAATTTTTACATCACAACAAGATTTTCATATAAAGAATTTAATGAAAATGATAAATTAAAATTTGAAAATAATTTGATGTACTTTTTAAGTTAAGTTTATGGAA
This sequence comes from Schoenoplectus tabernaemontani, assembly GCA_037127355.1. Lineage (NCBI taxonomy): Eukaryota > Viridiplantae > Streptophyta > Magnoliopsida > Poales > Cyperaceae > Schoenoplectus > Schoenoplectus tabernaemontani. The sequence goes on along the minus strand of CM073745.1, from coordinate 1,540,980 downwards.
TACTTCTGTGAGCTTATGCTCACGGTGTTATATATATATTACTAATTATTTATTCCACAAGATAAACAATAATATCTTTTTCTTACACGCATGTACTTTAGTTTTACGTTTTCTCGGAGGAGTACATTTTTCTCTAATTAGCTCACATTATTCATATTAAATAGAAAGAAAATAAACTTCGCCATATAAATAGATGCTTGGTAGTACTAGTACCTGTCCTGTCAGATAACACTCACTAAAACTAATTTCAACTTTATCCGGGTACCGCCATGTAATTGTCTTCTCCATGTTAGTATCTCACTTCGACCTTCCTGTGTTCCTTCCCAAAAGAACAATCCAATGAAGAAACCTGCTACCGTGCTTCTTCTCATCTCTCTCCTCTTCCTCTCCTTTCTTTTTCTTTTTGCCCCTTCAATCGTACGGACTGGTGATCTTTCGTCTCTTCTCAAGCCCCCATTCCGACCGCTCGATTTGCTTCCTTTTCTTCCCCATGCCATCTCCTTGCCCATCCTTAAATCCCTCAATAGCGCAATTGATCTGTTGCCAACCTTTGTTGGGTCTGTTGCTTCCTCTGAAAACAGGATTGAGTGGAAAGGCGCTTGCTTTTATGAGAACGAGGCATGGCTCGAGTTTCACAACGAAAGTGAGAGCAAGTACGGAGGTGGGAGGCTGCATATTAAGGTAATTTTTTTTTAATTTCATCTATTTATGTGTGATTTTTTTCAGGTCATGTCAGTTGAGTTCTGGGTTTCGGATAATTTTGTAAATTGGAGCTCTGTAATTAGTCAAATAGGTAAATTAGCGTGCTTTGTTCTGAAAAGGAATTGAACCTATGTTGACTTTTGGTAGGTTTATTTTATCATTGAAATTCAATTCAATCATAAGAATTTTCTGTATGTTAATTTGAGTTTTGGGACTTTACTCAGAAGAATACAAATAGGACGAAAGAAAAAAAAAAAAAAATCAAATTGCTATTTCTATTCAGTCTCTCTACAAGTAATGAAGTAACCTTTGCTGCATAAAGTTCCTCTTGATAGAATTTACTTTGCTAAGAACATAATTGATTTTGCTGGAAGTTTTTCATTGTACTTCCTTTTTTTGTCCATTTATATAAATAATAACTAATTACTCTTGTGTAGGTGAACAGAGCACATAGCTGGACATGCATGGATTTGTATGTGTTTGCTACACCCTATCAATTTACTTGGGATTACTATTTTGTTTCTCGAGACCACACAATCGATTTTAAAGAGTGGGTCAACCACAAAGAGTATGAATTTGTAAGTAAATTTCCTCTAACTGTTGCTGTAATCTAAATTTAGTTATTCTAAGCAAACATGAGTTTGTCAATATTCATGTAACAAAGGAAGAGGCGAAATATTTAACACAAATGTTGACGTATCATAAAATGTTTCCCTGGCTAGTTTGGAACTTTGGATGATCGAATTACGATGCGTATTGTGTAAATTTTGAAATTACATGTAATACAATACTTGTAAAATGAAAAGAAGAAAAGTCAGCACAACAGTATAAGACCCACAAAGTAGATTTGTATGCCTTTACAAACCGTTTATTTTCATTATTCTGTCTACACAAATGGAGAAAAGAAAAGGAAGAAACTAGTAATAATTATGATTTCATGATAGCCTGTATTTGTATCAATTAGGTTTTCTCATTTGTACTCTTAAAGCAGTAGTGCTCACCTTCAACTTCTTTTAATGATATAGAATTCCTTTTTTTATCCTTTTATTTAGGTAAAACACAATGGTGTGTCAATATTCCTTATGCAATCAGGTATGCTCGGCACATTGAAAGCAATGTGGGATGTGTTTCCATTATTTAGCAATACGGGCTGGGGTGAGAGCTCAAACATCGCCTTCTTAGAAAAACACATGGGTGCCACTTTTGAGAAGAGGCCAGAACCGTGGGTGTCAGAGTTGAACCCTGACGACATCCACTCTGGTGACTTCTTGGTCATTTCGAAGATCAAAGGCCGGTGGGGCGGGTTTGAGACACTTGAGAAGTGGGTCACTGGTGCATACGCGGGCCATACTGCAGTTTGTCTGAAAGATTCTGATGGGAAGCTCTGGGTTGGTGAATCAGGCCATGAGAATGAAGAGGTTATTTTGTCCCCTTGTATGGTTTGTTTGAGTATGTAAATCCAAATAAGCATGCTGAGAAGCACAATTCACTGTATGTCGATAAAGCTTGATTTAATACCAGCACAAACTGCAGCCAAACAAAATACATGAACCACACAGAGGGAGCAACTACGTCTATTTCATGATACCTTTTGTGCTGTTAATAAGGTTCTGTCAGATCGGGTTGTGGTGTGCTTTAATTTGGAATAACAATTAAATGGGGTGAGGGGTTTGAGGTTATGAGCAGAAATTGAGAAAATTAAAAACTATTTTTAGGCTTTGTATATATTATGTGAGATGACAGAAAACTGAAAATCCATGTTTAGCCATCACACTTACACATGCACATGTGCGCACAACCAGAAAAGGGAAAAAGAAAAAGAAAACAACAAGAGGTTTCTGGACATACTAACAGCGCTGGTAATGACTTGCTGATATCACCAACTCATGCAATGTTTTCTGATTTCTTTTTTAAACTTGAACTCAGGGTGAGGATATAATTGTGGTGATGCCATGGGAAGAATGGTGGGAGTTTGAACAAAGACACGAGACAACTCAGACCCACATATCGCTCTACTACCTCTCCACCCTGACATCCGGAAGAAATTTAATGAGACTGCTGCATGGGAATATGCAAAAAATATGTCAGGGAACCCATATGGCTATCATAACATGATATTTAGCTGGATAGATACTTTGAGTGATAACTACCCCTCTCCATTGGATGCTCATGTGGTGAGTTGGTTTACTATCTTATCGCAATTTCACATATATCTCGTTAAATGTATAGAGTATGACAATTATGAATGCATTCCAATTGAAATAGAAAATATCTCATAGTTGTCTACAAAGGACGAACATTATCATCACTAGCACTTCCCTATTTACTTTGAAAAATAGAAAAAAATCTCATGTTTGTCTACAAAGCATGTAAATCATCTTTGTTGACACTTCCATGCCTGCTTATTGAAAAAATACACCAGAATGACCTTGTTTCTTATGTCAGGAAGATGAGACAGGCAGAATCGGGGGTAACCATACAACATCAGGGATTTTAACAGGGTTTGTGAGGTTGGGGCAATGTGAATTATGAGACATTATTTGTTGCGCAGCAAGACATTGATCTTTGTTTGGATCATTTATGGAATTATTTTATCCATTCCTTTTGTTTTCAGAACTCGAATGTACATGGATCAGTAAGATCCTGATATCATATTTATTATGATGTAATGTAGGTTGCATCAATTATGACTATGTGGACTCATGTTCAGCCAGCATATGCAGCCAATATGTGGAATGAAGCCCTTAACAAGAGACTTAATACCACGGTCTGATCCCATTCTTCAATACTTGTACAATTTTGGGAATTATGAAATGGAATTTGCTAACTCTCTTACAAAATGTCATGGTTTGTTTTATCGCTGTTCAAAACAAATCTTAACCAGCCATTAAGTTTTCCACTTCTATCCCAGTACATATGATGGAAGAAGGCTGAGTAAATTGGGAAAGAGATTCATTGGTTTTTCACTTTTATTGTAATCCAAGCATTAACCTTTATCCTTGTGGAATGGAAAGCACAAACTCACTATATTATGTGGCTTCTAAATGAGCAGGATCTTGATTTGCCAGACGTAATAGTTGAATCAGAGAAGAGGGGAATATCTTTCGAGAAACTTCTCACTATTCCCGAAAATGACAATTGGGTTTATAGTGATGGCAAGTCCACTTCATGTGTTGTGTTCATACTGGAGATGTACAAAGTGGCTGGACTTTTTGACCCGATCACCAGCTCCATACAAGCAACTGAGTTCACTGTAAGTGCACTTCACATTTTCATAATATGCCAGTCTGTTCTATTATCAGGTGTTGAACCCATTGAGTTGAATTCGACAGTAACAATGATTTGTTGTTTTAAATTTTTAATAGGTTAAAGATGCATACTCTCTGAATTTCTTTGAGAACAACATGACCCGGTTACCTGACTGGTGCAACAAGGATGATACCGTAAAAATGCCATATTGTCAAATATTGGGGAAATACAGGATGGAATTGCCGGATTACAACACCATGGAGCCGTACCCACACATGAATGAGAAATGTGCCTCTCTTCCCCCTGATTACCTTCGAGATGACTATTGCTAGTGTTGTAAAAAAGGTGGAGACGAGAAAAACATTAGTTAGTACTTTCAATCCTTTCCATTTGTAGCCAGTGCCATCTCCTCCAGTTCCAAGCAATAAAGGGCATACCAGTGGGCTCTCTCTCTTTCTTTTATTTCTGATTCAATTTACAGAGGCCTGTACATTTTAGGTTCAGGATGGAGATGGCGTGAATTCAAGATCTAATTGGCCAGGTGTAGTTGTGTACATACCTAGTAGGGTAGGAACAGTGAATTATGTTGTATTGTTTTGTATATTTATCTGGCAAATACTATGGTTATGAGCTAGAGATGGGTCATGCAGTGTTTAACAGATTAGCACTTAATGTGATTGTTTAACAGATTATTGCGATTATCAGCTGAAAGTCATTATTAATCATCTTCTTTAATTTGTTACAGCCCCATAGTGTTGTTTGTCGAAAAGTCCACCAAGGCAGCTTTCTTTGGTTTCGAACAATAAATTAGCATCACACTTTAATGGGCCTCCTAATCCAGGCCCGGGTCCTTTCTGTTCATGCGGTACATCTTATTATCATACTTCAATGTGCGTTTTGACTTTTCATTTTTTAAATATTCGTTCAATTACGCCTCGTTCCATTAGCTTTCATTTGTTCTAATTACCTCTATATATATTATATAAACATGCAACTTGTTCGTGTATCTTACGGTTCACTTGCTCTTACACAACTATTTCTTCAAAATTTTCTATTTTTGTCCACCAATGAGATGGACCTATTATTATTTGACAAATGTCATCGACTCTTAAACAAAACCAACGTCAAATTATTAACCTTATTGCCCTTTTCTCTTATCCTTTAACCCTACTACTGTCTTGCTATTACACTATTAACTATTCTCCACTTGTCAAAACTGAAAAACGAAATTAAAATATTTGTTGAAATTAATATCATGAAAATTGTCACAATGCAACTATTGTTGAATTAATCATAAAATCATGGGGAAATAAAAAAAAAATGACTGCTTGTGTTTATATAAAAATTGGGAGCTGATGCACATACTAAATAAGTTATTATTCATGTTGATGACTTTATTGTGTAACTTATTATAATTCTATAGTTTGGCAATGCTCACAATTTGTAAAACAAAAATAGAAATACAACATAGATTATATTTTCCGGATCCATATAAGCTGCAAGAATAACGTTCCCGTTATTCTATATAAAAAAAAAAAGAAAAATAAAAATCTTAGAAATGGAAAATAAATCACAGGTATGTTCTTTTACTTATAGATTGATAGTCCATCAAATTTTATATAATTTTATTAACGTTTGATGGTCCATCAATGACCATTAATTTGAAACTATTGCAAACATTAGTGAAAAACCGTTAATTTGATAAATCTTTGATGGACTATCAAACGTAAATGAAACTGCTTGAAATTTGACGAACTATTAATCTACAAGTAAAAAAAACATATCTGTAAAAAAAATTGTATTTTTAGGAATTTTTTATATTTTTTAGATAGAATAACAGGAACCGTTATTCTCCGAGAATAACAACTGATTTGGATCCATATTTTCCACATATTATAATTTCACTGTACACAACTAACATGAAACCTTAACAATCCTTGATGCATACTTAAATTGCTTGAATTTTTTTGCCTCTATATATCAAATGACATACCTATAAATTTATTTATTTTTTAAAAAATCCATATTTTTAATAATTTCTTTTTAAATTAGTGACGCTGGGTAGAAGATAATATCAATCAAAATTAATTTAATGCAAGAACCCTCATTAATTTTGAAAACACATTTATGGTGAATATGAGAACCCTCATTAATTGAAATGTCACTTGGACAAATTTTAAGTAATCATTTTGTCGTTTGCACCCCTTCGAAGTGCAACGGTAGAAAGTGAACTACTCAATTTAGGTCTACAATGGAAACCGTTGATCTTATACTCAGTGGTTCATCTAGTGCAAACCTCCCACGTTAGCAACCCCCCCCCAAAAAAAAAAAATTAATATAAATAATGGCAATTTCAATAACGTCAATCAGGCAATAAAACACAATGAAACCACCAAAAAGTAAATTATGCCAATCAGGATATATAATATAATCAAAACCAAAAAATAGTTTGATTACACATTACAGAATAAAGTCATGACCAATTTCTCTTTGCTCCTAAAATTATTGAAAATTATTATCAAAGCGTGGTTAAATCTATCATTTCAATACATCTACAGAAACCAAGTTCTCATATTACAAGAAACACACAATAATACTACAACTCACATCTTATCCCACAGCCTTTCACTCAGACTTAGCTGGTATATGATTACCTCCTGTTGCAATCTTGTATAGATAGAACAATGACATAACCGCACTGGATTATGAAGGGGAAATATGTTATAAAGAGGAATTGGAAAACATACAAGTACCACACGATGATGCATTCTGAAAATAAACTTGGAAATCGTATAATACATATCTAAATACTCTAATCTGTAGGAACCTAAACAAGAATAAAATATTTTATATGGATGGATGTACTAGCATAGAACATTATCTGATTCATGTCAGTTATGATTTAGGGTCCTTGTAAGTTGACTAATATCACTTTGGAGAACCAAATCATGATCCAATAAAGTAACAGACCAACTATCCTAATTGACCTGTTAATTTATTATCTGAAGATCAACATTTGATCTATGTAGGACATGGTTTTGGATCCTATTTAAAACTACAAAACCTCTACTGGGTCAGTTTGAGGTTCCAATTGGATATCCAATAGAAGAAATGACAGCTCTGTGTTCTGAGCTAGTTTACCAACATGTATGATATAATAAATGGTCTTGACAGCAGTTAAAAGGCTTGGTGATAGAAAAACAGAGAGAGAAGAAGAGCAAACCTGAGACCAGCGACAACTCCAGCTGGCATTATCTTGGAAGTTTCTAAATACCTTTGTCCCATGACATATGTTAATCCAATTGAACAAACTGCATAAAATAACATAATTGTAAAATGTTGCCTGCCACTAGTATAGTATCATATTACAAATAAGTGTTTCATCACCTGGTTCACATAAAAAATAGTTGAACAAGCAACTATCCAGAAATGTGATTTAACTAACAAGAAATAAATTCTTTTACTTAAATAGATTGATTAAACATATCTCATATCAACTAAAAACATTGAGAAATCACTCAAAAGCACATACACTGAGTGCTGGTACAGGCAGTAACTTTTCAGAAATGTATCATCTGCCATACTTTTTTGGAAACGTATCCGCTGCCCACTCAAATAATACACCCCTGAACCTAAATAGACCGTACAAATCTCATCCGACGGCCGAAAATTTATGGCAATGAATATGGATACATGACTTTTCTACTTGTGTTCTTTAAGAGTAGTTAAGCTAACTCAAATTTGAAGAGAGAAAAAGTTCAGCACAAATTTACAAGATTGTTGACGAATGTCAATCACATGGGGGAATTTTTAGATCATAACAATGTCAATTACAGGTTTCCAGAGATTTTGAGTTCAATTGAACATGCTGCACTGCCAGATTCGTTGAAAACAGTGCAATTTGCGAATTTCAATATCAAAGTTAATAGCATGCAAACAGTATGTTGCATTCGTCTAAAAAGAAGAACAATTTTCTGGAAAAACGAGGTAAAAGAAAAGAAATACATACGGGTTTCCAAGGCTAAAGCGAGAAATGAGTTGTGGCGTTTATGAAACGCCTGAAGGCTGAGGTAGCCAGCGAGGAGGAGCAGCAGACCGGATCCGGCGCCGCCGGCGAGGGAGGCGGTGCTACCTCGTCGGAGATAGCCCAGCAGGCCGCCGGCTAGCACGGCCAGTCCGTATGGTATGGTAAAGCAGAAATCGTGCATTGTTCTTCGCTTCTCACTCTACGATTTTAGATCTGAATGTTGAATACTGGAACAGTTTGACCCGACCAAGTGAACGAGCTCGAGACATTTGATCGAAGATTTGGATTTTTTTTCAAGATTTGGATTTTTTTTCTTAAAAGATGGCTGCCTTGTTTTGTTTGTTTTATTATTATTTATTTGTTTTTGAAAGTGGGCTGCACTTACGGATTTTTTTTATTTTAGTAAATAAAATAAATAAATATAACAAACTGTTCTATATTATTTCCTCACTTTTACATAATTATTCAGATCCGAATTTGTAATTCAGGTCCGGTTTTTTTTTTTTACACAGAAACGTAAATATATATATAACACAACAAAAATTAAAATAAACACACTCAGTACATTTGAAAATTGTAAGTGTCTGGACCGAGTTTAGACCGAGTTTTAAACTCGGTCCCAGCATCATGTTATTATATAGCACACCCAGTACATTTCTTCTTCATCTTTCTTCAGCTAACCATTTCTTCAAAATCGTCATTGTTACTGTTGCAAGAGCTTCCAAATGGAAATTTATTTTTCAACAGATCCAGGTTTGATCCATATTCACCACTCTCGTGTCATCAATGTTGTAAGTTTTTTTTCTATTTGGACTATTAATTTTTGTTGTAAAATTAAAATACACTAACAATAGGGTTTATCGTTCATACTGTAGAGACGAAAATGTTGCTGATCAATGTGTATCACGGAGGTCAAATCTTAAAAACTTCTCATGGAGCAGATTACGATATTCAAGCGCGTGCACATTTTTCACGACGAGGTAATCAATCTTCGTGACTTGAAGAGACAGATTCATGCTGGTTTGGAGCTGCTCCCTACCCAATTCAATATCAACATTAGTGCACGGATCAACACTGCCCCAGCAAGTTCAAGTGGTTTTTTTTATAGCTTATTTGGGGTTGATTCTGATGAAATTTGGAGAATGATTAAAACAACAGCTTCATCCCACTTACTCGGGTATAAAACACTAGAACTAGTAGTTGAATCTGAACCAATATTCAGTTCTGATAACTATGATCCAACTAGTATTTCTGGAAGTAGTAATGGTAATAAACGAGATTGGTCAATTTACAATAGTCCGGTCATCAGGCCAGATCCAGCAAAAATCAACAAAGAAAGGAGAAGAAAGATACGCATTACAATGGTTATGGATGAAATGGAGGGTCGTATCAACAGGCTGTCAACTCAAGGTCGAGCTCATTCCAATATAGCATGATTTAGATTACTAGTGTGTTTATATTTTTTGTTGTTATATTTACCAGAACAATTGAATTTTTTATTGTTATTGTAATATTTCAATTTGTTTGACACTATTTTAGAACAATGTATTAATCGTGTTTATATTTGGCTTTATAAAACTTTATTTTAATTTTTGTTATAATATTTTAGATCAATCTACTGATTGTTGTATTTTGTTTTTAATATAACACACAAACGTTAAAAAAACGGTCCCGAGTTTCAAACTCGGGTATGGCTAATTATGCAAAAATGAGGAGAGAGATGTCCAATTTGCTATATTTATTTATTTTATTTACTAAAATAAAAAAATCTGCTGCACTTGAGTTTGGTAAACTTGGATACAGTATAGACTAGAGTATTGAAATGGATCGGACCGTGACCGTGGACCGGACCGTGCCCTACCATGGTCCGGTCTAACGGTGGGTCGGTCCTCCCTTCACCCGAAAAAGAACCGTGCCGACCCGTGGACCAGACCGTGGACCGTGCGGGACCGTGGACCGGACCGTTCGTCATTTCTTAATTCCATCGTTGCGATAATATTTTTCCTTCAAGGTTAGTTTTTAATTTTAATTAGTTGTGATTTTTATTTGTAGAAATTAGTTATGTTGTTAGATTTTATTCATAATTTTTTATTTAAAATTTATAGAAATTAGTTTATTTATAAAATCTATTTTTTTATTAATAATTTTTTAATTGTAGAAATTTATTTTTTCTTAGAATATTATATTTTAGTTTTATGTTGTTAGAATAATAGATTTAGAATATTAGATTTAATGTTAAATTTATTTTTTTGTTAGAATTTATTTTAGAATGTTAAATTTATTTTTTAAGTAGAAATTTATTTAGATTGTTGATTTCTTTTGTAAATTTATTTATTATATTAAATTCGTTTTTTTTGTTAGAATTTTTTTAGAATGTTAAATTTATTTTTTAAGCAGAGATTTATTTAGATTGTTGATATCTTTTATAAATTTATTTATTATGTTAAATTCATTTTTTTTAGAATTTTTTTTAGAATGTTAAATTTATTTTTTAAGTGGAGATTTATTTACAATGTTAAATTTATTTAAGTAGATATTTTTTTTATATTTTTTTTTTATAGAAATGACAAATCCTCCTAATCCCGTGGATGATTTTATGCACTGATTGAGTGTGGATATTTTTGGTGAAGATGTAGTTAATAATACAAACCCCTCACAATATTATCAACAACCACAAACTAACGCTTCATATTATTCACGACATGCGAACCTCCCACTCTACCCTCAAACAAATTATATACCGCAAAATCTTAACTATCAACCTCAACAAACCCTTATATTTACTATACCGCATCATCCTCAATACGCCTCAAGTTCTCATGAAATAACCGAAGAATCCCCATTGTAAGTTCTGACCGCACCCACCTCTGCCGCAGAAACTCCAACATCAAGTGTACCCCCATCACCAATGAAAGCGAGACCATCAGAAAAGAAAATGAAGATAACTAGTCCCTCCTACGATGCATTTTGGTGGCATTTTTATGAACAAACAAAGGATGCAACCGGTGTCAAGCTCAGCGGAAGGTGCAAAGTAAAAAATTACAAAGTTTTTTATAGATATTCTAATGCAAACGGTCTAAGTGCATTTAAAAAGCATGTTGATAAATATGTGGCCAAAAATGAGGAACCACAAGATCAACGAGACCTTCATTTAGTCCAAAGCGTTATAAACACGGATCGTTGTTTTCCTTTACAAGCATGCTATAACTGAAACCTTGAATAACTCAACTGAGGGGATTCATTTACTTATCTCTGAGGGAGAATGGGACCAACTTGAGATGTTAAAATCCTTCCCTGTCTTCTTCACAAAGAATCGTCAAACTATCGTGCTCGTATACACCTTCTACACATGAGTTACTGTAGGGATTCGGAATGCCCAAATCCCGTTAATGCTCAAGCTGCGGAAAGACCGTAGAACAAAAATTTTACTTCTACTTAAGTTAGGGATTAAAGTATGTCGGATAATAACCGAGAGTTACGTACATTTAATCCTTTACAAAAGACGGGAAAATATTATTTTACTTCTAACTTAAGCTTAGGGTTAAAGTGATGTGTCGGATGATTACCGAGAGATACACACCTCTTTAAACCTTTATTGATCTACTCCATGATTGATTTCTAAAATATTAATCTACTTAACAATTAAATAGATTAACATAAGATGTTATACCTCGCTTCCAAATTTCAATTGGAATGAAAATCGGCTTGTCTCGGAGCACCAAACGTCGATGCCTCTCGTAGTTATCCACCAGATCGACTGTAGAGAGCGGTTTATTTCTTTTGCCGTAAATACCGTAAACCGCGGTTTTTCGCAAAAACACTATTCACCCGAGAAAAGACGAAATAGTACTATTCACGACTCGCATGAATTCGTTTCACAAATGTGCGTAAATACCGCAACTTTCGTAAAAACACTATTCACCGATCCCGTGAATTTCGAAACAACCGTATACCGAGAGAGAAAGTAGAACCGATTTGGTGGAACTTTTTCTCTCACCCTACCCCTCTATTTATAGAAAAAATGGAATTGACAAATTACCAAAATGCCCTCGTGAATAGTAAGGAGGTTTCAAAGTGAAAAGACCAAAATACCCTTGAGGATGATGTCATGGATGATGTCATATATGATGTCATGGATGATGTCATATATGATGTCATGCATGATGTCATCTAAGATCCAAATTTACAAGTTTGCCATTGGGCTTTTGGCCAAATTACCGAAATACCCTTGGGCTTTTGGATTTTGGGCTTTTCTGATTTTGGGCTTTTCTGATTTTGGGCTTTTAATTATTAATTAAGGCTTTAATTATTAATGGGCTTTTGGCCCATAATTCAAATCCATAATTAACATTTAAAATCCAAATCAAATATATATATAATTGTCATCTACAATTATATTTTTCTCATTGTTGTTTCTATTAATTTATACGACGTGTCCAACACGTTATAAATTCAATCGATTTTTGCTTCTTGTCATCTCTATGACAAATATAATTATATCATATATAATTAATTATAACCATCTTATTATTAATTATAAATAATTCATAATTAATCAATAAGATTCTCCGATTAACTCCTATACGGTGTGACCCTGACCCGACAGATCCGTGTTATGTTGGTAAATAGAGTTAAAACCCTTTTAACTTCTATAATCATAGGAGGCATCCGGCGAGAATGCACTATGACCATCCAATTACACAGATGATGATGTACTTGATTGCATAATATCATGATCCAAGAACTATTTACTTGTGTTTAATTCTTTTGTCTCATACATTTATCGATCGTTTCAAGGTAGGTATGTGTCATCCTTGCAAACTTAATCTTTTCTTGATCCCGAGTAAAATATCAAATATAATTACTCTTGTAATTATACTCGCTAGCAGATAATCTTACTCTATCAAGGGGCCCAAATGATGCTATAACTCATATAGAAATATGAGGGACAATAGTACTTTTGGCAAACCATCTCTTCCTCCGCATAAGTTATGTATACCGAAGAGCTACCTTTATAGCCACCTTTACGGATAACGTTTGGTAGAAATCACACACATACATATCTTATGTAGGAAAAATGAATACCTCATACTTTAGAATTTAATACCGAACGAAAACATTAATGACACGAACACAATTCCATTTAATGTTTCATTCGAGGTCTATCAAATACGATGTTCCTAGAACATCTATTTATGTGATTAAAATGACAACTCTTTGTCTATGGTCCGTAAAACTTGACCATCATTTAATCCACATACTAACCGATAACGGTTAATTAGTGTTCCCGCTAATTACCTTGGTTAGTGACTTTTAAGAGTATATTCTATATTATGAAGTTTCACAATTCACCATGAACTCGAATGATTCATAAATTCAATAATACTCAAGGAAACAAAATATCGTTTAAATATCCAATTCATGAACAAAGCTTTATATAACAAATTTATCGTATTATTGACTTCAAGATTATTACAAACTAACAATCTCCCACTTAATCTTGGAGTCAATCATATTGAGCCATGCCTTATACAAATCTCTTTATTCTATAAATCTCTCGATTTAAAGGAAAATCTCACGACCAATCTCCTATGTGTCTCAAACCCATAGAAGATATGTGCAACTAGTGCTTGGCCCGAGGTAGAGATCTTACAAGTGGATCGGTTTGTGTGTTGCCGACGTGTCAATTTTACAAATCTTTACGTCGCTCTATTTATGATTTTTCATATGAGGTGATAACGTCGTGTAATCACTTACCACGAGCTCCGAGTCAACACCGTAGATGAGAAACATATCCTTAGTTCTTCTTAAGTACTTAAAGATATTCTTTGCAGCATTCCAAAGGTGCTCTAGCATGGATTAGCTCGATATCTACTCGTCACACTCCAAGCGTACGAGACATCGTGGCGAGTGCACAACATGGCGTACATGATAGAGCCAATAGCCGAAGCATATGGTACTCTACTCATTATGTTTTGCTCATCGCTTGTCAAAGGACACCGAGTCTTGCTAAGTCGTGCACCATGATTCATCGCGTAAATCTTTTCTTAGAATTCTACGTGCTGAACCGATTCAAGACTTTATCAATGTATGTACTTTAACTTAATCCAATAAGTCTCTTAGATCTATCTCTATAGATCTTTATGCCTAGTATATAGACAGACCTCGCCCAAATCCTTCATCGAGAACACTTTCTTTAATGAAGATTTGGTCGATTGCAATAGGGAATATCATTTCCCATTAAGAGTATATCATCCACATAGAGGATTAGAAAAGCGATGGCACTCCCACTAGTTTTCCGTATACACAAGGTTCTTCTTCGCATTTGATGAAGTCAAACTTTTTGACTTCTTCATGAAATCGAAGATTCCAACTCCGTGATGCTTGCTTCAATCCATAAATGGATTTGAGAAGCTTGCATATCTTTCCAAAGATTTCTTGGATCCTCAAAACCCGTGGTCGTATCATATACACGTCCTCTTCCAAATTTCCATTTAGGAAGGCGGTTTTCACATCCATCCGCCATATTTCATAATCATGAAAATGCTATTATTGCTAGAGCATCCGAATTGACTTAAACATAGCTACGGCGAAAAAGTTTCATCATAATCTACGCCGAGAATTTGTTTGAAACCTTTCGCTACTAGCCGTGCTTTGTAAATAGTCATATTACCATCCATGTCTATTTTTCTTTTAAAAATCCACTTGTTAGCTATGGGTTTTACCCCAACAGGTGGTGCAACCAGGTTCCAAACCGTGTTGTCATACATGGATTGTATTTCGGATCTCATGGCCTCCAGCCATTTATCAGAGTCGGGTCTATCCACTGCTTCCGCATAGGTCAGAGGATCTTCAGCATCAAATGCTGAGACTTCATGCAGTCCCATGTACCTTTCAGGTGCACGGACTGTCCTATGTGACCTTCGTAGCACTTGTTCTTCAGGCTGTCGAACTTCATCCACATCAGTATGCGGATTTAGTTCTATTTCAACTTGCGTTGAAGTAGATGAGTTCGGGACTAGAACTTCTTCCACAACTATTTGTGGATTTCGTTCTTCCAAATGCTCATTAGCCGAAGAATCAAGTGGTGGGTTTATCCGATCGATCGATATTGTATTGTGTGATGCATCTTGAATTTCTTCAAGTATTACATTACTCCCACTACTTCCTTTTGTGAGAAACTCTTTCTCCAAAAATATACCATGACGAGCAACAATTATCTTGTTCTCGGACTGATAATAGAAGTAATATCCTTTCGTTTCCTTAGGATACCCTACGAAAAAACATTTGTCAGCTTTGGGTCCAAGTTTGTCAGAAGTCGGACGTTTGACAAATACTTCGCAACCCCAAATTTTAAGATAAGACATATTTGGTACCTTACCAAACCATAACTCATATGGAGTCTTTTCTACTGACTTGGATGGAACCCTATTTATTGTTAGTGCAGCAGTTTCTAGTGCGTGCCCCCAAAACATTTTTGGGAGTGTGGTATTACTCATCATGGAACGAACCATGTCTAACAAAGTTCGATTCCTCCTCTCAGAAACACCGTTCCATTGCGGCGTTCCCGGAGGTGTGAGTTGTGAGACTATCCCACATTCTTTTAAGTACATTGTAAACTCATAACTTAAGTATTCGCCTCCACGGTCGCCCGACCGTAAGGCCTTAATACTTTTATTCGATTGATTTTCTACTTCAGTCTTGAATTCCTTGAACTTTTCAAAGGATTCGACTTATGTCTCATCAAGTAGACATAACCATATCTATCGTAATCATCGCAAACGTGATAAAGTAGCGATCACCATTTCTTGTACAAGTACTCATTGGTCCGCATACATCGTGTGTATAAGGGCTAATAAGTCACTTGTCCTTTCGCCCTTCTTAGGGAAAGGTGCTTTGGTCATTTTTCCACGTAAACAAGATTCGCATGTGTTTATTGTTTCAATATTAAAATTACCAAGAAGTCCAACTTCATGTAACTTTTTGATGCGTTTCTCATTTATATGACCAAGACGACAATGCCACATGAAAGTCATACTTTCATGAGATGTTTTGAGTCGTTTGTTGATGTTAAATATGGGTTTATCAATTTCTAGTATATAAAGACCATTCATCATAAAAGATGATCCATAATATAACTCATCTTTGTATATAGAACAACTATTATCCTTTATAACAAAAGAGAAACCATTCATCTCTAAACATGAGATTGAAATTATGTTTCTAGAAATACTTGGAACAAAATATACATTTTCAAGTTCCATTACAAGCCCGCTAGTGCAAATACAACTCTATACTTCCGACCGTTACGCCGCAACTTGTGCTCCGTTTCCAACTCGGAGTTGTACTTCCTTATTACGTAGTTTCCTCCTATTCTTTAGTGCCTCGTATATTTGAACAAATATGAGCACATGATCCAAGATATCAATACCCAATCATAAATAGAGGTAACAACGTTAACTTCAATCATGAAAATACCTGAGGTTGAAACTTTGGGAACTTTTCCCGTCCTCAAATCCTCCAGATACTTAGGGCAGTTCCTCCTCCAATGACCATTGCCTTGACAATAAAAGCAGTCAGAGGTAGAAGCTTTTGCCTTGGAAGTGTTCTGATTAGGAACCATCTTCCCTTTGCCTTTGTACTTAGGTGCCATTTTGGGAGTCGCTTTGCGTTTCATCTTTTTAATCTTCCTCGCACCTTCTTGGATCACGAGGATAGAAGAACTCTTCTTCATGTCCCCATCAGCGATCCTCAACATCCCTTGGAGCTCCTGCAAGCTCTTGTCCATTCCCAGCATATGATAATTCCTGATGAAATTAGAATAGCTAGAGAGGAGAGAGTTCAGATAACATCCGTAACAAACTCTTTGTTCAACGGACTGTTAAGCTTCTCCAACTGCTCAACATCGCTCGTCATACGGAGCATGTGAGTGTCAAGAGAGCTGCCCTCAGTCATCTTATGACTCAGCAGAGATTTAGTCACCTTAAATTTCTTGACCAATAAACTTTGTACATCAAGCTCATCTTCTTTGTGCTTGTTGTACATGGTGACTTCATTTGTGTGTGCACCATCGCAGTCGTGCAGAGAGATTGGTGTGTTAAGGACGTACTCGAGTTTCTCATGTCTTAGTATGAGCGCACGGAACGTATTAGTAAGAGTTTCTTTAGCCATGTGCTACAACGTAAAATGTAAAGATTTTTAGCTTTGTCCATGTAATATTTTATTCCAAATAAAACTCCCACTACAAATTTGTTCTATTCCCGTTTTTAGTTAGGACCAAGATCCCTATTTTCATTGATAATCAAGTTATCGTTGAATAACTCGTTTATTAATTATCTTAGGTAAGCAACTCTTTGCTAATCACATCTCTATGTGATTCTTGGTTTCGCTAAACATCATATGTTTTAACGAAACTTTGCCCCAAGCCCAAAACTGTTTTGGAAATCATTGGTAAGTAACCTCACTCTATTTGATTCGTTATGTCGGACATAACCCTCGAAAACCAAAGGTAAAAGGTGACGCCCATCGAGTAGGTCACGTCCGCCAATGAACAATGATATGCGAGGACGAGTAGGTAGGGCATATTACTTAATTTTTCGGGTTTAACATCGTAAGCGATCGGTTTGTTAAACCGACTTTAAACAGACTTACGAACACGTAAAGATGTCCGCGTAAAGACCACTGAAAGTTCTTTTTCCAGTCTTTCTTTGACACAACCTTCCTTCACGGTTTCTTAAAAATGATAAATCTAATTTACACATTTATAATTAGTCAGTTTATTAAGCTAACTTTAAACAGACTTATGAACACGTGAAAAGACGTCGCGCGTAAAGACCATTGAAAGTTCCTTTTCCAGTCTTTTCTTTGACATAACATTCTTTCACGGTTCCTTAAAATGATAAATCTAATTTACACATTTATAATTAGTCGGTTTATTAAGTGACTTTAAATGTACTTATGAACACGTGAAAAGACGTCGCGTAAAGACCATTGAAAGTTCCTTTTCCGTCTTTCTTTGACATAACATTCTTTCACGGTTCCTTAAAATGATAAATCTAATTTACTCATTTATTATCAAAGCGGTAAATCCAATTTACCAGCTCATACAAACATTTTGTATATATACATGAATCAGTCACGTATATAACTACTATCTATCCAATAGAAGTAGCTTTGCATCTATGATAAGATACATTTCATATCAAAGCAGTAAATCTAATTTACTTGCTCATACAAACATTTTGTATATATATATGTGAATCAGTCACGTATATAACTATCAGTTCTCAATTCTTTATTTTGCAACTTCATCTTTGTTCTTTATTTATACCGTAAAAAGCATATAAACATTTTATATGATTTCAAAACAGTTAATTCCTTCTGGTACGATAAAGTAATTTGATAACGTGACAAAGTTCCTTTTCGCCGATTATCGGACACGTAAAAGGGGCTCCCAGAAAGATCGGGGTCACGAGGACCACTTTAAATTCAATCTTTCCTAGACAGAACCATCTCTTTCGGGTGTGGAGATCAACAGCTCTTACTCAGGTACTTTATTGCTTCATCACATTCATAGATATACTTTTCATAACTAAAAGTTTTCGAAAAAGCAAAAGAGTTACATTTGCCATGCTTCGAAAGCGTAAAAGTAATTTGGTAACGTGACAAAGTTCCTTTTGGGCCAGATATCAGGACACGTAAAAGGGCATGTCAGAAAGAATACCGAAGGTATCCACTTCCCATCTTTCTTTGACATCACCTTATCTTTTATGTGTGGAGATCAACAGCTCTTACTTAGGTACTTTATTGCTTCATCACTGTGCGACCCTTTTTCGCGCGCCGCCGCACCGCCGCCGGGCGATGGGTTCTGCGGAAGAAGGACACGGAGATCCCCCCTAGATATGCATCCAAAATCTTATATTCCCTGAGTTTATTTTGATAGTCCCACCGGCGTGCGGATCCCGTGCGACCCTTTTTCGCGCGCGCCGCCGCACCGCCGCCGGGCGATGGGTTCTGCGGAAGAAGGACACGGAGATCCCTCCCGAGCGTGCATCTGATGGGTGTCGGCCGATTCTGCCGTTTAGAGATATTGGGATGCACATTCAGGGGGTTTTTAGTGATTGTGAGTTCTTGTAGATTCCGGTGGGCGCAAGCCCCCACCGTTAATTACCCTGGGCTACGAACCTCGAGGCACCTCTGGATCTTTGAAAGAGAGAAGCAAATAGTATAGTTAAAAGATGGTCAAGTGGTCGTCTAAGTTTATAAAAGGGGTCTACGGAAGATGAACCTACAAACAGATCGGTTCGATCTATGGAAAGACAAACCTACAAACAGATCGGTTTTGTCCTATGGAAAACGAACCTACAAACAGACGGTTCGGTCTATGCCACCTCGAGATGTAACCTTACCTACGGACTGCACAGTTAATCTCTTCATAGGGGGCTTGAGGTGAGTCTACATACGAACGACTCGACCTCCGTTGATCTAGAAGATAAACCTACAAACAGATCGGTTCAATCTTAGCTAGTCAACAACCAATCACACAAAATACAACTCGAAGCACCTTTGAGCCGGTTGATCTTGAGGTTGGTGAATCGGAGAAGGTGGATATGCCCACGTGTTTCTTCTCACCGATCTTCTAGATCATGAATTCGAAGCACTAAGCCGATTCATAAACCTAGGAAACACAATTGCACACAATATTAAACCCGAAGTCTTTGGGCCGTTCAACATTGAGGCATGTGTTAGTGAAGGAACCTACCTACAGAACGGTTCACATTCACTGTTTTGTGGATGAATTGTTTACCCTTGAAAAATTTCAAGGATGAGTAGATGAATAAATGAAATAAATTGATGATAAATCATAAGAAAGGGGAAGAAAGAGAGAGAAAGTGGAAAGGTGGCCCACCGATCGGGAAAGGTCGCCGCATAACCTTAGGAACAAATCCATTAGTCCCACAATGGAATGTTGGGCATGAAGTGAAGAGTATAAATACCCCGCTATTCTCTATCCACTCAAAGCATGAGTGACACCCAAGAAGATCGAGGGAGAGAGGAGACCTCTTGGGTGTCACCATGTGATTATATCTTTTTCGACAAGTGGGACCCACATGGCGAGTCCCCTTATGAGCAGCTCCAACGACATGGACCTAGCCTATTTTGCTAAGAAAGCTAACCAACCCGAACGAGGTTAAGCATTAATCCCACAATGAAATAATATGGTGAAAGACGAGGATATAAATACCCCACCACCTCCTACTCATTCGAGGTGGGCGACCCTCGGGAGATTTAGGAGAGAGAAAATCTCCCGATGGGTCACCATTTGATTATATCTTTTTCGACAAGTGGGACCCAATTGGCGGTCCCTTAGATGAATCTAACAACATAGCTTGTTTGATGAGTCACCATGTGACCATCTTCACCGACAGGTGGACCCCACACCTCAAATGACCTATCAAGGAGTCGAATTGAACCCTAGAAATCGCCTTTGGAGCTAACCCTAGAAAGGAGTCAAGCAAGATAATCCCTATGCTACATGAAATGATGTCAATGCCAAGCTAGCATTTTGATGCAACTAGTCATGAGAAATTCCAAATGTGATTTTGCTTTCAAGGCCGACCGGTGCCAAAGTGCATGAGCAACCACCTAACCATGCTTTGATTTGTGTCAATTATCGATAAGTAGTCAGTTATTTGACCAAGTCACCCTCATGTTAAGGGATTGAAAGTCAATTTCACAAGACTGATCAGGTGCCAAAGCAGGGAGCAACCACCTGATCAAGTCTAGATTTGTATTAATTGCTGATAAGTAGTCAGCATTTGATCAAATCAAGCCCTAATGGATATCAATATAAGTCTAATTGGTATTTAGTTAGGGTGGTTTCTGCAAGAGAGAGATAATTGGCAGAGACATTGAGCTATAATTGAGATCAGGGATTAATTCATAAAGAATAATAGGGTTTTATGAATAAAAGAATTTTTAATCCAGAGAAGGAGGGGTAAAAATGGAATTAAAAATTACAGGGATGATCATCATGATTTTAGGGATTTTTGGTGAAATTTTCATGATTTTTGGATAAGTGGAGCTATTAAAATAAATTCAGGGAAAATAAAGGCAGAATAAATGAATTAATCAAAGGCTGAGATTTGATCGAGCAATTTAGGGGTGCAAGTTGGGGATAACAGCAAGCTACGGGTACAAACCGGGTATAAGAAACACAGGAGGTATAAAATAATCGAAGAGAGAGGGTGTGCCACGTGGCGCCTCTCATGGGCCATGTCGCCAGTGCCCCACCCCCAGTATGAGTCACCGATGTGGGCCCCACCTTAGTGCCACGTGGCGCATACCAAATGGGCCACCTCACCACCCTAGTGCCACATGGCATCACACCAGAGGTCCACTTAACCCAACCCTATGCCACATGGCACAGCCAGAGGAGGCCACCTCAACACCCACATGACACATGGCAGCACATTAAGTGGCACACCTCAGCAAGCCAGACTATTCCTATTAACACATGGCACCTACTAGCTGATGCCACCTCAAAGACGAGTTAAACACCGAGTTGGATAATTAACAAGGTGATTAATTGTGTGACCCTATCGATCATGACAGATCGATCCATTATACTTAAGCAGTCGTTAACCAAAGTCGCAATTTAATCCTATGGGCCAGACTCACTACTTGCTTACGGATGGAGCCCATATGTCGTGTCCATGAGAGTATAGCACACATTAGCAAGCATGCACCATGTCTATACGCATTCACAAATAAATTTAAATCGAGCAAAGAACAAGGTGTGTACCTGGTCCAGCGCGCCTCTCTCTCGATCGCCGCTTGCTTGATGCATCGGCTCACACACGCTGTGCGCATCCGACCCTCCTTCATCCCGCCTTCTTCTCCCTCTCTTCCTCTTTCTTCCGCCCGAGATCAATGGAGGCGCCATTGTTGGAGGTGAGTGCTACACGATCTTTTGCTTCAATTCCTTCTCACAGAGCCTCTAATCACTCACACGATACTATTCAAGCAATTAATTGAGAGAATTAGCGAGAAAGAAGAGAGAAAATTGACAGGAAGGAGTTGATCGGCTTAAAAATGGAAATTACCGTTGCAAATGTTTATAAGTCCAATTGATTATGCAAGAACACTCCTTTTACCCACACGATGCTAAGGCAAGTATAAAAGTGACTATTGGAAGCCTCTAGGTCAATGTTCCACCGATCCACAAACCGCCATGGGCATGGATGCTTGAACTCGGTGGAATGATGCTCAATTGTCTAGCGGGGATGCTAGATCGACTCCAGGGGTAAGGAGAGATTGAATAAGCTGTCAATTGGAAGGGTAGATGAAAGAAAGGTGATGGTTGAATGGATAGGCCGATTATGGGGCTTGAGAGAAGAAATGAACTTTCAAATCGATTAATTGAAATTACAAGGACTTGGAGGTTATATAGGGAGTATATCGGGAGTGATCAAGTGCTTAAAATGTTCTAGAAGGCTCTGGAAACATGGGAGACCCGAGTGATAAGGGTGAGTGGCAAAGGAGTAAATAGAAAGAAGATTTAACTGACTCTAACAACCTAGAACTGTCAAGGGTTGACTCAAGTCAATGGGTTAGTTGAAAAGAAACACAATTTGATCCTGACCATTGAATGAGAAGCAATCAAAGGATAAGATTAATTGAAAAGCATAATCCGGCCTCTAATCACCTAACCAATCACAATTAAGCAAAATGTCTATATAAACCTTCTGTTAACACTGAGAAAGGGGAGGGCATTTAGAAATTAGAAGGAGATAGCTACATACCTTGTGAGAGAAAGAGAGCAATTGAAACACCAAAGAGAGAAAGGCGCCAAAATCAGATCAACCATTTCTTATTCCCTTGATCAAGATCAGATCTTTAATCATCTCTAGTTCATCCTCAGAAGTATTAAAATTGAGGTAATTGTTCATTGTAAAGTGTAAGTGATAAGGTAATAAAGAATCTGAGTTGAATTTCTTGGAATTTCATTTCTTTTTCTAATCCTATCTTCCCTCCCTATCTTTCTTATCTTTTATTGTCTCTAATCATTCTTTGAAGCTATACAACAAGAGAATTGCTATTCAAATCTCGGTTGAAAGGGTTTTGTAACCCTCCCTAGGGTTCAATTTGGATAAAGCAATTGGATTAGAGGCATAATTGAAATTGGTTGAAGGGTTTGTGTAACCCTCCCAATACTATTGCAATACTGATCATCCAAATTCAAGTAAATGTCAATTGGGATTTCTACTGCTAGAAGTAATTGAGTGATGTATATTATTCATGCTAGCTATCTCAATTCATGTGGAATCAATACACGAGGGCATAGGGTAATGCACAAAGGTCGGGGATGTGTGTTTGACATTTATGAAACTTGAATGATCAAGATTGTCGTAATTTTAACCAAGATACCAAGTAGTACTATTTGATAAGCCAACTCGGTTGCTAATTGAACAATCCCAAAGCGTGAAATTAGTCTTTGAACGTGTTAATTAGACCAAGGCGACATGCTTCAATGTAAGAATTGTGGAAATTATCAATCAATTGGGTAAGAAATCGATAAAATAATCACCAAGATCGGGATTACCATTGGTACCCAGTACAGCATCATCACTCTTTTACCGCATCGATCTCCGATCGAGACGATAATCACACTCTATGAGATAAGGCGACGCTATTTACATGCTCTGATCTTTCACCGGAGAAGGGGTTCACGGCGCAGACGTTGGAGAAGACTAACGTTCGATCCAAAGAGCACGAACTTAGAAGCACTTGGCACAGATCTTGGCACATCTACACCGATCTAATAGTAATCGAACGGGCTTGCAAACAGAAGTATAATGAAACAATCTCAAACCTCTCGATCATCATTAACACCAATCTCAAAGTAGATCCTGTGGTCCGTGTTATTAAGGAGATGATAATAGAAGAATTGCCCATGTACCGTATTAGGCCCAACGAAAATAAAAGAAGGATAATAACAGAAGTTTAGCCCATTATGCATTAAGCCCAGTCAAAAAATAATAAGAGCTGGCCCGTTTTAATTAAAACCCATTAAGTTAATAACAGAAAATCAAATCTAATTAATAAATAAATCATTTGAAAATGTTCCTGAACTCCAAATTGACTCGAATTTGTTTCTAAAATTTTCTTATTTTTCATACTATTTTTCTGTGCAATAATATTCCAGTTTTAAAAATATAATCATGGTAAAACAATTTAAAAGCAAAATACATCACATATATTGGTATATTTGACCTAGCTTTGACTTGTCATTTTAAATACTATAAAAATTCCAAAAATACAAATAAAAATCATAGATAATAACTAGATATATTTTAGTGATTTTTCAAGTGATTTTCCATGAAATAATAATGATGATAGTGATACACCATAATAAATGATGAGATTAGCTATACTCTTTGATAAATAAAAAATATAATAATAATAATAAAAATAATAGATATTATATTGATATTTTCTGCTGAAAGAATAATAAAAATAAATAGCACAAAATATACAAAAATATACTACCATGGTAATAAATAGTAAAATGCATTTTCTTTTATAATAAAGAATGATAAATATGAATTGTATTTCTTTTGTTATTTCTATACAAATCTACAAAAATATACTTTTGATGAATAAAATGTAATAAAAATAATAGTTGTAGTAAAAACATAATAAATTTCATCTCTTATAGCTATTTTTCAACTAATAATAGTAATAATAAAAAAATCTCTTATATTTTTCTATAGATAGTAAATAGAAATAATAAAAATAGATATAATGAATAATATAATAAATAGGATAGAATATTAGTAATGATTTCTTTTTAGCTATTATAGATATTAAAAATAAAAAAAAAATATAATAAAAATAATAATGGTAAAATAGTATAGCTAACCACCTTTTAATTTTGTAAATGATTCTTACATAATGAATAGTATTTCAATATAATAGAATCCTATTACTTTAGCTATTATGAACATTTTAAAAATACAAATAAAAATCATAGCCATTTTATTTTCTATTATTTTAGTAAGCGATTTTCTATAGAATAAATAGAGTTTAGAAATAATAAAAATAAAATTCTACTATTTTAGCTATTATAAAAATCCCAAAAATATAAATAAAGTTCTAAGTTAATAGCTACCCATGTTCTATTATTTTTGTAAATAGTTTTCTACATAGATAAATAACATTTAAAAAAAAAATAATAATAATAATAATAATAATAATAATAATAATAATAATAATAATAATAATAATAATAAATAAATGCATCTTTATAATAGAGATAATAATAAAAGATATTATATGGGCTTTGTATATTTTTGAGATAAATAAAAATGCTCATACAAGGAGTGTAGAGTCACATGGGAATATTCGCACAACATTTAGAACGATTAGTTAAGACAAGAACATCTTGACGTAGGATAATTAAGGATTTAATAGCAATATGAGAAGATATGTCGAGACAAGAACATCTTGACATTTGATGAATAATAATAAGATACGTTGAGACAAGAACATCTTGACGTAGGATGATTAAGGCTTCGATAGCAATATGAAGAAGATGCGTTGAGACAAGAACATCTTGATGTGAGAAGATTAAGGCTTCGATAGCGACCTGAGAAGATACATCGAGACAGAACATCTTGATGTTTGATGAAGAATAACCGAGCTACGATACTAACATGAAGATATACGTCGACTCTGAAGAAGAAGAACATTACGATGTCCTAGAGAGGTGACATCTTAATGACTCGCGCCATGAGCAAGTAACTCATGATTGAATACGCTCACACAAGGGGTGTAGGGCTACATAGTAATTTTGCACAAGTAATGCAACACGTAGAATGATTAGTCGAGACAAGAACATCTTGACGTTCGTTGAAGATTGACCAAAGCTACGACATCGCATGGAGAGATATGTCGACTTTGAAGATGAAGAACATTACGATGTCCGAAGCGAAGTGACATCTTAATGACTCTGTCGTGAACAAGTAATTCATGACCATTTGAGCCGGCAAGACCGAACTTGTCCGTCGATGAGTTTGTCTCCGGCTCATTTCCCGAGAATGTGAGATTGAATCGGCCTCGTTGGTAGATTCATCCACAAAACAAGTGAATGTGAACCGTTCGTAAGTAGGTTCCTTCACTAACACATGCCTCAATGTTGAATCGGCCCGCCGCTTCATGTTTGACATTGTGTGCAATTGTGTTTCCTAGGTTTATGAATCGGCTTAGTGCTACGAATTCATGATCTAGAAGATCGGTGAGAAGAAATACGTGGGCCATAGCCACCCTTCTCCCGATTCACCAACCTCAAGATCAACCGCCAAGTGCTTCGAGTTGTATTTTGTGTGATTGGTTGTTGACTAGTTAAGATTGAACCTGGTCCGTTTGTAGGTTTATCTTCTAGATCAACGAAGGTCGAGTCTGGTCCGTATGTAGACTCACCTCAAGCCCCTATGAAGAGATTAACTGGTCCGTTGGTAAGGTTACATCTCGAGGTGGCATGGACCGAACCGTCGTTTGTAGGTTCGTCCCCATAAGATAAAACCGATCTGTTTGTAGGTTTTGTCTTCCCTAGATTGAACCGATCCGTTTGTAGGTTCATCTTCCGTAGATCCCTTTTTATAAACTTAGACGACCACTTGCCCATCTCTTAACTATACTATTTGCTTCTCTCTTTCAAAGATCCAGAGGTGCCTCGAGGTTCGTAGCCCCGGGGTAATTAACGGTGGGGCTTGCGCCCACGGAATCTACAAGAACTCACAATCACTAAAAAACCCCCGAATGTGCATTCAAATATCTCTAAACGGCAGAATCGGCCGACACCCAGCAGATGCACGCTCGGGAGGGATCTCCGTGTCCTTCTTCCGCAACCCATCGCCCGGCGGCGGTGCGGAGCGCGCGAAAAAGGGTCGCACAGGATCTGGCACGCCCGGTGGGACCTAGATTCTCCTCTTATCTCTGAAAGAGAGAGGCAAATAGAATACTTAAGAGATACAAGTGGTCTTCTATGTGCTAAAATGACTAATAATTTTCAAGTGTTTTTGTTTTTGCAGGAAATGGCATACTTTGGAAACTTCAACCTCGCTCCCTACACCGTCACTCCTGCAAAGAGCCCAGAGGGCAAACTATTCATGTTCTTTGGGACTATCCCACAAGAACTGACTGTCTATGGCCCAGCTCCAGTGGCCGCCTTCACTCCCGCGACCGTCCAGATCTCTATTCAGGACGAGGAGGAAGAATCGATCACCCTGACTCCCAAGGGGATCTCCAATAATGTCATGGCCTCTCCTACTGCCTCCCCGAAGAGGAGAAGGCGACCGTCCAAGAGGACAGCCCCAAAGGTTGTAGCCCAAACTGCCCGTAACTCTCAGGTGTCCAGGAAGAGGGCCCTGGATGCATACCAAAACCAGCTGGTGGCTAGGCCAGCTATCCCAGTCTCCAACAAATTCACAGCCCTCCGAATAGTGGCCAAAAACTCAGCCACCGGCCAGCTCCGTCAGGCATGGGAGGTGCCTAAGCCCACACCTCGCCCAACTCAAAGGCCTCAGCGCCGCCAGGACAAGTCTCAAACCCCTGCGGAAGCCATCTATAAGGCTCACAGGGCCCTCAAGCAGAGGAAGAGCGTTAGAAACGCTAGGTCGAGACAATACGTCTCCCGCCCCGATCACTCTCAAGGCATGGCTCAGCCGCAAGCCATTGTCTCCACTCCACACCCAAGGAGGTCTATACCAAAGGCAACACCTAGCACCCAGCAGGTGTGGGTCCCGAAGGGTTCCCAGCCAACGAAACCCCAGTCTCAAGCCCAGCCCAGCAAGGCCGGCAGGTCCAACGCTCCGCCCGAGAGCGTGTTCAACCGCTTAGGTCAAAAGAGTGTATTCAGCCGATTAGGCTCGAGAATACCACTCAATAACCTAAAAATAACTGCCCCCGACCAAGCCAAGAAGAAGAGAAGAACCGCTCGCTATGAGGAGCACTTCTCAGTCAACACCATCAGTATAAGCTACGATACTGACCCAGATACTGATGGTGAGGTGAATATGGTCCAGGATGACCAGTCCCCGCCTAATCAAGCTCACGTCACCAATACCAATAAGAATAATGGTAGAAAAGGGAGACCCCCAAAGAGAGTCAACCCCGAAGGTAATAGCAGGGAAGGGGAAGATCACAACGAAAACCCTGATCTCTTTGACAATGAAGATGACGTTGAAACACGTCCCGAAATGCCCATCGATGAAATAGAAATATTAAAAGGCCACATCGAGGCACGGGACGAAGAGCTGATTAGGCAACGGGAGCTAATCGCTACCATGCTAAAGCAAAATGAAGAACTGATTAAGGCGGTCAAGTCATTGCAAGAATCACAAGACGCCAATTTTAAAGCTGGTAGCTCCCGTCAAGAAGGGGTCCACAGTACCAAAAGCAATCATAAAGAAAAACAACCCGTCAATTCTAAACCTCATCCACATAGAACCATAGAAGTGGAGGCTGAACCAACGGGAATATCCCGGAAAGAGATTCAAGCCATGATTGCCCAGCAAATGCAAATAGCTTGGAGGTGGATACGCTATCCCTCCCGTTAAAATCGTGGACATCCATACCCCGCCATATACGACTTAGAAGAATATCCTAAAGGGTATGTGATCCCCCGCTTCAGACCTTCTCCGGGAAGGCAATAAAGACCCGAACCCCGAACAACACGGCCCACTTTGTAGCCTCTCGCGGCAACACGGCGCAATGATGCATCTTGTTGTTAAGACAATTCCCTCGAGTTTGGTGGGAACCGCTTTCCAATGGTATTATTCATTAGAGAACAACAAAGATCGGGACTGGGACGAGATGGCGGACTCGTTCAGGGCACGATTTGTCATGGTATCTCGACAAAATAAACATAGCCGATCCGGCAAGCACTAAACCCAAGAAAGGGGAGTCAATGATGATTTTATCAATAGATGGCGGAACCTCGCATCAAATGCGACCGCACATTAATCGAAGATGAGGCCGTCAACCTAATCATGAAAAACATTGACGGGTGGATGGGCATGCTTCTTGGTGTGACAAAGGTCAACACATTTAAAGACTTGCTCGAGTCGGTATCCAACATGGAAAGAATGTCACCACACACCGTGCCGAACTTCATGAATAATAGCCGCAACGAGGAGCCCGAGCTGAAACCAAAGTGGCATTCACCTCGCTAAAAGATAAGATGGTAGCCAACGCTGCATACCCAAAAGCAGCAGTGGCACAAATGGCAATAATTACAACAAGGGACCCGGGCCCAATCCGGAGGAGTTCACGGAGTTTTGAATCCTCGACAAAAGAAGACTAAACCGTACTCCTTCAGAAAGATAAAGTTGCCCAAATCTTCGAGGGCACCGAAGAATGGTCTAACCTCGTGGCCAAGAACGCCGGAAGATGCCGACAAATCGGACGAACCCAACTTTTGCCCATACCACGAGTACTAGGGCACTCAATTGAAGATTGCCGGGTCTTCAAAGATTGGGTCGAGAAGGCGTATAAAAATGGTGAAATTACTTTACCAAAAGGGTTCTTGCAAAGCCCATCAGCCCATACGAACAAAGCCAACACGATCTCTCATGAGGAAGAGAAAGTCCCGGGCCAATTAAGCGAAGATCAAGAAGAACAATGGACTACGCACCTATCGAAGAAATCGATTAAAATGCTTAAAGCTCTCAAGAAAGAACCTGGCATGAAATGGAAAGACGATATCACGCCAGTGGTCCCACCAAAGCCCAGGGTATATTATAAGGTGGACCAGAGCCAAGACCAGGTTCTTAAGAAGAAAAAGAAGCATAGAAACAACAAGTCCAGAAAGAATAAAATTGAAGAATGCGAGCAGGGCAGTCCCGAGGTGATTACCCTTCAACACTTCATCTCCAAAGAAGACTGGGAGAAGCTAACCCTGGGTCAAAAGAAAGAAAATGTGGATGAAGAAATAAATAAAGAAGAAAGCGAAGAGATCTGGGGTGCTTCGTGCAATATGGTATATTCTTCTCACGACGAAGATATGCCAACTTTAGAGGAGATGTTCTTCCCGAATGATGAAGGAGAAGCAAGCACCTCACGGGACCAAAAATGAAGAATGTAAAGCCGTACTCCGTCCGGACTTATATACCCGAGAGACAGCTCCCAAGGATTCCGATAAAGGAAAGGACAAGGTCCGAATAAAGGTAAAGAGGTCGAGAATCCAAGCAAGAACCCGAAAGGACCGGTCGACGGCGAAGAATATAATGTGTTGGCACATCGCGTAAGATTCCAGCGCTATTGAGCATATTTGACGCGTTGATGATGTCACAAGACCTAAGAGAGGTGCTAATCCAGGCCTTGCAAGATCCCGAGAAGTACAAGTCATACTTCGTAGAGCAAAATATGCAGGAAGCCCTATTCACCGCCAAGCGGGCCGCCTGCATAAATTTTACAGACGATGACCTCTTAATAGGCACCGTCGACCATAACCGCCCGCTATACATCACCGGAAACTGTGGAGGGCAAAAGGTTGGTCGCATCCTGGTCGACGCAGGGTCTTCAATCAATATCATGCCGCTCAAAACTCTGAAGACCATCACCTTAGACGTAAAGAATCTATCTGATGAAAAGGTGATTATTCATGGCTTCAATCAAAACTCCCAAAAGGCCCTGGGAGCTATAACTCTGAACCTGCAATGCGGAAGCCTAAGGGCGCCTACTAAATTCTATGTCATTGACGCTGAAACCTCTTATCGGGCGTTGCTGGGTCGCCCGTGGCTTCACAAAGAATCGGTCATACCTCTACTCGCACCAATGTTCGAAATATATTGAGAATGGTAAGCAAAAGAGAATTGACGGAGATGTCAAGCCATTCGGGTGCATGAGATTAAGTTCAATGACGCCCAATATTTTTCGCCTAAATCCGCCGTGGCGCCAAGCCGCCAATGACAAAAGCAGTCGAAACCCTTCAATAAAGGCCCTAAATTTGATACCTCATCCGGAGAAGAAGAAGAGGTCAAATTTAATATTAAACCCCGAGGTGTTCGAGCCCAAAGACCCGGAAGAAAGTCGGGTGAAGAAGCAACCTTCCGCTTCAAACAGGTGGCTACGTATAAGGCCCAAATAAAACCGAGCGAAATCAATGCAAGTGATTCTGAAGAGGAGGTCATTTTCAATTTTAAACCTGCCAACACCCCTCAAATTCAGATCATAGAGGCAACTTCGGGAGAAGACTCCGAAGATTCTAACAACTCGGGCGATACCACCTCGGGGGAAGAATCTGGCCATGATCGTCAACCCTGGGAAGAGGAGTCTGACGAAGAGATCATTTATCACATCCTCAAGAAGCCATATAAAGGGCCCGAAACAGATAATGAAAGTGAGGAGTCATTTATGATCAACACGGGACCCGGTAGCGGAAGGGATAACCCGGTTAGGCCGAGGCCTATAAATGAAGAACGCTCATGGCGGGAAAATTTCGAAGGTCGCGTCTGGAATGCGATCGATGAAATAAGGCACCAAGTTGAAAATAATAGAAGGGAGGTGTCTGAACAATGGGAAGTAATGCAGGATATCAAAGTGCAACATAATGAAATCATGATAATGATTGAAAACCTGCAAACCGCGATTTATAACTCCGAGCTACTCAAGGAAGTGACGAGCGAACCCCGTTCGGGACCCCTGAAAGACAAGCACCCGATAGTGGCAAACGGGTAATTGTCATAGTAGATGAATCAAAAGGGGAAGAAACGAAAGCCAAACAATCGATTGTCATGCAAACCCTCAAGGTCAAGAAGAGTAAACCATACTCTTTCCGAAAAATAAAACATGTATTTCGAATATTTGAGCAGCCCTAAAGAGCGGATTAACACTTCCCGTTTGCAAAAGACCCGCCGACATAGAAAGAGCGGTGAAGGTGAATTCGCCCTTATCATCGCATATTGGGTCATACTATTGAAGAATGCTTGGGTATTCAAAGACCTCATAGAAGAAGGGCATAGAAACGGGACAATCCAACTCCCGAAGAGCTTTCAACAAGACCCGGCTCCGCAT
Organism: Schoenoplectus tabernaemontani; assembly: GCA_037127355.1. Classification (NCBI taxonomy): domain Eukaryota; kingdom Viridiplantae; phylum Streptophyta; class Magnoliopsida; order Poales; family Cyperaceae; genus Schoenoplectus; species Schoenoplectus tabernaemontani. Next base: position 1,508,924 of record CM073745.1, on the reverse strand, counting down.
AACTTGAATAACAAGGGCAAAGGGGTGGCTTATACGATCTCGCACACTCTGTACCTAGCAAGCCTAAGGTTGCGAGACGTAAGCCGATCAAAGAAATCTACCGCTCCAACTCGGTCATGAATATTGAGATAGAAGAGGAGATGGCAAAGCCTTTGGAGATTACCGCGGTTCCGAAAAGCATTTTAAAGACCTTATACCAAGGGAGGTGAACCACATACAAACCCTAAAGACCTTTGTTGTGCGGCAAAGGTAGAGCGCATCAAAGGGAAAACTATCATCCACAAGGCCATAATTTTCTATCGAGCGATTCAACCCGGTCTCGAAGAACCCCGATCACAACACTTGGAAGAAGTGGGTGATAGAACAAGAATCGGAGAATGCAACGAGCGATGACGCCGCATCTCATCCCTTTGGAAAGGAGCTATATAAATTGGCGAAAAGGGCAAGATGTCCGAGAGACATATCCAAGGCCGAGGCCAAGCGCTTTGATGAACTCGGAATGGCGCGAATAAAGTCCTGGGCCTGGATGGCAAAATAAAATACACCGGGGGTTAGGGTATAATCGCGATGACGCAAAGATGCTTCGAGGGGTCTCTCAACGAGTACCGTATGAAAGAAAGTTGTTGCATGGCTTCTGTTGAAATGCCGGATAATGAAACAGAAGAGGACAATACCCCGGTCCTGAAAAATGCTTTGAAACAGCTGGAAAAGGAACCTAACACGGTCGATGAGTTAGCTGAAATCAATCTGGGGACGGAAGAAGACCCACGACCGACTTTCATAAGCGCGTCATTACCAAAGGAGGTGGCTGACAGGTTGAAGACATTCCTTAAGAGCTATATGGACTGCTTCGCTTGGAGTTATAAAGAAATGCCTGGATTAGATCCTAACGTAGCAGTTCATTACTTAAAAATTGATCCAACCTTCAAGCCGATTAAACAAGCGCCGAGGCGAATGAGAATAGAACTCGAAGAAAAGGTCGTGGAGGAAACGAAGAAACTCATCGACGCAGGCTTTATACGGGAAGAAGAGACGCCAGAATGGGTAGCTAGCATTGTCCCAGTTAAGAAGAAAAATGGGCAAATCCGCATCTGTGTGGACTTTCGGGACCTAAACAAGGCGTGCCCTAAGGATGATTTCCCGCTCCCAGTAACCGAAATCATAATCGACCATACATCCTCCTATGAAGTCTTCTCCTTCATGGACGGTTACGCGGGCTATAATCAAATTAAGATGGCGCCAGAAGATGAGAGGCACACGGCATTCCGCACGCCGATTGGCATATATTGTTATAAAGTCATGCCGTTCGGGCTCAAAAATGCGGGAGCCACCTACCAACGGGCAATGACGAAAATATTCGACGATCTGATCCACAAGATAGTAGAGTGCTATGTGGACGACCTAGTCATCAAAGCCATGTCATATGAAGAACACCTCCAATACCTCGAGGTCGTTTTCAACCGCCTGAGAGAACATGCGCTCAAATTGAACCCGTTGAAATGCGCATTTATGGTATCATCTGGTAAATTTCTGGGGTTTGTGGTGCGCCACAGGGGCATTGAGATAGACCCGGGCAAGATCAAAGCAATAACCGAACTATCCCCGCCAAAGAATTTAAAACGGTTGCGATCTTTGCAAGGGCAATTGGCGTACATCAAAGCGATTCATAGCCAACCTATCGGGTAAAATCCAACCCTTCACCCTACCGACTAAGAAGAATATCCCGTTTAAGTGGGATGGCGAGTGCAAGCGAGCCTTTGAAGAAATCAAGGCCTATCTACTCAACCCTCCAGGTGTTGGCGGCGCCCATACCCGGAAGGAACTTATCCTATATACGACCGCCTTGGATGGATCCTTGGGAGCCCTATTGGCCCAAGAAAACCAGGATGGTAATCAAAATGCGCTATATTACTTAAGCCGCATGATGGTAGGGGCAGTAACATGGGTATTCACCGATCGAGAAGCATTGCCTAGCCCTAATCTTCGCGGTGAAGAAATTGAGGCATTACATGCTAGCCCACAAAATCATATTAATATCCAAGGTGGACCCTCTCAAATATCGATGACTCGCCAATGCTAACGGGGGAGGCCGGCCAAGTGGGCTATCATTCTTACCGAGTTCGACATCACCTATACACCGCAAAAGGCGATAAAGGGGCGTGCGCTAGCAGCATTTCCCCGGTCGCACACCCGATCCAAGATGACTCCCCATTAAAATGTGACTTCCCCGACGAGGAAACCCTACATGTTGAAGAAGGAAGTCCTATATGGGAGATGTACTTTGATGGTGCCTCGTCAATCAAGCCGATCGCGGCCCGGAGTCCCAATCGTGCGAGCCGGCGCAGACTAGTCTTCGTAACCCCGGAAGGCGGATAATACGACATTCTCTCGGCTTTAATCGAACCATGTACAAATAATGAAGCAGTAGTATGAGGCACTCATCGCCGACTAGAGCTATCATTGGAGCTAGAAGTCAAGGTCGTGCGTATCTTTGGGGATTCACGGTGATTATAAATCAAATAATTGGCGAATATAAGGTTTTGAAGTTTAACTAATACAATATCACCGAAAGGTCATGGAATTAATGAAGAAGATCCCGTACGTGTCCATCGAGAAGGTCACGAGGGCGTGAACGGTGAAGGAGCGATGCGTTGGCCAAACTCGCCAAGGAGTGGGTGAACCAACAGAGTTCGAAATCCACATCATCGTCCGCATAGAGGCCATTATCATTGTGTCAAACAACAGATAATGCGAATAATGAAAATACTGGGCTAGAAAGGATAGAATGCCAAGAGACAATGATAACTGAAGACGATGATTGGAGACAGCCGTTCATCGAATATTTCCGGCATGGCACCCTCCCAAAGACAAAAGAGTCGCTGATCAACTAAGAAAAAGGGTACTACGGTATGCGTATGTGGGCAATACGCTATACCGTAGATCTTATGATCAGTTATGGCTAAGATGTGTATCAGGGCCTGAAGCCGAGCAGATTATGAGAGAAGTTCATTCTGGACTATGCGGAGCACATCAGTCTGGGCCAAAAATGAAGTTGAAGATCAAGCGAATGGGGTATTATTGGCCCACGATGGTGGCTGATTGTGAAGAGCACGCAAGGAAGTGCCGCATGTGCCAGATACACGGCCCTTTTATACATCAAGCGCCAAACCCGTTGCACCCCACGGTAGCATCCTGGCCATTTAATATGTGGGGCAGTATATAGTAGGGCCCATAGACCCTCCGACGTCGAGAGGTCACGGTTCATCCCGCGCGCGACATTACTTTACAAAATGGGGTGAAGCCGTTCCACTTAAAGAAGTTAAAGCATCCGATGTGGTTAAGTTCTTCAAGACGCACATCCTCTACCGATTCGGCACACCACAACGGATAATGTCTGATAACGGGACGGCCTTCAAGAGCTCCAAAGTCTATGCCCTGGCGGAGCAGTTTAACATTGATTGGAGATTCTCGTCCATTTATAATCCGAGAGCCAATGGTCTGGCCGAAGCCTTTAACAAAACCCTAATAAATATCATGAAAAAGACCGTGGACGGCAACCAACGAGACTGGGATAATCGTTTACAGGAGGCATTATGGGCTTATCGGACCACATACCGAACGCCTACGCAAGCTACCCCGTATTCTCTGGCTTTTGGGGTTGAAGCCGTCCTCCCTCTTGAGGTGGAATTACCGTCATTGCGGGTGGCTATGCAAAATGATATGACCATGGACGAATGCCAACAACTTAGGCTGGACGAGTTGGATGCCATGGACGAGAAAAGACTGATAGCCCAGCAGAACCTTGAAATATATCGTGCAAAAATGGCAAGGGCATATGATAAGATGGCGCGAGTCGGGCATTTCAACAAGGGGAGCTTGTTCTTGTCCTCAAGAGGCCGATCATTTCGGCACATCGGCCCAAAATTCTCTCCGAACCGGGAAGGGCCATACGTAATTGAGAAGGTATACGGGGGCGCGCATACCAACTCATAGACCATGAAGGTGAAAGGCCCATGCCACCGATTAATGGGCGATATCTGAAGAAGTACTACACCTAGCCCAGAGAGGGGCCAACCGAGTAGTATCTATTGTAAATAAATAAGGAGGGAATAAGTGTTCGCTTACACACACGTGCACGAAACACAAACCCATGTCTAACCTCCACTTTTGCATAAAATCCCAAAACCCTTACTTATCATCTTGTAAATAGAATGCATCCAAAAATCCAAAACCACACAAACACGTATAGCCCTATAAAAATAAAAAATATATAGAATAAGAGAATTCAAAGCCAAAACCACGCGAGAATGTAAGGCGAGAGCTTTGGTGTTTGGGCTCACAATACAAATACCACCGGGTTTGTCCATTTGATACGTAATAAACACAAAAATGGGCGGTGGTTTGCGTTTGTCCTCAAACTATCTCGTTGCCCAATGACGAAAGTTGCTCATATTGGTCGCCCACGGCGCAAGCCAAGGGATAGGTCGAGCAAATTGGTGGCTAGTAAATAGCCGCTTCCGAGGGCATATGAATAAATAACTCTCGTATTATTAGTAACATGTATCACTAATAACCAAAAAATCGCCTTCTTCTAATAAAAATGAAAGGATATATATGTAAAACAATAAAAACCTACTTTCCTACTCATAAAAAAAAAAAAAATGATAATAAAAATAATAAAATCTTTTCAATAAGGGGTTGCCACCTTTGTCCCCGACACCACGAGTGTTATACAAAGCCAGGTTGGGTGCATTCATCCGTAAAAGCACCACACGCCCGAAGAAATGGTGTGTCATAATCCCACGACATATCATGGAGGGGTCGATCAAGGGTTTACGCTTGTACCCGACATTTCATGTTAAACAAAGCGCTCGCTTAAAGAAGTGACTCAGTCATGGAGAGCGGACCTACCCGATGAAAGCCTCGTCTCGCAGGGATGCGTGATGGATGTTTGAGGGTAGCTAAAATATAAAAAACAGGTTGGGTACATTCATCCGCAAAAGTACCACACGCCCAAGGAGGTGATCCGTTTCTAATCCCAAAATAGATCATGGAGGGGTCGGACTAAGGGTTTATGCTTTTGCCCGACATTCAAAGTGTCAAATAAAGTAATTCGCTTAAAGAAGTGACTCAGTCATGGAGAGCGGACCTACCCGATGAAAGCCTGTCTCGCAGGGATGCGTGATGGATGTTTGAGGGTAGTACCCCCACAAAACAAATTGAGTGGAGATGAGTGAATGTGAGTTTCCACTTCTGCACGCAACGGTGCACAAACGAGGGGAGAGTGGGTGAGCTTCCACGAATAAATGTCAATTAAATAAGGAGCATCCACAAAATGGTGTTATCAATTGCATCCATAATCCAATTGATACTGGTAAGTTTATCCATCAGTAATAAAGGGATAAACGGGTTTATTCTGTACCCGGCCTAGAGGTCAATACAGATGTTCGGTAAGATCCGTAAAATACCACTAAGTTACTTGAGTTTTGTATTGCCATGAATAAAAAGAAATGATGTATAGAATGAATGTAATAGGATGTTGTAAGATTTTCCTTTTATTATGTTTAGACGCTGCGAAAGAATGAAGCGGCTTGTAATAGGGCGCTTTTGCAAATAAGATTGGAGGTGCACAACATGAAATCAATGAAATATTTCCTACGGCTGCAGAGGAAGTGGCTTTGAAGGGATAATAATAAAGGCAAGCATCATCCACAACAAGAGATCAAAATGATAAATGTCAAGGCATCCTATATCAAGTATAGTAAAAAAAAGGAGAAAAGAAAAAAATGAAAGTGCAGTCTATGGGCCCAAAAAGCGGGACTCCAACTCTAATAGCACGGTCTTAATAGTCTCTAAATAAGTATGGAGGAGTGCCTATCCTCCTCCGAAGCGCCTCGAAGTCCAGAACCGAGAGAAAGCACTATCCCGGCGCTCGAATGAATCCGCAACTCCGGAGACGTCCCGCTAGATGTCGAGAGAAGCCCTCCACCGATAATCCGTGGTCCTCTAACTCCCGCACGAGCGGCCGAGCGGGCCCACCACTAACTCCCATGGAGCGGAGAGTGGCACAAGAAGAGAGCCGCCGAAGATAGCGAAGTCGAGCGGCCTCCAAATGCTGCGTAGCTCATGAATCTCCAACTCGTGCCGATATACGAGAGAGCTCGCATCCCGGTAAGCCCCGAGCGCCTCCTCACACCTCCCGGAAATGAAAGTGCTCTCGAGACGAGGTGCAATGAGTAGAGCCGGTGCGATGGTATCCCGCATCAGCCCATACCAGTTAAAAGAGAAACCACTGGGCAGAGAATCCAAGATCTCGAAATCTAGCGGATAGCCTCCGAAGAAGGTATCCGGAGTGCATCCGCCGCCGCGCCAAGGCGAGTCGCACATCCCTCGATGAAACATCTGCAAGTAAAATAAATGGGTTAGACAAATTGTTATAACCAAAGAAGAAATAGAGAGAAGAGAAGATCTAACCTATCGCCTCGTCGCCTGAGACCGGCGGAATCGGGGGCAGGGGTATCAGTCGCCTCAGGAGGACCTGCAGGTGCACTAGACCCGGCTACAAAATAAAATAAAAGTATGAATACATGAAGAGTGAAATACGGGTAAATGATAAAGGAAATATAAGGTACCGGAAAAAGCATGAGGCTCGGCGAGACCCTCGCTAACTGGAACCTCTGTCTCTGGGCTGTGGAATAGCTGCTCCACCAGCCAACTCTCATCCAACTCTGAGTCATAATCGACTGCAACTCGCTCAGCCGAGACTCGCTATCCGTGGCCATGAGAGGCCGCCGTTGGGAGATGAAGAAGCGTGAGATGGCCCTCCCTCGATCGCAATGGCTCATCGCTCGCGGCTCGACGACCAATGGACTCCCCGCTCTAAAGAAGCCTCCTCGGTAGTGCAAGAGTGAGCGCCGGCCCCGTAACCACGTCAAAGGAGTCGCCATCCCCGTAGGCACCAATAAGATCGACGGTGAGCAGACCGTCGTAGAAAAAAGACTCCGAGCGATGAGGAGATGCCATGTCATCGGCCTCGTGGTCCGTAAAATCTACATGTAAGAATGAAAATACTAGTGCATGCTGGCAACTAGGTATTAAATAAAGCACACGAACCTGCGACGGCAAGGTCGGTGCAAAACCCTGGAATAGCAGTGCTCGCAGGCGCCGATAGATCTGCTATGATGTCATCTCGGGCAGCCTCCACAGGAGATGTCCCACGAGCTGAAAAATAAACTCTAATCAGAGATGTAAATGAAGTGCGCCCGAATAAGGATAAGCGAGTCAGTAAAGAAAATCACCCGGAGTGGGAGAAGGAAAAGAAGATGGAGAAGACGGCTGAGAGGCGCCGTCTCGATCCCTCCCCATGGTAGCTGGAGCCGGTGGCTCGACATGTGGCTGAGAATGAACGCCAACTACTCGTGGACGAGGGACCGAGAACCCAGGCTCCGCGTGATCATACTCGTAAGCCAACTCTGAGTCAAAAAGAGAATTGGTCGAGATGAGATGAGGCTTATCAAAGAAAAATAACCCGAAAGGGATGATGAAGTGTACCCGTGAGAATAGTCCTAACAGAGCACGAGAAAACCGCTATCTAAACCCCGAAAATCGACAGCTCGCGCAATGGCCGGAAAGGGCCGCGATCACGCGAAACGGTGCCATCTAATGAGGCCGGCCATCTCGCGGACATGTACTCCGGACGACCACCGGAGGAGTATACGACTGGTAAGAGCGAATGGTCTCATAATACCACTGCTGATAACGCCTCGTGAAGGTGGAAGTCCTAGAGGTGGATACCATCTGGAAGCGAGTGCCCGTGCCTAGTCGGAAGAGGTGAGTGTAGCACCATCCGATACCCTCCAAATCGGCCGCCACTGATATAGGGCGGAGAAGAGGCGCTGGAATATCCTGATCCAAGCCAAACTGATGTGCGCATCGATGTGGCGAATAGGGCTCGATGAACATATAATCGCCCAATCTGAGAGGAAGAAAGCCCTGACGAATACTGATCAGGTACTCCAAGTCGATAGGCCTGGCTCGAATACTAGAAGAGTCAGAAGAGGGAACCCTGCTGTCAATCACCATCCTGTCAGCAACCCTAGCTGTCCCACGGGCCACTGATCTATCTCGAGAGAAGCGCAGATGGTCTCGGCCCCTGAAGAATCTATACCGAGCAGCCTCCGGGGTCAATGAAGCCGGGCCGCACCCCGCCTAAGTCACTCAGTAAAGGTAGACGATCTCGTAGCGTGACCGCCATGCCGGGATCATATGAGCCAGACCAATGTAAATGGAGCCATCCGCTAATCAGATGCCACGGAATCAACTCCTGGCACTGTGAAGGCCCACGGGATGAGGTCAAACCGCGGAGACATCTGTAAATGTTGGCCAGTACAGGCACCGCCAAAGAGATCCTGTTGCCACGCGCGATCAGGCTCGCCATAATGAACACCGAAGGCCGAATGGTGTATGCAGGGGAGCTAGGTAATAAGAAATAGCAGATCCACCAAGAGATGAAGGCGGTCAGATAAGTCTCCCGATCCACGTCATGTGAACACAGGGTATCCCGAGATGGGATAAGGGCCGTCGTGATGAATCTCGAGCCGACCTGTACCAAATGGATCTCTGGTGGAAGCCAAACCCGTAGGGCGAGTGTGGACCCGATCGGTGAAATAGGCAATCCAATGTTCGAACGGAACTCCGGGTGCCCCTCCGTAAATGATGATAAATCTCATAAATCCTATGCAAAGAAGGCGGGAATCGAGTGAAGTCCCCGAGTCACGGGTGAGACCATGAACTCGTCATAGAAATGGCCGAAGATCGGCGGCCGGTCAATCGTCGTATCTCTAGGGGTCGGAGTCGCTCCCGATCGTCGATGAACGAGTGTTGGTAGAATAGTTCCACCTCTCACAAAAGGCCCGTAGCTGTGGTGTGTCGATATGATAATGAAACATCGACAAGAAAACCGAGTCATATATCCCGCCGCCCTCGAGCAGAGTCCCCTCCCGCATGAGCACATAACGGGTCCACTCTAGCTGATATCCATGGCACTCCAAGGGAGTGATGAAGGGAGCAGTAGTCCACCTGTGAGCCTCCCCATCGATAATCTCCTTGCCCAGGAGATGTGTCAAAGGAGCCTGTGGAAGCAACGCCTAAAGGCTGAAGGGGCATGATGTCATGAGGCTGATCATCCCTGAAAAATAAACCGCCGCCTCGCGGGTAGACAGGAGTCGCTCGGATGGCTGAGACGAGAGGAGTCCAATCGCTAGGATCCTCGTAGAAAGAATGATAATGACTCAAGGGGCGACGCGGAATGGCGTCATGAGATGAAACTACAATACCCGAAGAAAAGAAGACGTCATGAGAAATGAAGTGATGAATAATGAGGAATAATGCACCAAGACAAGCCTTTCGAGTGTTCAAGACTCGTCTTGGTGGGTGGCTCTTTGTTTACCCTTGAAAAATTTCAAGGATGAGTAGATGAATAAATGAAATAAATTGATGATAAATCATAAGAAAGGGGAAGAAGAGAGAGAGCAGTGGAAAGGTGGCCCACTGATCAGAAAGGTCGCTGCATAACCCCGAACAAATCCATTAGTCCCACAATGGAATGTTGGGCATGAAGTGAAGAGTATAAATACCCCGCTATTCTCTATCCACTCTCAGCATGAGTGACACCCAAGAAGATCGAGGAGAGAGGAGACCTCTTGGGTGTCACCATGTGATTATATCTTTTCGACAAGTGGGACCCACATGGCGGTCCCTTTATGAGCGAGCAGCTCCAACGACATGGACCTAGCCTATTTTGCTAAGAAAGCTAACCAACCCGGAACAGAGGTTAAGCATTAATCCCACAATGAAATAATATGGTGAAAGACGAGGATATAAATACCCCACCACCTCCTACTCATTCGAGGTGGCTGACCCTCGGGAGATTTAGGAGAGAGAAAATCTCCTGATGGGTCAGCCATTTGATTATATCTTTTCTGACAAGTGGGACCCACCTGGCAGTCCCTTGCAGATGAATCTAACAACATAGCTTGTTTGATGAGTCACCATGTGACCATCTTCACTGACAGGTGGACCCCACACCTCAGTGACCTATTGAAGGAGTCAGAATTGAACCCTAGAAATCTGCCTTTGGAGCTAACCCTAGAAAGGAGTCAAGCAAAGATAATCCCTATGCTACATGAAATGATGTCAATGCCAAGCTAGCATTTTGATGCAACTAGTCATGAGAAATTCCAAATGTGATTTTGCTTTCAAGGCCGACCGGTGCCAAAGTCATGCGAGCAACCACCTAACCATGCTTTGATTTGTGTCAATTCATCGATAAGTAGTCGGTTCTTTGACCAAGTCACCCTCATGTTAAGGGATTGAAAGTCAATTTCACAAGACTGATCAAAGCAAGTGGAGCAACCACCTTTGATCAAGTCTAGATTTGTATTAATTCACGATAAGTAGTCAAGCATTTGATCAAATCAAGCCCTAATGGATATCAATATAAGTCTAATTGGTATTTAGTTAGGGTGGTTTCTGCAAGAGAGAGATAATTGGCGAGAGACATTGAGCTATAATTGAGATCGTGGATTAATTCATAAAGAATAATAGGGTTTTATGAATAAAAGAATTTTTAATCCAGAGAAGGAGGGGTAAAAATGGAATTAAAAATTACAGGGATGATCATCATGATTTTAGGGATTTTTGGTGAAATTTTCATGATTTTTGGATAAGTGGAGCTATTAAAATAAATTCGGGGAAAATAAAGGCGTAATAAATGAATTAATCAAAGGCCGAGATTTGATCGAGCAATTGGGTGCAAGTTGGGGATAATAAAGACAGCTCGGGTACAACCTGGGTATAAGAAACACAGGAGGTATAAAATAATCGAAGAGAGAGGGTGTGCCACGTGGCGCCTCTCGTTGGGCCATGTCACAGTGGGCCCCACGCAGTATGAGTCGACGACGGTGGGCCCCACCTTAGTGCCACGTGGCAGACAGCCAGTGGGCCACCTCACCACCCTAGTGCCACATGGCATCACACCAGAGGTCCACTTAACCCAACCCTATGCCACATGGCACAGCCAGAGGAGGCCACCTCAACACCCACATGACACATGGCAGCACATTAAGTGGCACACCTCAGCAAGCCAGACTATTCCTATTAACACATGGCACCTACTAGCTGATGCCACCTCAGCACGAGTTAAACACTGAGTTGGATAATTAACAAGGTGATTAATTGTGTGACCCTATCAGATCATGACAGATCAGATCCATTATACTTAAGCAGGCTGTTAACCAAAGTCGCAATTTAATCCTATGGGCTAGACTCGGCCTACTTACTTACGGATGGAGCCCATATGTCGTGTCCATGAGAGTATAGCACACATTAGCAAGCATGCACCATGTCTATACGCATTCACAATCGAGAAATTTAAATCGAGCAAAGAACAAGGTGTGTACCGGTCCAGCGCGCCTCCTCTCTCGATCGCCGCGCTTTGATGCATCGGTTCACACACGCCAAAGCGCATCCGACCCTCCTTCATCCCGCCTTCTTCTCCTCTCTTCCTCTTTCTTCCGCCCGAGATCAATGGAGGCGCCATTGTTGGAGGTGAGTGCTACACGATCTTTTGCTTCAATTCCTTCTCACAGAGCCTCTAATCACTCACACGATACTATTCAAGCAATTAATTGAGAGAATTAGCGAGAAGAAGAGAGAGAAATTGACTGAAGGAGTTGATCGGCTTAAAAATGGAAATTACCGTTGCAAATGTTTATAAGTCCAATTGATTATGCAAGAACACTCCTTTTACCCACACGATGCTAAGGCAAGTATAAAAGTGACTATTGGAAGCCTCTAGGTCAATGTTCCACCGATCCACAAACCGGCCATGGGCATGGATGCTTGAACTCGGTGGAATGATGCTCAATTGTCTAGGCAGGGATGCTAGATCGACTCCAGGGGGTAAGGAGAGATTGAATAAGCTGTCAATTGGAAGGGTAGATGAAAGAAAGGTGATGGTTGAATGGATAGGCCGATTATGGGGCTTGAGAGAAGAAATGAACTTTCAAATCGATTAATTGAAATTACAAGGACTTGGAGGTTATATAGGGAGTATACTGGGAGTGATCAAGTGCTTAGAATGTTCTAGAAGGCTCTGGAAACATGGGAGACCCGAGTGATAAGGGTGAGTGGCAAAGGAGTAAATAGAAAGAAGATTTAACTGACTCTAACAACCTAGAACTGTCAAGGGTTGACTCAAGTCAATGGGTTAGTTGAAAAGAAACACAATTTGATCCTGACCATTGAATGAGAAGCAATCAAAGGATAAGATTAATTGAAAAGCATAATCCGGCCTCTAATCACCTAACCAATCACAATTAAGCAAAATGTCTATATAAACCTTCTGTTAACACTGAGAAAGGGGAGGGCATTTAGAAATTAGAAGGAGATAGCTACATACCTTGTGAGAGAAAGAGAGCAATTGAAACACCAAAGAGAGAAAGGCGCCAAAATCAGATCAACCATTTCTTATTCCCTTGATCAAGATCAGATCTTTAATCATCTCTAGTTCATCCTCGAAGTATTAAAATTGAGGTAATTGTCATTGTAAAGTGTAAGTGATAAGGTAATAAAGAATCGAGTTGAATTTCTTGGAATTTCATTTCTTTTTCTAATCCTATCTTCCTCCCTATCTTTCTTATCTTTTATTGTCTCTAATCATTCTTTGAAGCTATACAACAAGAGAATTGCTATTCAAATCTCGGTTGAAAGGGTTTTTGTAACCCTCCGGGTTCAATTTGGATAAAGCAATTGGATTAGAGGCATAATTGAAATTGGTTGAAGGGTTTGTGTAACCCTCCCAATACTATTGCAATACTGATCATCCAAATTCGGTAAATGTCAATTGGGATTTCTTTGTGCTAGAAGTAATTGAGTGATGTATATTATTCATGCTAGCTATCTCAATTCATGTGGAATCAATACACAGAGGGCATAGGGTAATGCACAAAGGTCAGGGATGTGTGTTTGACATTTATGAAACTTGAATGATCAAGATTGCTGTAATTTCAGAACCAGTACCAAGTAGTACTATTTGATAAGCCAACTCGGTTGCTAATTGAACAATCCCAGGCGTGAAATTAGTCTTTGAACGTGTTAATTAGACCAAGGCGACATGCTTCAATGTAAGAATTGTGGAAATTATCAATCAATTGGGTAAGAAATCGATAAAATAATCAGCTCAGGACCGGGATTACCATTGGTACCGAAAACGGTACAGGCATCATCACTCTTTTACCGCATCGATCTCCGATCAGAGACGATAATCACACTCTATGAGATAAGGCGACGCTATTTACATGCTCTGATCTTTCACCGGAGAAGGGGTTCGCCGGCGCAGGACGTTGGAGAAGACGGCAACGTTCGATCCAGTAGCACGAACTTAGAAGCACTTGGCACAGATCTTGGCACATCTACACCGATCTAATAGTAATCGAACGGGGCTTGCAAACAGAAGTATAATGAAACAATCTCAGCCTCTGATCATCATTAACACCAATCTCAAAGTAGATCCTGTGGCCCGTGTTATTAAGGAGATGATAATAGAAGAATTCGGCCCAGCGCCGTATTAGGCCCAACGAAAATAAAAGAAGGATAATAACAGAAGTTTAGCCCATTATGCATTAAGCCCAGTCAAAAAATAATAAGAGCTGGCCCGTTTTAATTAAAACCCATTAAGTTAATAACAGAAAATCAAATCTAATTAATAAATAAATCATTTGAAAATGTTCCTGAACTCCAAATTGACTCGAATTTGTTTCTAAAATTTTCTTATTTTTCATACTATTTTTCTGTGCAATAATATTCCAGTTTTAAAAATATAATCATGGTAAAACAATTTAAAAGCAAAATACATCACATATATTGGTATATTTGACCTAGCTTTGACTTGTCATTTTAAATACTATAAAAATTCCAAAAATACAAATAAAAATCATAGATAATAACTAGATATATTTTAGTGATTTTTCAAGTGATTTTCCATGAAATAATAATGATGATAGTGATACACCATAATAAATGATGAGATTAGCTATACTCTTTGATAAATAAAAAATATAATAATAATAATAAAAATAATAGATATTATATTGATATTTTCTGCTGAAAGAATAATAAAAATAAATAGCACAAAATATACAAAAATATACTACCATGGTAATAAATAGTAAAATGCATTTTCTTTTATAATAAAGAATGATAAATATGAATTGTATTTCTTTTGTTATTTCTATACAAATCTACAAAAATATACTTTTGATGAATAAAATGTAATAAAAATAATAGTTGTAGTAAAAACATAATAAATTTCATCTCTTATAGCTATTTTTCAACTAATAATAGTAATAATAAAAAAAATCTCTTATATTTTTCTATAGATAGTAAATAGAAATAATAAAAATAGATATAATGAATAATATAATAAATAGGATAGAATATTAGTAATGATTTCTTTTTAGCTATTATAGATATTAAAAATAAAAAATATAATAAAAATAATAATGGTAAAATAGTATAGCTAACCACCTTTTAATTTTGTAAATGATTCTTACATAATGAATAGTATTTCAATATAATAGAATCCTATTACTTTAGCTATTATGAACATTTTAAAAATACAAATAAAAATCATAGCCATTTTATTTTCTATTATTTTAGTAAGCGATTTTCTATAGAATAAATAGAGTTTAGAAATAATAAAAATAAAATTCTACTATTTTAGCTATTATAAAAATCCCAAAAATATAAATAAAGTTCTAAGTTAATAGCTACCCATGTTCTATTATTTTTGTAAATAGTTTTCTACATAGATAAATAACATTCAAAAAAATAATAATAATAATAATAATAATAATAATAATAATAATAATAATAATAATAATAATAATAAATAAATGCATCTTTATAATAGAGATAATAATAAAAGATATTATATGGGCTTTGTATATTTTTGAGATAAATAAAAATGCTCATACAAGGAGTGTAGAGTCACATGGGAATATTCGCACAACATTTAGAACGATTAGTTAAGACAAGAACATCTTGACGTAGGATAATTAAGGATTTAATAGCAATATGAGAAGATATGTCGAGACAAGAACATCTTGACATTTGATGAATAATAATAAGATACGTTGAGACAAGAACATCTTGACGTAGGATGATTAAGGCTTCGATAGCAATATGAAGAAGATGCGTTGAGACAAGAACATCTTGATGTGAGAAGATTAAGGCTTCGATAGCGACCTGAGAAGATACATCGAGACAGGAACATCTTGATGTTTGATGAAGAATAACCAGAGCTACGATACTAACATGAAGATATACGTCGACTCTGAAGAAGAAGAACATTACGATGTCCTAGAGAGGTGACATCTTAATGACTGCTGCCATGAGCAAGTAACTCATGATTGAATACGCTCACACAAGGGTGTAGGGCTACATAGTAATTTTGCACAAGTAATGCAACACGTAGAATGATTAGTCGAGACAAGAACATCTTGACGTTCGTTGAAGATTGACCAAAGCTACGACATCAGCATGGAGAGATATGTCGACTTTGAAGATGAAGAACATTACGATGTCCTAGCGAAGTGACATCTTAATGACTCGGTGTCGTGAACAAGTAATTCATGACCATTTGAGCTGGCAAGACTGAACTTGTCCGTCGATGAGTTTGTCTCCTGGCTCATTTCCCGAGAATGTGAGATTGAATCGGTCGTTGGTAGATTCATCCACAAAACAGTGAATGTGAACCGTTACGTAAGTAGGTTCCTTCACTAACACATGCCTCAATGTTGAAGCGGCCGGCGCTTCGGGTTTGACATTGTGTGCAATTGTGTTTCCTAGGTTTATGAATCGGCTTAGTGCTACGAATTCATGATCTAGAAGATCGGTGAGAAGAAATACGTGGGCCATAGCCACCCTTCTCCCGATTCACCAACCTCAAGATCAACCCGGCTCGGTGCTTCGAGTTGTATTTTGTGTGATTGGTTGTTGACTAGTTAAGATTGAACCGGTCTGTTTGTAGGTTTATCTTCTAGATCAACGAAGGTCGAGTCGTCTACGTATGTAGACTCACCTCAAGCCCCATGAAGAGATTAACTGGTCTGTTGGTAAGGTTACATCTCGAGGTGGCATGGGACCGAACCGGTCTCGTTTGTAGGTTCGTCCCCATAAGATAAAACCGATCTGTTTGTAGGTTTTGTCTTCCCTAGATTGAACCGATCTGTTTGTAGGTTCATCTTCCGTAGATCCCTTTTTATAAACTTAGACGACCACTTGCCCATCTCTTAACTATACTATTTGCTTCTCTCTTTCAAAGATCCAGAGGTGCCTCGAGGTTCGTAGCCCAGGGTAATTAACGGTGGGGGCTTGCGCCCGCCGGAATCTACAAGAACTCACAATCACTAAAAAACCCCCTGAATGTGCATTCAAATATCTCTAAACGGCAGAATCGGCCGACACCCTGCAGATGCACGCTCGGGAGGGATCTCCGTGTCCTTCTTCCGCAACCCATCGCCCGGCGGCGGTGCGGAGCGCGCGAAAAAGGGTCGCACATGAATCTACCTACAGACCGATTCAATCTCACAGTCTCGGGAAATGAGCTAGGAGACAAACTCATCGACGGACGAGTTCAGTCTTGCCAGCTCAAATGGTCATGAATTACTTGTTCATGACACCGAGTCATTAAGATGTCACTTCGCTCGGACATCGTAATGTTCTTCTTCTTCAAAGTCGACATATCTCTCCATGCGATGTCGTAGCTTTGGTCATTCTTCGACGAGTGTCAAGATGTTCTTGTCTCGACTAATCATTCTACATATTGCATTACTTGTGCAAAATTACTATGTTGCCTACACCCCTTGTGTGAGCGTATTCAATCATGAGTTACTTGCTCATGGCGGTGAGTCATTAAGATGTCACCTATCTAGGACATCATAATGTTCTTCTTCTTCGAGTCGACATATATCTCTATGTTAGTATCGTAGCTACGGTTATTCTTCATCAAGTGTCAAGATGTTCTTGTCTCGACATGTTCCTTCATGTTGCTATCAAAGCCTTATTCATCTCACGTCAAGATGTTCTGTCTCGACGTATCTTATTATTTTTCATCAAGTGTCAAGATGTTCTTGTCTTGACATATCTTCTTGTACTGCTATTAAAGCCTTAATCATCTCACGTCAAGATGTTCTTGTCTCAACGTATCTTCTTCATATTGCTATAGAAGCCTTAATCATCCTACGTCAAGATGTTCTCGTCTTGACTAATCATTCTAAATGTTATATCATTTGTGCAAATGTTCTTATGTTGCTCTACACTTTTTATGTGAGCATATTTATTCATTTCTAAAATGCACAAAGTCTATTGTATAATATCTTCCATTATTATTCTTTATTATAAAGATGCATTTATTTATTATTATTATTATTATTATTATTATTATTATTATTATTATTATTATATATTTTTATTTTTTATTTTTAAATTCTATTTATCTATGTAGAAAATTATTTACAAAAATAATAGGAAAAGGGGTTAGCTATTTAACTAGAATTTTATTTATATTTTTGGGATTTTTATAATAGCTAAAATAGTAAAATTTTATTTTTTTATTATTTCTAAACTCTATTTATTTTGTAGAAAATCACTTACAAAAATAATAGAAAATAAAATGGCTATGTTCTTTATTTGTATTTTTAAAATGTTTATAATAGCCAAAGTAATAGAATTTTATTATTATATTCTATTATATTGAAATACTATTCATTATGTAAGAATCATTTACAAAATCAAAAGATGGTTAGCTATACTATTTTATTATTATTATTTTTATTTTTTATTTTTAATATTTTTAATATCTATAATAGCTAAAAGAAATCATTACTAATATTCTATCCTATTTATTATACTATTCATTATTTTTATTATTTCTATTTATTATCTATAGAAAAGTATAAGATTTTTATTATTAGTTGAAAATAACCATAAGAGATGAAATTTATTATGTTTTTATTACAACTATTATTCTTACTACACTTTATTCATGAAAAGTATTTTTTTATTGTATATATTTGTATAGAAATAAAAGAAATACAATTCATATTATAAAACTATATTATCATTCTTTATTATAAAAGAAAATGTATTTTACTATCTATTACTATGGTAGTATATATTTTTGTATATTTTGTGCTATTTATTTTCATTATTCTTTTTTACAGAAAATATCAATACAATATCTATTATTATATATTTTTTTATTTATTTAAGAATATAGCTACTCTCATTATTTATTATGACATATTACTATCATCACTATTATTTCATGGAAATTCACTTGGAAAATCACTAAAATATATCTAGTTATTATTTATGATTTTTATTTGTATTTTTGGAATTTTATAGTATTTAAAATGACAAGTCAAATCTAAGTCAAAGATGTCAATATATGTAATGTCTTTTGCTTTTAAATTGTTTTATCATGATTATATTTTTAAAACTAGAATATTATTGTATAGAAAAATAGTATGAAAAATAAGAAAATTTTAGAAACAAATTTGAGTTAATTTGGAGTTCGGGAGCATTTTCAAATGATTTATTTATTCTATATCATTACTATTCGTTATTATTTAATTCTTGGGCCTAATCGGGCCGCCGGATCTATATTGAGATTAGTGCGCATCTTTCTAACTCTCTTCTTCATTTGGGCCGCCAGATTAGCTTGAGATACGTGTTTAATGGATCTACGGCCCCAGATTAGTGCGAGTTATTATTCAAATGTTTAAACATACAGGCCGCTAGATTTAATTAAGATACGTGTTCAATGGATCTAAGGTCCAGATCTATTCTTATTTAAATTTTCTCAACTCTTAACAAATCTCATTCGTTAATAATCTCTAAAGATTTGTGAACGCTTCAATAAGCGTGCAAAGGAGATTCCCTCAGCCTCCATCTTCCCGATGCTTTAAGATTTACTTATTTGGATGGTGTTTCGGTGACCGGAGTACTCTTTTTTACGATCGGATCGGCAACTTAGCGTCGTCTCACTTCGGTGAGCCTCTCGTAGTCCTTGATTGGAGATCCATACGGTGACGAGGCTTCGCATAGCAATATTAGTTGATGTGTCAACTACGGTCGATGCATAGAAATACCTTTTGATCAAATTCAACGAGTTAATCGACATTCTTGATAATTGTAAGGTCGGTAAGCATCGCCTTGATGCATAGACATGATGCGGAGTAGACTTAGGGCCCTGCGCCGTTCTTGACATCACCTTTGAAGCTCCCCGTTGCTTGGCAAAGCATGGTACCGGCGGTACCGACTTCAATTGATACAAGTCATAATCTTTTACCGATTCTTTTTGTCCAATTAAGGCTTCTCAGGCCTAGAGGCGCACCTAGACAAGTCTAGGGCCAATGGCTCGCTGAGTTTGTGACAGTATTGATCAATTCACCTCGGCGATAAAGATGGAACAGTAATCTCATCACAAATTCTTATTATTATTGATTAATCCAGGCCTAAAGGCTCACCAAACACTTTGTGTTTGGGCCAGTGGCTCACTGGATGTTAGTCTCATAATCAATATAGTATTCAATCATGGCTCAATTAACAGAAATGGCAAAATAGAAAGAAAATAGGAAAATTGCTAAACAAGAAGCAACAAGAATGAAGAAAGCAATTCAGTTAACTGTTTGAAAACATGAGTTGAATGTCTAAGCCTAATCTCATATAAAAATATCAAGAAATATCAATTCAATTGAAAAGCATGACCCAATTACCTTTTATCCGAATGGAATATACTAATTGACTTGCTAATCTCTTTTATCTCTTTCTCTCTTTACACTAGCTAATCAACGATGAGGGTGTGTATAGTATTTTTCTCTCTCTGTTCCCTTCTCTTCCCTTTGTTGCTAATTCCAGTTTATATAGACTAATTCGGCCAATTTTGGTTAATTGTGATTGGTTAATCATCTTTAGGTCGGATTGCCAACTTGGATGAATCTCTACCCTCCATTTTACTTCAATTGACGGCGAGATGCGGTTGTGCTTGTTTCTAATCTCTTCGACAAGTTAGTTTTTTTCTGTTATGGCTTGATCGTTGTCTGCGACCATCTTAACTCCAATTGAGCACGTGTTTTGATGGGTGAGCGAGCCCTCTCATCGTATTTAAATGTCTCTACACCGTAGCTAACATCTTCTCTCTTGATTTCTTGAACCTCACCCATTTCAAAACCGAGTTTCTATTCCGCTTTTCCTTTTGATCAATTCCGGATCTTTCTACTCAACCGCTCTCGCTAATCCGCCTCCATTAGTGTCGCCTCATCTCGGAGATGCCACTTAGTAACGCAATTTGATCCCTAAAGCATCAATTGCACTTATCTCTTTGTCTTGTTTTTGGCAATTCCCGATCTTTGAACCCTCTTTTGACTCAATTGCTCCATAATCATTTATCAATCGGCGTCGCCTTAGCACAAGGAAGCTATTCCGGTGCTTAATTTGGAGTTTGAAGCGCTCGGTTACATTGATAGAAGTGTGCTCAATCTTGTTTCGGCTTGAATTGAGGTGAATTCTTTGCTTAATTTCCTTTCCATCGCTAACCCCTTGTTCTAATCTCTCTAATCAATTCATTAATGCGTGTCGACTATTTCGAGGCTTCCACGATGGTGAGACGCCATGGGAAGAAGCGAGGCTTGCACGCGCGAGGGAAAAAGGAGAAGAGGGAGCGGGGTGAGTGCTCAACCGGGATAGGTGGACTTGGTCTCCATGCGCCAAAACGCAGGAGAGGAGAAGAGCAGAGGGTTGAAACATCTAGACCAGGTTCACTCTCTCTTTTTCCTTTGTTTAAATTCAACCGTATTGATCGAATAGGTAGATTGAATGGGTTTGGTTCACGAGTTTTAGTTCATGTGCTTACTCGCATTGCTCGACCATTGGGTCCCACTCATAAGGTTTAGTGATTGATTGGCGAGTTGATTAGGGTTAATACGTTGAGGTGGCTCTGCTGATTGGTTATTTATCGATGAACAATTATTTAACACTAATGTGCATTAATATTTGGATGATGTGGGCTTGTCCAGTAATGCCATGTGTATCTCCTCGTGCTGATTTGTACCAATCCAATGGAGCCACCTGTAATCCCTGTGTATACTATGCGATGACATGGCACCAGTTAATGCATGACACGTGGCACTAAGTGGGGCCCACTTGTCAGTCATCTTGTGGCATGGTGGGGCCCACATGGCTGAGGTGGACCAATGGAGAAGTGCCATGTGGCATCTAGGCTGTATTTGAGGTGGCTCACTCGTGTCTTTGCCATTTGGCATACCTCTTCTTGGTGTGGATCACTCTGAGATGGCCATGTGGCTAAAATGGTGATGTGGTCGTGATGTGGACCAATGACATGCGACCACATTGCTCTGTGCAGTCCTTTGGGTGAGAGGGTATTACGCCATGTGTCACGAGTTGAGTGAGGTGGACCGACAAGGGAAGGCCACATGGCATTGAGTGTTGAGGTGGTCTTATAGCATGCGCCATCTGTCTAGCATTGTTGTATGAGGTGGTGGCGATGTGGATCAATGGTGACGCCATGTGGCATAGGTGGGGCCCACTTGTCGTGTGCGTAGGGGTGTGGGGCAGCATGGCCGAGGTAATCCAATGGGGTCCGACACGTGGCATGAGGTGGCCCGATGAGGTCTTCGACACGTGTCACACCTCTCTCTTCTACGATTCGGTATAGGTGTGTTTAGGATCCCCGGTTTGCACCCGGATGTGTCTCGTCCCAGATTGCACCCGGATGAACCCTTGATTGAATCTCAGCCTTTGATCAGTCCATTTATTCTGCTTTTATCTTCCCTGAATTTATTTTAATAGCTCCACTTATCCAAAAATCATGAAAATTTCACCAAAAATCCCTAAATTCATGATGATCATCCCTGTAATTAAAAATTCTTTTATCCATAAAACCCTATTATTCCTTATGAATTAATCACGATCTCAATTGTAGCTCGATGTCTCGCCCATTATCTCCTCTTGCAGAAACCACCCTAACTAAATACCAATTAGACTTATATTGATATCCATTAGGGCTTGATTTGATCAAATGCGACTACTTATCGCAATTAATACAAATCTAGACTTGATCAGTGGTTGCTCGGCTTTTGGCTTTGATCGGTCTTGTGAAATTGACTTTCAATCCCTTAACATGAGGGTGACTTGGTCAAAGAACCGACTACTTATCGATAATTGACACAAATCAAAGCATGGTTAGGTGGTTGCTCTTTGACTTTGGCACCAGGTCGACCTTGAAAGCAAAATCACATTTGGAATTTCTTATAACTAGTTGCATCAAAATGCTAGCTTGGCATTGACATCATTTCATGTAGCACGGGGATTTTCTTGCTTCGGCTCCTTTCTAGGGTTAGCTTCAAAGGCGATTTCTAGGGTTCAATTCGACTCCTTCAATAGGTCATTTGAGGTGTGGGGTCCACTGTCAGTGAAAATGGTCACATGAATGACTCATCAGATAGGCTATGTTGTTAGATTCATCTACAAGGGACTGCCAGGTGGGTCCCACTTGTCAGAGAAAATATAATCACATGGTGACACCCAAGAGGTCTCCTCTCTCCCTCGATCTTCTTGGCTGTCACTCATGCCGAGTGGATAGAGAATAGCGGGGTATTTATACTCTTCACTTCGTGCTCAGCATTCCATTGTGGGACTAATGGATTTGTTCCGGGGTTAGGCAGCGACCTCTCCTGATCAGTGGACCATCTT
Source organism: Schoenoplectus tabernaemontani (assembly GCA_037127355.1). Classification (NCBI taxonomy): domain Eukaryota; kingdom Viridiplantae; phylum Streptophyta; class Magnoliopsida; order Poales; family Cyperaceae; genus Schoenoplectus; species Schoenoplectus tabernaemontani. The sequence continues at coordinate 1,486,088 of CM073745.1, read as the reverse complement.
TTCATTGCTCTCTCTCTTCTCCCCCTTTCTTATGATTTATCATTAATCATCAATTTATTTTCATTTATTCATCTATTCATCCTTGAAATTTTTCAAGGGTAAACAAAGAGCCACCCACCAAGACGAGTCTTGAACGCTCGAAAGGCTTGTCTTGGTGCATTATTCCTTATTATTCATCACTTCATTTCTCATGACGTCTTCTCTTCTTCGGGTATTGTAGTTTCATCTCATGACGCCATTCGCGTCGCCCCTTCGAGTCATTATCATTCTTTTTATGAGGATCCTAGCGATTGGACTCCTCTCGTCTCGCCCATCCGAGCGACTCCTGTCTACCGCGAGGCGGCGGTTTATTCTTCGGGGATGATCGGCCTCATGACATCATGCCCCTTCGGCCTCAGGCGTTGCTCTCTACGACTCCTTTGACACATCTCCCGGGCGAGGAGATTATCGACGGGGAGGCTCACGGATGGACCACTGCCCCTTTCATCACTCCCTTAGAGTGCCATGGATATCGGCTAGAGTGGACTGGTATGTGCTCATGCGGGAGGGACTCGCTCGGGCGGCGGGATATATGACTCGGTTTTCTTGTCGATGTTTCATTATCATATCGACACACCCTGGCTGCGGGCCTTTTGTGAGAGGTGGAACTATTCCACCAACACTTTGTTCATTGACGATCGGGAGTTGACTCGACCCTCCTAGATATACAGCAGTTGACCGGGCTGCCGATCTTTGGTCATTTCTATGACGAGTTCATAGTCTCACCCGCTGACTCGGGAGACTTCACTCGATTCCCGCCTTCTTTGCAGAGGACTTATGAGATCTATTATCATCTACGGAGGGGGCATCCCGGAGTTCCGTTCAGACATTGGATCGCCTATTTCACCGATCGGGTCCATACTCGCCCTACGGGTTTGGCTTCCACTAGAGATCCATTTGGTACAGGTCGGCTCGAGATTCATCATGACGGCCCTATCCCATCTCAGGATACCCTGTGTTCACATGACGTGGATCGGGAGACTTATTTGATTGCCTTCATTTCTTGGTGGATCTGTTATTTCTTATTGCCTAGCTCCCATACACCATTCGGCCTTCGGTGTTCATTATGGCGAGCACGATCGCGCGTGGCGACGAGGATTTCTTTGGCCGTGCTGTCGGCCAACATTTACAGATGCCTCCGCGGTCGACTTCATCTCGTAGTCCTTCACGGTGCCGGGAGGCGATCCGTGGCATCGATTAGCGGATGGCTCCATTTGCATTGGTCCGCTCATATGATCCCGGCATGGCGGTCACGCTACGAGATCGTCTACCCTTATTGAGTGACTTAGGCGGGGTGCGGCCCGGCTTCATTGACTCGGAGAGGCTGCTCGGTATAGATTCTTCGGAGCCGAGACCATCGCGCTTCTCTCGAGACGGATCGGTGGCCGTGGGGCAGCTAGGGTTGCGACGGGATGGTGATTGACGACGGGGTTCCCTCTTCGACTCTTCTAGCATTCGAGTCGGGCCTATCGATTTGGAGTACACGGTCGGTATTCGTCGGGGGCTTTCTTCCTCTCGGATTGGGCGATCATATGTTCATTGAGCCCTATTCGCCACATCGATGCGCACATCGGTTTGGCTTGGATCGGGATATTCCGGCGCCTCTTCTCCGCCCTATATCAGCGGCGCCGATTTGGAGGGTATCGGATGGTGCTACACTCACCTCTTCCGACTAGGCACGGGCACTCGCTATCGGATGGTATCCACCTCAGGATTTCCACCTTCACGAGGCGTTATCGCGGTGGTATTATGAGACCATTCGCTCTTATCGGTCATATACCCCTCGGTGGTCGTCCGGAGTACATGTCCGCGAGATGGCCGGCCTACATTAGATGGCACCGTTTCGCATGATCGCGACCCTTTCCCGACCATTGCCGCGAGAGCTGTCGACTTTCGGGTTTAGCAGTAGGTTTTCTTATTCTCTGTTAGGACCATTCTTACGGGTATGCTTCATCACCCTTTAGGTTATTTCTTTTCGATAAGCCTCATCTCATTTCGACCAATTCTTCTTTGATTCAGAGCTGGCTTATGAGTATGATCACGCGGAGCCCGGGTTCTCGGTCCCTCATCCACGAGTAGTTGGTATTCATTCTCAGCCACATGTCGAGCCACCGGCTCCAGCTACTATGGGGAGAGATCGAGACGGCGCCTCTCAGCCGTCTTCTCCATCTTCTTTTCCTTCTCCCACTCCGGGTGATTTTCTTTACTGACTCGCCTATCCTCATTCGGGCGCACTTCATTTACATCTCTGATTAGGGTTTATATTTTTTTAGCTCGTGGGACATCTCCTGTGGAGGAATTTTGCCGAGATGACATCATAACGAGATCTATTGGGCGCTCGCGAGTGCTACTATTCCGGGGTTTTGCACCGACCTTGCCGTCGCGAGTTCGTGTGCTTCATTTAATACCTAGTTGCCAGCATGCACTAGTATTTTTTCATTCTTACACGTAGATTTTACAGGCCCTGAGGCCGATGACATGGCATCTCCACACCGCTCGGAGTCTTTCTTCTACGACGGTCCTGCCTCACCGTCGATCTTATTGGTGCCTACCGGGGATGGTGACTCCTTTGATATGGTTCTGGGGCCAGTGCTCACTCTTGCACGACCAGAGGAGGCTTCTTTAGAGCAGGAGAGTCTATTGGTGTCGAGCCGCGCGGCGACGAGCCATTGCGATCGAGGAGGGCCATCTCATGCTTCTTCATCTCCCGACGGGCACCTCTCATGGCCACGAGATGGCGAGTCTCGGCGAGCGGGTTACGGTCGATTATGACTCGAGTTGGATGAGAGTTGGCTAGTGGAGCAGCTATTCCACAGCCCAGAGACGGGGGTTCCAGCTAGCGAGGATCTCGCCGAGCCTCATGCTTCTCCCGGTATCTTATATTTCCTTTATCATTTGCCCGTATTTTACTTTTCATGTATTTTATGCCTTCCATTTTATTTTGCAGCCGGGTCTGGTACACCTGCGGGTCCTCCTGAGGCGACCGACATCCCTATCCCTGACTCAGTTCCGCCTGTCTTAGGCGACGAGGCGATAGGTTAGATCTTCTCTTCCCTCTATTTCTTCTTTGGTTATAACAATTCGTCTAACCCATTTATTTTACTTGAGATGTTTCATCGAGGGATGTGCGGCTCGCCTTGGCGCGCGGCGGATGCACTCGGGATACCTTCTTCGGAGGCTATCCGCTAGATTTCGAGATCTGGACTCTCGCCCGGTGGCTTCTCTTTCGATTGGTATAGGGCGATGCGGGATACCATCGCGCCAGCTCTACTCATTGCACCTCGTCTCAAGAGCACTTTCATTTCCAGGAGGTGTGAGGAGCTGCTCAGGGCTTACCAGCATGCGAGCTCTCTCGTATACCAGCACGAGTTGGAGATTCATGAGCTGCGCAGGCATTTGGAGGCTGCTCGACTCCGTTATCTTCAGCGGCTCTCCTCTTGTGCCACTCTCCGCTCCATGGGAGTTAGTGGTGGGCCCACTCGACTGCTCGTGCAGGAGCTAGAGGACCACAGATTATCAGTAGAGGGCTTCTCTCGACATTTGGCGGGACGTCTCCCGGAGTTGCAGATTCATTCGAGCGCCCGAGATAGTGCCTTCGCTCGGTTCTTGGACTTCGAGGCAGCTTCGGATGAGGATAGGCACTCCTCCATACTCATTTAGAGACTATTAGCATTGTGCTATTAGAGTTGGAGTCCCGCTTTTTGGGCCCATAGACTGCACTTTCATTTTTTTTTCTTTTCTCCTTTTCTTTTGCTATACTTGATATAGGATGCATTGACATTTATCATTTTGATCTCTTATTGTGGATGATGCTTGCCTCTATTATTATTCTTTCATCGCTTCCTCTGCAGCGCGAGGAAATATTTCATTCATTCATGCTGTGCGCCTCCAATCTTATTTGCAAAAGCGCCCTATTACAACTGCTCCATTCTTTCGCAGCGTCTAAACATAATAAAAGGATAATCTTACAACATCCTATTATATTCATTCTATGCATCATTTCTCTTTATTTATGGCAATACAGAACTTAGCAACCGTGGTATTTTACGGATACCGAACATGTCTGTATTGACCTCTAGGCCGGTACTGAAAAACCCGTTTATCCCTTTATTACTGATGGATAAACTTACCAGTATCAATTGGATTATGGATGCAATTGATAACACCATTTTGTGGATGCTCCTTGTATATTTAGTTGACATTTATTTTGTGGAAGCTCACCCACTCTCCCCTCATTTGTGCACCGTTGCGTGCTAAAGTGGAAACTCACGTTCACTCATCTCCACTCAATTTGTTTTTGTGGGGTACTACCCTCAAACATCCATCACGCATCCCTGCGAGACAGGCTTTCATCGGGTAGGTCCGCTCTCCATGACCTGAGTCACTTCTTTAAGCGAATTACTTTATTCGACACTGAATGTCGGGCAAAAGCATAAACCCTTAGTCTGACCCCTCCATGATCTATTTTGGGATTAGAAACAGATCACCTCCTTGGGCGTGTGGTACTTTTGCGGATGAATGTACCCAACCTAGTTTTTTATATTTTAGCTACCCTCAAACATCCATCACGCATCCCCTGCGAGACAGGGCTTTCATCGGGTAGGTCCGCTCTCCATGACTGAGTCACTTCTTTAAGCGAGCCGCTTTGTTTAACATGAAATGTCGGGTACAAGCGTAAACCCTTGATCTGACCCCTCCATGATATGTCGTGGGATTATGACACACCATTTCTTCGGGCGTGTGGTGCTTTTACGGATGAATGCACCCAACCTGGCTTTGTATAACACTCATGGTGTCGGGGACAAAGGTGGCAACCCCTTATTGAAAAGATTTTATTATTTTTTTATTATCATCATTTTTTTTATGAGTAGGAAAATAGGTTTTTATTGTTTTACATATATATCCTTTTATTTTATTAGAAGAAGGCAGATTTTTGGTTATTAGTGATACATGTTACTAATAATACGAGAGTTATTTATTTATATGCCCTCAGAAGCGACTATTTACTAGCCACCAATTTGCTCGACCTATCCCTTGGCTTGCGCCGCGGCGACCAATATGAGCAACTTTCGTCATTAGGTAACGAGATAGTTTGAGGGACAAACTGCAAACCCTGCCCATTTCTGTGTTTATTCTGTATCAAATGGACAAACCCAGTGGTATTTGTATTGTGAGCCCAAACACCAAAGCTCTCGCCTTACATTCTCGCGTGGTTTTGGCATTGTATTCCCTTATTTTATTTTTTATTTTGTTATAGGGCTAAATGTGTTTGTGTGGTTTTGGATTTTTGGATGCATTCTATTTACAGATGCACAAGTAGGGTTTTGGGATTTTTATACAAAGTGGAGGTTAGACATGGGTTTGTGTTTCGTGCACGTGTGTGTAAACGAACACTTATTCCCTCCTTATTTATTTACAATAGATACTACTCGGTTGGCCCCGCTCCGGGCTATGTGTAGTACTTCTTCAGATATCGCCCATTAATCGGTGGCATGGGCCTTTCACCTTCATGGTCTATGAGTTGGTATGCGCCGCCCTCGTATACCTTCTCAATTACATATGGCCCTTCCCAGTTCGGAGAGAATTTCGGGCCGATGTGCCGGCCAATGATCGGCCTCTTAAGGACAAGAACAAGCTCTCCTTGTTGAAATGCCCTGACTCGCGCCATTTTGTCATATGCCCTTGCCATTTTTGCCTGATATATTTCGAGGTTCTGCTGGGCTATCAGTCTCTTCTCGTCCATGGCGTCCAACTCGTCCAGTCTAAGTTGTTGGCATTCATCCATGGTCATATCATTTTGCATAGCCACCCGCAATGATGGTAATTCCACCTCAAGAGGGAGAACGGCTTCAACCCCAAAAGCCAGAGAATACGGGGTAGCTTGCGTAGGCGTTCGGTACGTAGTTCGGTAAGCCCATAATGCCTCCTGTAGACGATTATCCCAGTCTCGTTGGTTGTCGTCCACGGTCTTTTTCATAATATTGATCAAGGTTTTGTTAAAGGCTTCGGCCAGGCCGTTGGCTCTCGGGTTGTAAATGGATGAGAATCTCCAGTCGATGTTAAACTGCTCCGCCAGGGCATAGACTTTAGAGCTCTTGAAGGCCGTCCCATTATCGGATATTATTCGTCGTGGGGTACCAGAATCGGTAGAGGATGTGCGTCTTGAAGAACTTAACCACATCGGACGCTTTAACTTCTTTGAGTGGGATGGCTTGACCCATTTTGTAAAGTAATGTCTGTCATCGCGCCGGGATGAACCGGTGACCTCTCGACGTAGGGGGTCTATGGGCCCTACTATATCGTGCCCCACATATTAAATGGCAGGATGCTACCGTGGGGTGCAACGGGTTTGGCGCTTGATGTATAAAAGGGCCGTGTATTTGGCACATGCGGCACTTCCTTGCGTGCTCTTCACAATCAGCCACCATCGTGGGCCAATAATACCCCATTCGCTTGATTTTCAATTTCATTTTGGCCCGGGATGATGTGCTCGCATAGTCCGGAATGAACTTCTTTCATAACTGCTTCAGCAGGCCACGATACACATCTTAGCCACAACTGATCATAAGATCTCCGGTATAGCGTATTGCCCACATATGCATACCGTAGTACCCGCTTTCTTAGTTGATCAGCGATTCTTTTGTCTTTGGGGAGGGTGCCATGCCGAAAATATTCGACGAACGGCTGTCTCCAATCATCGTCTTCAGTTATCATTGTTTCTTGGCATTCTACTTTTCCTAGCCCAGCATTTTCATCATTCACCTTATCTGTTGTTTGACACAATGATAATGGCCTTCTATTGCGGACGATGATGTGGATTTCGCTCTGTTGGTTCTGACTCCTTGGCGAGTTTGGCCAACGCATCACGCTTCACTTGGTTCACGGCCCTCGTGACCTTTTCGATGGACACATACGGGATTTTCTTCATTAATTCCATGGCCTTCGGTGATATTGTATTAGTTCCGGTTTCAAAACCTTATATTCGCCAATTATTTGATTTATTATCGTTTGTGAATCCCAAAGATACGCACGGCCTTGATTTCGGCTCCGGTGATAGCTCTAGTCGGCGATGAGTGCCTCATACTCGCTTCATTATTTGTACATGGTTCGGTTAAAGCTAGAGAATGTCGTATTATCCGCCTTCGGGGTTACGAAGACTAGTCTCCGCGCCGGCTCGCACAAGTTGGGACTCCGGGCCGCGATTGGCTTGATTGAAGAAGCACCATCAAAGTACATCTCCCATATAGGACTTCCTTCTTCAACATGTAGAGTTTCCTCGTCAGGAAAATCACATTTTAGTGGGGAGTCATCTTTGATCGGGTGTGCAGCCAGGAAATCTGCTAGCGCCTGCCCCTTTATCGCCTTTTGCGGTGTATAGGTGATGTCGAACTCGGTGAGAATGATAGCCCACTTGGCCGGCCCTCCCGTCGGCATTGGCCGAGTCGTGGATATTTGAGAGGGTCCACCTTGGATATTAAAATGATTTTGTGGGCTAGCATGTAGTGCCTTAATTTCTTCACCGCGAAAATTAGGGCTAAACAATGCTTCTCAATCGGTGAATACCGTGTTCTGCCCCTACCATCATGCGGCTTAAGTAATATAGCGCATTTTGATTACCATCCTGGTTTTCTTGGGCCAATAGGGCTCCCAAGGATCCATCTAGGGCGGTCGTGTATAGAATAAGCTCCTTCCCGGGTATGGGCGCCGCCAATACTGGAGGGTTGAGCAGATATGCCTTGATTTCTCCAAAGGCTCGCTGGCACTCGCCATCCCATTTAAACGGGATATTCTTCTTAGTCAGCCGGGTGAAGGGTTGGATTTTACCCGATAGATTGGCTATGAACCGCCTAATGTACGCCAATTGCCCTTGCAAAGATCGCAATTGTTTTAAATTCTTTGGCGGGGATAGTTCAGTTATTGCTTTGATCTTGCCCGGGTCTATCTCAATTCCCCTATGGCGTACTACAAATCCCAAAAATTTACCGGATGATACCATGAATGCGCATTTCAACGGGTTTAATTTGAGCGCATGTTCTCTTAGGCGGTTGAAAACGACCTCGAGGTATTGGAGGTGTTCTTCATATGACATGGCTTTGATGACTAAATCGTCCACATAGCACTCAACTATCTTGTGGATTAGATCGTCGAATATTTTCGTCATCGCCCGTTGGTAGGTGGCTCCCGCATTTTTGAGCCCAAACGGCATGACTTTGTAACAATATATGCCAATCGGCGTGCGGAATGCCGTGTGCCTCTCATCTTCTGGCGCCATTTTGATTTGATTATAGCCCGCATAACCGTCCATGAAGGAGAAGACTTCATAGGAGGATGTATGGTCAATTATGATTTCGGTTACTGGGAGCGGGAAATCATCTTTAGGGCACGCCTTGTTTAAGTCCCGAAAGTCCACACAAATGCGGATTTGCCCATTTTTCTTCTTAACCGGGACAATGCTAGCCACCCATTCTGGCGTCTCTTCTTCCCGTATGAAGCCGGCGTCGATGAGTTTCTTTGTCTCTTCCACGACCTTCTCTTCGAGCTCTATTCTCATCCGCCTCGGCGCTTGCTTAATTGGCTTGAAGGTTGGATCAATTTTTAAGTAATGGACCGCTACGTTGGGATCTAATCCAGGCATCTCTTTATAACTCCAAGCGAAGCAGTCCATGTAGCTTCTAAGGAATGTCTTCAACTTTGTCGGCCACCTCTTCCGAAGCAAGGACGCGCTTATGAAAGTTGGTCGTGGGTCTTCTTCTGTCCCCAATTAATTTCGCTAACTCATCGACCGTGTTAGGTTCCTTTTCTAGCTGTTTCAAAGCATTTTTCAGGACCGGGGCATTGTCCTCTTCTGTTTCATTATTTGGCATCTCGACAGAAGTCATGCAACAGTTCCCTTCCATACGGTACTCGTTAAGAGACCCCTCAAGACATGCTGCGTCATCGCAGTTATACCCTAATCCCCGGGTATATTTTATTTTACCATCCAGACCCAGGACCTTATTCTGGCCGCCATTCCAGAGTTCATCGAAGCGCTTGGCCTCGGCCTTGGATATGTCTCTCAGACATTTTGCCCTTTTTGCCAATTTATACAGCTCCTTTCCAAAGGGATGAGATGCAGCGTCACCGCTCGTTGCATTCTCCGATTCTTGTTCCATCACCCACTTTTTCCAAGTGTTATGGTCAGGGTTCTTCAGAGACTGGGTTGAATCGCTCTGATAGAAAATTATAGCTTTGTGGATGATAGTTTTCCCTTTGATGCGCTCTACCTTTGCCGGCACAACAAAGGTCTTTAGGGTTTGGATGTGGTTCACCTCCCTTGGTATAAGGTCTTTAAAATGCCTTTCGGGGACCACAGTAATCTCTAGCGCTGCCATCTCTTCTTCTATTTCAATATTCATGACTGAGTTGGAGCGGTAGATTTCTTTGATCGACTTACGTCTCGCAACCTTAGGTTTGCTAGGTACGGGAGTGTGCGAGATCGTATAAGCAACCCCTTTGCCTTTGCTATTCGAGTTGTGCGGAGCTGGGTCTTGTTGAAAGCTTTTCGGGAGTTGGATTGTCCCGTTTCTATGCCCTTCTTCTATGAGGTCTTTGAATACCCAGCATTCTTCAATTGTATGGCCCAGTATGCGATGATAAGGGCAGAATTCGCCTTCGCCGGCTCTCTCCATGTCTGCGGGTCGTTTACAGACGGGAAGTGTCAACCCACTCTTTAAGGCCTGCTCAAATATCCGAGCTGTTTTATTTTTCAGGAAAGAGTATGGTTTACTCTTCTTGACTTTAAGGGTTTGCATGACGGTCGATTGCTTAGCTTTCATTTCTTCCCCCTTTGATTCATCTACTATGACAATTACTCGTTTGCCGCTATCGGGTGCTTGTCTTTCGGGGGTCCCGGAACGGGGTTCGCTCGTCACCTCCTTGAGTAGCTCGGAGTTATAGATCGCGGTTTGCAGGTTTTCAATCATTATCATGATTTCATTGTGTTGCGTCTTGATATCCTGCATCACTTCCCATTGTTCAGACACCTCTCTTCTATTATTTTCAACCTGGTGTCTTATTTCATCGATCGCATTCCAGACGCGACCTTCGAAATTTTCTCGCCATGAGCGTTCTTCATTTATAGGCCTTGGCCTAACCGGGTTATCCCTTCCGCTACAGGGTCCCGTGTTGATCATATATGACTCCTCACTTTCATTATCTGTTTCAGGCCCTTTATATGGCTTCTTGAGGATGTGATAGATGATCTCTTCGTCAGACTCCTCTTCCCAGGGTTGACGATCATGGCCAGATTCTTCTCCCGATGTGGTATCGCCCGAATTGTTGGAATCTTCGGAATCTTCTCCCGAAGTTGCCTCTATGATCTGAATTTGAGGGGTGTTGGCAGGCTTAAAATTGAAAATGACCTCCTCTTCGAGAATCACTTGCATTGATTTCGCTCGGTTTTATTTGGGCCTTATACGCAACCACCTGTTTGAAGCGGAAGGTTGCTTCTTCACCCGACTTTCTTCCGGGTCTTTGGGCTCGAGCACCTCGGGGTTTAACATTAAATTTGATCTCTTCTTCTTCTCCGGATGAGGTATCAAATTTAGGGCCTTTATTGAAGGGTTTCTGACCTGCTTTTATTATTGGCCGGCTTGGCGCCACGGCGGATTTAGGCGAGAAAGTGCGGGCGTCATTGAATTTAATCTCATGCACCGAATGGTTTGACATCTCCGTCAATTCTCTTTTGCTTACCATTCTCAATATATTTCAGGCATTGGTGCGAGTAGAGGTATAACTGATTACTATGAAGCCACGGGCGACCAAAGCAACGCCCAGATAAGAGGTTTCAGGCGTCGATGACATAGAATTTAGTAGGCGCTTTTAGGCTTCCGCATTGCAGGTTCAGAGTTATAGCTCCCAGGGCCTTTTGGGAGTTTTGATTGAAGCCATGAATAATCACCTTTTCATCAGATAGATTCTTTACGTCTAAGGTGATGGTCTTTAGGGTTTTAAGCGGCATAATATTGATCGAAGACCCTGCGTCGACCAAGATGCGGCCAATCTTTTGCCCTCCACAATTTCCGGTGATGTATAGCGGGCGGTTATGGTCGACGGTGCCTATTAGGAGGTCATCGTCTGTGAAATTTATACAGGCGGCCCGTTTGGCGGTGAATAGGGCTTCTTGCATATTTTGCTCTATGAAGTATGACTTGTACTTCTCGGGATCTTGCAAGGCCTGGATTAGTACCTCCCTTAGGTCTTGTGACATCATCAACGCATCAAATATGCTTAATAGCGCTGGGATCTTACGCAGATGTGCCAACACGTTATATTCTTCGCCCGTCGACCGGGTCCTTTCTGGGTTCTTGCTTGGATTCTCGACCTCTTTACCTTTATTCAGGGTCTTATCCTTTCCTTTATCGGAATCCTTGGGAGCTTGTCTCTCGGGTATATAAGTCCCGGACCGGAGCACGGCTTTGCACTCTTCATTCTTGGTCCCAGAGGTGCTTGCCTCCCCTTCGTCATTCGGGAAGAACATCTCCTCTAATGTTGGCATATCTTCATCGTGAGAAGAATATACCATATTGCACGAAGCACCCCAGATCTCTTCACTTTCTTCTTTGTCTATTTCTTCATTTATATTTTCTTCCTTTTGACCTAGGGTTAACTTCTCCCAGTCTTCTTTGGAGATGAAATGTTGAAGGGTGATCACCTCGGGACTGCCCTGCTCGTACTCTTCAATCTTGTTCTTTTTGGACCTGTTGCTTCTATGCTTCTTTCTCTTCTTAAGAACTGATCTTGACTCTGGTCCACCTTATAATATACCCGGGTTTTGGTGGGACTAATTGGCGTGATGTCGTCTTTCCATTTCATGCCAGGTTCTTTCTTAAGAGCTTTAAGCATTTTAATTGATTTCTTCGATAGGTGCGTAGTCCATTGTTCTTCGTGGTCTTCGCATGACTGGCCCGGGACTTTCTCTTCTTTATGAGAGATTGTGTTGGCCTGCTCATGGGCTGATGGGCTTTGCAAGAACCCTTTAGGTAAAGTAATTTCACCGTTTTTATATGCTTTCTCGACCCAATCTTTGAAGACCCAGCAATCTTCAATTGAGTGCCCTATTATTCTGTGGTATGGGCAAAAGTTGGGTTCGTCCGATTTATCGGCATCTTCCGGGCGTTTACTGGCCGGCAGGGTTAGACCATTCTTCAGGGCCCCTCTGAAGATTTGGGCAACTTTATCTTTTCTGAAGGAGTACGGTTTAGATTTCTTTTGTTTAAGGGATTCAAAACTCCGTGAACTCCCTCCTGGATTGGGCCTGGGTCCCTTATTGTAATTGTTGCCATTTGTGCTACTGCTGCCGCTTTGGATATCTGCGTTAGCAACCATCTTATCTTTTAACGAGGTGAATGCCACTTTAGTCTCGGCTCGGGCTCCTCGTTGCGGCCTATTGTTCATAAAGTTCGGCACGGTGTGCGGTGATATCCTTTCCATGTTGGATACCGATCTGAGCAAGTCTTTGAATGTGTTGACCTTTGTCACACCAAGAAGCATGCCCATCCACCCGTCAATGTTTTTCATGATTAGGTTGACGGCCTCATCTTCGGTTAATGTGCGGTCGCATTTAATGCTGAGGTTCCGCCATCTGTTGATAAAATCTGTCATTGACTCCCCTTTCTTGGGTTTAGTGCTTGCCAGATCGGCTATGTTTATCTTATCAGACACCATGACAAAACGTGCCATGAACGAGTCCGCCATCTCGTCCCAAGTCCGATCTTTGTTGTTTTCTAATGAATAGTACCATTGGAAAGCGGTTCCCACCAAGCTACGAGGGAATTGTCTTAACAACAAGTGCATCATTGCCACCGTGTTGCGCACGAGGCTACAAATGGGCGGTGTTGTTCGGGGTTGGTCTTTATTGCCCTCCCGGAGAAGGTCTGAAGCGGGGAATCACATACCCTTTAGGATATTCTTCCAAGTCATATATGGCGGGGTATGGATGTCCACGATTTTTACGGGAGGGATAGCGTATCCACCTCCAGCTATTTGCATTTCTTTGGGCAATCATGGCTTGAATCTCTTTCCGGGATATTCCCGTTGGTTCAGCCTCCACTTCTATGGTTCTATGTGGATGGGGTTTAGAATCGACAGGTTGTTTTCCCTTATGATTGCTTTTGGTACTGTGGACCCCTTCTTGACGGGAGCTACCAGCCTTGAAATTGGTGTCTTGTGATTCTTGCAATGACTTGACCGCCTTAATCAATTCTTCGTTTTGTTTTAGCATGGTAGCGATTAGCTCCCGTTGCCTAATCAGCTCTTCGTCCCGTGCCTCGATGTGGCCTTTTAATATCTCTATTTCATCGATGGGCACTTCGGGACGTGTTTCGACGTCATCTTCATTGTCGAAGAGATCAGGGTTTTCGTTGTGGTCTTCCCCTTCCCTGCTATTGCCTTCGGGGTTGACTCTCTTGGGAGGTCTCCCTTTTCTACCATTATTTTTATTGGTATTTGTGACGTGAGCTTGATTAGGCGGAGACTGGTCGTCCTGGACCATATTCACCTCACCATCAGTATCCGGATCAGTATCGTAGCTTATACCGATGGTGTTGACTGAGAAGTGCTCTTCATAGCGAGCGGTTCTTCTCTTCTTCTTTGCTTGATCAGGGGCAGTTACTTTTAAGTTGTTGAGTGGTATTCTCGAGCCTAATCGGCTGAATACACTCTTCTGGCCTAAGCGGCTGAACACGCTCTCGGGCGGAGCGTTAGATTTGCCGGCCTTGCTGGGCTGGGCTTGAGACTGGGGTTTCGTTGGCTGGGAACCCTTCGGGACCCACACCTGCTGGGTGCTAGGTGTTGCCTTTGGTATAGACCTCCTCGGGTATGGAGTGGAGGCAATGGCTTGCGGCTGAGCCATGCCTTGAGATTGGTCGGAGCGGGAGACGTATCGTCTCGACCTAGCGTTTCTAACGCTCTTCCTCTGTTTGAGGGCCCTGTGAGCCTTGTAGATGGCTTCTGCAGGGGTTTGAGATTTGTCCTGGCGGCGCTGAGACCTTTGAGTTGGGCGAGGTGTGGGCTTAGGCACCTCCCATGCACAGCGGAGCCGGCCGTGGCCGAGTTCTTAGCAACTATGCGGAGGGCTGTAAATTTATTGGAGACCGGGATAGCTGGCCTAGCCACCAGCTGATTTTGGTATGCGTCCAGGGCCCTCTTCCTGGACGCTTGAGAGTTACGGGCAGTTTGGGCTGCTGCCTTTGGGGGCGTCTTTTTAGACGGGCGCCTTCTCCTCTTTGGGGAGGCAGTAGGAGAGGCCATGACATTGTTCGAGATCCCCTTGGGAGTTAGGGTGATCGATTCTTCTCCTCGTCAGGAATGGAGATCCGGACGGTCGTGAGTGATCGTGGCCCTTTGGAGCCGGGCCATAAATGGTAAGTTCTTGCGGGATGGTCCGAAGAACATGAAGAGCTTGCCCTCTGGGCTCTGTGCAGGAGTGACGGTGTAGGGAGCGAGGTTGAAGTTTCCAAAGTACGCCATTTCCTGCAAAAACAAAAACACTTGAAAATTATTAGTCATTTTAGCATATAGAAGACCACTTGTATCCTTTAAGTATTCTATTTGCCTCTCTCTTTCGAGAGATAAGAGGAGAATCTAGGTCCCACCGGCGTGCGAATCTGTGCGACCCTTTTCGCGCGCGCCGCCGCCGCCGGGCGATGGGTTGCGGAAGAAGGACACGGAGATCCCCCTAGATATGCATCCAAAATCTTATATTCCCCGAGTTTATTTTGATAGTCCCACCGGGCGTGCCGATCTGTGCGACCCTTTTCGCGCGCCGCCGCACCGCCGCCGGGCGATGGGTTCTGCGGAAGAAGGACACGGAGATCCCTCCCGAGCGTGCATCTGATGGGTGTCGGCCGATTCTGCCGTTTAGAGATATTGGGATGCACATTCAGGGGGTTTTTAGTGATTGTGAGTTCTTGTAGATTCGGTGGGCGCAAGCCCCACCGTTAATTACCCCGGGCTACGAACCTCGAGGCACCTCTGGATCTTTGAAAGAGAGAAGCAAATAGTATAGTTAAAAGATGGTCAAGTGGTCGTCTAAGTTTATAAAAGGGGTCTACGGAAGATGAACCTACAAACAGATCGGTTCGATCTATGGAAAGACAAACCTACAAACAGATCGGTTTTGTCCTATGGAAAACGAACCTACAAACAGATCGGTTCAGTCTATGCCACCTCGAGATGTAACCTTACCTACAGACCAGGTTAATCTCTTCATAGGGGGCTTGAGGTGAGTCTACATACAGAACGACTCGACCTCCGTTGATCTAGAAGATAAACCTACAAACAGATCGGTTCAATCTTAGCTAGTCAACAACCAATCACACAAAATACAACTCGAAGCACTGAGCCGGTTGATCTTGAGGTTGGTGAATCAGGAGAAGGGTGGATATGGCCCACGTGTTTCTTCTCACCGATCTTCTAGATCATGAATTCGAAGCACTAAGCCGATTCATAAACCTAGGAAACACAATTGCACACAATATTAAACCTAAAGTGCTGGGCCAGTTCAACATTGAGGCATGTGTTAGTGAAGGAACCTACCTACAGAACGGTTCACATTCACTGTTTTGTGGATGAATCTACCTACAGACCGATTCAATCTCACAGTCTCGGGAAATGAGCTAGGAGACAAACTCATCGACGGACGAGTTCAGTCTTGCCAGCTCAAATGGTCATGAATTACTTGTTCATGACACCGAGTCATTAAGATGTCACTTCGCTCGGACATCGTAATGTTCTTCTTCTTCAAAGTCGACATATCTCTCCATGCTGATGTCGTAGCTTTGGTCATTCTTCAGCGAGTGTCAAGATGTTCTTGTCTCGACTAATCATTCTACATATTGCATTACTTGTGCAAAATTACTATGTTGCCCTACACCCCTTGTGTGAGCGTATTCAATCATGAGTTACTTGCTCATGGCAGTGAGTCATTAAGATGTCACCTATCTAGGACATCATAATGTTCTTCTTTTTCAGAGTCGACATATATCTCTATGTTAGTATCGTAGCTCTGGTTATTCTTCATCAAGTGTCAAGATGTTCTTGTCTCGACATGTTCCTTCATGTTGCTATCAAAGCCTTATTCATCTCACGTCAAGATGTTCCTGTCTCGACGTATCTTATTATTTTTCATCAAGTGTCAAGATGTTCTTGTCTTGACATATCTTCTTGTACTGCTATTAAAGCCTTAATCATCTCACGTCAAGATGTTCTTGTCTCAACGTATCTTCTTCATATTGCTATAGAAGCCTTAATCATCCTACGTCAAGATGTTCTCGTCTTGACTAATCATTCTAAATGTTATATCATTTGTGCAAATGTTCTTATGTTGCTCTACACTTTTTATGTGAGCATATTTATTCATTTCTAAAATGCACAAAGTCTATTGTATAATATCTTCCATTATTATTCTTTATTATAAAGATGCATTTATTTATTATTATTATTATTATTATTATTATTATTATTATTATTATATATTTTTATTTTTTATTTTTAAATTCTATTTATCTATGTAGAAAATTATTTACAAAAATAATAGGAAAAGGGGTTAGCTATTTAACTAGAATTTCATTTATATTTTTGGGATTTTTATAATAGCTAAAATAGTAAAATTTTATTTTTTTATTATTTCTAAACTCTATTTATTTTGTAGAAAATCACTTACAAAAATAATAGAAAATAAAATGGCTATGTTCTTTATTTGTATTTTTAAAATGTTTATAATAGCCAAAGTAATAGAATTTTATTATTATATTCTATTATATTGAAATACTATTCATTATGTAAGAATCATTTACAAAATCAAAAGATGGTTAGCTATACTATTTTATTATTATTATTTTTATTTTTTATTTTTAATATTTTTAATATCTATAATAGCTAAAAGAAATCATTACTAATATTCTATCCTATTTATTATACTATTCATTATTTTTATTATTTCTATTTATTATCTATAGAAAAGTATAAGATTTTTATTATTAGTTGAAAATAACCATAAGAGATGAAATTTATTATGTTTTTATTACAACTATTATTCTTACTATACTTTATTCATGAAAAGTATTTTTTTATTGTATATATTTGTATAGAAATAAAAGAAATACAATTCATATTATAAAACTATATTATCATTCTTTATTATAAAAGAAAATGTATTTTACTATCTATTACTATGGTAGTATATATTTTTGTATATTTTGTGCTATTTATTTTCATTATTCTTTTTTACAGAAAATATCAATACAATATCTATTATTATATATTTTTTTATTTATTTAAGAATATAGCTACTCTCATTATTTATTATGGCATATTACTATCATCACTATTATTTCATGGAAATTCACTTGGAAAATCACTAAAATATATCTAGTTATTATTTATGATTTTTATTTGTATTTTTGGAATTTTATAGTATTTAAAATGACAAGTCAAATCTAAGTCAAAGATGTCAATATATGTAATGTCTTTTGCTTTTAAATTGTTTTATCATGATTATATTTTTAAAACTAGAATATTATTGTATAGAAAAATAGTATGAAAAATAAGAAAATTTTAGAAACAAATTTGAGTTAATTTGGAGTTCAGGAGCATTTTCAAATGATTTATTTATTCTATATCATTACTATTCTGTTATTATTTAATTACTGGGCCTAATCTGGGCCGCCAGATCTATATTGAGATTAGTGCGCATCTTTCTAACTCTCTTCTTCATTTGGGCCGCCAGATTAGCTTGAGATACGTGTTTAATGGATCTACGGCCCAGATTAGTGCAGAGTTATTATTCAAATGTTTAAACATACCTGGGCCGCTAGATTTAATTAAGATACGTGTTCAATGGATCTAAGGTCCAGATCTATTCTTATTTAAATTTTCTCAACTCTTAACAAATCTCATTCGTTAATAATCTCTAAAGATTTGTGAACGCTTCAATAAGCGTGCAAAGGAGATTCCTCACCTCCATCTTCCCGATGCTTTAAGATTTGCGGCGGATGGTGTTTCCCGGACCAGGAGTACTCTTTTTCTGATCGGATCAGCAACTTAGCGTCGTCTCACTTCGGTGAGCCTCTCTGTAGTCCTTGATTGGAGATCCATACGGTGACAGGCTTCGCATAGCAATATTAGTTGATGTGTCAACTACAGTCGGTACCGAAATACCTTTTGATCAAATTCAACAGAGTTAATCGACATTCTTGATAATTGTAAGGTCGGTAAGCATCGCCTTGATGCATAGACATGATCTGGAGTAGACTTAGGGCCTCTGCTTCGTTCTTGACATCACTGAAGCTCCCCATTGCTTGGCAAAGCATGGTACCGACTGGTACCGACTTCAATTGATACAAGTCATAATCTTTTACCGATTCTTTTTGTCCAATTAAGGCTTCTCAGGCCTAGAGGCGCACCTAGACAAGTCTAGGGCCAATGGCTCACTGAGTTTGTGACAGTATTGATCAATTCACCTCGGCGATAAAGATGGAACAGTAATCTCATCACAAATTCTTATTATTATTGATTAATCCAGGCCTAAAGGCTCACCAAACACTTTGTGTTTGGGCCAGTGGCTCACTGGATGTTAGTCTCATAATCAATATAGTATTCAATCATGGCTCAATTAACAGAAATGGCAAAATAGAAAGAAAATAGGAAAATTGCTAAACAAGAAGCAACAAGAATGAAGAAAGCAATTCAGTTAACTGTTTGAAAACATGAGTTGAATGTCTAAGCCTAATCTCATATAAAAATATCAAGAAATATCAATTCAATTGAAAAGCATGACCCAATTACCTTTTATCCGAATGGAATATACTAATTGACTTGCTAATCTCTTTTATCTCTTTCTCTCTTTACACTAGCTAATCACTGATGAGGGTGTGTATAGTATTTTTCTCTCTCTGTTCCCTTCTCTTCCCCTACTGTTGCTAATTCCCAGTTTATATAGACTAATTCGGCCAATTTTGGTTAATTGTGATTGGTTAATCATCTTTAGGTCGGATTGCCAACTTGGATGAATCTCTACCCTCCATTTTACTTCAATTGACGACTGAGATGCAGTTGTGCTTGTTTCTAATCTCTTCTGACAAGTTAGTTTTTTCTGTTATGGCTTGACTGTGCCGCAGCCATCTTAACTCCAATTGAGCACGTGTTTCAATGGGTGAGCAGGCCCTCTCATCGTATTTAAATGTCTCTACACCGTAGCTAACATCTTCTCTCTTGATTTCACTGAACCTCACCCATTTCAAAACCGAGTTTCTATTCCGCTTTTCCTTTTGATCAATTCCAGATCTTTCTACTCAACCGCTCTGCTAATCCGCCTCCATTAGTGTCGCCTCATCTCAGAGATGCCACTTAGTAACGCAATTTGATCCCTAAAGCATCAATTGCACTTATCTCTTTGTCACTGTTTTTGGCAATTCCCGATCTTTGAACCCTCTTTTGACTCAATTGCTCCATAATCATTTATCAATCGGCGTCGCCTTAGCACAAGGAAGCTATTCCAGTGCTTAATTTGGAGTTTGAAGCGCTCAGTTACATTCAATAGAAGTGTGCTCGTACTGTTTCAGCTTGAATTGAGGTGAATTCACTGCTTAATTTCCTTTCCATCGCTAACCCCTTGTTCTAATCTCTCTAATCAATTCATTAATGCGTGTCAACTATTTCTGAGGCTTCCACGATGGTGAGACGCCATGGGAAGAGGCAAGCTTGCACGCGCGAGGGGAAGAAGGAGAAGAGGGAGCGGGGTGAGTGCTCAACCAGGATAGGTGGACTTGGTCTCCATGCGCCAAAACGCGGGAGAGGAGAAGAGCAGAGGGTTGAAACATCTAGACCAGGTTCACTCTCTCTTTTTCCTTTGTTTAAATTCAACCGTATTGATCTGAATAGGTAGATTGAATGGGTTTGGTTCACAGTTTTAGTTCATGTGCTTACTCACATTGCTCTGACCATTGGGTCCCACTCATAAGGTTTAGTGATTGATTGGCAGTTGATTAGGGTTAATACGCTGAGGTGGCTCTGCCTGATTGGTTATTTATCTGATGAACAATTATTTAACACTAATGGTCTGTTAATGACTGGATGATGTGGGCTTGTCCAGTAATGCCATGTGTATCTCCTCGTGCTGATTTGTACCAATCCAATGGAGCCACCTGTAATCCCTGTGTATACTATGCGATGACATGGCACCAGTTAATGCATGACACGTGGCACTAAGTGGGGCCCACTTGTCAGTCATCTTGTGGCATGGTGGGGCCCACATGGCTGAGGTGGACCAATGGAGAAGTGCCATGTGGCATCTAGCTGCTGAGGTGGCTCACTCTGTGTGCTGCCATTTGGCATACCTCTTGCTGGTGTGGATCACTCACAGATGGCCATGTGGCTAAAATGGTGATGTGGTCTGTGATGTGGACCAATGACATGCAGCCACATTGCTCTGTCTGGTCTGACTGGGTGAGAGGGTATTCTGCCATGTGTCACGAGTTGAGTGAGGTGGACCAACAAGGGAAGGCCACATGGCATTGAGCTGTTGAGGTGGTCTTATAGCATGCCGCCATCTGTCTAGCTGTTGTATGAGGTGGCTGCTGATGTGGATCAATGGCTGACTGCCATGTGGCATAGGTGGGGCCCACTTGTCAGGTCTGTAGGGGTGTGGGGCCCACATGGCTGAGGTAATCCAATGGGGTGCTGACACGTGGCATGAGGTGGCCCAATGAGGTGCTGACACGTGTCACACCCTCTCTCTTCTCTGATTCGGTATAGGTGTGTTTAGGATCCCCAGTTTGCACCCAGATGTGTCTCTGTCCCCAGATTGCACCCAGATGAACCCTTGATTGAATCTCAGCCTTTGATCAGTCCATTTATTCTGCTTTTATCTTCCCTGAATTTATTTTAATAGCTCCACTTATCCAAAAATCATGAAAATTTCACCAAAAATCCCTAAATTCATGATGATCATCCCTGTAATTAAAAATTCTTTTATCCATAAAACCCTATTATTCCTTATGAATTAATCCCTGATCTCAATTGTAGCTCAATGTCTCTGCCCATTATCTCCCTCTTGCAGAAACCACCCTAACTAAATACCAATTAGACTTATATTGATATCCATTAGGGCTTGATTTGATCAAATGCTGACTACTTATCAAGAATTAATACAAATCTAGACTTGATCAGTGGTTGCTCCCAAACTTTGGCTTTGATCGTCTTGTGAAATTGACTTTCAATCCCTTAACATGAGGGTGACTTGGTCAAAGAACTGACTACTTATCAAGAATTGACACAAATCAAAGCATGGTTAGGTGGTTGCTCGCATGACTTTGGCACCAGTCGGCCTTGAAAGCAAAATCACATTTGGAATTTCTTATAACTAGCTGCATCAAAATGCTAGCTTGGCATTGACATCATTTCATGTAGCACAGGGATTTTATTGCTTCAGCTCCTTTCTAGGGTTAGCTTCAAAGGCAGATTTCTAGGGTTCAATTCAGACTCCTTCAATAGGTCACTGAGGTGTGGGGTCCACCTGTCAGTGAAAATGGTCACATGAATGACTCATCAGATAGGCTATGTTGTTAGATTCATCTACAAGGGACTGCCAGGTGGGTCCCACTTGTCAGAGAAAATATAATCACATGGTGACACCCAAGAGGTCTCCTCTCTCCCTCGATCTTCTTGGCTGTCACTCATGCTGAGTGGATAGAGAATAGCGGGGTATTTATACTCTTCACTTCGTGCTCAGCATTCCATTGTGGGACTAATGGATTTGTTCCGGGGTTAGGCAGCGACCTCTCCTGATCAGTGGACCATCTTTTCATTGCTCTCTCTCTTCTCCCCCTTTCTTATGATTTATCATTAATCATCAATTTATTTTCATTTATTCATCTATTCATCCTTGAAATTTTTCAAGGGTAAACAAAGAGCCACCCACCAAGACGAGTCTTGAACGCTCGAAAGGCTTGTCTTGGTGCATTATTCCTTATTATTCATCACTTCATTTCTCATGACGTCTTCTCTTCTTCGGGTATTGTAGTTTCATCTCATGACGCCATTCCGCGTCGCCCCTTGAGTCATTATCATTCTTTTTATGAGGATCCTAGCGATTGGACTCCTCTCGTCTCGCCCATCCGAGCGACTCTCGTCTACCCGCGAGGCGGCGGTTTATTCTTCGGGGATGATCGCCTCATGACATCATGCCCCTTCGGCCTCTAGGCGTTGCTTTCTACAGCCTCCTTTGACACATCTCCCGGGCAAGGAGATTATCGACGGGGAGGCTCACGAGATGGACCATCGCCCCTTTCATCACTCCCTTAGAGTGCCATGGATATCAGCTAGAGTGGACCCGGTATGTGCTCATGCGGGAGGGGACTCTGCTCAGGCGAGCCGGGATATATGACTCAGTTTTCTTGTCGATGTTTCATTATCATATCGACACACCCTGGCTGCGGGCCTTTTGTGAGAGGTGGAACTATTCCACCAACACTTTGTTCATTGACGATCGGGAGTTGACTCCGACCCTCCTAGATATACAGCAGTTGACCGGGCTGCCGATCTTTGGTCATTTCTATGACGAGTTCATAGTCTCACCCGCTGACTCGGGAGACTTCACTCGATTCCCGCCTTCTTTGCAGAGGACTTATGAGATCTATTATCATCTACGGAGGGGCATCCCGAGTTCCGTTCGTACATTGGATCGCCTATTTCACCGATCGGTCCATACTCGCCCTACGGTTTGGCTTCCACTAGAGATCCATTTGGTACGGGTCGGTCGAGATTCATCATGACGGCCCTATCCCATCTCGGGATACCCCGTGTTCACATGACGTGGATCGGGAGACTTATTTGATCGCCTTCATTTCTTGGTGGATCTCGTTATTTCTTATTGCCTAGCTCCCCCGCATACACCATTCGCCTTCGGTGTTCATTATGGCGAGCCCGATCGCGCGTGGCGACAGGATTTCTTTGGCCGTGCCTCGTACCGGCCAACATTTACGATGCCTCCGCGGTCCGACTTCATCTCGTAGTCCTTCACGGTGCGGAGCCGATCCCGTGGCATCCGATTAGCGGATGGCTCCATTTGCATTGGTCCGGCTCATATGATCCCGCATGGCGGCCACGCTACGAGATCGTCTACCCTTATTGAGTGACTTAGCGGGGTGCGGCCCACTTCATTGACTCCGGAGGTCGCTCGGTATAGATTCTTCAGAGCCGAGACCATCTGCGCTTCTCTCGAGACAGATCAGTGGCCCGTGGGGCAGCTAGGGTTGCTGACAGGATGGTGATTGACAGCAGGGTTCCCTCTTCTGACTCTTCTAGCATTCGAGTCAGGCCTATCGATTTGGAGTACCTGGTCAGTATTCGTCAGGGCTTTCTTCCTCTCAGATTGGGCGATCATATGTTCATTGAGCCCTATTCGCCACATCGATGCGCACATCAGTTTGGCTTGGATCAGGATATTCCAGCGCCTCTTCTCCGCCCTGTATCACTGGCGGCCGATTTGGAGGGTATCGGATGGTGCTACACTCACCTCTTCCGACTAGGCACGGGCACTCGCTATCAGATGGTATCCACCTCTAGGATTTCCACCTTCACGAGGCGTTATCAGCAGTGGTATTATGAGACCATTCGCTCTTATCGTCATATACCCCTCCGGTGGTCGTCCGGAGTACATGTCCGCGAGATGGCCAGCCTCTATTAGATGGCACCGTTTCGCATGATCGCAGCCCTTTCCCGACCATTGCCGCAGAGCCTGTCGACTTTCAGGGTTTAGACAGCCGGTTTTCTTATTCTCCGTTAGGACCATTCTCACAGGTATGCTTCATCACCCTTTAGGTTATTTCTTTTCGATAAGCCTCATCTCATTTCGACCAATTCTTCTTTGATTCAGAGCTGGCTTATGAGTATGATCACGCGGAGCCCGGGTTCTCGGTCCCTCATCCACGAGTAGTTGGTATTCATTCTCAGCCACATGTCGAGCCACCGGCTCCAGCTACTATGGGGAGAGATCGAGACGGCGCCTCTCAGCCGTCTTCTCCATCTTCTTTTCCTTCTCCCACTCCGGGTGATTTTCTTTACTGACTCGCCTATCCTCATTCGGGCGCACTTCATTTACATCTCTGATTAGGGTTTATATTTTTTTTAGCTCGTGGGACATCTCCTGTGGAGGCTGCCCGAGATGACATCATAGCAGATCTATTGGCGCCTGCGAGTGCTACTATTCCAGCTTAAATCTAATTTAACTTTCTTAGTCGACAGAGCCGAACCAAGAAAATCCAATTTTATTTGGTTTGGACTTTAAGCTGCAAATCTAAGAATTAAACCGATACGGGGTATATGCATCTTATTTGCATAAGATATAACCTTTTAGAAAATCAATCAGCGGGAGAGCCTTTGCTCTGATACCACTGTAGGGATTCGGAATGCCCAAATCCCGTTAATGCTCAAGCTGCGGAAAGACCGTAGAACAAAAATTTTACTTCTACTTAAGTTAGGGATTAAAGTATGTCGGATAATAACCGAGAGTTACAGACATTTAATCCTTTACAAAAGACGGTAAAATATTATTTTACTTCTAACTTAAGCTTAGGGTTAAAGTGATGTGTCGGATGATTACCGAGAGATACACACCTCTTTAAACCTTTATTGATCTACTCCATGATTGATTTCTAAAATATTAATCTACTTAACAATTAAATAGATTAACATAAGATGTTATACCTCGCTTCCAAATTTCAATTGGAATGAAAATCGGCTTGTCTCGGAGCACCAAACGTCTGATGCCTCTGTAGGTTATCCACCGGGGATCGACCGAGAGAGCGGTTTATTTCTTTTGCCGAAATACGTAAACCGCGGTTTTTCGCAAAAACACTATTCACCGAGAAAAAGACGAAATAGTACTATTCACGACTCTCGATAATCTGTTTCACAAATGTGCAGAAATACCGCAACTTTCGTAAAAACACTATTCACCGATCCCGTGAATTCTGAAACAACCGTATACCGGGAGAGAGAAAGTAGAACTGATTTGGTGGAACTTTTTCTCTCACCCTACCCCTCTATTTATAGAAAAAATGGAATTGACAAATTACCAAAATGCCCTCGTGAATAGTAAGGAGGTTTCAAAGTGAAAAGACCAAAATACCCTTGAGGATGATGTCATGGATGATGTCATATATGATGTCATGGATGATGTCATATATGATGTCATGCATGATGTCATCTAAGATCCAAATTTACAAGTTTGCCATTGGGCTTTTGGCCAAATTACCGAAATACCCTTGGGCTTTCTGATTTTGGGCTTTTCTGATTTTGGGCTTTTCTGATTTTGGGCTTTTAATTATTAATTAAGGCTTTAATTATTAATGGGCTTTTGGCCCATAATTCAAATCCATAATTAACATTTAAAATCCAAATCAAATATATATATAATTGTCATCTACAATTATATTTTCTCGATTTGTTGTTTCGGTAATTTATACGACGTGTCCAACACGTTATAAATTCAATCTGATTTTTGCTTCTTGTCATCTCTATGACAAATATAATTATATCATATATAATTAATTATAACCATCTTATTATTAATTATAAACAATTCATAATTAATCAATAAGATTCTCCGATTAACTCCTATACGGTGTGACCCGACAGGATCCGTGTTATGTTGGTAAATAGAGTTAAAACCCTTTTAACTTCTATAATCATAGGAGGCATCCGCGAGAATGCACTATGACCATCCAATTACACGAGATGATGATGTCTTGTACAATATCATGATCCAAAGTAAACTATTTACTTGTGTTTAATTCTTTTGTCTCATATGCTATCGATCGTTTCAAGGTAGGTATGTGTCATCCTTGCAAACTTAATCTTTTCTTGATCCCGAGTAAAATATCAAATATAATTACTCTTGTAATTATACGCTATGAGATAATCTTACTCTATCAAGGGGCCCAGTGATGCTATAACTCATATAGAAATATGAGGGACAATAGTACTTTTGGCAAACCATCTCTTCCTCCGCATAAGTTATGTATACCGAAGAGCTACCTTTATAGCCACCTTTTACGGATAACGTTTGGTAGAAATCACACACATACATATCTTATGTAGGAAAAATGAATACCTCATACTTTAGAATTTAATGCGAACGAAAACATTAATGACACGAACACAATTCCATTTAATGTTTCATTCGGGGTCTATCAAATACGATGTTCCTAGAACATCTACTTATGTGATTAAAATGACAACTCTTTGTCTATGGTCTGTAAAACTTGACCATCATTTAATCCACATACTAACCTGATAACGGTTAATTAGTGTTCCTGCTAATTACCTTGGTTAGTGACTTTTAAGAGTATATTCTATATTATGAAGTTTCACAATTCCAGTCATGAACTCGGAATGATTCATAAATTCAATAATACTCAAGGAAACAAAATATCGTTTAAATATCCAATTCATGAACAAAGCTTTATATAACAAATTTATCGTATTATTGACTTCAAGATTATTACAAACTAACAATCTCCCACTTAAGCTTGGAGTCAATCATATTGAGCCATGCCTTATACAAATCTCTTTATTCTATAAATCTCTCAGATTTAAAGGAAAATCTCACAGCCAATCTCCTATGTGTCTCAAACCCATAGAAGATATGTGCAACTAGTGCTTGGCCTGAGGTAGAGATCTTACAAGTGGATCAGCTGTGTTGCCGACGGTGTCAATTTTACAAATCTTTACGTCGCCTCTATTTATGATTTTTCATATGAGGTGATAACGTCGTGTAATCACTTACCACGAGCTCCGAGTCGGCACGTAGATGAGAAACATATCCTTAGTTCTTCTTAAGTACTTAAAGATATTCTTTGCAGCATTCCAGTGCTCCTAGCATGGATTAGCCTGATATCTACTCGTCACACTCCAAGCGTACGAGACATCAGGGCGAGTGCACAACATGGCGTACATGATAGAGCCAATAGCCGAAGCATATGGTACTCTACTCATTATGTTTTGCTCATCAGTTGTCAAAGGACACTGAGTCTTGCTAAGCTGTGCACCATGATTCATTGGCAGAAATCTTTTCTTAGAATTCTACATGCTGAACCGATTCAGCACTTTATCAATGTATGTACTTTGACTTAATCCAATAAGTCTCTTAGATCTATCTCTATAGATCTTTATGCCTAGTATATAATGACCTCGCCCAAATCCTTCATTGAGAACACTTTCTTTAATGAAGATTTGGCTGATTGCAATAGGGGAATATCATTTCCCATTAAGAGTATATCATCCACATAGAGGATTAGAAAAGCGATGGCACTCCCACTAGTTTTCCTGTATACACAAGGTTCTTCTTCGCATTTGATGAAGTCAAACTTTTTGACTTCTTCATGAAATCGAAGATTCCAACTCCGTGATGCTTGCTTCAATCCATAAATGGATTTGAGAAGCTTGCATATCTTTCCAGCATTTCTTGGATCCTCAAAACCCGTGGGCTGTATCATATACACGTCCTCTTCCAAATTTCCATTTAGGAAGGCGGTTTTCACATCCATCTGCCATATTTCATAATCATGAAATGCGGCTATTGCTAGGAGCATCCGAATTGACTTAAACATAGCTACGGGCGAAAAAGTTTCATCATAATCTACGCCGAGAATTTGTTTGAAACCTTTCGCTACTAGCCGTGCTTTGTAAATAGTCATATTACCATCCATGTCTATTTTTCTTTTAAAAATCCACTTGTTAGCTATGGGTTTTACCCCAACAGGTGGTGCAACCAGGTTCCAAACCGTGTTGTCATACATGGATTGTATTTCGGATCTCATGGCCTCCAGCCATTTATCAGAGTCGGGTCTATCCACTGCTTCCGCATAGTCGAGGAGGATCTTCGAGCATCAAATGCGAGACTTCATGCGATCCCATGTACCTTTCGGGTGCACGGATCGTCCTATGTGACCTTCGTAGCACTTGTTCTTCAGGCTGTCGAACTTCATCCACATCAGTATGCGGATTTAGTTCTACATCTACGCACTAATGAAGAAGATAATCGCGTAAATAGCTTATTTGAGAAGATGTTCAACATTTATAACTCCCGATGAAATACTAATAATCCTTCTACTACCGATCGCAACATTAGGTATGAATTTTAATCATCATTTAATCATCATTCTTTCTATTACATAATTTATTCACTTATATTGTGTTCATTTTTAATCGTATAGAAGTAATAGTTCATCTGGATTGCTAAATGAGTTACGATATGATGATTGTTTTGAAGATCAACAAATAAACAATAACAAATTACTGAGTTATTGTTTGGGAATCATGGAAGATGATCAAATTGATATCCTAGAGTACTGGAAGAGGAATACAACTGTCTATCCAACATTGACGATGATGGCGTGTGACGTATTGAAGTGCCCGTGTCAACCGTCCCTACTGAATCATATTTTAGTTTGGCAAACAGGATCCTAACAGATAAGCGTACAAAATTGGGTTCAAAACTTTTCGAACAACTTGTGTGCAATAATGATTGGATTGATGCTGAAAGTCGCATGCAACATGATACCACATTTGAGACAGCAACATCCGTCATAGAAACTCAAGAAAGCGGTACCAATATCCCCGATATTTCTCTAAAAGATGATTCTGACGACCCATATGACATTCAAGATAACGATTTTATGGTATATGCACAACGACTTCTAAGAGTTTGGTATTTCTTACCATATCAATCTTTTTTATCTATTTTTAAATATTTCAATTATTTTTTTTTAAAGAACATTACTAACAAAAAAAAAGTTATAACTCCGCCTATGTTCTTTTTACATAGCCAGTCTCAAGCCCGAGTTAAAAGAGAAGGGTAACTCAAAATATTATCTAAATTTTATTTTATAATTTTTGATATTTTTATATTTTTTTTGTATTATTTGATTTTTAAATTATTAAAAAATACATAATTGATTCGATGAAAATGATTATTGAAAAATTAATAAATTTATTTTTCAACTTTTATTATTTTTTATAATTTTCTGAAATTTTATTTTTTTATAAATTTTTTAATTTTTTAGTACTATTAGATTTTTAAACAATTAAAAATAATAATTCGAATTAGTTAAAAATTATTATTAAAAAATATGATAAATTATTGTTTTTTCTAATTTATATAAAAAAAAATTGGACCGGACCGGATTGTGGGACCGTCCGTCCGTGGGGGTCCGGCCTCGGGGCCAACGGTGGGACGGTTCGAGTTTTTCAAATTTGGACCGCCTTAGAGTATAGGATCGAAAAGTGGGACCGATAAGGAAATGATGCGGATCCAAACCAAAACATACACTACGCTAGTGTATTAAAAATGGAACGGGTCGGGTCGGGTTAGGGCAGGACGGGACGGGTCGGGTCGGGGCGGGACGGGTCGGGACGTGTCAATGGGTTTTCACGGGACAAATTAAGACGGGTCCATTTTGAGGGGTTTGGCCGCGAGCCGTTCTAGAACCGTCGGGTGGGACGGGTCGTGTCCAAGGGTGGGGTGGGAACGGGACGGGTCGACGAGTTTTTTTTCAAAATTCAAAAATAACCCAAAAAAATTCTAAAAAAATCTGAAAATTTAAAAAATAATTATTACGAATATTAAAAATATATAACTATAATATATTTTGACAAAAAATTAATTTTCCCCTATTTTCCAGCATTTTTTTTATTTTTTTTAATTTCCCGGGTTACCGGTATCGGGTCGGGTTTGCACGGGTTTTTCAGGTCGGGTCAGGAGCGGGTTATCACGGGTTTGGGCGGGTTGAGTCAGGATGGGTCCAAAATGGATCAGGTCTAATATGGTTTTTTTTTTAATTTTTGTTTGCCTGCGCTCGTGCTAGACCCGCTGGTTCTAACGTGTCACGGGTCTGATGGGTTTGAGCACGGGTCGGGGTAGGTCGCGGGCACGGGTCGGGTTTGACCCAGACGGGTTATTTTAACACTCTACACTACGCCAACTCCAGAGGACAGTAACAAGATTATGATTCGAGAAACATTCGGCGAGGTCAAAAATTCGACGTT
The DNA here is from genome assembly GCA_037127355.1 of Schoenoplectus tabernaemontani. Classification (NCBI taxonomy): domain Eukaryota; kingdom Viridiplantae; phylum Streptophyta; class Magnoliopsida; order Poales; family Cyperaceae; genus Schoenoplectus; species Schoenoplectus tabernaemontani. The sequence goes on along the minus strand of CM073745.1, from coordinate 1,455,962 downwards.
CGGGTATATAATACGGGTATAATTCATTTCACATAATATAAATAAAATATATATTCGGTAATTTGTCCCCCTGAAAATTTTTTTTGCCCCCCTAAATTGTCTGATTATTTTTATTGAGAAAAAAATATTTAATATCGTGCATAATGAAATAATTATGCAAAGATATCAAAATATAAGGTTACATAGACAAAAATTTTCTTCATCAACTTGATTATCTATAACTTTGAACTTTATTTTGTTGTTATTTTTAATATATAAAATGTTATTATTTTAATAATTTTTTATTAGGTAAGAATATATATTAAATTTTTTTTTATTTAGTACCCGATAAGTTAATGGATTTGAACCCGATAAACTATGACAATCTGATAATTGCCACTGACCAAAATCTTGGTTCCACCCCTAGTTCAATCCACGACTCTGAGACCCTAACTATAAACGGGAGCTTATTCTGTGTGGATATCTCCGCATCTAAATTATAACAACTCAAAAAAATCATAATGAGTGTGGAAAAATTTAAACACAAATTTTAATACACAGTCTATAGTATTATTAAATTTAAACACAAATTTTAATTGCACGGGTTTCCCGGGTCGGGTCGGGGGCGGGTTATCACGGGGTGGGTCGAGTCGGGACGGGTCCAAAACGCTTGTGCTTGGACCCACTGGTTTTAACAGGTCACGGGTCTGATGGGTTTGAGCACGGGTCGGGGCGGGTCACGGCCACGGGTCGGGTCTGACCTGGACGGGTTATTTTAACACTCTACACTACGCCAATTCCAGAGCACAGTAACAAGATTATGATTCGGGAAACATTCGACGAGGTCAAAAATTTGACGTTCGGGTATATAATACGGGTATAATTTAGGAATAATTTGTTTCACATAATATAAATAAAATATATATTCGATAATTTTCCCCCGTGAGAAAATTTTTTGCCCCCTAAATTGTTTGATTATTTTTATTGAGAAAAAAATATTTAATATCGTGCATAATGAAATAATTATGCAAAGATATCAAAATATAAGGTTATATAGACGAAAATTTTCTTCATCAACTTGATTATCTATAACTTTGAGATTTATTTTGTTGTTATTTTTAATATATAAAATATTATTATTTTAATAATTTTTTTATTAGATAAGAATATATATTAAATTATTAATTTTTTTATTTAGTACCCGATAAATTAATGGATTTGAACCCGATAAACTATTACAATCTGATAATTGTCCCTGACCAAAATCCTGAATCCACCCCTGATTCAATCCACGACTCCGAGACCCTAACTCCGGGAGATCCTAACTATAAAGAACTCAAAAAAATCATAATGATTGTGGAAAAATTTAAACACAAATTTTAATACACAGTCTATAGTATTATTAAATTAGAACGTTGATATATAATCTGACCTTTCAAAATAACCGCACGTGCGTACGACGTGAGTTCAATTATAAACTATAGAGAGAGCACGCGTGTCAAAGAGATGGCCAGATGGGGATAAAGTGAATAATGAGTGATAGATGGGAAGCAAGCAACGGCCATGGCAAGTCATCAAAATGCAAGGTCATTTCATTACTAATTACCTTTTCACTTTCCCTCTTGCCAACATCTCTCTTCAGCCAGGCGACCCGTTTGTGACAAATCCTCCTGCTCCACCTCACCTGGCTCCAGTTCTAGAGAACTCCATCTCCATTTCTGCTCCTTAACACAGATTGAGACAAAAGCAACGTCTTAACATATACCTGTTGGAATCCTGAAGACAGGTTTCAAAGTTCTTCATTTGAAGGTGAGATTTTAGTCAACATTGCATTTAAAATATGAAAGATTATGAACTCGCAAAACATATGAAAGTTTAGATATTAAATTCAATTTTTAGGTTATGAACTCGCAAAACATTTTAAATTTCATAACACAAAAATTCATTTGAGACGATCAAGTGATTTAAATCTCACTCGTTCTTGTAATAAATAAACCTAACAAAACACGTAAAAATTAGGTTTATTACACAGGTTATAAGTTGATAGTACGTCAAAATTTATAATTTGAAAGATCAGTAAAAAACATTAAGTGACTCAAGTCTCACCGGTTTCTTGATAGAAAATTTAATAAAGTCCAAAACGCTTAGATTTTAAATACCTAAGTTGTAGGTTGACATAGCGCTTTAAACTTTATAATTTAGAATATCAGTTAAATGACTAAGTGATCCAAATTTTATCAATTTTTCTGATAATGAAACCTAATAAAGTCTAAAACGCTCAGGTTTACATTGCCTGAATTATGAGCTAGCATAGTTTTATAATCTGAAAGATTGGTAAGACAGTCAAGTGACCTAAATCTCACATATTTTCCAATAAATCAATCCTAACAAAGCCCAAAACGTTCAGGTTTACACATCCCAAATTATGAACTCACAGAGTTTCATGATTTAAAAGATTAGTAAGATAATTAAGTGGACCAAATTCACCATCTTCTGATAATTGAATCTATAAGGTATAAGAACACTCAGATTCACCAATCTCGTATTATGGTTTGAGCTACCACATAGGTTCATTAAAACAACAAAAACCAAGAATAATTATTGTCGATTAGTTCTCGTTACTCAAAATGACCTATTTAATTGATTTTGTTTATATTTTAATTCTATATTCTTATACTTTACTTTTCTTGATGAACCATCAAATTAACTTTAAATTTCATAAAAAGTTATGAAAACTATAATTTTTCAATGTTGTATAGTTTCAACGGAATGGATCGAGCAATTTTTAATAATTCACAATAATCATTGTACTTTCATGCTCAATGTTCTTTTATATCACTTATTCAAATATAATGAGTTAGTAACCTATTTTATTATGATCGACAATGTTAATTATTTATGACCAATTATATGCGTTCTAAATCACTTCAACATCATAAATGTAAATTTTCAAAAAAGTTCATTACCCAATGAACAATGAGATACCTAAAATTGATAGATATTTTTTAACATGCAAACCACCATTTAGTATTAATTGGTATCTAGTACCTCTTCGACACTGGAAAGAATGAATGTGTCATTATTTAATTGTTTTCTACAAAATAATATCACTGAGCTCCATTATGAGAATGAATAGTTAATGTCAGTTTTTCATCTTATAAGTGTCTAGTTATAATTAATTAGGAGATTTAACATTTTAAAAATATTTTCCCCCTAATTAACACAATATATTATTATCATGAAATAACTTTATTTCTCATGAAATAACAAAATTATTCCTGAATTTTAGTTTCTTATAAAATAACTTTTTTATTAAATAAATTCAAACATAGAAAGTTGAAATGTAAAAAATGTAAAAAGTAATTTTTAAAAAAAAATCAAATGTTTTAGAAAACATGTTTTTAAATAAATTTCTTTAAAAATATTTTTGTTAATATTAATCATTGGTCATCAAAAATTATAGATATTCTCTATTTCTGACACTATTCATCATCATCTATCTATATTAGTATTAATCTTAATTTATATTATTTATTCTATGAGATAATATATGCGTCATCATTCATAATGGCATAAGCTCTTTAAATATTATACTTTCATAAATTAGATTATTTGCTCTATATTTTCTTCTTTTACGTTGAAATAAGAGTTCTTATTAATTCTAATATTTATTAAATAAAATTTATTAACTCTAAAATAAATTATTCAACATTTTCATTAAGAGACCAAGTAGCCGGGGATTATTCAACAGGAAATTTATTATTTAAAATAAATTATTCAACAGGAATCACTCGTCCAGGATAGCACGGATATAGTGTCCGATAGACGGGTATCGAGTTCGGGTTTCACGGGTCACCCGTCCGGGTTTCATGAGTTTACCTGGCCGGGTCCGAGATAGCGGGTGAGAGCGGAACGGGTGAGCGCAACTCATGGGTGAGAGTGAGTAAAGGGTGAGAGCGGGGCGGGTGAAAGCGAGTAATGAGTGAGATGGAGTTTGAAGTTACATTTTAAAATGTTTAATACTCAGTTTTTGCTAAGACCGGATCATTAGAAAGTCGGGTCTATCACTGATCTATTCGGGGCAGTTCGAAAGAGACGGAGGACGCGAATTTGCACATAACAGAGCGGATCTATCCGTCCATTTTTTTTCAAAACTCTACTTATAACTAGCATCTTAGAGTCGGAAATTACTAAGAAATTGTATTAAATCGATTAAACCTCCCCCTTCTCTCTCATGTGCTAACAAAACCCTAGTCCCTCCGCCAACAAGAGAAGAGAGAAGGAGAGCGAGTGATGGGAAGCCACGGCCATGACGAGACATCATTTCCCTCTCCGTCTCCTTCAACCAGGCGACCCGTTTGTGCGAAATGCAACAAGCCCGTTAAGCTCTGTCTGTGTTGCCGCTTCACCTCTGCACCTCTAGACAACTCCATCTCCGTTACTGTGCTCCAGCACACACATGAGGTAAAACACCCGCTTAACTCACACGTGTCGCCAAGCTCGGTTTTAAGAACATATCCGTGATTCATGTATCAGATGTCAATCTTCATGCTCAGCTTGAAATTCAGCCATTGAAGGATGTGTTATCGGGTTCTGAACTGACCCGATTGGGAAATTCTTCTAGTAATACCAATTGTTGTGAGAAACTCAATGGGAAATCCGAAAATCCTTCATCCAAAGGAGAATGTATGGATCCTGCACCAATCCGATTAGCCACTTCTGGTGGAGAGAATGGAAATTCAGTAATTGATAGGTGTAGAGAAAACCCGAAACCCGGTAGAAGTTCCTCAAATGCTGGAATGGAACTCTCCAGTGATTCATCTGCTTCTGCTGTTAGCTCTTGCTGTGGATGTGATAATGTCAATTGCATAGTAAAAGAGATGAATAAATACAAGATTGTATGCTCTCCAACTTCATTAACCATAACAGTAGAGCGCACTGCTAAGCCCAATTTGAATTGGATACCAAAAACCCTAATTGGTAAATCCCTGATCGATAGTGGGTTTCGGGTGAAGAAATTGCACACCAAGAAGAAGAGCAATTCCGCTGAAATATATGAAATCATGGAGTATGACATGATAGTACCTCCTAATTCGGTACTGCTTTTCCCAAATGAGAAATCAGTTGGTCTGGATTCAGTTGATTGTGAGGTAAAAAATTTGATAGTGTTAGATGGTACATGGGGGAAGGCACAGAGAATGTACAATGAAAATCCATGGCTCAAGTTGCTTCCACATTTAAAATTGGATTCCAAACAAGAGAGTTTGTACAGTGAGGTGCGGCACGAACCAAAATCTGGATGCCTGTCTACGATTGAGAGCATTATTTTTGCATTAAAGAAATTTGGGGAAGATACAAAACGCTTGGATATGATTCTTGGTGTTTTTGAATCAATGATTTTAGATCAGAGAAGGTGCAAGGATGAGAATTTTCTGACTCGTCTCAGGCTTGACTGTTAGCAGGATTCGTAGTTGATTCATTTTAATCTTTTTTTTTCTTTATTTCTGAAATCAGAAATTTCTGAGAGAACTAGTTTTCTGCGAGAATTATAATATTCAAGTTCTTTCAGTTCTACGCTGAATAATATTTTTGTTTGCTTCTACCAATGTTCGTTATTCTTGAAAATGTTGCAAAGTATTAATTTTCGGTTAGATAACATCTAATAATTCAGACGAAATCATATAATTGGTACTGACAAAAAGGTTCATTGTACCAAATATTCATATCAGCCTAAGTGAACTTTTCTTTCTATTACACAATGAAGGGCGGCAACATTACACAGCATTATATACATGGTCATATGGAAACCTCTTTAACAGCACATACTATGGCTTCAACATTTCTCATTGTTAACTATTAATTTGGCATTCTGATATCGATTTTATGGAGACATGAGCATTTTTCTAAGTTCATGGGATGGTCTGGTCATACAACCCGATCCGACTAGTGATGTGATCCATACATCATCTGATGTCACCAATTGTTCATCATCATTTCTATGCCAGGTCCAAAATGCATGAGTCGAGTTCACAATTTGTAATTCACCATGGCCAAAGCTTGCCTCACGAAAAACAGACCAACTGGGTGGATTATGGTATCTGTTTTTAAGAAATCATAGGAACTTATGAAGAATCAATCATACATTTTTTTGTTCGTAGTAGGAGAGCAAAGCCATAAAAAAGCTAAATTGAAGAAGTTTGGAGGGTCTTGGGAAAAAAGGGTCTTTTGCTAACAACCCCAATTTGTTTTCCATGTTTGTGCTAACATGCAAAAATTTTGCACTTGCATTATGGAAAAAGGTTGGATGAGCTATGTGCAATATGGAAATATTTGTGATATATCAAAATGGATCTGTATTATTAGTAAAATACTAATTACTAATTATTTACCTTTTGGCCAATCCTTCCCTATTACCTCCATCACCAATAATTATGTGCATGATACCACACGAGTCAATTTTACCCTTGTATACACGTTTCTGCATTTGAAATAATTAAATAAATGAAATCTAATGTTGTATTTACATTTTGTATTTCTGTGTTTTCTTTTAATATTTACAAGTTCCATTTCAATTTCCTTTTAATTTATTAAGCAGGTAGCAAATACCCAAAAAAAAATTCTTGCCCTATCTTGGCACAAACCTATGGCAATTCATGATTGCTGGTACAGAAAAAAAAAAGGTACAAAGAAAAGACAAACAAAATCAAACAATCAAAGAAAAGAAATAGGGAGCATACTGATCGCTCATATGCATGGACATGGCCATCTAAGATCATCAAGATCCCCATAGTGGGCCCAGTTGCTGTTGTACCATGGTGCATGCAATACAGCTATCAACCACGGTGTCTTCTCCCGATCTATCTTTGCTAAATCCCTCTAATCAATTTATAAAATGAATCATAGTCATTGATCCTCATGGGTTTTCATTTCGATGAGATGTAAGTAATAAAATGTATTTCAGTGCCAGTAAACGTATGGGCCAGTTGGTGAATTTATTTTTTTTTGCTATTGGAGATCCTATAAAACATTTGATATCATCAACAACAACAACAACCAAAGCCCTTAATCCCAAATAAATTGGGTGAGCTAGAAATGAAACCCAATCCAAAATCATAGAGATCAGAGATCTCAAATATCAAACATCGATGATACTAATAGTGATAACAATAGTAATGATTATGACAATAATGACAATGATAATAATTTTTTGCAGTGCTTTTTTCTTAAATTTGCTATTTTTTCTTGACAGCTTCACCTTTAGCCAACCTTATCTAACTCATCAATGTACCAAGTGTGAGCAGTACTAGAACCAAAAAGAGACTTCAACTCCTGTGCGAATTCTTTGGTGAACAATTTATGTAGTATAATTTATATTTTATAAACCTTGAACCTTCGATATAATTAAAGGACTTGACTACTTTTCTACCAAAAAAAAATAATGAAATTTGAAGGCTTGAACCAAAAAGAGAAATCAAACATAATAAAGAATTAATGATTTAGTGTACACAGCAGCACTGAGTGCCAGTCAGCATTACTGTACGACTAACCTTTAGCCAGGCATATTGATCAGACTCCTCATCATAATCAGTGTATGATCCAAGCATGATAACATGCACGCCAGCAGCATCAAATGAGTAATACAAATTTGAACCTGATCCGCTTTCCTCGAAAGGCATTTTCCATCTAGAGTTATAAGCCTGAAATCCCGATTCCAGCAACCAAATCTTCTCCTTCTCGTGATTTCCTTCAGTAACCATCCATGGCCTCTCACTTGAACCAGGCAAAAGTGTCCCACAAATCTGATAATTTAAGACAAGTCACCAGGCAGCAAAAGCACGTCATAGTCGCATTTCTTGATGTGGGCCAGGGTCAAGACAGTCCAGTCCGTCTGACCCAAATCACCAACAACAGCAAAAGTAAGTGGGAATTGGTTCGGAGGTGTTTTGAATTTGAACTCAGGACCTTGATTGCTGAGGCGGTAGTAATAGGTTGTGTTTGGCACAAGAGGACCAATAGTGGCATGGTGAATTGTACCAGAGGTGTACATGAGATAACTGTAGGAGGTGGTGCCACCAGTGGAGGTGTAGGGATATGTGTTAGGTGAGGTGCCGTATTGGACGGTGGAAGGGTAACTGGAGGATTCAGTAATCCAAGTTATACGCATTTGGTTTTCACCAGCTAGTGATATATGTACCTGTTGATGTAGTTGTATACAATGATATTGTTATGTATGTTACAAATAAACTAAAGAAGAACAATGTGAAGCATATTCTCCTCTTCTTTTCAGTGTTATTTTTTTTCAGTGTTATTGATTTTTCTGAAGGTTTCCACTTTTTCTTGATTAATAATGGGTATATTCACAGAAGTGTTGACACTAAATCCCTTATCTTTCTTCAAAATAAAGAGCATATAATAACTTAATGGTAATTAATTAAGTATCAAAATAAGGAAGTTCGATTTTCCATATTAATAAATCATTATAGTTTGCAATTTGGGATAAAAGTTGGAAATTGCCTGTATCGGGAAAGAAACTACCTACCAAAAGGTCCACAAAAGAACATACCCAATTAAAGCCAGAGTATAATTGGGCTTCCAAAACAAAAGGGCATTAATGGAATTCCGATAAAACCGATATTAGAACCCAATTTGAGAGAAGTACTAACTTGCTGGGGACCAGTGGCGCTATCCTTCTTGGATTGCCATGGAAAGGCGAGAGCATTGCGAGAGCTTGACCTCACATAATCTTCGCCAAATAGAAGCTCGCGATTTCACCTTACACTATCTGCTTCAACTTATATTTACAGAAATAACCCTGTAAGATGTAGTATCATAATATGAGGAAGATGTATTGCGTGTAAGTAGAGGAAAGGGGTTGTGGACTTGTGGTGGGTGGGTGCCTGGGTGGTGAATTAATGGAGTGATGGCCTGATTGAGAGATCGGCCAAGGCAACACGTGTGAACTGCTCGATCGATCGAGTCTCCAACTCTCTAACTAATGAATGAATCAATCGTCTAATGCGCAGCACAGTTATAGCGTACAGTATGACTATGACCTTTAAATTTTTAGGGATGTTTTGAGATTGGTGAGGAAAATCTCAAACCAAATTTGATAGATTGTACGCTGTAAAGTTGCAGCGCGACATATGATACGGATTCTCTATCCTATGTATCCGATATGCACCGCGCCATACGCTGATCTGCATCCACTAGCTACGTAGGCTAGTAGCTAAAAACTTGAAAAGAACGAAATGATAATAATTCACTGCATATATATATATATATATAGATCTTGTTTTATTAAACTAAAAAAATGCACAAGAGTTTAGGATGCTTCATGCTTGACTATCTTGACCCATGCAAGCACAATCTATTAAAATACGAACTTTAATTTGGAAGCAAGCACAAGTCTATAAGGAACTTGCACTCCGCAAATGAAGCAGGCTATAATTTAGACTGATTGGGGACAAAATTGGCAGCTCCGGCCTCAGAGAATTTTTTTTGGAGTTAGCATTGGATGTGTCAATCCCATCCCCAATGCTAACTCAAAAAACTTCAAATCACATTTAAAATGAATACATATGTCACAAGTTTTTTCTTAAGGAGAAACGATGAACCTGTTGGGGACATGGTTAGGTAAGAGATCATTAGACTAGTACGATTCCATGCATCAGTACCAGTTTGATTAAGATCCTTGCCCCAACCCTCAGCATCCTTGTTGTCAGAGTTCTCTTTATTATTTTTCGCAGCCTGAGACCAAGGTGACAGAGACCTTGATCTAGATTGTTCTACATATGAAGATTTCAAACCCCACACATCAGATCTCTTTTCAATACTGCTCTTCTTTACCTCCCGTGCTGCTTAGGAAAGGGGTGGTGATGATGACCTTGATTTGGGTTGGGACATCGACAGAGAGTGTGGACCCCAATTGTCATGTTTATTTTCATCATTCAGAGCAGGAGGCTTGATGCATTAAGACAACGTGCCTAGTTGATTCTCATTTTCCATTTGTGTTCTATTGTTACAAACATGCCTTGTTCCTTGCCTCCTGCTGCCTTTTTTTTAGAAAGGTTTAGCTGTTGATAAAATATAATTTGTACTAACAAAAACTAAAAAAAATTAAAGAACAAAGACATACTTGCTAACATCAGCTTTCAGGGAATGACAGGGTCTTTCATTGCCTAAAATTTCTTCATCCTTGCTTTGAATGAAAATAAACAAATAAACAAGATACACAAAAGAAAGAGTTCTAGCAATGACTTTGAATCTTAATCAAACAAAACACATGTATGGAATGGTCATAGAAACAGAAGACAAACAAAAATAATACATATGCATCAGATGGTGACTACATGTATTAACATTAATATTTAGAGGGTAACCAATTTTACTCTAAATCATTCTCTAGTGCCTATTATGGTATGGATAGATAATTCCTCAACTATAAAAGATGATATTTCACAATTGTATCATACCAATTAGGTCGGGAAGCTTCTCTTCTAGAATGCAAAGTAGCTCTTGTAGAAACTTTGTTCTTACCATAGCTTGGCAACTGACACTCCAACACTCAAACTACATAAACCCTAATCTTATTTCTATAAGCTGGCGTCATTCTGGGTAAACAATGAAAGAACTGAAAAGGAACTCCAATACATTAGAGAAAAAGAATTGCTTAAACCCTAAAACTGTAGTTAGAAAACAGGGTAGGATTAGATAAACCCTCTGGGTACGTTTGGCAAATCAAGGAATAGCTTTGGAAGAGTGATAAAATAGTATTTTTTTGGAAGAGTGATAGAAGAGTGGTATTCTTGACTATTCGGAAGAGCGAAAATATCGTTTGACAGTTGTTACTCGTAATAGTTAAAATATGAATAATTATGATACTAATAATGATGATAATAATAATAATAATAATAATAGTAAAATAATAATCATAATAGCAAGATAATAATAATAATAAAATAATAAAAAATAATCATAATAAATAATAATATTATAATAGTAATATAATAAAAATATAAACATAATCATAATATAGTAATGTAATAATAAAAAATTATAATTACAATCATAATTATAATAATATAATAATAATAAATAATCATAATTTTAATATATAATCATAATCATAATCATGATAATAATAATTATAGTCATAATCATAATAATATAACCATAATCATAATCATAATAATATAATAATAAAAATATAATTATAATCATAAAAATAATTATAAATAATTATAATTATAATAATATAATAATAAATTAATCATTATTATCAACATATAATAATATAATACAACATAATAAAATAATAATAATAAGTATTAATAATCATAATCATAATCATCATAATATAATATTATCATAATAAATAATCTTGATCATAATAATATAATAATAAAATAATTATATTTATATTCATAATATAATAACATAATATTAAAATTATATTTATAATTATAATAAATAATAATCATAATATTAATATAATAATAAATTATAATCATAAATATAATATAATAATATAATAATACTAAATCTTAATCATAATCATAATATAATAATAATAATATAATATAATAAACCCTTTGTTATTAAGATTCAAAATAACCTGAAAGAAAGGGTATCTTAAAATAACAAGATTTTTGCCAAACGAAAAAAGGGAGGAAATTAGTGCGAATTTTCACTTTGCTTATGAAATTCTCTCATTTGGCCCCAGAAAAGCTATCTACAAACGAATTTTTATTTTCTGGACATTGATGCAAAATAAGTTCCTAAAAAGTTGCTTCTCAGTACCACAAATTTTCATCAAAGAAAACATAAATTTTATTTGAAAATTCGACAAAGCACCACGGCATTTCTCTGAAATTTTCACTGTCTGGTAGCTTGAAGCTGGTGCAGCATATTAGATGAGATTACGAAAAAGGAACACTGATCAAGGATAGAGAGAAAAAAGAAAAATGACCTAAAGCCTTGGGAGAGAATGAGATTGAGAAGCGAAAGCACAATTCTTGTGTGGCCTCTACTTGCGCTGCATTGTTTTGAGCAATCGGAGAAGTGAAAGGGAGACGAAACGATACTCCTAAAAAGGCAATAGGGCAAATTTCGCTACAGGTCTCTAAACTTTGGTTTCATAATCACTCAATTTTATTTGTTCCGACTAAATTATTTTATTAAAATTTTCTTTCAATATATTAATAAAATTAATATTATTATTTATTTAAATATCATTTATTATCCTTTTTATTTTGCATCTTATAAAATTGAACTTTTTTCTCAATACACATTTATCCATTATTTTTATTGTTTAATATTTATTAAAGAGATTTTATATTATTATTTAAGATTTTCAAAGAGATCGAAAATATCTAATAATTAAAATCTCAATATATGAAATACTTAATTAATTTGTTATTTTTGTCTAATTCTTACTTAAATAATGTATAGATAATTATAATATCATATTTTATTAATATTTTGGATAAAAATTTAACAAATAACTTGATTTAGAACAAATAAAAAATTCATGACTATAGAGAGAGAAAAAAATTGAAATAATTAATTTATAACAAAGAGTAAATTTGAGTGACTTAGATAAATTTACCCTAAATATTAGGACAAGCGTACATTTAATTTTTAATAATTTAATAATAAAGAAGTAAATGCCGGTGTAGCCTCTAGGATTGCTCATTTGGGTAAAACATTTTTCTTCAGTAAGAAAAAAAGCCACCCACTGTCCGTTCCATTTCGGACGCCAATGCCCTTTTCCTTCACAATCCCCAAAATATCATTTCTTCACCAACTTTTTTTTTGTTTGTAGTATGAACAAAAAAAAAAGGAACTGAAGGCCGTAGTTTTTATCAGATATTTTGAATTAATCGGAATTATAATGATTGCAGTTTTTTTTCCTTTTCACTTCACATTTCATTCAAAAATTTGGTTGATTTTTTAAGCTTTCAAATGAGCAAGTTAACTTTGCAAGGAATAAGAAATTTGAATAAATTTCAAACTAACTATTTTTACCTTTTGTTTTTTGAAGCTATGGCCAATGCTATCTTGTAAATAATGAAATTTAAATAATTCATCCACTGCTGAGAGTGAGTATTTATATATTTTTTCGTTGATCCTATCAAAATATTATCCGTAGATATATTACTCGTGTTCCTAAATAGGACCATATCTAAATTTTATTCGCAAATATACTGTTTACACATGTAATAGTATAAACATTAGAGAAGATCGTAGAAAAGAAATAAAGATTCAAGAACCTAATTATTCGGTTATCTGACATCAATGATGATATCACTAAAAAAAATCTTTTGAAGTTGTGATATTCATTAGTAAAGTTACCTCTTAATTTTTTATGATTTTCATGAGGTCGTAATTTTTTACTATTAGCACTGAAAACTGAAAAGCAGTTCATGCCAAACAAAAAAGCGACATGCTTTTTTATTAAACCCTTTTCCACCAATAAAGACGATACTCGCTTCATGATCTTTTTTCCACAAGAGAACTGAATTAACCAAAAGCCTTCTAAGGAACAAAAACTAAAATATATAAACAAAAAATATTAAATATTATAGAAACTAAAAGCATCTCCAATGAGAGTCTTTAGAAGCGCAGAGGCACAAAATTTTTCCACGAGTGATAATTGCCTAGTTGAATATAATTAGTCTGGAGATGTTCTAATTTGCTATTCAGTCAAAATTATTTGAAAATTATATAATTGACAACAATTTAAAAAAAAAAAAAAAAGAGGAGTTGCGAAAATTGTTGAGTCCACTCTTTAGTTTTCCACCTTGCCTAGCGAAGCACCATACGATTTGAGATTTCTAAACTGAGTGAGTGTTTACAAGCCCAGCGATCTTCAATTCCGAAAGCCAGAGGAATACAAAGTCTAACTCTTAGGTGCTGCATCAATTGCTCTTCTAGTGCTGGATGGCAGCCCTCGAATGTTCTGGTAATGACTGGATTTTGGGGCAATCTCCTAAATGCATCGATCTGACAGTGACAGTAACTAGGGTGAATACAGATAAAGAGATGTCAGGCTGGCAGGTAGTTGACAATTGACAACTCCTCAAGGTTTGGATGTGGCTGGAGGCCTTGTATGATATTTTGATCAATAACCATGCCCCCATTTCCAGAGCTGTTGTTTCTACCGGAGGACCAGCATAGGTTCAACCCCATACAAACGTTCCTTCTTGTTTAGGCCAGTAATCTTTAACCAGCACCGAAGTTGCGTCATATTCTTCAACTCTTCAATCTTATATATGCCCATCCTTCTTGAGAACTTTGAATTCTGGTAGGGTCTCAAGAGAAGTTAGTTTCCCTATACCTGTGTTGTGCTCATCTTCTTCATTAATTAAGCCATCTGACACCCAGACAGGGCTCAAACAGTCTGCGTCCAATTTAAAATCCTTTGGAAATAATGAAAAAGTTTGGAAGCAACGCTTCAGATGTACTGGCAAGTATTGATAGCTTACTCGGAGTGCTGGTAGAATATCACCCTCTTTTTGATCTATTCGCCATAATTCATTGTTCAAGATATTCTTCCATTTCTCCATGGTCATGTCCGCATGCAAAATACCACCTAGAGTTTTAGCTGACGACCTCGCCATAATTCATTGTTATTTTACTTATTTATTATTATTTTTTTCTCATATAGAAATATGTCCTTGTACATTTTCTTCATTTCTGAATCAACTGCAGGATACAAGATCCTCGTCCAAATCATCTAATATTCCATTTATTTTATCTATAAACCAATATAAAACATTGCGACGGACATCCTAACTAACACTACCTTTTGGCTTTTTAATTTTGGCTTTCTAGAAAACTTTGTTCAAGGAAGGAGCTCTGAAGGTTCCTGGCAGTTTCCTTCACGAGCAGCAGAGCGTCACAAGCTCAAAATTAAAATTTTAAATTTTAAAAATAATCAATGAATATTAATACAAATGACTCATTATATTTTTATATTGAGTTTAGCTACAGTATAAATGTTTCTATTCCGGCCGACATTCAAATGACTCCAACTTTACTATCTCCTGTTTGAAATGTTGATTTACGATTCTTTGTGAATTTTACACATCAAAAATTATAACTTTGATTGAAACCGCATAACATGTTTCACATGCTTATTATATTTAGTAATTAATGTTATCATCTCCATGACAATAAATTTTAGTGTTATTAATTATATTTATACACACTAAAATTAATCTGATTAATTAAGAGCCTATATGATGTGATCGGGAGGATTCATGTCATGTTGGCAGTAAAAGTAAAACTTATTTTATTTTACAAGTCATAAGTAATATCTAGCAACACATTATGACTACCCAATTGACACAAATAATTTGTACAATATAACATTATAATCCTACACAAGAAAATATTAAATCATATTGTGTTAATTTTTATGTCACATGATATCAAAATAATCAAGGTAGGAACACGTCATCCTTAGCGATTTATTCATTTCTTGATCTAATGTAGATTGTATATAATTAATCAATTAATTATATAGCATGTTTATAATTTCACTTCATCAAGGGGCTCAAATATATCAATACTCATTGAATAATGAGGGACATGATATTCTCGACGAATAATTTTTCCCTACATAATTTATGAACATAGAAATATAATCCTTATGGCTGTCAGTTACGAACGATATTGAAAAATACTCACTATGATCACTCCTTATGTGAAAAATATTGAATCATCTCATACATAGAATTCAAACACTAATGAAATAAATGATGGCACAAACACAATCCATTCGTTGTTTCATTTGGGTCATGTCCAATACACTAATCTCTATTAGATATTTATATGATTAAATCGATAACTCTTTATCACATGATCTGCAGAACCTCATTATCATTTAATCCACATACTAATATTATCTGATAATTAGTATTCATACTAATTATCTTGTTAGAGTATTTATTATTTATTAATTTATAGAAATAGAGCTCTGTAATTTCAAGTTCTCAACTCAAATGATCTATTAATAAAAAAATACTCAAGGAACAAAATACTTAGAAATCATTCAATTTATGAATAAAATATAAGTTATTAATTTTAATTGGCTTCTATGATACAAAACTAACACTTAGGACTAATCAATTAATTAATCATCCAAATCTAATGAACAGAAGGCATAATTTTAACCATAGTAATGAAACCAACATATCAGTTCGATTTATATTTTCGTCACTTGTCTTTATTTTTCCTGGACCAAATTCGCAGATTTTTTTTAGTAAATGAAAAAAAAAACATCAAAACTGGCCAAAAAGAACCGAACTTTTCTAGTTATAGCTTGGACCAAGTTTGAACCTCGTCCCAGATTTTTTTTTACGTTTATGTATTATATTGAAAACAAAGTACAATAGTTAGTAAATTGATTTAAAATATTATAACAAAAATTAAAATAAAGGTTTACAAAGTCAAATATAAGCACGATTAATATATTATTATAAGATAATGTCAAACAAATTAAAATATTACAACAACAATTAAAATCTAATTGTTCTAGCAAATATAACGATACAAAACATAAACAAACTAGTAATCTAAATCATGTTCTGCAGGAACGAGCTCGACCTCGAGTTGGCATCCTGTTGATACGACCCTCCATTTCATCCATAACCATTGAATGTGTATCTTCCTTCTCCTTTCTTTGTTGATTTTTCCTAGATCTGGCCTAATGATCGAACCATTGTACATTGGTCAATCTCGTATATTGTCATAAATACGTCAATGACCGGACCATGTGTTAATGTAATATTTGATGGTATAATATGGACTAACGTACTGAGTGCAATCCAGCCTTCTGAATGAACATTTGTGTCACGTGTTCTCAATGATAGCACATACCGGAAGTTGTCTGGCGATCCTTAACACGTTGTTCAATGATTCTGAACCGTTTCTTGTCATTATTCCCTAGTGATTGAGATCGATGTCTAGATGTTGTGTTCATCTTTCTTGATGCAATGCAGCCACTTGCTCCGGGGTTAACTCCTCGTAATGAAATTCTTCGGCTGACACTTCCTCAGCTGTGATGGTTGGTTATTGCGGTTTCCGTTATTTTGTGTCCTTCCGTTGGACATTTGTTCTGTTGGGAGATTTTGTTTGCATGATTTCTGCTTTTCTGACGAATTTATAAGATGTCGGTCTAATATTATTAATTTAGTTTCAAACTCGGTCCCCGCATCTGAAACCGAGTTTGAAACTCGGTCCGGGCTACAACTGCAAAAATTATTTCCTTTTTGGCCAGTTTTGGTGTTTTTTCTTTTTCATTTACTAAAAAAACTTGGGACAAAGTTTCAAATTTGGTCCCGGTATCTGAAACCGTGTTTGAAACTCGGTTCAAACTACGGCTGCAAAAATTCTTTCCTTTTTGGCCAGTTTTGATGTTTTTTCTTTTTCATTTACTAAAAAAAATCTGCCAAATCCGATCATGTTACATTTGCACGTCGATGGTACACTCAGTCTAGTCAAATTTTAATGGGTCAAGTCAAGTGGGTCATTGGACTGAAAAACCAAATCTGGTTTGTGATTTCAACTATACAGTGGAACAAAGTCGGTTGCTCCTAAAAAAACAAGCAGGATTTTGCTCTTCGAAATTCGTGCACATGTTTTTCAAAAAAAAATTTATCATCAAATTTACGAACAAAATCCAACTAATTTTTTTTACGAGCAGCTGATTCTCACCTCTATACGGCAGCCTTTTTGAACTCCAATTTTGTACAAATAAAAAAGAATATAAAGATCGTTTAATTCGCAGGATGCGTACATACATGATTGACGAACTGTATAGTATATATCATGACAGTGCTCTCATATATCAGACGGGTAATTAATATAGGTGGTATAATATGATCTGATATGAGAAATTTATCTGATTTGTTCGGATCTGAATTTGACCCGATTTGTTTTTAAAAAAAAGTTAAATTGACTTGATCCGATCAAATCTGACCTGATCTGACTCGACCTGACTCTGACCCGACCTGATTTTTTTCAAAAGGTCAAACTGACCCGACTCATCCGACCTAAATCCCAACCCAACCCGACCTGAACCCGAACCCAACCCGACCCGCCCGATTGCCACCTCTAGTAATTAATATGCCAAGAACGATAAAAGGAGATAGATGAGAAGAAATACATGTTCCATTTAATTAATCAAGATCAATCTTTCATTAAATTTTAGTTTTTCTTATTTTTGTAAAATTAAAAAGAAGAAACGAACTGAGTAAACTATTTTTTTAATTATACATTTTGATCTACTAAATTTCATTAATACATCTTGTGATTGATCTACTTTTTTACTCTTTTGTGCATCGATCTTGGTTAATTAACTTTACTTACTTTTTTTTTATATTATGATTTTCTAACAATATTTTGACATCCTTTTCTAACAAATATAAAAATGACTGACTTCTGTATAAGTGTTCCCGACATGTCGTGACAAATATATAATAAATATATAAAATTTGAGATTGAAAAAATATGAGATGAAAAATGAGCTGCGAAATTAATAAAAAAAATCAATTTAATAATTGAAATAAAATATGAAACAAATTTTGATCTACATTAAAAAATTAACCGGTTCCATCCCGAACCGCCAAAGCACACTACACTTTTCTGATTTCTCTGCGTCTCCCTGACGCTCTCTTTCTTTCTCTCTCTCTCTCTCTCTTTTTTTTTTAAAGCTTGAGTGCTTGACAGCGGCTGCCAAATGATATATTAATGAAAAGCCACATTACATCGGAAATAAAACAAAAAAGAAAAAGACTGTCCCAGTCAGAACACTCTCTCGTCTCCTCTCTCTCTCCCCGGCCTCGCAAGGCCGCAATGGATGCTAGAGAGCCTCAATCGCTTTCAAACCCTCAGTCTCTCTCTCAAGATCAACACCTCAAAAATCAACCCCACGCGGGGGTGCACGGCGAAGATCATGAGATCGTGCTGATGGATCCGACGCCCGGATTTGACGCCTTCTCCTGCTTCGACGGCGAGGATTTTAACTTCTCTGACGACGCATTCGCGCCTCTTCCCGACTTCCGATACCTCTCCTCGCCTTACTCCTCCCCCTCCCCTAATACCTCTGCTTCTCACCCCCAGAAAACTCTCCCCACAACCACATTCACATACACCCCCTCCTCCTCTAATTCCTTTTCTTCTACTTCCTCCAACTGGAAATGGCCTTTCCTTTGCTCCCCCAACGCTGTTCCTGGATCTCTCCCTGCGTACTCCTCCGACATGAGCATGCAACCTCAGCCGTCAAACCCGGATCCCTCGGCTGAGACTGATGCACAACTTGGCATGGATTTACTTGGTGTGCCTGTCCCATGGGACTCTGCTGAGCTGTTCCCTCTCACATTGGATGAATCCGGTGGATGCAACAACCAGACATTCAATCTCGATCAGCTGTGCCCGGGCTTTGACGAGGTGAACAATAATGGAAATGGTGCCTTTGAAGGGGAGGAGGGGGGAGAGAGTGATGATCTGGCTAAATTCTTCCTTGAGTGGTTGAAGAATAACAAAGATGTTATTTCTCATGAGGATCTCCGATCCATATGCCTTAAAAAATCTACTGTTGAGTGTGCGGCCCGCAGGCTCGGGCCAGACCAACATGGCCGCATGCAGCTTGTAAAACTCATTCTTTCATGGGTGCAAAACCACCACCTCCAAAAGAAAAAAACACGGTTGCAAGAAGCCAGTCAGCCGCATGTAAACACATGGTTCAACCAAACACCAGCCTTTAGCCAGGTCTCGGTTGACTCTGTGCCAAACACTAACCCTAACCTCAACTTGGACTTTGACATGGACCGGGCCGCAAATGGGTGCAACTCGTGGCTTCCAACAACTGACCCAAAGGGTTTCCACCAGAGTTGTACCACCAACGGTGCGGTAGCGAACAGCCGACACTATTCCCCAGTTTCTGATTTGCATGCAACTGATCATAACATCTCATGGGATCAGAGCTACAACCCGGTGTTTACAAGCTATCCCATGACCTGTCAAGCTAGACTACAAACAACACAGTACGGTGCTGCGTCGATTGGCCCTGTGTATAACCAAGGCCAGAGCAAGACCAGCATGGCATCATCAACAAAAGAAGCAAGGAGGAAAAGAATGGCACGACAGAGGAGGCTTTTGTC
This sequence comes from Schoenoplectus tabernaemontani, assembly GCA_037127355.1. Classification (NCBI taxonomy): domain Eukaryota; kingdom Viridiplantae; phylum Streptophyta; class Magnoliopsida; order Poales; family Cyperaceae; genus Schoenoplectus; species Schoenoplectus tabernaemontani. The sequence continues at coordinate 1,435,815 of CM073745.1, read as the reverse complement.
TCTCCAACAAAGCCGTGGATTAAGACAAAGTGACAACACGGCACAATGTGGGTTAGTCAGACAAGAGAAGAGAATATTGAAAGCAGGAACTGGGCCTGCTCTTCTCTGCCGGCCATGAATGCTCATCAAGGAAATGGAATGGTGGATCTGAATTTGCTGCCGTGTGAATCCATGTATGGATCTGGTCAACATGAGCACAGTTTCTTACGACCTGGAGGTTCTGCTTCGGAAAGGCGGCAGGTGCATGCATACACTATTGCACATTTTTAGTTTGAGCACTAGAGAAAAAGGAATTATGTACAACAAATGTTAAGAGCCTATTTTTTTTTTTAATCTAGCTAAAATCTAATTTATGGAGTTTATGAATTTTACTGATTCATATAATTGTTGTCATTTTAAAATGAAAGGATCCCAACATGAGTGAGTTTCCATGATTGTTCCCTATGTACCAAAAAATGCTTCTAAAATACCAGTGGGTAATGCTCCTTTTGGCATGAAAAACACACCATTGTAAACATCAATGGATAAAATTGATTTCTGTCAGATCTAACAAGTTGACTTTATAATGCATGGTGACAGGGTTTGAAGTCTTCTGAAAGAAACCTGCGGTTTCTTCTCCAAAAGGTGTTGAAACAAACTGTTGTTGGCAGCCTGGGACGAATCGTGCTACCGAAGGTGATTAAATTGATTAACTGAATATACATTTGCATCTTAACCTTTCATGATTAAAGTTAAAAAAATGAAATTCAGAGCATTATGAGGATTTTGTTCTCTGAATTATGAAACAGAAGGAAGCTGAAATTCACTTGCCGGAACTGGACTTTAGAGATGGCATCACCATCCCCATGGAAGATATAGCGACGTCCCGTATTTGGAACTTGCATTATAGGTCAAATTCAACACCTATTTCTTTTAAGCTTTTCTTCATGTAGCTTCAATTACATGAAGGATAGTGATAAATGAAATATAATTGACAGTTATTTCTCACTTTTACTGTCTGAAAGTCCTTATTGAATCCATTTTGAATTATCTGGGAGGGATGGAAAAATAATTTTGCATATTTAGATAACATGTCACACTAGCTTGTTAATGAAAAGATTTCTGTTCTCTAGACAGACACTTTAATGGTATCCATGGAGGGAAGCACCTTTGTTAACGCAATATTCTTTTTACTTTTTTATATTTTCTTGTAGTATACAATCTTTGCTGTGTCACATAAATAATTAAATTTAAAGAAAGATGAACAAAAAATAACAAGAGCTTAATTATATAGGCAAAGAATACTGAATTTAATTATTGTTTCCTGAAACGTGCTAAGCAAAAAAAATGTATATAATTGACTGCAGATTCTGGTCTTTAGTGTCGGCTTTTTGTTCGACACTGATATGTCTTTATAATCGGTGTCGCCTTAATCAATGACGCCCAAAAATACCACACTGATTAGTGATTAGCCATTTTGTACTAGTGGACACTTCAAAATTAAGCATAATTAAATTGTTAAAGCTAAAAAGAAAAAAAATCATCTATATGTTAGAAATAGAAATAAATTTTTTGTATATTTTTTTTAGGGAAAAGTGACAATATTATCAACTAAGTCTAAAAGATATCAAACATCAAACAACTGTTATTTGAATCTTCATATATCCTCTTACAAACCAACTATCCAACTAGCCAAAATGCATCTAAAATCCAAAGCAATCTAAAACTGCAAAAGTCCTGAACAACATCACATTTTAAAGCAAACACAGCACAATAAACTATCAATATCTAACAACACAGTGAACTATCTGAATATGAAGCATCACACAAAACATGCACAGAGAAGGAAATTCAATATCCTTAGTTCTGCATGATCCAGACCCATGATTGATCATTAGAGGCTCCTCTCCCTCAAAGAAATTTTCAATAATTGTGAAGCATTTCTAGCAGTACACCAAAAAATGGAGATGAATTCTGAAAAATAATTTATTCCTTTCCAACCAGAGCACCCAGCAAACAATACTCCTAACATATTCAACTAAAATTTTATTTTTCAAGGAATATAGTAATCAATAATCCATAAATCTTCCAAAGATTGTCCTTGGAAAACCAAATAATTGTAATTAGCAATCAATTGCCAGAAAACCTGAGCCACATGGCAATTTTTTTTGTATATTTGTGTGTAAACTATTTGTATATCAAACAAACGATTAAACTACAAAAAGGAAACCAACAAGTTATTTTACATAAAGCGAGGGAAAAAGTCGCAGAGTATATTTGAAGAGATGTATTTGTAATTTGCATTACCATGGATTAGAAGAAAACCAAATTGCTGGTAATGGAAGTAAATCATCTTTGTGTTTTTGGAAGTACTTTACTTTTTTAGAATTCATGTGATAAACTCCATTATCATGAAACAATGGTGAATATCCGGATCCTCTTGCACTATCATGCAAGCCACTGTCATCAGCAAAGTATATGCAGTTCCGTGACGTCCTTTCTGGTATAAATTTGAGTCCAAGCAAAGAGTTCTATTGCGACCAACAAACACCACTTGATTGCGAAGACTGTTTACTTTCCAGATTTTGTGTTCATGTTCTTCATGTAGTATGTATACTTTGAAGATAATTGTTCTCCTGTAACCAGTCAAATATTGATCAGAATAAAATCTAGAAATCAACAATAGGTCCCTGGACGTTTCAGCGAGGTAGTATCAATCCTACAAATGTGCAACGATCTCCGTGAATGTTCAAGCAGAACAATTTTTCAACTGGACAGCTTAACATCCGCCTCAGAGTCAGAGGACACAATGATAATCTTGTCAATAAGTGGGGAACAACTGATGGTCATTTCAGGTGCTGAAGGATCAGGAACAGTAGGTAAACGAGGTAGGGATATCTTCAATTTGGTGATGGGATTCAGGAGATGAATTTGGTTTATGCCTTTCATATCAACGGTTGCTAATCAACCTCTCCAGCTTCCAGGTATCCATTTGTTACTGATTTCTTGTACCAGTATCTCTTTCACCTTTCTTTTGGAGTTGGTAATACTATACAAATTGTGTAAGTCACCATCTTTTCCATTAGGTTGCAGGAGCACAGGGAAATCACATCTCCTTCGCAAAGGGATGGGTAAATAGAAGCTCACTTCTTGGATTGAATTTCAGATCATAACCAATAGAACGCCATCTTCTACAAACAGCAATGGAATGTAGGTAATCTTTCCGTGAATATAATCTACTAAAAATTTCATCCAGCATATCATTTGGAAGTTTGGGCAAAATTTTATCCATGTCTTCCTGAATAATTATAATTAAGAAAACCAACAGAATTAATTTACTCAGAAGACATCTTAAACATGTAATCAAAGGAGATCAAGAGGTTCAAAATTATATTATAATCAAAATTGATTTGTACTGACCTCATCAGAAAAGGGAAATTTCCTTCTCCAACAACTTACCAAGTTAGTGTTCAGCTTATCAACCTCATCAATCCAACTGTTGATTAAATCCCTAAAACTCCAAAGCCTTGTCATGCTTTATTAAATTAAAGAAGTCAGGTAAAAATTAATCTTGTAACTCCCATAGACAGATTCTGAAAAATATTATGAATTAATAAGAAGATTACTACCCAGGCCAATGCTCTAAATACAAAATGCTTTAGATATGCTTTAATTTTCTTTTTCTAAAAATAAAAAGAAAGGTTACATCATTTTTAGACTGCACTTCTCCAGTCTCCATGCAGCAATTTTTACAGAAAATGAAAATCGGGTAATGATATGATGATGTGATGAGATCCGTGATGGAGATTCGTAGAGCCTTGGCCAGTTGGCCTTGCGCAGAGGACCAACTCTAGATGTAGAGTAGCTCAACCTAGAGGTTTGCTAAAACCCGCTGGGTATAACCCGTACCCGTGTACCCGTGTCCGGTACCCGTGATACCCGTGCCCGTGTCCGGGTATAGACGGCTAGACGGGTACGGGTTTGAGAAGGGCCGGTCAGTTTTTTTTTTAAAAAAAACTGTTGTACCCGTACTCGTTTACTCGCCGCCCGCGTACCCGTGCCTATGTACCCGCTGCCCGTGCTCGTACCCGTCGTTATAACGTTTCAGAAACCGTTATAACGGTTTGTTGAAACGTTATAACGTTTCAGAAATCGTTATAACGGTTTCTTGAAACGTTATAACATTTCATAAATCGTTATAACGGTTCAGTAAACCGTTATAACGTGACCTGCTGACCCGTCCCGTTTCCGACCCACCGACCCGTGTGCTCGAGTACCCCCGTACTCGTACCCGTGGTACCCGTGTACTCGCGACGGGCACGAGTATGAAATGGGTAGGGTACGGTTTTGAAAAAAAAAAACCGTCTATCTGTGTCCGTCGTATCCGTGCCCATCGTATTCGCCGCGGGTGTATCCGGCCCGCACCTGTGGTACCCATGCTGGCAAATCACTAGCTCAACCCAGCCACAGATGATGAGATACACGACAGTTGAGCTGCTCTATATCTACATCTGTACTGTATGGTTCTCTCTCCCGTCATAACTCATAAATATTAAAGAGCATTGTGAGGATTTCATCCTTATAATATTTTCAGCCCAATGCACCGATGTGGAGTGTAAATTTGAATATCTGATATAATTATTAACGACGAATATATTTTTATTAAACGAAACATCATATTTATTAAACAAAAATATATATAATTGTTAAATGAAATACATATTTTTTTTTATCAACTACAAAAGTTGTCTAAAATTTTGAACCCATGGACAACACAGTTAAAGTTTCCTAAATTTTTGAACCCATATGTAGCGTAAAAGTTGAATAATTATCATAATTATTAATGATAATTATATATTCATTAAACAAAACATTTATATTTGTTAAATTGAACATATAATTGTTAAATGCAAAAATTATCATATATGTTAAATTGAATTTATATTTATTTAAAGATTAAATATATTTATATTTGTTAAAAGATTGTTCAACTTTTATATTTAACAACTGTGTTTCTTTAAAAAAAATACGTGTTCCATTAAGAAATATATAACTATCATTAATAATTATATAGGTCCTTCAACTTTTATACTGCAAGTGGGTTCAAAGTTTTAGATAGTTTTTGGGATTGATAAAAAAATGTGTTTCAGTTAACAATTATGTTTGTTTTTCATTTTACAAACATGGTTCAAAGTTTTAGATAGCTTTTGGGGTTGATAAAAAAATGTGTTTCAGTTAACAATTATGTTTGTTTTTTATTTTACAAACATGGTGTTTTATTTAACAAATATTTATTTGTCATTAACAGTTATATCAGATATTTAAATTTTATAATCCATGTGAGTGCACATGGGTGGAAATGTTATAATGAGAAATTATATGGACAACATTTCTGAATATTAAATACGAAATAACCACGACAAACACAGGTGAAGTGCCTCGTTCTTCTGGTGAAGTGATAGGAGTGGGCAATTTACAATGTATGTAATAAGTATTATATTGAGCAGCATTAATGTATGTAATAAGTATTATATATCAGCATTGAGATCAGCGCATATGATTTTTTTTTGGGGTTGGATTTTTATCGCTTGCAGGTGAGGTATCAAGGATGTGAATTTCTTCGGATTTGTATCCACTGTCAAAAAAAAAAAACTAAGAACATCGCTGTCATAGTTTTAAATTGTTCAGATTTTAAACAGCCAGTGTATGAATAGAAAAATCATACCACATAGAAGATATATCGGATGTTAATTCCCTCAGTGAGCGTGGATTTAATTCAAAAAATATTTTGCGATGTTAAAAAATTCATGATTCAAATATAATTCAGAAATAATTTGTTTCTTATAATAGAAATAAAATATATATTAAAATATTAAAATTTTAATTTTCATATAAAAAGAATATATAATATTATTTTAAATTTTGTATAATGCGTTTTATTCATGAATAACTCAAGAATAAAATATTTTTTAGCGAACAAAACACATTTAATAATAATATTCAGAAATAATTTGTTTCTTATAATATAAAATATATATATATATATATTAAAATATTAAAATTTTAATCATCATATAAAAAGAATATATAATATCATTTTAAATTTTGTATAATGTGTTTTATTCATGAATAACTCAAGAATAAAATATTTTTTAGTGAACAAAACACATTTAATAATAATATTCAGAAATAATTTGTTTCTTATAATATAAATAAAATATATATTAAAATAGGAAAATTTTAATCATCATATAAAAAGAATATATAATATCATTTTAAATTTTGTATAATGTGTTTTATTCATGAATAACTCAAAAATAAAAAAAAATTTAGCGAACAAAACCATTTAATAATAGACGTTTAATTTTAAAGTTTGTATAATGTGTTTTATTCATGAATAACTCAAGAATAAAATATTTTTTAGCAAACAAAACACATTTAATAATAGACGTTTAATTTTAAAGTTTGTATAATGTGTTTTATTCATGAATAACTCAAGAATAAAATATTTTTAGCAAACAAAACACATTATATATTAAATAGATGTTTAATTCGTGAAACATTTGATTAAAGATAAAAATGAAATATTTACTAATTATTTGTGAATCTTATTGCTATGGTGGGAAGTGGGAATAATTAGTAAATATTTCGTTTTTATCCTTAACTAAATGTTCTCATGTCCAAGAGAATTAGATTCCACTTGAAATGGAACCCGCTTAATGGATGGATGGGGTGATGCTAAGTGATTAATTATTGTACGGCCAATTATTGTATTTTTACGGACAATTTGGTGTTTGTATTTTAATATATGCAAATATAAATAATTCCAACAAAAGTCAGTTATTACATACTTAATATTATTTTTATTTATCATTTTTTAGAAATTATAAATAGAAATTAAGTTACCGAATTCATGGTCTTTTCAATCATTTTGAAAAAAATAATTATAATTTCATGTTGTTTGAGTAAAAAATTGAAATCAAACTAAAATTAATGAAGTCTAATTTATATAAGGTCTTTAATTATTAAAATTAGAGTTCAAGTTAGAGTTCATATGACATTTATTTATTTAAATATATAATAGTATGTAGATTGAAAAAATAATCGACTGACTAGAAAACGTGACGGTTTACCTACCGATTACAACTAATTTACAATAAGAACAATATCAACAGTGTTTTCGGAATCAAAAGCACAAACCGTGAATGGATATCCCATTGCTATCACTTGCTTCCCCGGAAACAACCCTATTTTTCTCCATCTTTGCTTCTTTAATTGGAGTAGCTTTGTTATCACTTCCTGGATCTGGAGGGATATTTTCTTTGTCTGGATAATCTAAAAAGAAGCAAGATGTAATAAAATCACCAACAATGGTTTCAAAAGTAAGAGATATAAAGAACTAACCAGTAACGATATAGATCACAAGAGATAACAAGAACAATGGATTGATTGGTAGAAAATGTATTGATTAAGAAAGGATAAATTCAAGCTCGTTGAGCAAGAACAATTTTGGGGTTAAAATGTTTATAATAGAAGAAAGAAGAGTTCAATTCATCGACAAAGAAGAAAGGAAGGCACAATTGATACGCACCCGAATCGTATCGGATTATTTTATTTCATTTGACTGAAAGATCGATCTCCGATATGGATTTTAACTGAAGGATTAGGTTACGATACGTTTCGGATTCGGATCTCAGATATGTGTATTTATTTTTGTTTAGGACTGCTATCTAGCTTGGACCTATTTGGCTAGACACGGTGAATTGTGCGAATACCGTCTCTCCTGTCCTTTCAAAAAAATCTATAGGACCTGTCCATTTGACTTATTGACCTCACCTAGCTATTAAGTATTAACCTACACCTTGGTAAGTAGCTTGAAAACTAAAAGGTGGCAGAATCCGATCCGATCTGAAAAATCTGTCTGATTCTTTCGGAACTGAATCTGACTCAACTTAATTTTTTTAAAAAGTCAAACCGACTCGACCCGATCTGACCCGATCCGAGATCAAATGACCTGCAATCTAATCGAAATCTATCAAAAATCTAAAAAAAAAACACAAGTAAATTGACCTGATCCTGACCTGATTTCTTCCAGAAAGTCAAACTGACCTGACCGATTGTCACCTCTACTGAAAACTAGGGCCGTCAATGGATCAGATTCGAATCGAATCCCGGAAGATCCAAATACGAATCCATTAAAATTTTATAAGATCCATATGCGGATCCATATTTACTATTATAGCAGATTTCGGATCGGATTTGGATCATATATCAGATCTTGTATTATAATAATATTAAAAATAACATTATTAATATATGACAAGAGAAAAATAATCATATTATTTTAAAATTATTTTAAACGTAATAACAATCATAATTTACATTTACTATTATAGTAATCTTAAAATTATTTGTTCCAATCATAAACGTAACATCAATCATAATTATTTGTTCCAACTTTCAAAACATATAATAAACATCAAATAACATAATAAAATCTACCTAATTAATATAATAATTACTATTCAACTTTATGAATCAACATAGAGTAAAATATAAATATTACTCTTCAATTTAAACTAAATTGAATATGTCTATTTTATTAATTGATATATGATATAAATTTATTTATTTATCAAATTCATAGTGAATTCGAATCTTATAAGATCCAAATACAAATTCATTATATTAAATGAATGATTTTTTAGAATGGATCTAATAAACTAACGAATATATTTTAAGAATCCATTTGTACATATTCAGATCGGATTTTTAAATTATGGATATCCATTGACAACTCTACTGAAAACCTATGCCTAGCTATTAACTATTAAACGTTGGTAAAATAACTCGAGAAGTAGCATCTCGACATGCGGTAAAACTCCAGGAAAATAAAGTTAAGACGCGAGATTCGAACACGAGACGAAACAATCCAACCAAAGGGCGATTACCGCCACGCTAAAGTGCATTTGTTTCATTGTACGTTTTCAATTATATGAACTAAAGAGTCGTTTCCTTTAATAATGTTTGTTATATATTTTATTTTTAGATAATAATATATTATATTATATATAGCTGTATCCGTATTTTAAATTTTTAAAAATTTTCGTATCGCCACACCCACATCGTATTCGATACGATACTCGTATCTACACCCATACAACATAGCTCGACAGCCTCTTCTTTCCCAGAGTTGTCAAGTCAATTATATTTCTAGGCTTCCGACCTCTTCACTCTTTCAATCCCTGACATTAGCACTTCCGACAGTACGCGCTTCCAGACAATGGTCAGATCATGACAATATCCTTCCCCTTTTGAAAAGCTTGTTCTCAAGTTTTAAAACAGGGACTAGTTCATAATTTGATCCCGATTCTCTTCTATTATTAAATGCACTATATTCACATCCAACATAAACAACAACAGCTCCCATTAGCTCTACCCTTCCCCTTACCAGATTGAGTTTCATGTACCATGGTTTTTGCTCATTGTAAATACTACTCAAATGGCATAGGTTGTATAACTGCACACCTTGTAATTTCACAAACTTTAGTTCAGAACAGTAAGTGAAAAAATGCCATGGAAATAAAAGGCAATACCAGGTCATTACTATTTGCGAGTATAGGAGGCAAGGTCAAAATCAAGCTAATTAAAATTCTTCATAGGCTGCTGGTAAAGAAGTATAACAATGCTATTGAAGAGATGCCTTGCACTGTAAAGCTCATTGGTGGAATTGCACACATCCACCCATGTAATACCAGGAGTTCACGTGTGGAATTCCATCCCATGTGTACTATCCTCCCTTCACAGTATTGTATAGCTGCCACTTCTCCTTTGAATTTCACCCTCCTCACTCCTTTATTTCTTTTAAGAAATTATATTCACTTATCCTTCACTTTCTTACCAAAAGTGGTACCATTGCATCTTCATATATTTTGCCCTTACTTACCTTCGTACTACAAACACTGACTATATCCCTCAACTTCCATAACACCTTCTCTTCTATGGTTGCTTTCTCAACAGTACACCAGTAAAGCTGGTGAGTGTAATTAGCGCCAACTGTCTTGCTTTCTTTGCTCAATTCTATGCCTTCCCACATGTTAATTATGGCATTGTCAGCATGAACTTGCAACCTCACATGCTTTACTTTTACAAACTGTAGCCACTTATGTGCCCATCTAATCCTTACGGAACCCAGTTGAGGTAACCAGTTAAGAACAAGGATTATCACATATCGTACATCTGCATTTAAATCAAGGATACTGCATGCATGTGAAAACTTTGTTCTATTCTCTTTTGGAATTTTTTTTTTTTTTTTTTTTGTAAGGGGACCCCAAAGTCTTCAACAAACCCAATAAAATAATGAAAAGGAGAATGATATTGAATTGGCACCTAGCTAGTGTCCAGTTCGTAGTTAATCGTATAGTGGTCGACTGGTGCATGTTTCTAATTACTTCATTTTTTATGTATGTTTGTCGGATCAACAGTTTAAGCTAGATGTCTCAAATTTGAAGAGCTTAATACTTGGTGGATATTTGGTACTATTTTTTCGTCGATAGATAATCAGATAGGTTAAAGTTGCACGTGTTGCATGTTCAATTTTATCTACTTTTTTTTTGCCTCTACATGATGATGTGTGATAATAATGACAACATTGCAATTATTTCAGAAAGAAGGAAGATAAAGAAAGACTAAAAAAGAGAGCGGATTTTATTTTCTTCTCCTTGTATAATGTATACCAACTACGGTACTTAATCATTGTTCTACACTTCAAATTCAAAATTACAAATAGAATCTCTGGCTTGCGAAATATCACAAAATTACATCAATTTAGAAGGGGCGCTTTCTTGGCATCCCATTTGTTCAGTCTTTTCTTAGCTTCCTCCACCTACAATTTCAAATTAAAAATTCAGTTTTCGCATAAAAATGAAGAAATGCGTTTTGCTTTGAAAATATAATTAAAATATACAATTTGAATTTGTAAAAAAGTTTAGTACGTACCTCTTTTTTCCAATTTGTCCGTACAGTGACCCAAAGGAGAATTAGAGTCTGCATGAATGTTCCTCCTATCATGCCCAACCAGATCCCCTAATAAATTGTAGATATAAAATTAGTTAAAATCCATAACTCTCAAATACCCATCATAATTAATAAAATTGCATTTACTGAAGTAGTTGAAATACACATCTTTTATTATGATAAAAGAAATTATCAACTGATTTACCATCTGGTTGCTGACATACAGATGCTCCTATTAACTTCTTTTCAAAAGTATTTAACATTTTGCTGTTAAGTATGCAACTGAAAACTTAGAAGATGGTGACACTGACACAAACGGTTAATAAATTAACTGGCTGGAAGAAACATTGCAAAATGACCCCTGTTATGTTATCTAAATTCCAAAAACATAAAACAGTTGTATATAAAAACTCATACCGATGCACCCAATTGGAAGTAGAAACCAAGGAGGCATCCAACAGGAATCCCCACGATGTAGTAGCAACCAACGTTTACGTATGCTACAAACGCTTGCCATCCACAACCAACCGCCACCCCTTTTCAGGATAAATAAAAACAGAACAAAACAAAACAAAACAAAACAAAAGATTGTTAGTACAGATGAACTGGCCAAAAGAAGAAAAAGTTTTTGAATTTTTTATTTTAGTTCAGTTAGTAACTTAGTATGCGTTATGGGTTATGAACACTGGACGCTGAGCAGCAATATTATCACTATTTTTGACGTCAATATATGGAATTATTGGAGCGACTTAAGTTTCCTACAATATAGAGAATTATCTTTGACAATAATAATAATATATAAAATTGATAAACTGCCTTTAATTCACAACAACCAGAAACAGGAAATAAATGTGTTTGTTCTTTTATTGTTTTTTTAGTATATGACAACAGTGATAGGCACAGGACCATAACCAATAAAAGATACCTAAAAAGCCTACAGTTCCCCATATTTTTGTCCAAGTTCTAAAAACTGAAAAATATTTCTGCGCTTTCTTAACTAGTCAAACAACTCTTTTGTTTCTTACGCATAAAGTTTCTGTGACTACTGACTAGATTCTATGTTGCATTGATGGGTATCAGTATATATTGTCCATTGCTGTATTGTTAACGTTTTCTTTTCTTCTAGTGTTCTCCTGGGATTCATCAATCATCGTGATTGACTTTACTTGAAGACATTGAATCTAGAGATCTGAATGGGTCCATCTCATTGGGCCCCACGTAACAGGCTTCTTTTTGTCACGCTGGTGTGATGATAAACATTCACAGTAACTATCCGTCTTATTATGCTGGCATTAATTGTTTTCAGCAAGCGGCAAGTGAAACATATATACTTATCAACTTACAACTAATTGTACAATACTCAGTTATGAATAATTGAGGGAAGTAGGATTAAAGGAAATTTGAAGATGCAATTTGTTTTGGTAAATAGAAAATAAAAGAGAACACACCTGAAAGAACGGGTTGGATGCCATTAAGAATTAGAGTGGCAGCGAGAAGCGGAGTCATGCCAGCAACTGCATCGGATACCTCCTCTCCTTCTGTAAATATGTAACTGATGTAGTTTCGACAGCAGAATATAATAATTGATAGTATCACTGCTATTATAAATGATAGTGCCGTCACGACTACAACTGAGAAAGAAGCTGATTTTGGATTTCCAGCCCCGAGCTCATTGCTCACTCTCACACTGCATTCAGTAAAATGAAACTGTTACACAAATTGGTATAGATTGGTTTTACAGATTGTAAAATTAAGTCCAGCGACGAACTGCAATTAATTTACTGAACTTAATTGTATGAAAATGAAAAAAGAAGGAAAAAAAAGAAGAAGCAATATACACTTACCTTGCAGCTGCATTGAATCCAACCGAAATCATGAATACCCAACCAGAAATTGTCATGCTGAATTAAAGGATAGGATATGTTAGACCAAGAACCGTACATATCAGAACTATATAAGAAGTATAAATAATTGAAGTACACACACTTACCAGACCGATAGTGAATCAAGTGCCAACTCAGGGTTTGGTAACAACCCTGCAATGAGAACGAGTATCTGGAAATACCATGTCTCCAGACACAACATCACAGCAGAGGCAAGTGACAGCTTGAAGAAATCTGGCAGACCTGAAAATGCTTGCCAGGTGAACCCAGTCCATGTGAGCCGGCACCGGGGACTCCAAACAATGTACACAAATTGTGCCAGCACTATGATCCACCAGCTGACACTGAGCATCAGCGAGGCGCCGAGCAAACCGAGCCCCAATTTGTACACCACAACCCAGCTCATTACCAAATGCACCAGAAGTGTGCCCGCTGAAATGTACGCACTCGGTGCCATGATGCTCTGAGCTTGCATGAACTTTTGAATAGGGAAATTCACGGCATATGCAAAAATTTGAGGAATCAAACCATACACAAAAATTGCTGCGGCACTTGCGATTTCCGGGGACTCGCCAAGGAGGATAAGTAAGGGTTTAGAGAAGCCGTAGATCACTGTCAATGGTATGCCAGTTGCCATTAGGAGAACCATCGATCGTTGGAGGTATACACCGAGCATGCCATATTTTTGTGCACCGTACGCTTGGCCACATAAGGTCTCCACAGCGCTTCCCATACCTAGCTGTCAATTAAATTGGATTTGGACCAAAACATATTAGCAATTGCAAAACTAATTAAGCATTACGAACTTAACTGATTGGTCACATGTCACTTCAAGAGTCAAATAGATTATAGTAAATTAGAGCTTTGTTCCGTATATTTATTTAATTATTTTTGTCATGAATTCACAAATAGTATAAATATTCCACAATGGCTAAGTAAGCACAATATGATTAATACTGTTAAAAAATCTAATTAATTCAGATCCAGCGAACGCGAAACACAATATTTCTAACTTAAAGAAGTACTCAAGATAAGCAAAAGTACCAACTACCAACTATACTTTTGTGTTGATAAAATATATGTATATAATATTTCCTCTCACAATCAATCGCCCCATTAAAGATAGAAGATTGTTATACTGTTACATTGAATTCGGCTCTCTAAAATAAGAGTACTGATATTTTTGCTTTCTAGCAGATTCATTTGTCAATGGTATTGCGGCATGAGTGGAGCTCTATGTCGGGGTTGGATTGCTAAAAAGAAAAATTGCGTGGGGCCAACATGCAGTGATGATGAGTAAACACTGAAGGACAGTGTTGGGGCACTGTTTGAGTACCCAAAATATATATATATATATATATGGTCCAGTGTAGAGTATTGAAAACACGGTCCGGTCCGGGCCGGTCCGGTCCAAACCCGGACGGTCCACGGTCCCGCACGGTCCACGGTCCACGGTCCCCACGGCCCATACGGCCCGGCCAAGGCGGTCCAAATTCGAAAAACCCGAACCCGTCCCACCGTTGGCCCCGTGGCCGGACCCCCACGGACGGGTCCGGTCCGGTCCGGTCCAAATTTTTTTTTTATAAATTGGAAAAAATTATAATTTATCATATTTTTAATAATAATTTTTAACTAATTCGAATTATTATTTTTAATTGTTTAAAAATCTAATAGTACTAAAAAATTAAAAAAATTGTAAAAAAAATAAAATTTCAGAAAATTATAATTTTGGAAATACAATGAAATTTTTTTATGAACATGCTTAATTAAAAATGAGGTGAGTTATTATATTTTGATGTTATCTAGAACATGTTTTTTTACTACACCAATAATTATTGTTATTTTCATTTTATTTAAAACTACACATAATAGTTATTATATTTTGATGTTATATAGAATATTTTTTTTACTACACCAATAATTATTGTTATTTTCATTTTATTTAAAACTACACATAAAACACTAATTGTTATTTTTATTTTTACACGGTCGGTCCGGGGGTCCGGTCCGGACGGTTCCGGTCCACGGTCCAGCACGGTCCACGGTCGGACGGTCCACGGGTCGGCACGGGACGGGTCGGTCCATTTTTCAATACTCTAGTCCCAGTGTCACGGTCGGTGTCCGGTCCATTTCAATACTCTAGTCCAGTGTCAGGGTGTCAACTTGCAATAAATATGTAATTGATAGATAGGTAACTGCAACTGCAAGCCGGCCCGGGCACTTGTTACAATATTTCACTTAAAATAAGGAATCATCAATTCAAACCTACTACCTTTGTTTTCCCAAAGACAAATTTGACTTGTCGCCGCCGCCTATGTGGAATTTCTCCAACCTTGTTCAAGGTCAAGGACAAGAATCTGACAGCAACAGTCATATTCATTTGTTTACTTCTTTTTTTTTTTGAGGAAAATTCATTTGTTTACTTAGGCGTGGTAGCAAGAATTTCGAAATTAACCAAATTCTTAGTTAACTAGTGCTAGTGCAAGTGCGTATAGGAAAATTAAGGTGGCTCTGGTACATCTCTAGATATAAATGGGGGTACTTGCGATCCTCTCACAAGTCACAACGCTATTTTTAGTCTGAGAAAATAATTTCCTTGGACGGAAAAAGATATTACTGTTAGTGTTAGCAACAATAATATCTGAGAGATCAACACAGCGCCGCTCAATTTTTATGCAAGAGGCAACACAATTTTGAAATTGTGGTCCAATATTTCCTACCT
This sequence comes from Schoenoplectus tabernaemontani, assembly GCA_037127355.1. Classification (NCBI taxonomy): domain Eukaryota; kingdom Viridiplantae; phylum Streptophyta; class Magnoliopsida; order Poales; family Cyperaceae; genus Schoenoplectus; species Schoenoplectus tabernaemontani. Next base: position 1,420,215 of record CM073745.1, on the reverse strand, counting down.
AAAAGACCCTAACGTGTATATATGCATGCACACATACCATAAGGCCATAAGCGAAGATCTGGATGCCGGTGTTGCCGAGAGAAGCCGCAGCAAGCTCTAATGTGCCCAGATGTCCAGAGAAAATCTGAGTGGACATTGACATGAGATAGTTGATCATGTAAACAAAAACGGCCGGCGCCGCTAGTTGCACCAAAAGTCGCATCTCGATCAAGGAAGCAAGCCAGGTCCGGCGAGCCCAAGGCAATGAACTGTCATTCAAAACACTCTCTAGAGCAGCGCTTGCTCCATGGGAGGAACTGTCTTTGGTGCCGGCATTTGCACCCTCGGCAGGATTGAAGGATGCGGGTAGAAGCCGGTCATCATTGCCGGTCGAGTTGGAGGAGGAAAGGAGAGGTGTATGTAGCTTCTGAGTGGAATCTGGCATGGTGCTCCCAGGGGTTGGTCTTCAAAAATGTCAAACGAAGAAATGGTGGAGAGGAATTAATTGGCTTCGTTAATTTCTCTCTATTATCCCTCCCCTCCCCTCCCCTCTTATATATTTATATGTAATGTCAGATCTAATTTAGGTGAGGTGTGTATTCTTTTCAACCAAATATTTGATGCTTCCTGTATTAATTGGCAATTCATTCTAGGCAAGTAATTAAATCCTGTCACTGTCAGGAGTAGAGAGAGGATGGTACCGGTGGTTTTTCTAGTAAAAAGAGAAAAATACAGGTTAAAGTTTTAGTGTATATCATTTATTGTACTGGAGTTCATTATATTTTTGGCGAGAAAGGGCCCCATAAAATGTTTTCTGAAGATAATGTCAAAAAAAAAACGACGAGTGCTTAGTCATCACATTTATAATTAGGGATTTGAAAAATACAGGCATCAGTCATCATGGGGTTCAATCCGTTTAAATAGGATTTTTTTTATGCCTCTAATTTAATTAAATACCTCAATCATTTCTCCAACTTGTAAATTTCTAATAAAAAGTTTCACATTCAAATAATATAATAATAGTCATTAGTTGTAGTCTATATTAATTACTTTTAATTTGCATTCTCGAAAAATTACTATACTTCAAGTACGACACTTTGATAGAAAAATAATAACTTCAAATTTTCAACGTTCAAGTGTCACGTCATTTGAATTTTTATTGTTCATAGTACGGACTTTAACCAAGTCAAAAAATATGGTGAACTTTCAAAAAATAAGAATAATAGAATTAATAAAGAAAATAAAGACTAGTCTGTCTAACAAAAAAAGTTTAACAATAACCCACTAATTGATAACGCGACCAAAGAACTCACCTGTGACATGTGACCTGTGTCCTGGACTCCTGGGGTACATTCATGGATACGAAAGAGTCGAAGACAAACTATTATTTCGAACGGTAATACAAGCTCGAAATAAAAATGTAAGATAACTAATAAATTATTTCTGCAGTTTCGCATTTTCTCTCCTTATTTTATTCTAAATTAAAAAATAATATAAAATATATTTTGTCGAAGAAGTATATTAAAGTCTCGAAGTTTTAACCTACTATAATATAATTAAGTCAAATAAAAAAATACTTTTCAAAAGAGAGAAGTATGAACATGATTTAGACAAAATTCATTTACATATCGTGATTAATTGATAACTATAGATGTAGATTTATTTTGTTAGCTTACCAGATAAATAGAGATGAAGAAACTTTCTGTTAGCTTGTTTGATTACATTATCGATCTTTCAAATTTCCCCAATAATCACGTTAAACATATTATCATTAATTATCAATAATAGAACAACTCGAGTAATATGCCTTTATATAAAATAAAAAACATATGTATATTATCTGAGAAAAATAAATTTTTGACGTCTAAACTTATATTCCCTCTGTTATGAATATCTCATGAAACCACCTCCTATCTTTTGTTTTTTTCACAGCTCTCTAAAAAGAATGTATTTATATTAATAAATGTTTGTATCTACACGGCATCGGTATATATTGACTACTTGACTATCGTTGTAGTAGGATTTTTCCATGAAGAGGTCTCGATCGCCAAGTGCGGGGTGAGGTCATTCCGTGAAAGCATTTTTCTGTTCTTTATTTATGAAGAATAACAGACGTATATTCATTTTTGAAAAATGATAAATTTAAAAAATATGTATTTGATAAACGATGTAAAAGCCTAACAAATTTACTGAGTTATTGCATGTACTATTTAATCGTTTAACAATTAATTAACATTTTTTCAATCCGCAATCCAATTTAATTAATAAATGGTTTATTTAAATATTGAACGATGCGTTGGTAATTTTGTTTCGAATGATTGTAGTTACGATGTATCGTCAACTAAAATTTAGTAAATTTTAAACTCTTGCACAATGATGTTAATATGTATATATATAATGCATAAATTTAAATCTAATTACACATCATGTTATCATCATCATCATGATAAAATAATGCGCAACACGTATCTGTATATCACCATTAAATTTAATTGTACACAATTAAAAGAATTTCAAGTTTTATATAGCTAGGCAAGTAATTAAGTACATACCATGAGGCCATAAGCGAAGACTTGGATGCCAGTATTGCCAAGAGAAGCCGCTGCAAGCTCTAATGTGCCCAGATGACCTGAAACTATCTGAGTTGACATCGACATGAGATAGTTGATCATGTACACAAACACCGCCGGTGCCGCGAGGTGCACCAACAATCGCATCTCGATCAAGACTGCGCTCCAAGCGCGGCGAGCCCATGGCAGCGAATAATCATTCAAAACGCTCTCAAGAGCAGCGCTCGCCCCATGCGTGCCACTGTTGCCGTTGCCGCCGTTTCCTATCTCCTCAGGATAGTATGAGGCCGGTATAGGGCGATCATCATCATCGCCGGTGGGGCCCGGGGAGGAAAGGAGAGGTGCGTGTAGCTTTTGGGGGGAGTGTAGCGTGGTGCTCATAGGATGGAGTTGCAGTTTGAAGGGGCTCTCGTGCAACTTTTGACGATATATATAATATAATATAATTTGGGGGGTGGGGTTATTTTATTTGGCTTCTTTTGATTCTTCTTTTTGCTTCCGTTGCTGTCTAGAAGGATTAAGTGGTTGGCGTATTTATATGCAGAGAAGAGAAGGTAATTTGTCTTGAGTGAGATGTTAATTTGAAGAACGGAGGTGGGAGAGGTTGAGTGGCTAACTTGGTATCTGTCACTCCTTTTGAATATTATTATTTCTGTTTTTTTTTTATTTTTTTCTTTTAATTTTGTGAAAAATCTATACAATTTTTTTTGTCAAGTAGGTTGGATGTCACCGCATTAAAGTTATATATATTGTAAACGACAAATTTATTTAACAGCCGTATAAACACTATTTTAAAATGCGATCCATACAGAAGTACGTATATGCGTATGCGGTGGTCGAACTGTGATCAAAATAATATGCGGTGTTAATATACAGTTTTTGTCTAGTATACGGTTTGTGCGGCTCAACCCAGTATGCAGTATATATTATATAAAAGCTAAAAAACCCGTTTAATATATGATATATATCATAAAAAATAAAAATTAAAAATTATCTTAAAAATTTATAAAAATAATATATATTTTATTGAGATTCGAACATGCACAAATGTGCTATTATATAAACATTGAAATAACTAAACCAACTTCTTCTTTTCTAATATTTTATACTCCTATTTATTATATTATAGATATAAAATCCGTATATAACACTTCGCATGAAAATTTACATATGCGATATGCGATGATCATCCACATGTATATTGAAATCTGCATTTTATATCATTTGCGTATAAATGATACGTTATAAAATATGCAATCTGAAAAGCTACTTTGTCTAGATATGCATACAGATAAGTTGTGGATCAAATTGATAACATATTTTCAGAAAATAAATTTGTGTAACATCTTGCATAACCTAAACGGTAAGCATTTGGGGGGGGGGGGGGGGGGGGGGGGGGGGCGAATTAATTAAATGACAGCGATTTTCTTGAGAATTCTCATATCGACTTTCTTAATAAATTACAAAATTATGGAAGCAAATTTATCTATATTATTATATAAAGCAGTTAAGAATTGGACAGGTCCATTTTTTATCATTTCCTTCAAATTTTTAATATCCAAAATATCTCTCATCTAATGATTTACATTAATTTTGATTAATCAGACGAACACGATAGCATCCATTATTTTGTACTCCTCTTCATTTTTTTGTCATATAGGAGGAAGGAAATTAAAGGTTGAGAGAAATCATGCGAGATTATATCTGATAGGTATCTATAATTGATTTTGTAATTGATATTGCATTTTATTGATTTTGTAATTGATGTTGTATTTATTAATCTTTTTCATATTAGAATGATGTACATATTATCATGCGAGATTATATTTGATAGGTATCTTTAATTAATTTTATAATTGATATTGCATTTATTGATCTCTTCCATATTAAAATGACGTACATATTATCATGTGATATTTTCTATATCTAAATAAAAAATTTGGTGTAACGTGTGAATACACAACTAGTAAATTGTAATAAACCAAATGTGAACTTTAATGGTGCAATTATTGGTGATATTTTGTGCAGTGGGGACAGCAATTAACCGCTTTGAGCATTAATTGTGGAATTGTATTTTAGAGAGAGGTATAAGGTACTAAGATATTTGTATTTCATAAGCCGTGGCGCCATGAGGCCATGAGATATTGAGATGGTTGATGTCAGACCATACGCAATGTGCTTTGTTTCCATAAGCCCTGGTTCAACACTTTTCAAACGATGGTCAATCTGAATCCGATACAAGAGCAATTATGAAAGCGATAGTACTCGTATTCCATTCGTATCCAATCGCTAACGACAGAACCAAATTAACAGCTTCAGTTTTCATCTTTCTACGATGGAATCCAACTTGTAGAATCTACACCACCTATATATAACATCAATTCATCCATATCATTGTTCCTGTGCAGAATAACTATCATTGATTTGAAATCGGAAAAAGAAACGCAATTATTATTGTGAAATTTAGGATACATACTCCAAAAATAAATTAATAAATATTTCAATCATCGACTACAACACATTCTTTACAAACTAACACAAAAATTATTCATACATCTCTAGAGTTATGTTGTGAAAGAAAATATCAGGTACTAAAAATTAAGTGTAGAGTTGTTCCGAAAAACAAATTTCATTATGGTGACAAATATATAAAACGATAAATATCTGATCAAGTGATGTGAGGTGGCGAGAAGGTAAACCCACCGGAGAGTGACTGGACGTCTAACAATTATTCAAGTGAGATTCTCTTTCTCTGCGTTTGTTTATGAATTATTATTATATGGCTGCGGTCAGACTTTCCGTCTGAAAATATATATTTTAAAATTTTAAAAACCTTGTGCTCGCTCCATTATTTTTTGTCATCTAGAGAGCAAAAGCCAAAGCTTGATTTATTAATATTATATTATAATTTATTATTATATTAATATTATGAGTACTATTTTTTATCATCACTGTTAATATTATTTATTATTATTATATTCTAATAATATAATTTTAGTAAAATATTATTATATTATGAATATAAATATGATTAATTTATTATTATATTCTTATAATTATGATTATTATTATGATATTATTATTATTATGATTATTTTATTATTATATTATTATAATTATGATTATTTATTATTATGATATTATTATTATTATTATAATTATGATTATTTATTATTATTATTTTATTATTATATTATTATAATTATGATTATTTATTATTATATTATTATATTTTCATTATGATTATAATATCATTATATTATTATATTATTTTTATTACGATTATGATTATGATATTATTTAATATGTTATATTATATTATTATATTACAATTATATTATTAAAATAAAAATTATTTATTATTATTATTATGATTATAATTAAAAAAATTATTATATTATAATTGTATTTATATTTTTATTATATTGTTATGATTATAACTATGAATATTATTATTTTTTATGATTATGATTATGGATTATGATTTTATTATTATTATTATTATTATTTTACTATTATTTTTACTATCATCATCATTGTTAGTATCATAATTATCCATATTTTAACTATTCTGATTAACAACTATCAAACGATATTTTCACTCTTACGAATAGTCAAAAATACCACTCTTCTACCACTCTTCCAAAAAGACACTATTCTATCACTATTCTAAAATTATTCCTTGATTTTCCAAACGAACCCCGGGAGTATAGGTTATCAATTTGATTCACTCAAACTGAATTACTATATTATTAAATGTTTATATTTAGAATTATGGGCGTGCAAAATGATCGATTTAATTGATTTTAAACATAATCGTTAAATTTTGGATTATTTAGTTTGACTTTTCAGTTCAGTTAAAAATTTTACCTAGTTCATTTTTTATTCTTTGATTCAGTTTATGTTTTTCTAAATCGGATAAATCGAATAAACCAAATAGTTCAAAAGTTATGAAGCAAATTCATTTTACTTGATATAAATAAGGATAATATGAAAGATAATTCAAGATATATTTATTTTCTATATGTTTTATTTAGTTATTTATTTTATTTTTGAACTATTTATTTCTTCTATTAATTTTTATAACTATTAATATTTGCATTCCTCTTTGTCCAATAAAATTTTGGTTTAACCGAATAAATTGAATAAAATTTTAATTAATTCATTTTTTTATTTATTCGATTCATATTTTTATAAATTTGGTTCAGATAATAATTTGACAAAATCGAATAAAACTTTAGATGCATGTAGTTATTTTCGGTTTGAATCAAATTGACCGACTGCACATCCGATTGCACATTCCTATTTAGGATCCCTACTTTTAAGTAAAAGAGTATTGAAAAGTTATGTAGATGTTTTCTACGATTTGGAGGGAGTAGTGTAAGGAAAAGATATTTATTGCCAAGTAGCTTGAAAAATAAATGGTCAAAGTAAAGAACAAAGAGCACTAGATATAATGAATCTTAAATTAATGAACAAATCCCTCCTATATAAATGATTATGAAGATATTATGACACTAAAAAAAGTCTATGGAAGAAAATTATTTAATTTAAATAATTAAATTAATATAAAATAAATAAACACATATTTACTTTTGATATGATAAGCGATTACTAGAATGATATTTAAAAACACAGTATCCATTGATGTTTGAAATAGCTACTAATAAAGATCCTATTGTTGACCAAGTTTTAGAATACAATATATTTTATTTCTTTTTTAGAAGATAAATTACTGGTACATTACAAATACAATTAAATAAACTATATTTTAGACACAGCCAAGTTAGATTAACTACTCTAGATGGTGAATTGATTTGGAGATAGGAAACAGATGGAAGTTTTAGCACATATTCCTTATTTGTTTGGCTAGAATATGGTGGAATTTCAACATCTCATTTTGCGCACGTATGGAACTCACCAATTGCTTTCAAGATTAAGATATTTTTGTGGTTGATATAACAAAATATAATCTTAATAAAGGATAACCTAATTAAAAGATAATAATAAGGAGATAATAAATGCTTTGTGCAGATATGGAGACTGTTAATCATTTATTTTTGCACTATATCATTGTTTCATGTTTGTGGTAATGAATATGTAGATATAATAATTATCACTTTATATGTAATACAGTTAGTGACTTAAGGTTTATAAGTGTTATTTTTCCCTACACAAAATACAACCATATGTGAATTGATTAAAGGGGTTGTTCTACGAATTATTTGAAAAGAAATGAACAGATTAATCTTTGCGAAGCACAAAATCTCTCGTGCTTCGTACCGTATTTCAAATTTGAAAGTCCAAATAGCCGATTCAAACCATTGAACATGATCTTCTTATTTTGAAAATTTTTGCTATTTTTATATTAGTACAAAATCACTAATTTTGGATGGTGCAGAAATCGTTAGATCTATAAAATTTATACCCATCTAAAAAATAACAAATAATTTTAAAAAATATAAAATTTGATCGTCAAAGTTATTTCAATATGAAGATCATGTTCAACCGTTCGGATCGACTATTTAAATTTTTAAATTCGAATATGAACGTGAAGCACCATAGCCCCACTCATATATATATAATAAAAGTTTGAGATTCCTAAGAAGTAACATAATTTTCTTAGTCAAATACTGGTGTTTAAGGAAACGAGAGTAGTTCCAAGCTAATTTATATTTTATTTACTTCAAGATGTTATGATATCATTAATGCACATTTTAGGAAGTAATTTAGTAATTTAGTCTTAGTACTTTTAGAGGAAGGGAGCTGGTCCGGTGAAGAAACTGATTTATAGTCTCAGTCTCTTTTTAGTTACTAATTTTATGATATTTGATAAGTAGTAGTTAACTCTATAATTTAATGTTCAGATTTAGATCAGGCCAAAAATTAGCAGAATCTGTCAATCGGGGGCAAAGAAGGAGATTGAATAATGATTTTATTATATTCACATCTGTTATTGTTATAATTTTGTAGATATGAATTTGTATATGGATACGAATATGGATATGAACCGGATATTCAATGAATATTGAATATAAAACGGATTTTGGAGGGACAAATATACAAATATAAATATATTTTGAATATTAAATAAAAATATTACGCGCATCTTTGAAAAAAATGTATGTTATTTTTGAAAGAATGTTTAATTATAAAAATTAAATATTAATTCTTAAAAGTCAAATGTGATCAACACGGAATCAGATCTGCTGTCGCGCGGCATGATGCGGCGCAGCACGTGGTCCGTTCGATCACTTCGAGATTCGTGCTAACTCGAATTTTAAAGTATTAGCATGAATCTCGAAGTGAACGGATCACGTGCTGTGCCGCACCGTGCCGCGCGACAGTGGATCCGGGTCCGCTCAACACCATATCCGGAAAAAAATAGCCAGCGGGGATTACATATTATGAATCTATGATATTAAATAGATTCCATTTTCTTTGATGCGAGAGCGAGAGAGAAGAAAATCGGAGGAAGAGGCCAGAGGAAGAGGGCAAGGGCAATATCTGATGGGTACTCATTGCCGGACCAAGAAACGGCTCAATACTACAGAGCACTCCCCCCTCTCTCTCTACCCTTCATGGACGACCCTCGCCAGGTCCTTACCCCTTGGACGACCCTCGCCAGGTCCTTACACCCTTGGACGACCCTCGCCAGGTCCTTACCCCTTGGACGACCCTCGCCACGTCCTTACCCCTTGGGCAACCCTAGCGGAATCCCTAGGCGTTGCTGTGGTGCCCGAAAACCATGGATAAACCCCATTGTAGCCCTAGCTTGTCTCTCCACTCTTCCATTAGCCCTTTTTGTGTGAAACTGTAAGTTTTTGTGGGAAATAGTGAGAAATTTTTGGAATCAGAAAGAAGAAATAGAAAGAAGAGAGAAGGGGGCCAGTGGTTAATCAGAGGAGACAATATCAAATGGTCATGCTGAATTGGCGGAGAAGAGATCGATAAGCCAGTGTCTCTGAGGAATGGGTCCTACCTGACAAAAAATATTTTCGAGAGACCAAGGTTGCTGCCTGCTGGGGTTCCTGATGTAATTTCGTCTAGGTTAGTGTTTCAATGCATCTTTATCTCTTTAGTTGATTTTTTTTCGATTGGAGTTGAGCGATCGAGCTTGTTCTTCAATCAGCTATTACTGCATTTCAATTTGGTTGTAATTTTTTATCTCTAAATTATCTGTTTAATGTTATCAGTTTTTCATGTCACTGACAATATGTACTTGTTGGTTGATCTAGTCATTTTCGTTTCATTTATTTCATGCTGATTAGAGTTTCAATGACAGTGATATGAATCAGGTCAGGCCATATCAGCAAAAAATATCAAAACGTCAAGCACGTGTAGAAGAGGGAGATTGAAGGTTCTAGGTCAGAGAACTGGTATTCCTTTCTTAATTTGAAAATAAAAGTAGAATTTACTGAAAATCTTGAATTGGCTTTGCTAATTCGAGCATGAAAATACTAAGTTTAAATTTCTTGGTTTTTTGTTCTGCTTCAGCAGATACTTTATACAGAAAACCTCAGTATGATATTTTTTTTCAGATATTGACAAAATGGTGGGTTTTGCCTTTAGCCATTTTTTGAAGGAGAAAAAGGTGGATTGGCTTGTTCCTAAGGACTCCAAAGTCATTTAGCCTCTTTAAGGGTGCCTTTTGTTTCAATTAGAATTTACTGAAAAAATACTTTATGGCTTTAGCTAACATGCTTATTTTCATAATTTTTTTGGTCATTATTTGTAGCTTGAAGTATGGACTTAGGATACTCAGTTTTTATTAATAATAATTATTATTAAATTAATATTATTAAAAATAAGAGTGAGAATCGTAAAATTTCAAATATACGAATGGCAGCGCCTCATTGTTAGTGGCGCGGACAAAACGCGCCACTGTCAGCGACGCGTTTCATAAAAATAATGAAACGCGCCATCGACAATGGCGCGTTTTGTCCAAACCCCGCACAAGTGAGATGGAGAGGCGCTGCGCGTTTTGTATATATAAAAAGCAAACGCGCCACTGCCAGTGGCACGCTGCCATTCGTATATTTGAAATTTTACGGTTCTCACTCTTATTTTTAATAATATTAATTTAATAATAATTATTATTACTAAAAACTATAGGATGCTACAAAGCTTGCAGAATGACACTAAGTCACTCAAGGTAATATAGAATAGTAATATTCAATTAAAGAATAACATTGTAAAAGCATTATAAAGTAGATGTGTGATGATGTCTTATTTCAGCAACTAGCATGTATAAATTTTGGGTTATATTCCACTACTGGGACAAATGTTTGGTATATCAAGTGTGGCAATTTTGTGTAGTTATTGGCAAAGAACATTGAACAAGTACAATTCAGAAAAGAAAAGGAATTCAGTGAAATTAAATGACGAAAGGAAGTATAAAGTTGGATCTGGGGATTTCTTCCTTTTGCAGGATGTGGCTACTGAGAATGAATTTGAGAAAAAGTAATTAGCTGATGTTATCCCATCGAACGACACTAGAGTTTCTTTCAATGCTTCTATAATTTTGTTCTAATTTTTGTAAACCATTTTTCACTTATTTGATATATACAACCCTTTTTCATAGCTTTTCTATGGGAATGAGATCTCTGATATCAGAAAGCAAAATGATACTGCTTCTGATGCCCCCTTTTCTCTTTGTTTTTTGTACATATTAGCCATCGCTTCGCTAGAGGGGTCCAGATTGGTGATGCTAACATTGACACCGATTTTTGAATTTAATAATTAGATTAATCATATTATTATTATTAATAATAAACATTATCAAATTTTAATACTAAGTGTGACAGTGCTTTTGTTTTATTATTTTTCAAATATTTTTTGCAAAATAAATAAAAATAAAATAAGAAGTGCGCCACTGGCGCACTCCCATTGACAAATATGATTTAAACTTCAAATAAATTTGTAAAAAAAAAAGAAATGCATCATTGGGAGTGGCGTACTCTCAGAATGTGTCAGTGGGAGTGGCGCACTCCCACGAACGCATCAGTCGACACTATTTTTGCTCTAATCTAAAAACACTATTTTTTCACTAATTCTTCCATCATCCAAACAAATAGGCACTGTCGAATAGTAACGATTTTTAGGCGTGTTGTGCGCGTAATGTCTATTTTGTTATTTCTTAAATGAAAATTTTCATATTCTTTGAGATTTCAATGATTGTTTTATCTTTCCTTAATTATTCATATTTCTTCGTCTTTTCCCATATATAGACTGACAATTGTTTTTCTTTCTATTTTTTTTGTTATTTCATTTGTTTTACTTTTATCACATCATTTTTACGTGCTGAATTGTATCAAGGGCCCAATAACCAATGTCTTTGCATGTGTTGACATCGCTTGATTCCATGAAAATTTCTATAAACCAGCACTCTGACAACCCCATTAATTTTGATCGATCTTAATTGGAGCTAGCCATATATAATTCACATATCTTGTCGGATGCAATTCTTCTAAGTATAGAACTAATTCATGTCCGGCTTTTTGTTCACCCACTTATTCACATATAAAATTGTATTTTATTGAGTTAATCTTGAAAGAATGCCAAATTCTATTTGGATTATTTGTGCATAACAATTTTCAATCTATAGCCCTTGGTTAGATGCATCGACCTATGGCAGACATATAATTCTATTAAAGAAATGAGCTGTTATATTTTTCTTCTTTCAACTGATAAGTTAATTGTAAGTTTTGGTATAATTTAGTATTTCAATACCTTCATTTCGTTCATTACATTACATTTTAAATCTATAAATAATATTTTTAATTTTAAAGAATATCAACAAATTGTATGGTTATTTATAATGTCTTTTCACTTGCGGGGCTTGAGACGTATCTGATGAAGAATATTTAAATATTATTTTTAAAGCAATTTTATTTTTTTATAATACAATGTAATAATGTATCAATTTTTGGCGGCTGATGCTTTTATATATTAATTTCTGAAATTATTGTATATATGATTTTGAATTGATAAAGATGGTCAGATAATACTTCGCTAGTATATTTGGTAAATTCCCGGGAGAATCCTAAAATGGCAATAGATAGAAGCAAGTATTCAATTATTTCTTCAAGAAGGCGATTATTAGCCAAACTCATTTTTTTGGTAATTAAAATTATAAAAATGGGGATATGATAAGATTATCCCGCGTTTTACTTTGATTGTTTAGATATTTTATTATATTTTATTATGTATTAAGTGATCTATAAAATTCTAAATATTTATTAGATTATTTATTATTTTTATTATATTTATTATTTATTAGATTATGTCATAAATAATAAAAATAAGTCTAATTTAAAATAAAAAGTGTAATATTATAAAATAAACTACAGTCTAAAATAAAATAAACTACATCAACGCCGTCAGTTAAATATTCTTCTAATCATATACAGGTTGTATGTGTCTCTTGATCGGGTTTGACGGTGAGGTCGCTCGTGCTTTTCGACTTCATATGGGTGGGTCTTTGAAATTCGAATGAAGGGGCTAGGGGCATCTACGATGACGCGCGAGGGGATTTATATTGGGTATCCAAATCGAATCGAGTCATATGACTCAAAAGTTGAGAGTACGACATGCATCTTCCTGAACATGTCATAATCATCAGTCGTCGGCTTTGGTATCGAGACAGGTGGGCCATTCGTCAGAGTGATATCAATATCCTCCAGATTCGTGGGGAAGACATGCGTGATTAAAAAATATATTTACATTATTTACAAAAAAAAAATGAAATTAGCTAAGATTTAAATTGACTAAAATTCAAATTGGCTAAAATTGACTTTGGGACGCAAGTATCACCATGAAATGTGTTCATGATCGAAATCAATCATGTTCAGAAGATTCTCAGTTCATGTTAGTGAACCATGACTACTCGGGCTGTTAGGGCGTCTTAATCCACCTAATAGCATTGACCATGTATATGACTGACTAAACAGAACATCTGAAAATGTGTATAAATATGTTAATTAGTTAAAAAATAAAAAAAAAAATAAAAACACAAATAAATTAAAGTTGTACAAATGTTCACCGCTCAGGCCGTTTGGTTTAAGTGTGGTATGTATGTCAACTCATTCATCGGCTCCTTCGGATGCGATACTGGCTAACCTAATTACTCGTCAGTGTTCATCCCGTATCAGATCGTGACCATCTCTCTCTCTCTCTTGTAATACCAATCCATGTACACAAAGTGTTTGGCAAAGTCGTACAGTCGGGTATCTGTGATGGCAAGTTGGACTCGTCTTGTGCTCACCAATAATACCTTTTCTAGTCCACGTTTTGACCTTCACCACCTCCTGACATATGTTTGTTCTTACGATACGTGAGCATGTGCCTGTAAAGCATCAAAACTAACGGAAAACCTATTGGTACAGGTTAAACTTATGAATGATGCTATATGGATAGTGATTATTAACCATCCAGAAGCGAATCATCCACACACGACATAACCACATGCGATACGCAAAAAATATGAAATCAAATTAATGTAAGAAATTAAGTAATTAAAATTTTATTAATTTCAAAAACTTACACATTATGATGTGCGTAGTGCACCTAAGGCTTGTAGCAACGTATGATATCCAATTAACGTTGTTATCACTTAAAGTCTCTAATTAATCTCGAAAATAATCAAATCCTCCTTGACGTGATGTGTACTTAAATAAGTATTTTGTCACTCATTTGATATCGAACAAAGGCCTCAATATAAATTCAAGACTTTCTAATGGAGGCTCTATAGTCTTATACCTGTACCGTTAAATATGAAAATTAAATAAATAAAAAACCTTAATTAAGGTAAATGATAATGAATTCTTTTGGTTTCTCGGTCATAAATCGTGTCCAGGACCACATTTGTTATAGAAGCATAGGCGACTATACATTATGTTGGTTCGAGACAAGATCGGTAAAGGTTAAAGTACAAGAAGGATAGACCCCCCCTAGTTGTTTATGTTTTCCGGTACGTTGATCATGCCATGAAGAAATGTGAGATATATGACTGGCATAGAGTCTCCACTATTGTTCAGGAACATCACAGACCCAAACAGACTCGAATAGTCCCGAATAAGTCCAAGTGAAACACCCGTGTGTACCTAAATTAGATTAAACTTTACTATATTATTGTAAAATTAAACTAAATTAAAGTATAAATTGTATCATTGGACGGTCTCATCATTGAAGTTGGCATGCAATTCTTAAATTTTTTTCGCAAGAACGTAAGTTAGAAACTGTAAATCAAGATTTGAAGATACTCATTTTGTTTCCTCGTTATTCCTTATCTTGAATGAACAAAAATTATCAATGATTTTCTCGTAGTAGTATGGATCGCCATTCAGCCCAAAGAGAATCTTCCTGTCCCACTCAATATTCATCAATGACCCCCGATTATTGGTTTTTTTTGAATTTTCATATTTTAAAATTAGATTAGTAAACTTTAAATGATATTAACAATTAGTATGTAAAAATAAACAAATATCACAAATGGTCAATCCCCTTAAACAACAAATATCCTCCAATATCACGTCATCTCGCTGATTAGTAAATGAAACGTCGACATCTTGGATTTTCACCTCTCAATAGGTGTTGTTAGTGATTTATCTATTCGACAATCTCTCATTATTGTCATCCGATATAGCTTGAGTTTGTGCAGATATGGATCCATCTGCTCATCGTATGGTATCTTCAGACGATGTATATTCAAACAAAGAGTATTATGCGTCTGTAAAATATGAAAATTAGATTAGATATGTCATAATTAATTATAAAATATATTTAATATCGCGTTATAGAATTAAAATTACTTATATTGGTTGTGATCCTTTTGACCTATGTTCATTTTGTGGAATGATAAGCAATTGGGGATAATCTATAATTATTTAAAAATATATGCTAAAATTAGAGAAAATTATTCAAAAAATTAAAATATTATTCTAAATTAAATGAATTAATTTAATTAATTTATTCTAAAGTAGTACTATAATTAAGCTAATTTATAATTAATTTAACTAATTTACTACTATATATTTTTTCTAATTAATTAAATTAAATATTTATAATTAAACTAAATTACTACTAATTATATTACATCTAATGAGTTGTACAATAATTCTAATTATAATTATCTATACTAAATTAACTAATTATAGCTAAGTAAATAACAAAAAAGTTATTTTCAAATTTTAGAAGAGAAAAAAAAATATCTTTCAAATTTAGCCAAATGAATGAATCTGGGGGGTTTTCTAATTCTCCTCTCAAAATATATGAAACATTGTACCATCAGTTTTGATTTTAGAGTTGAAATCAATAAGTATAATTGAAGAAACAAAACAAATTTGTTAATGGGGGAAGAGACGGAAGAGAAGAAGTGGGGAGAAGAGAGAGAGAGAGAGGAGCGAGGGAGGGGGATTCAAATGTGAAATAATATCGCACCGTATCTTATCCACTGACTCTCCAACACGTCGATAGAAATTCATCTGCATCGTCCGATAGAAATTGTAGAAATTGTAGGCCTGATCGAAGCAGCGGATGCGGATGTCAATCAGTAGCGAATATCTATTTATTTTTGTTCTTGTTTCGCCACAACAATCGGTGTAATTAGTGTCACTGTCACCTTACCTAAAAGAAAGACAAATGAGGAGCTACGTTACAAAACTAGTAGTGCTGTTCCATTTAAGCCCCTCACAATTCCTAATTCGCAACCACCAAAACGAGATCTGATCTTCCCCAATTAAGGCCAAAACCTTTGTTTGAAATCTGTCTCCAGCTCGCTACAAGCAATATTATTAACACACAGCCAATCAGCACTGGTGTAGTGTGAGACTGTACCTAACCATCTGTCTCTGATGCCTTCTAATGTGAATTAGCACCACTATATTATTTTTTATTGGGAAAAAACGAAAAAGTTTTCGCCTAAACCATTTCATAATACTATAATAGTGTCTGTACTATACCTACAGCGTGTCATCACATGTAGTAATCACATATAGCACACTGGCCCATTTTTTTTTTGGAAAATCGTCTGTTGATTTTTATTAGGAACAAAGGAACTATTGATGTTTCTTAAATGAGAATTTCTTGTGAATATGTATAATTGGAATATTTGAGTTTTATCAAAAACAAAAAAAAAAAAACAAACCGACTCATTTCAAATATCATCACATGATTTTTCATGTAGTTACAAATACACACTTTATTATATCACGATAGTCAATCATGTTATGTTAGATAGCTTTATTGTATTTTCAAATTTATCAGCATTAATTGATTTTGAACTATTTTCAAATTTATTATCGGATTCTTCAAAATATACACTTGACTTGAAAAAAAATGAATACTTATCTACAAGAAATGAAGATTCAGTGCTCTGCATTTCCAATTCAAAATTTGTTCTTGAACCATTAAAAAAAAATCGAATTTTCTAGATTTAAGAATCTCGGAGGCTTTTCTGAATGGTTCAACTCCTCTCCCATTTTACTAAATGGTTCAATTAAAACTGGCAGGTAACTGATAAATATACCAATGCAATTGATTTTGATTTGTAATTGTACATACAGCTGGAGAGAAAATGAACCAATCCTTAGTCAAGAAGTAACTTTGGATGATGATTCAAATTCATAACATACGCACTTAAAAGGTTGGTTGTACGGAGACAGGATCCCCTTGTTTTGCAAAAAAGTACTTGATTCACATCATCAGAGAAAAGCACCTAAGCAAGGCAAAGTGGCAAACTTAAACACTCTTTTATCTATCTTATGACACATTGACACTAGGTAATGATGCTGTCCCACTTGTCACCTTCTTTTTTATAGTTGTAATATTGTTCCCCCTTCATATATAATCAATCACCTTGCACCATCGCTTTCATTTCGTATTAATTCATTTGTAAAATATTTACTTGTCTGGAGGGATCTGATGACTGATGTTGACTGTAGCATGTGGGTCCTTATTGGTGATGTGGATCAGTTCCCCCAGATTTAACTTAAGTGTTGTCGAGTAGAATCATAGATTCATTTAGGTAAAATATCTGATGTCCCCAAATGTGCACCCCCCCCCGGCTAGGCATTGAGTTCAACAACTGAGATTTGTTTTATTTTTGAACTGGGCGTAAGATTAAAATGTAATTTACACCGCTCGGAAGGGAAGGGCCTGGGGAAGGGGAAGGGGAAGAGGAAGAGGAAGAGGAAGGGGAGGGGAGGTGAACTGGGGAAGGGAAGGGAAGGGAAGTAAAAGTAACAGGGAGGCATTGATGAGTGAACCGACCAACTCCCATTAACAGCGCTGGTGGCTCCTGCCTCCTGCTGCGCTGCGCTGTTGCTGACTTGCTGTCCCAGTCCCCCAGTCCCCAGTCCCCAGTCCCCAAGCATGAAGCATCTCATTCTCATCCCATCTCTTTTAGTTTTATATGATATATGTGATATATGATAATATGATATATATCCCGCCCTCCGCCCCATGTGATGTGACTCTCATCTATAGCATGTCATGTGCCTCTGTCAGTCATTATTTTCCCAGTTCCACCACCATTTCATTTCCCAATCCTCCTCGCCATTGCTCCTCGAATGAGCAGCCACCTCACCTCTCACCTCACCTCACCTGACCTGACCTGACGAGTGCTTTGCCGACGCCCCCACTCCCACAATGAGCCTCTCCCTCTCCCTCTTGCTATCGACTCTGCTCCTCCAATCTCACCTCACATTTGCGCAAGAAGGCTACCTCTCCACCTCCGCCGTCTCCTTCGACCCCCCTCCCTCCTGGTCCTTCCCCAGCCCCCGTCTCAGAGCCGCCTACGTCGCTCTCCAGACCTGGAAGCACACCGCCATTTTCTCCGACCCCAACAACCTCACTTCCAACTGGCTCGGCCCCAATGTCTGCTCCTACTTCGGCATCTTCTGCTCCCCCTCCCCCGCCGATCCTTCTCTCCTTGTCGTAGCCGGCATTGACCTCAACCATGCCGATCTTGCCGGTTACCTCCCCGCTGACTTGCCCACCGGTCTCCCTGACTTGGCCCTCTTGCATCTCAACTCCAACCGCTTTTGCGGCACCGTGCCTGACACCTTTCTCCATCTCCGCCTCCTCCACGAGCTCGATCTCAGCAACAACCGCTTTGTCGGTCCCTTCCCTAGAGTTGTGCTTGCACTGCCCTCCCTGCGTTACCTTGACCTCCGCTTCAATGACTTTGAGGGGCCCATCCCCAGCGAACTCTTCGACCGCCCTCTTGATGCCATTTTTCTCAACTCCAATAGATTGCGTGAACCCATTCCCTCCAACCTTGGCGACTCCCCTGCCTCAGTGGTGGTTCTTGCAAACAACCGACTCGGCGGCTGCATTCCTTCTTCCATCGGCAACATGGCTGAGACTCTCAACCAGATTGTGCTCATCAATGACAACCTCACCGGCTGCATTCCTCCTGAAGTCGGCCTCCTGCACCGACTCACAGTTTTTGATGTCAGCTTCAACAACCTGCTGGGACCCCTGCCTACCACTCTATCAGGCATGTCCGATCTCGAGCAGCTGGATGTGGCTCACAACAGGTTAACTGGGCCGATCCCAGCTGGGATTTGCTCTCTCCCCCGGCTGCGCAACTTCACTTATGCATACAATTTCTTCACATCAACACCACCCAGCTGTCCTGCGGCTTCGGACACTCGTTACAACTGCATCCCAGGTGCACCAGTACAGCGGACACCGGCCAAGTGTGCTGCTGTCGCTGCTCACCCCTTTGATTGTTCCAAGTCAAAATGCCAGGGCAGGTCTCGCACGCCCAGTAGACGACGTCCTATACCAACCCCACCTAGCCCAGTCGGAGCCCCTCACATTCGCTACAAACCACCTGCATCTCGACGTCCTATACCTACCCCACCTAACCCAGTCGGAGCACCTCACGTTTACAACAAACCACCTGTATCTCGCCCACCGAGTTCGTCTGTGCCATCACCACCAAATCCTTATTCACCCCCTGGTGGAGTGCTGGCACCGCCGCCAGGTTCATCCGTGTCATCACCCCAAAACCCATACTCACCACCCGGTTCGTCCGTGCAATCACCTCAAAACCCATACACACCACCTGGTTCATCTGGATCATCACCACCGTACCAGAACTCACCTCCTGGAGGATCCCTATTACCACCAGGTTCGTATCTACCATCACCACACTACCAGTATGCACCCCCTGTACCATTGGTTCGAGTACCACCACCACCTTCTTCAAGTGATGAACCAGCTGGTCGCTCGGCTCCACCTCCCCCATCCAACCAACCTTACCCTGGAACAGGAACCCCACCACAACAACCCTCATTCTCTTCTCCTCCACTATCCCATGGCTACCAGCCTCCCTCATCCTCTTCACCTCAAACTGCAGCACCACCACCTCAGCCTTCTCATGGTTCTCCTGGTTCCAACTATCCGCCACAGTTAAACCCTCCTTCCTCTACTCCTTCACTTTCACCACCCCAGTACCAACCAACCTCATCGCCTCCGTACAAGGCTAACCCTTCAATGCCCAGCACACCACATCCTCATCCTTCATCCCCCCACCAAATAATACCCCGACTTCTACCCCCAATGTGCCTTGGAGTGCGCCACCAGGCTCTGGATCAAACCCATCACCGCCAAATGGTTACCATCAACCGTCACCCCCATCAGGTTGTGGTGGTGGTGGTGCACCACCAAAGAAGGCACCGGAAGTTCCTAAGCCATCTCCTCCCAATGGAGGCAGTGGATTGCCTTTTCCACCGGTGATGGGAATATCATACGCATCTCCGCCACCTCCGCCTATTCCTAATTATTAGAAATTGTTTTTTACCCCTGAGCGTTATTCAATTAAAGTGGGATCAGCCAATTTAGTAAATTAAAGTACCGTGTAATTTTTTTGTTCTCTTTTAGATCTCTTATATTGCTGCAATTGTTTTTCTGGGTCGGAGTTTTGTAGCAATGGTTTGTAATCTCAGAAAGGATACATCTCATATTCATTTCATTTTTGTCTCATTTAAATATCTTCCTCTTCTTGTGTACTCTCATTTCATATAGTACTGTATCTTAATCTGCGATTCAAGGAAAAATTTGAGAACTGCAAAGTGGCGTGTGAATCAACATACGGTTGTAAAAGCATAAAGCAACAAAATATGACACCTAGAAATCTTTTGAAAGAAGCACATTTGTTGTGTTATTGTGTATAGGTTAATTGTTTCCTGGCTTGGTTGTTTTACAAATTTGACAGAACTGTAACAATACCTCGATCGGTCTATTATGCCCTAAATACATCTATGACTTGGATTTATGTGAATTTTCATTTCTTTTAGAACGCCACATTCCTTTGTGTTGATCTGGCAAATATATTACCAGTAAAGCATCTTCTTTTCTGGCAGGCTGTAGGTATGGAATTTAATTGAAGTATACAACATGGGAAAATAATTTCTACGCCTGCAGACAGGGGATCCTATATACTGAGCCCATAGCAAGCCATGCTTCTTTTTATTATTTCTACTGCGCCCATAATTGAAAAGTTTGTATCTTCTTGCAAATTTCTTGTTAGCGGTAAGATTTATTTACTACTGGGTCCCTCAAGCTATGTGTCATAAATCTCATTATGCAGAATTTTTGTCTAAAAAAAATGTATCGTATTAATAGATAAGTTGCCAGCTTCACATGCGAATCTAAGAACTTTTATGGCAGCATGCTAGCCTTCTTTTTAAGCTGCCACCTCTTCCTTTCAATAAATTTTCACATGTCACAACAGAAACGCGCCAAAGCTTAAAGCTAGCTGTAGACTAGTTAGTGCTGTTGCTGTAACGACTAAAACTTCGCTGATATCAAACTACATGGTTTGGTTTCAAATTTTTAATCAAAGATGCACCTCAGGGCTGGAAGCATGAGTTTGGATTTCCCTTAGTAACTTAGCGAGCTGAAAGCTCAAAATTTATCTCAAATTACAGTGATTTGTTGTGATAACATTCATCAATCTCCATTCAACCCAATTTTATTTTTCTTGGGAAATATAGAGAAGTTTGATTGGATTTTCATCTCCGTAAAGGGAGATTGTGTTTTTACACTAGCTCACCACATTCTAAGCGCAACCCTCCTCCTTCGTCATTATTATTATCATTATAATTTATTTTATGATCCTTGAGATCTTTCATTTCTAAATGCAACCCTCCTCCCTAGTCTATGAGTTCCATTTTTATTTTATTTCGATTTATTTGACATTATAAAACTTTATTGTTGTTGTTCTAAATATATAAATCCAAAATTGGTGCATCCATTACCCAATAAAACACCGAAATAAACTTGTTTTTTTTTATATTACTAGCATGCAATATTTTCCAAGATGTTGATTCCCAAAGCATAATAATATGTAATATAATTTCGATATATTGTAAAACATTGCTATTAGTAAAGAATAAACATTGCTATTAGTAAAGAATAAACATTGCAACTTGTTAGAGGTTGTCAGAAAATAGTCTTATTGTTGTAGTTGGCAGAAACTCAGAATGTAATTATATCATAACCAAGTAAAAATTTAATTACAACAAACTATTTTTAAATTTTATATATCAAAAAGATTGATTTGATATATGTGCACACAGATTGAATCGTTTTGATTTTAGTTTTGTAACACTAAAAGCTAGCAATGAACCAGTGGGCCAGTCATCTTTTTCTGTTCATAACTTGAGAGTTGAGAGCTATATACTATAGGGAAGGAAATTAATGAATATTCTACAATATTCAATTATGCATGTATTTGTCATGGCATAATACAGTGCAAGTTTGAATCATAAAGTAGCCATTGCGTGGTACCAAAAATCTATGGGCATTGGATCTCTCTTCATAATATAATTTGTTTAGGAAAGAATATTAATACTAACAGAGTATTAACTCAGTGGAATGAAATATGGAATGCAATTGAATTCAAACGAGGCCTATTCAAATTTTATGTGTAACTTTATGTTACTTTTAGATGTGATCTAGTTTTGATCCTCTAGCAATGGTTTTCTCTTGTCATTCCACTTGTTTAATCTTTTCTTTGCTGCCTCCACCTATTCAAGATTTTCACAATGGAAACGAAGTATGTAAAATAGAAGTATAAGAAACTGCATACAAGTTCCACCAAGCACACCACCTTGTATTCCCTGAAAAAGAAGAAATTAATATCACAACAAGCGAACTAAAAGACTTAATGCATGCATTATTAAATGCTAGGCCCATGAAAAGCCCCATATGGAGAGAATATTGGGCCCACTCACCAATTTAGAGAAGCAAAGTGTCTGTCGACTCACCGTTTCATTTAATTTAGTTAAGAAGCAAAGTGTCTGTCTTAACGAAATGAAAAATAGGGGGTCTCATGATCAATGACAGCCCTAGGGGTCTCATGATCAATCGGTTTTCTTTTCACTTCTCGTTGTAATTTGTATGGAGATATTAAATTCGAGCAGCCTAATTAAATTATTCACTGAGGCAATTTAAAACCTAACATGTGGCTTTAGCAACATAATCTAACAATTGATTCTATATATGGATTATGATCAATAGTGTCTGTACTGCACTCCCCATTCCGAGTAGCTAGCTGTAGTACAAAAAAAATGAAAGTTTTAGTTAGCTTGCAGAATTATGGGATCAATTAAACTAAAGTTTTAATTACCTTGTAAATGATCAAATTTTCTATGATATTTTGCACAAAAACTCCGAACCCAAATTTCTCACTATTTGCACTTTTTCTTTAGCAGACACAAAAATCTCTTTTGATTTGGACCCTTTAGCAAATGTGGAACATATATTTTATTTCATATTCTCAAAATAAATAGAAATACTTCATTACTGCAAAATTTGGATAAAGCATTAAATTCTAAGGATCCAAAAGCCAAGAAAAAAAATTGACATATGTAATATTCTAGTTTTAACCCTTGAATAAAAATAGACTTATAAAAAATTCAAACTTGCTTAAATAAAAAAGATAAAAATAAAAGAATTTGTTTATAATCTCTTTCTCAATCTTTCTGTCAAATAAAATTAGTATATCATTTTTTTCTTAAAAAGAAGGAAATCAATTGCCGTCAGCTTTTGCACTTTCTTGCCATTGAAAAATGAAAAAAATAAATAAAATTGTACATATTTTTAACTACGGTGTATAAATTTTAATTCATATTTATAAAATACATATAAAATGATACCTGTCTTCAAATTCCAAAAAAAATACTATGTTCAAGTCCTTGAAGTTGTATAATGAGCTATAACAACCTTCTTTTTCTATTTTGTCCACTTTTTGCAAGTTAATCTAAAAAACATAAAAAAATTCTCAAATTTAAAGATCATAAATATCAAACTTGCTCAAAACTGTCTTAAATAATTTTAAACTTGACTTTTACTCCTAGTGATAACCAAATCTGTTTGAGCACTAACCGCCTTGGTTTGTTCAAACTAGAGGTGACAATCGGGCGGGTCGGGTTGGGTTTGAGTTTGTGTTCCGTTTGGATGTGTTGGGTTAGTTTGATTTTATGAAAGAAATTAGATCGGGTCGAGTAAATTAACATGTATTTTTTTAGATCTTTGATAGATTCTGATTGAATTGAGAGTTATTTGATCTCAGGTCGGGTCGGATACAGATCGGGTTGGATCAATTTAACTTTTTAAAAGAATTAAATCGGATCAGGTTTGAATACGGACGAATCGAACGGATTTCTCGGATCGGATCGAGTTCTGCCACTCTAATTCTCACTTTTTTGTATGGACAGATACCAAAGTTGAGGAGGAAGTGCAGATCCCAGAGTTTCACTCCTCTGCCTCAAAATCGGATGAAGAGTATGGTGTATGATTGAGTCAATCCAGCATTTGGTGGCGTTATTGGCTCCGATATTTATTTCTTTTAGTATGTTGCTTTTAGAATTGTATCCGAATTCTTACTTGTATTACTATTTTGGCATCCCCTCTTTTGAATTTTGCCTTTATAGTAGTTCTCTGTAGTAGAGTAGATATTACTGTAATCAAAAGATGAGAGTTGCTACCTTACAAACATATGTTGTTTATATGATTTCACGTAATGAAATTGGTGACACCTTTGGTGACACCTTTGAGGACACTTTTGGTAAAAAAAAAATGAAATCCAAAATGCTCATGTTGCAACATACCAAATTATGAGTTGACACGGTTTTATAATTGAAATATCAATAAGATAATTAAGTTTTCCAATTTCTAATAATTTAATTTTACAAGGTACAAAGCTTCCATATTCACTTGTCTTGAATACCGCATTAACAAAGAGTTAATAAATATGAAAGCTGTAATACAGGTACAAAGCTTCCATATTTACTTGTCTCTGATAGTTTGAGCTGCAATACAAGTTCACTAAAACCCTAAAAATCAAGAGCAATTATTGTCATTAGTCCTCATTACTCATAAGTGACCTTTTTATTTACTTTTTCTTATATTTTTTTTTCTTAGGATCGAAGGTTTATCGGGTTCGAAGGACAGGCTAATTAATAGTGAGGGTTTACACTCATTAAAATAATAGTTCCATATAATTACTAATTTTTTTTTAATGTATAGTCATAAACAAATATATATAAATATCATTCGAGAGTGATACCTTATTCTTATTTCACTCTCCCCCTCAAAATCACTTTTTTTGAGTGAGAAAAGCATAAAAAGGGATCGCACATCAACTTATCGACTTTGTTATTCAAATTTTTTAATATTGATATGTTTTTTTCTCAATTTATTGATCAATAAAGTAATCCTATAATTTTATTTAGATCCTAAATAATAAAAAAATTTAAACACGCGTCGTCTGCAAGTATCATTTTGTAATTTCACTATTTTGAACAAATAAAAAATATATATTTGGAAAAAACATTGTAGATCGATAAACCAAATAATTTTAGTTGTCATTAATATTTGGAGAAGTGGGAGAGATGGGGAGATGGAATATTATGTAAAATTTTCGTGATATGATTCATGTTATCTCTTCTATAATTTAATTTAAGGGCATTATTATATTGAGAATGCAAGAAAGCACGTGATTTTTTTTGAAAGTGTATGGTATCTTTTTTGATATTGACCTTGGTATTGATCCGCTCCACTTAAAAAGTAGTTGTTTTGATGAATATAACTGACTAATATATATATAATATATATATATATATATATATATATATATATTAAAAAAAGGTGACATCAGTGGTGCATATCTACCCAAATTCAAAAGTATTATGTTAGTAATCTATACTATTATATAAAGCATCTAAGAATTGGAGGGTATTTTTTTTTGTCATGATATTTTTTTATTATATCCATATTATCCCTCAATTATACGGAAAATATTTATTTTTGATTGATCGAACGTATGTGATTACGTCCATTGATCCCCTCTTTCTCTCTATTTCTTTCCCATATATATACTATTATTTTTATAATATTATTTTTTTATTTAGCAACCTTGTGCATATTTGGTAAGAAATTAATGGTGATAATATATGTTAGAATAATTTACTTTTCTTGCCATAAAAATCATGAATCATTAACTCATATTGTACAAAAATCTCATCCAAGATTAAATATAGTCTTTATTATAGGTTTTCTCTATAATTTGATGAATTTATAATTTAATATTAGATAAATGTGAATTTTTTTATCTTATAATGTTTTAATGTTTAAATAAAAGAGTTTGTTGCAACGCGCGAGTATATAGCTAGTTACTTTCAAAAACGGTATGAAATCCATACCAATTATGTTTGTGTGGTCTTCATATTAGTAAACAGTAACAAATTGAATTATTTTATTTTATTTTATTTGACGTTGGATTGTTTCTTACTTATATAACTTTAATATTTATTTTCAGTTAGGTCATGCCCTTGGGCTCGACTCACTAACCCGTTCAAATCTGCCTTAGCCGAGTAACTTTTAGGGGCAAAAACAAAAAGATATTGCCACATTACTTCCAAATTCTCAACATAAACTATGCCATGCAGGGAGATGACATTAATTATAGAGATCAACTAATTGTATTTCAGATCTGTACCACAATCTGTATCTCAACTGAAAACGTCGTTGACAACGTTGACCACATTCTCGAACACCAACAGATCGTCCGTCTGCGTACGTTCATCGAAGTTTTAAAATCGAAAGTCCAAAGTCTTAATATATTATATATCAAGTCTATATTTTAAACTTAAAATTTATATTTGGAAGACAATCAAGATATGAGCATGTATGCATATATGAATCTCAATGTCTTAAAATTGAATGTCGTAAGTATTAACAAGAGAAATATGACGTTTTAATATCTAATATTATAAATTATATTTTGAACTTAAAACATAAGTCAACAACAATTATTTACTCTATTGTTTGAATATCGAAGAAAGTTATACAATTGAATTTCTATCTTCGATAAATCGACAATAATAAGTATTTAATTTTCATTTTTACACAAAGACACAAATAACCACCTGACGAAGTCAAACTGCTTACTAAATAATAATGACTCTTCTGAAACTCTCTAGACCGTTCTACAAACGATATCTGAAGTCTTAATATCTAATATATAAAGTCTTAAGAACTGTCATATAATGTCTTAATACATAATGTTATAAATCATTTTCATCTTTAAAGGATATAAAAATTTCAAATATGCGCTGAATATTATTTAAACTAAATCTTTATATCTAATGTAACAACTAAGAAATGAAGTTTTAATAAAATTTACCTAAAATAATATTTCATAGAATTTATATTTGATACAAAATTTAATAAATAAAGTTATAAAATTTAACATTAAAAATTTTAAGATCACTAATCTGATGTTTTAAAATATATTAATATAAGTCTTACTTTTAACTTTACATAATATATAATTCAAAAATATTTATCGAACACTCCTAGATTTAAATTTCTATATTTAATTATTCTCATCTTAAGACTTGATAATTAAATTCTTAATCTTGATTAATAATTTATTAGTATTATATTTGAAAATATAGAACTATCATACATGTTAGAGTGATTCTGATCTCTAACTTCAGCATCACACCAATCTTTCATGCACACAAGCATTTCAAAGGTCTTATTACCCAGACGATTTCGATCATCGGTTAAAACCCTATTAGTTGATCAATAGTGTCTGTACTGCACTCCTCATTCCGAGTAGCTAGTTGTAGTACAAGAAAATGAAAGTTTTAGTTAGCTTGCAGGATTATGGGATCAATTAAACTAAAGGTTTAATTTCCTTGCATATGATCAAATTTTTTATGATATTTTGCACAAAAACTCCAAACCCAAATTTCTCACTATTTGCACTTTTTCTTTAGCAGACACAAAAATCTCTTTTGATTTGGACCCTTTAGCAAATGTGGCACATATATTTTATTTCATATTCTCAAAATAAATTGAAATACTTCATTACTGCAAATTTTGGATAAAGCATTGAATTCTAAGGATCCAAAAGCCAAGAAAAAAAATTGACATATGTAATATTCTAGTTTTAACCCTTGAATAAAAATAGACTTATAAAAAATTCAAACTTGCTTAAATAAAAAAGATAAAAATAAAAGAATTTGTTTATAATCTCTTTCTTAATCTTTCTGTCAAATAAAATTAGTATATCATTTTTTTCACATATATACTATCATTTTTTTCCTATAAGTATTTAATTTTCATTTTTACACAAAGACACAAATAACCACCTGACGAAATCAAACTGCTTACTAAATAATAATGGCTCTTCTGAAACTCTCTAGACCGTTGTACAGACGATATCTGAAGTCTTAATATCTAATATATAAAGTCTTAAGAACTGTCATATAATGTCTTAATACATAATGTTATAAATCATTTTCATCTTTAAAGGATATAAAAATTTCAAATATGCGCTGAATATTATTTAAACTAAATTTTTATATCTAATGTAACAACTAAGAAATGAAGTTTTAATAAAATTTACCTAAAATAATATTTCATAGAATTTATATTTGATACAAAATTTAATAAATAAAGTTATAAAATTTAACATTAAAAATTTTAAGATAAATATTTATCGAACACTCCTAGATTTAAATTTCTATATTTAATTATTCTCATCTTAAGACTTGACAATTAAATTCTTAATACTGATTAATAAATCATATTTAACTTTAAAAGATATAAATTTTATAATATTTTCTAAATACAGATATTCTTATTATCTTAACTAGGACCTTACAATTGATAAATTTATATTTAGTATTTTTTAATATTATAAGAACTTATAATTTATATTTATAAAAAATATCTTTATTTCTTATTAAGTCATAATATTATCAATAATATATAATAGATATGTAACATAAAATAATATTTTGAAAATAATTATGACAAAAATAAATTTAATATTTAATACAAATAAGTCTTAATATTTATCATAACACATCTTAATGTACCACTCAAAACATAATTTTTAGTTTAGTCAATTTTCACTACTACAAACAAATCTAAATATATACTACATACATGCTTCAATATGTACTATAAATAACTCTTCATATTTACTGATTAAAATTCATATTAATAGAAATAGAAACAGAAACAGAAATATATATAGAAATAGAAATTGATTAACTGATGAAAAGAAATGAATCCCAGATAGGCAGCGGCCAGCGCTCACTCTGTCACTCAGAGTCAGAGTCCCTCTGAATCAAGAAACAGTAAGGTTCTTGGCTTCTTGCGTAAGATCACATCACATCCGATCGGAGAATGGCCTCCTCAGAAGCGACGCCGCCTCCGCCTCCGCCTCCGCCAACGAGCCATCGATCTCCTCCTCATCGGAAGGCGCAGCCGTCGGCTCCTCGCGTCGTCTCCTCTCTCCCTCTCTCCAGCTCCTCCTCCTCCTCGCATCCGAAAGGGGAAAGGGTTTTCCGGTGGGTTTTCTAATATTTCAATATTTCAGACATCTCCATTGCGCATCTTTTTTTCTCTAAATTACGCACACTTGATGCTCCGATTCAATGTTACCCAATATCGATCGATTTGTATTACCAGACTGACACCAAACCCAACCCTAGCTACTGTTTCCACTGGCCTGGTTTCTAAATTAGATCACATAAATTTGTTTGCTACCAATGAATTCTTCGTTTAGATGGTAAACCTTCCATTCTCATCATAAATATTCAACCACAAATTATCTCCATTCTATTCTTTTCTGTTCTGTTCTGTTTTGATAACAACAGTTCTCTCTTTTAGATTTATTTCTGGCGTCAAATGACACATCCTTAAGAATTTGCATAATTAATTCGTAATTAAGCAGCCCACACAACACCATCATGGCTAAGGCAAGAGAGATACCTGCTGCCGGAGGAACCCCAGCTCAAATCCATCATGGGTCGGCTCCGTTTCTGAACAACAACAAGCAGCTGAAGTCTGACGGGTCCGGTGTGCTTTCTGGTCTCAGGGAATCTGATGCTTGCATCTTTACTTCCGTACAAAGCCGGGCTGAAGAGAGAGCTGGCAAGGAAAACCGCAGCCCACGTTCGAATGTTGATCACATCAGGTATGCCTCATTTCTATTGCTTGTTAAGTGTCAACTCTTGTTTCGGTAAATTATTTCCCCACAGCTTTGACCCCCCCTCCTCTGAGCCCTCCTTACCCCTACCCGCTTACCATTTTCCTCACCTTCCAAACACAAATAAATTAAAAAAATGAACCAGGCAGAGTCAAAGAACGAGTCCTGTTTGTACCTGTAGGAGGCAAGTCGGGTGTGTTGGTCAACCAGGCTCATCGTTTCCATGCATGATAGTTACTGATCTCATGGAAATTAATGGACATGAAGGGTGGGACCAGCGGTCTCCTGAGATGGCTAATTCGAGATCGAGGCCTTGGTCTTCTTTGGCTGAGGCAACACTGCAGCCAAAGAAGAGCGGCCTTCAAAAGGAGTCTGAGGTTGTCTGCCTTAGCTCTTCGCATTTGGACTCATCAAGACCAAGGCGTCTCCCAACTTGGTCTCAGGCTGCATATAGTGTGCAGAAGAACTCAGATGATGAGGTTACCGACTTGCGGCGCGGCACGGCTATCAGACGTGCTGTCATACATCGGTCAAATCAGACTATGTCCAACAGGCCCTTACAAGCTGGTTTGTGCATCAGGTAATTACCACTTCTTTTGGAGCAATCACAATTTTCTTTATCCCATTTTGAGATTGTTAGGATATTTATAGTTTTATAACTATCAAAACTGACCTGAAGCATTACATGATCTCAATGCAGGAATCCAGTGTCTAGTAGTGTGGGAGCCCCGGAAGTGCCCATGTCAGATGCACCTCCAATGTCTAATGGGATCACTGACGGTGGAGGAGCCAAAACAGATGAGGTTCGTGATATCAATCTCAAACGGGCGCTGGCAGCTTTTGCGAAGCCGAAGCTGAGGCCATTTTGGTTAAAAGGCCACCTGACCGATGACACATACCGGCACGTTCTCGGAGACTTTGTCAATGATGTCGCTCGATCTCTTCAATCATGTGGACCACAAACTCCTGAAGAGATCAATGATTTCATAAAACAGGAAGATAAAAGTTTGAGGAACCGTCTCAAGGTGCATATAAATGGTCCTCCTTTTTTTTTTGCTTTCAAACTAATAAATCCTATCCAT
Source organism: Schoenoplectus tabernaemontani (assembly GCA_037127355.1). NCBI lineage: Eukaryota > Viridiplantae > Streptophyta > Magnoliopsida > Poales > Cyperaceae > Schoenoplectus > Schoenoplectus tabernaemontani. The sequence continues at coordinate 1,389,055 of CM073745.1, read as the reverse complement.
TTACTTTCACCTTAATTTTGATATTTATGTTAAAATTAATTCTGTTCTTTCTCTGGGCAGATGCATCTGTGTGGGATTCTGATCGATGATGTCATAGGGAACAGCAGGTATAATTTTATTTTATTTTATTTATTTATTTATTGCTGTGTGATGTGAGCAGTTTAGTTTGAGAGTTTTTACCTGAAATAGATACATATAAATATTCTTTTTATTGCTTTCTACGGATGAAAACAATAGGGAGAGGCTTCCATTTTTTGAGTCTAATGCTGGGCAGGAATCTAAAGACAGCAGCCGCTCTCCCAAGAGATCTCTCAACGGGTAGATGTTTTGCATAAGGTCCCTGTATGTTTCAGATATCATTCATTACAATTTGATGCTCTTAACAAATGTTTTTGCTATTCTTTCGAACAAAAACAGTAGTCAAGGAGCATGTCCTACGCGCATCTGCAGGGCGAAATATGGAGCATCAAAGTCAGGATCTGATCTGAATGAGAAGCTACCATCCAATAGGTGGGACCAGGCCTCTCCACATGTGGATGATTCTGAGCCTGTATCTCTGCTTCAATGGCCTCTGGTTCCACAGGGATCAACAATGGGTGCTAACGCAATAGCCAAGTCTAAAACAGGCTCTCTGTCTCCATGGTCTAGAACTCCACTCGACAGTGACTGCATTGGGGACACTGTTGCTTCGGGCAGGGATCTCGGTCTAACCAGCCCTGATAGGTTCCAGCAGTCTAGGTACATATTTCTCTTCGTCATTGGTGCACTTTAGAAGTCGTCTCAATGTTCCTTTGCTGATGATATTAGAGAGGAACCAAAACCCCAGTTTTAGGTATAATATGACCTTGGCATATGTGGATCATAATTTGTCTTCAACTCTTTTTGTTCACGTCTGATTGGAGCTCACTGTAATTAAAGAAAAGGAAGGAAACGTGACATGAATAAATTGACTACGATAATTTGGAATTTTTCTGTTGATGTCCCTTTAAATATTTTGGTTAATAAAATCTTGTTTGCAGAAAAAGAGCTGAAAGGGGACCAAGGGACCAAAGTACTTCAGTCGAACCAAAACGGAAGAGAACTGAGCCCGAGCTGGACCGGATGGGAGGCAGCAGTGACATTTATATCCAAAAGAGGTTTGTAATTCTTCCACTCTTTACACTGGTCAGTAGTCCTTCCTATGCTCCTTTATGGTTGATCCTCACTAGGTTTCACACATGATCTGAATACAGGAATCCTAGTAGTGTATCCAGAAAGGACAATGTAAGATATGGAGCTCCTACGGCGTCATTATTGGAAGGCCAAGAACAGCATGACCGGTTGTTAAATGCTCTCGGAATTCAGTTCCTTCTACAAGTGTTGTAACCAACATTCTTAATAAAAGCCCTTGCTCAACACAATCCCGGTCGTCTGCCCCGTTCAAGTACCCGACACTCAAACAGAGGGTTAGAAATCCTGTGGCCAGTAGCGTGGGACCCACAACAGTGTCCGTTTCAGATGCACCCGTAATGTCTAAGGGGGTTGGTGACAGCGCAACAGGAGCCAGAAGTGATGCATTTGAAGATCTCAACCTGAAATGGGCACTAGCATCCTTTGCTAAGTCGAAGCTGAGGCCATATTGGCTGAAAGAGCACTTGACCGAGGGCACGTACCTGCGTATACTACAGAAATTTGTGCACAATGCTGTGCAGGTTCTTAAGGGCCGTGGCCGTCGAACACCTGACAACATCAGCAGATTGGTGAAACTAGAAGATCATGCTCTGAGAAAAAGTCTTGAGGTTTGTACATTAATATCATCCTTTTTAACTAACCATTCCTTTTTGTTTGCCTCCGCGTGTTAATTTTTTCAAACTCATGTAGTCATGTTAAATGTAATTTCATACTTTCTGTGGACAGGTGTGTCTACGCGAGTTTCTCAGCAAGGATGCAATAAAGAATACTAGGTGCAGTAACAGTTGTCATTATTGTTGAGCAGGCAGCTTGAGCAATTTATTCAGAGTTAATAAAATCTTATTTGCAGAAAAAGAGCTGAATCATGATATATCCTCTCTTTTTTCTTATGTATTTCAGAGATGAAAACACCAGCAGAAGGCTTCCGATTTTCATCTGACAACTGATTGCTGGCGTGTGAATTATCTGTTATGTTGTTTTCAAAATGCTTTGTAACTTCAGTTGAAAGTCATATATGGGGTCCCCATACCTGCTTGTGTACTTGTGTTTTTTCATTACTGTGTGGATGGAGGCGTATCCGCCTAGTTATTTGCTCTCTTTGATTCTTTTCAATTTGTGTAATGAAATGCTCTCTTATATTATATGTGATTCTTCTTTATTTGGTTAATGAAATGCTATCTCTGTGATGGTTCTGGTTTGATACAAGTAAAAGTCTTGCGCTATTTGTGTAATCATCTGTGTACACGATAAGCATGACTGATTTTAAACTTACCCACACACGATAGAATTTATTATAATCATCTGGTAGGCTAGAATTTATTTTTCGAGTTTTTAACCATGAATGAAAGTCGTTACTACTAATTCAAGCTTATTTCCTGAGTTGAATCCAGAAACGATACCTGTTAGTTATACCTAAAGCGATCTTAATTAGTTGTTGACTTGTTGGCGGTGAGTTAAAAGGATGAAAAAATTTGGTAAGGGTTGCACACTTGCACGGACCATTTTATAATTAAAATTGCAAGTACTGGTACGTCTAATTTTTCCTTTTTTCCGATGTCAATATATTACAAATGATTTAGATGATTATCTTATAAGAATATTTTTCAATTGTGGCTTCAAAATTAAGTGAAGATACAACAACAACAATAAAGTCTTTAATCTTAAATAAATTGGGATAACCTAAAAATAAAACCCAATTTGAAAATATAAGATTAGAGATCTCAAATATCAATGATAATAATGATGATGATGAAAAAAATAATAATAAATAAATAAATAAAAATAAATAAAAATGATAATGAAGATGACAATATAATGATAATGATGCTAATAATAATAGTAATGCCAATAATAATAATAATAATAAAATAGTATAATAAACCTACACTATAAAGTATATTTCTAAAATTTTAATTCTAAATTCTAAAATCTTAAAAATCTAAGAACTAAAAAACTAAGAATCTGAAGTCCAAAACTCTATTACTAGATTCTAACTCATAAATCATGATTTTAATACATAGATTATCGTTTTTCAAATACTCATATCAAAAATAAACTCTTTGGATATATTTCATTCCTTCAAATTTCTTTTTATTGCTTCATTCCATGCCAGTCTTGGTCGACCTCTTCATCTTCTTGTGTTTTCAGAACGATTTAGAATAGCACTGCAAACTGATGCATCAAAAGACTTTCATTGGAAAATTAAGTGAAGATACTATTGTAAATTTGTGAATGGCAGATCAGCAATGGCGTGTGTATATATAAAAAGAATATACACAATTTTCAATGGATAAATTATAAAGAGACTGTACCATAATATTTGTACCGGAACTATATTTACAGCTGGTGTATTGAAAAACGTGCGTGTCGTGCGTGTCACGTGTGAGCACGTGACGTGTTCGGCACGGAACGTGTCGTGTCACCACGTATTCACGTGTTTGAACGTGTCAAAAACTTAAAAACCCGAACACGCACGTTTAAGACACGTGACATGTCTAGCACGTCGTGTTAGACATGTTCGTGTTTATACGTGTTTGGCACGTTTCAACACTTGTAGCACGAATAAATTCAATAAAATTCAAATATGATAAATATATAAGAAAAATCATGAAAAATTATAAAATGATAAAAAAATTGATAATCTTGATTTAAATTTTAAAAAAGTTTAATTAAGAACAAATATTCAATTTTTCCTCCTTTTTTTTGGGCTCGGGACTGACTACGTTTTGAAAATATAGGCAGAGTTAAAAACTTAAAAATTTATTAGTATAATATTTGAAAATATTTTAAAAAATGAAGTAATATGAACAATATAAAATGCATATCTTTTTGTTATTATTTTTTTCATATTTGAGTATTTAATCTTCATCTTCATCGTCATCTTGAGACACATTATCAGAATCATAACGTGAAGATCCAGGATTTGACGTGACATATTTAGAACTATCATACATGTTAGAGTGATTCTGATCTCTAATTTCAGCATCACGCCAATCTTTCATGCACACAAGCATTTCAAAGGTCTTATTATTACCCAGACGATTTCGATCATCGGTTAAAACCCTATTAGATGATCAATAGTGTCTGTACTGCACTCCCCATTCCGAGTAGCTAGCTGTAGTACAAAAAAATGAAAGTTTTAGTTAGCTTGCAGGATTATGGGATCAATTAAACTAAAGTTTTAATTACCTTGCATATGATCAAATTTTTTATGATATTTTGCACAAAAACTCCAAACCCAAATTTCTCACTATTTGCACTTTTTCTTTAGCAGACCCAAAAATCTCTTTTGATTTGGACCCTTTAGCAAATGTGACACATATATTTTATTTCATATTCTCAAAATAAATTGAAATACTTCATTACTGCAAATTTTGGATAAAGCATTGAATTCTAAGGATCCAAAAGCCAAGAAAAAAATTGACATATGTAATATTCTAGTTTTAACCCTTGAATAAAAATAGACTTATAAAAAAAATTCAAACTTGCTTAAATAAAAAAGATAAAAATAAAAGAATTTGTTTATAATCTCTTTCTTAATATTTCTGTCAAATAAAATTAGTATATCATTTTTTTCTTAAAAAGAAGGAAATCAATTGTCGTCAGCTTTTGCACTTTCTTGCCGTTGAAAAATGAAAAAAATAAATAAAACTGTACATATTTTTAACTACGGTGTATAAATTTTAATTCATATTTATAAAATACATATAAAATGATACATGTCTTCAAATTCCAAAGAAAATACTATGTTCAAGTCCTCGAAGTTGTATAATGATCTCTGACAACCTTCTTTTTCTATTTTGTCCACTTTTTGCAAGTTAATCTAAAAATCATAAAAAAAATTCTCAAATTTAAAGATCATAAATATCAAACTTGCTAAAAAGTGTCTTAAATAATTTTAAACTTGACTTTTACTCCTAGTGATAACCAAATCTGCTTAAGCACTAACCGCCTTGGTTTGTTCTCACTAGAGGTGGCAATCGGTCGGGTCGGGTTTGAGTTCGTGTTCCGGTTGGATGTGTTGGGTCAATTTGATTTTATGAAAGAAATTAGATCGGGTCGAGTAAATTAACATGTTGTGTTTTTTTAGATCTTTGATAGATTCTGATTGAATTGAAAGTTATTTGATCTCAGGTCGGGTCGGATACAGATCGGGTTGGATCAATTTAACTTTTTAAAAAAATTAGATCGGATCAGGTTTGAATCCGGACGAATCGAACGGATTTCTCGGATCGGATCGAGTTCTGCCACTCTAATTCTCACTTTTTTGTATGGACAGGTACCAGAGTTGAGGAGGAAGTGCAGATCCTAGAGTTTCACTCCTCTGCCTCAAAATCGGATGAAGAGTATGGTGTATGACTGAGTCAATCCAGCATTTGGTGGCGTTGTTGGCTCTGATATTTATTTCTTTTAGTATGTTGCTTTTAGAATTGTATCCGGATTCTTACTTGTATTACTATTTTGGCATCCCCTCTTTTGAATTTTGCCTTTATAGTAGTTCTCTGTAGTAGAGTAGATACTACTGTAATCAAAGGATGAGAGTTGCTACCTTACAAACATATGTTGTTTATATGATTTCACGTAATGAAATTGGTGATCCCTTTGAGGACACTTTTGGTAAAAAAAAATGAAATCCAAAATGCTCATGTTGCAACATACCAAATTATGAGTTGGCACGGTTTTATAATTGAAATATCAATAAGATAATTAAGTTTTCCAATTTCTAATAATTTAATTTACAAGGTACAAACCTTCCATATTCACTTGTCTTGGATACCGCATTAACAAAGAGTTAATAAATATGAAAGCTGTAATACAGGTACAAAGCTTCCATATTCACTTGTCTCTGATAGTTTGAGCTGCAATACAAGTTCACTAAAACCCTAAAAATCAAGAGCAGTTATTGTCATTAGTCCTCATTACTCATAAGTGACCTTTTTATTTACTTTTGCTTATATTTTAATTTTTTTTTCTTAGGATCGAAGGTTTATCGGGTTCGAAGGACAGGCTAATTAATAGTGAGGGTTTACACTCATTAAAATAATAGTTCCATATAATTACTAATTTTTTTGGATGTATAGTCATAAACAAATATATATAAATATCATTCGAGAGTGATACCTTATTCTTATTTCACTCTCCCCCCTCAAAATCACTTTTTTTTGAGTGAGAAAAGCATAAAAAGGGATCGCACATCAACTTATCGACTTTGTTATTCAAATTTTGTAATACTGATATGTTTTTTTTCTCAATTTATTGATCAATAAAGTAATCCTATAATTTTATTTAGATCCTAAATAATAAAAAAATTTAAACACGCGGCGTCTGCAAGTATCATTTTGTAATTTCACTATTTTGAACAAATAAAAAATATATATTTGGAAAAAACATTGTAGATCGATAAACCAAATAATTTTAGTTGTCATTAATATTTGGAGAAGTGGGAGAGATGGGGAGATGGAATATTATGTAAAATTTTCGTGATATGATTCATGTTATCTCTTCAATAATTTAATTTAAGGGCATTATTACATTGAGAATGCAAGAAAGCACGTGAATTTTTTTGAAAGTGTATGGTATCTTTTTTGATATTGACCTTGGTATTGCTATATCCGCTCCACTTAAAAAGGTAGTTATTTTGATGAATATAACTAACTAATATATATATATATATATATATATATTAAAAAAAGGTGACATCAGTGGTGCATATCTACCCAAATTCAAAAGTATTATGTTAGTAATCTATACTATTATATAAAACATCTAAGAATTGGAGGGTCCTTTTTTTGTCATGATATTTTTTTATTATACCCATTTTATTCTCAATTAGACGGATAATATTTATTTTTGATTGATCGAACGTATGTGATTGCGTCCATTGATCCCCTCTTTCTCTCTATTTCTTTCCCATATATACTATTATTTTTATAATATTATTTTTTTATTTAGCAACCTTGTGCATATTTGGTAAGAAATTAATGGTGATAATATATGTTAGAATAATTTACTTTTCTTGCCATAAAAATCATGAATCATTAACTCATATTGTACAAAAATCTCATCCAAGATTAAATATAGTCTTTATTATAGGTTTTCTCTATAATTTGATGAATTTATAATTTAATATTAGATAAATGTGAATTTTTTTATCTTATAATGTTTTAATGTTTAAATAAAAGAGTCTGTTGCAACGCACGGGTATATAGCTAGTTACTTTCAAAAACAGTATGAAATCCATACCAATTATGTTTGTGTGGTCTTCATATTAGTAAACAGTAACAAATTGAATTATTTTATTTTATTTTATTTGACGTTGGATTGTTTCTTACTTATATAACTTTAATATTTATTTTCAGTTAGGTCATGCCCTTGGGCTCGACTCACTAACCCGTTCAAATCTGCCTTAGCCGAGTAACTTTTAGGGGCAAAAACAAAAAGATATTGCCACATTGCTTCCAAATTCTCAACATAAACTATGCCATGCAGGGAGATGACATTAATTATAGAGATCAACTAATTGTATTTCAGATCTGTACCACAATCTGTATCTCAACTGAAAACGTCGTTGACAACGTTGACCACATTCTCGAACACCAACAGATCGTCCGTCTGCGTACGCTCATCGAAGTTTTAAAATCGATAGTCCAAAGTCTTAATATATTATATATCAAGTCTATATTTTAAACTTAAAATTTATATTTGGAAGACAATCAAGATATGAGCATGTATGTATATATGAATCTCAATGTCTTAAAATTGAATGTCGTAAGTCTTAACAAGAGAAATATGACGTTTTAATATCATGATTTTTATAATTAAAATTGCAAGTACTGGTACGTCTAATTTTTCCTTTTTTCCGATGTCAATATATTACAAATGATTTAGATGATTATCTTATAAGAATATTTTTCAATTGTGGCTTCAAAATCAAGTGAAGATACAACAACAACAATAAAGTCTTTAATCTTAAATAAATTGGGATAACCTAAAAATAAAACCCAATTTGAAAATATAAGATCAGAGATCTCAAATATCAATGATAATAATGATGATGATGAAAAAAATAATAATAAATAAAAATAAATAAAAATGATAATGAAGATGTAGAGTTTTGAAAAAACCCGTCCGGTCCAACCCGTCCCGGACCGGACCGTGACCGTGGACTGGACCGGACCGGACTGTCCCCGGACCGTGGACCGGACCGTGCCTTGCCTTGCCTTGGTCCGGTCCAACGGTGGGCCGGTTCTCGTTAAACCCGAAAATGGACCGTGCCGACCCGTCCGTGCGGACCCATGGACCGGACCGGACCGGACCGTGGACCGTGCGGGACCGTGGACCGGACCGGACCGGACCGTGGACCGTGCGGGACCGTGGACCGGACCGGACCGGACCGTCCCGGACCGGACCCCCCCACCCGGGCCCCCCACACCCTAGACCTAAACACCATACTTTTCTTAGAATAATGCTACAATTACCTATCACTTCATACACGGAAATTGGCGTACTTAGGTGTTGTTATTATTATATAATATTATCATTATTTTTTTGAAAATAAAAAAATTGGTTCACTGGTCTTTGAATTTATTAATTATTATAGGTTGAAAACTATTTTATAATAAAATGAAATGAAAGTGACCATATAGGCACATACATATAATATTTTTGAATATCTACAAGTCGTCAATCATATCTCGCATGTTGTGTATTTTATTTTAAGTTTTATATTTGTAGCAATTGACATTACACATGCAATATTTTGTGGTACTACAGTCTAGCCTACATGCATGTGTTAAAATAAAGAAAAAACAGAAATTTTTGCGGCTCCAATTTTTTTTTCATGGTTCAAAAAACTATGATGCAACCCAAATAGTTTGATATTACATAATAAAAAGTTACATACCAAAATAATAATATTTCAACACTACAAATAAAAATAAGGCTTTTAAATAATAAAGGATAGTGTATCTGTATATGCATTGTTTGCATGAGAAATGTCATTTTATTAATCAAACAACAAATGTTCAAAATTATATATGTATTAAAATAAGAGATGAACTTCATATTATAGAACAGTTGAAATTTTTATTCAGTCATTGATTTATTTTTTTACTTTCAGTAAATAATTAATTTTTTTTTATTACGATAGGGATTAAAAGAACGACCGTTGTTGTGGATGCAATGACGAATCCAACTAGTTACTTATGCCTCACAATTTAGCATTAGCAGAAGCAACAATAATATTATAATAATATAGTAGTAGTAATAATAATAGTAATAATTCAATAATAATAATAATAATAATAATAAGTTATAATTTAGTATCACTATAGTGCATAAAATATTTGTACATATTTCTCCCCTTTTTAAAAAAAATGAGAAAGGAAAAAGTTTTTATTTTAGTATCTCATTGTTGTAACTTTATAATTCACATCCAAAATAAATTAAAAAAAAAGAAGGTAACTAAGAAATTGACCATGAAAAGAAATAAAACACTAGTTTATTTAGTTAATTGAGGTGCTTTTATGGTGTATATGATTTTCCTTATTTTTTTTTATATTTTTAAACAAATAATAGCTCTTTGTTCCTTTTAGTATGCATTTTACATAGTTAATGTGTTCACATTGACATGTCCTGTTAGATGTATTTATCTTCTTACATCAATTTTGAATATTAATTATTTTAAGGATAAATCACACTACTAAGAAATAATGAGAAAAATGAAAAAACAAAAAATATCTTATTTCCCAATAAGGAAATACTAGGCTCTATGTTCATGTTATGCATCTAAAATTGTTTAGATGGGTTTTCATGCTGTTATTGGGAGGAAGTACCCGCCGTGACAATTATCGCAAATTGTCTTCATCCATCATTCAAAAAAAAATACACCGTAAGGCTTCTTCAAAGGTACAAATAAAATCTACATCTACGCACTAATGAAGAAGATAATCGCGTAAATAGCTTATTGGAGGAGATGTTCAACATTTATAACTCCCGACGAAATACTAATAATCCTTCTACTACCGATCGCAACATTAGGTATGAATTTTAATCATCATTCTTTCTATTACATAATTTATTCACTTATATTGTGTTCATTTTTAATCGTATAGAAGTAATAGTTCATCTGGATTGCTAAATGAGTTGCGAGATGATGATTGTTTTGAAGATCAACAAATAAATAATAACGAATTACTGAGTTATTGTTTGGAAAGCATGGAAGATGATCAAATTGATATCCTGAAGTACTGGAAGAGGAATGCAACTGCCTATCCAACATTGACGATGATGGCGCGTGATGTATTTGCAGTTACTGTGTCAACCGTCCCTTTCGAATCATGTTTTAGTTCGGCAAACAGATCCTAACGGATAAGCGTACAAATTTGGGTTCAAAACTTTTCGAACAACTTGTGTGCAATAAAGATTGGATTGATCTTTGAAAGTCGCATGCAACATGATACCACATTTGAGACAGCAACATCCGCCATAGAAACTCAAGAAAGCGGTACCAATATCCCCGATATCTCTCTGGAAGATGATTCCGACGACCCAATTGACATTCAAGACAACGATTTATGGTATATGCATAATGACTTCTAGGAGTTTGGTATTTCTTACCATATCAATCTTTTTATTTATTTTTAAATATTTCAATTATTTTTTTAAAGAACATTACTAACAAAAAAAAAGTTATAACTCCGCCTATGTTTTTTTAACATAGCCGGTCCCAAGCCCGGATTAAAGGAGGAGGGTAACTTAAAATATTATCCAAATTTTATTTTATAATTATTGATATTTTATAATTTTTTTGTATTATTTGATTTTTAAATTATTCAAAAATACATAATTAATTTGATGAAAATGATTATTTAAAAATTAATAAATTTATTTTTCAACTTTTATTATTTTTTTTATAATTTTCTGAAATTTTATTTTTTTACAATTTTTTTAATTTTTTAGTACTATTAGATTTTTAAACAATTAAAAATAATAATTCGAATTAGTTAAAAATTATTATTAAAAAATATGATAAATTATTATTTTTTTCAATTTATAAAAAAAAAAAATTGGACCGGACCGGACCGGACCGGACCGTGGACCGGACCGGACCGTCCGTGGGGGTCCGGCCCCCGGGGGCCAACGGTGGGACGGGTTCGGTTTTTTCGAATTTGGACCGCCTTGGACCGGACCGTTTGGACCGTGCGGGACCGTGGACCGTCCGGGTCCAGACCGGACCGGCCCGGACCGGACCGTCTTCAATCCACTATGAAGATGACAATATAACGATAATGATGCTAATAATAATAGTAATGCCAATAATAATAATAATAATAAAATAGTATAATAAACCTACACTATAAAGTATATTTCTAAAATTTTAATTCTAAATTCTAAAATCTTAAAAATCTAAGAACTAAAAAACTAAGAATCTGAAGTCCAAAACTCTATTACTAGATTCTAACTAATAAATCATGATTCTGATACATAGATTATTGTTTTTCAAACACTCATATCCAAAATAAACTATTTGGATTTATTTCATTCCTTCAAATTTCTTTTTATTGCTTCATTCCATGCCAGTCTTGGTCGACCTCTTCATCTTCTTGTGTTTTCAGAACGATTTCGAATAGCACTGCAAACTGATGCATCAAAAGACTTTCAATGGAAAATTAAGTGAAGATACTATTGTAAATTTGCGAATGGCAGATCAAGAATGGCGTGTGTATATATAAAAAGAATATACACAATTTTCAATGGATAAATTATAAAGAGACTGTACCATAATATTTGTACCAGGAACTATATTTACAAATTTGGTGTATTGACAAACATGCGTGTCGTGCGTGTCACGTGTGAGCACGTGACGTGTTCGACACGGAACGTATCGTGTCAACACGTATTCACGTGTTTGAACGTGCCAAAAACTTAAAAACCCGAACAGACACGTTTAAGACACGTGACATGTCTAGCACGTCGTGTTAGACATGTTCGTGTTTATACGTGTTTGGCACGTTTCAACACTTGTAGCACGAATAAATTCAATAAAATTCAAATATGATAAATATATAAGAAAAATCATGAAAAATTATAAAATGATAAAAAAATTGATAATCTTGATTTAATTTTTTAAAAAGTTTAATTAAGAAAAAATATTCAATTTTTCCTCCTTTTTTTGGGCTCGGGACTGACTACGTTTTGAAAATATAGGCAGAGTTAAAAACTTAAAAAATTATTAGTATAATATTTTAAAATATTTTAAAAAATGAAGTAATATGAACAATATAAAATGCATATCATTTTGTTATTATTTTTTTCATATTTGAGTATTTAATCTTCATCTTCATCATCATCTTGAGATACATTATCAGAATCATAATGTGAAGATCCAGGATTTGACGTGACATATTTAGAACTATCATACACGTTAGAGTGATTCTGATCTCTAACTTCAGCATCACACCAATCTTTCATGCACACAAGCATTTCAAAGGTCTTATTACCCAGACAATTTCGATCATCGGTTAAAACCCTATTAGATGATCAATAGTGTATCGTATGCACTCCCATTCGAGTAGCTAGCTGTAGTACAAAAAAATAAAAGTTTTATTTAGCTTGCAGGATTATGGGATCAATTAAACTAAAGTTTTAATTACCTTGCATATGATCAAATTTTTTATGATATTTTGCAAAAAAACTCCAAACCCAAATTTCTCACTATTTGCACTTTTTCTTTAGCAGACCCAAAAATCTCTTTTGATTTGGACCCTTTAGCAAATGTGGCACATATATTTTATTTCATATTCTCAAAATAAATTGAAATACTTCATTACTGCAAATTTTGGATAAAGCATTGAATTCTAAGGATCCAAAAGCCAAGAAAAAAATTGACATATGTAATATTCTAGTTTTAACCCTTGAATAAAAATAGACTTATAAAAAAAAAATTCAAACTTGCTTAAATAAAAAAGATAAAAATAAAAGAATTTGTTTATAATCTCTTTCTTAATATTTCTGTCAAATAAAATTAGTATATCATTTTTTTCTTAAAAAGAAGGAAATCAATTGCCGTCAGCTTTTGCACTTTCTTGCCGTTGAAAAATGAAAAAAATAATTAAAACTGTACATATTTTTAACTACGGTGTATAAATTTTAATTCATATTTATAAAATACATATAAAATGATACATGTCTTCAAATTCCAAAGAAAATACTATGTTCAAGTCCTCGAAGTTGTATAATGATCTCTGACAAACTTCTTTTTCTATTTTGTCCACTTTTTGCAAGTTAATCTAAAAAACATAAAATTTTTTTTCAAATTTAAAGATCATAAATATCAAACTTGCTCAAAACTGTCTTAAATAATTTTAAACTTGACTTTTACTCCTAGTGATAACCAAATCTGCTTGAGCACTAACCGCCTTGGTTTGTTCTCACTAGAGGTGGCAATCGGGCGGGTCGGGTCGGGTTTGAGTTCGTGTTCCGGTTGGATGTGTTGGGTCAGTTTGATTTTATGAAAGAAATTAGTTCGGGTCGAGTAAATTAACATGTTGTGTTTTTTTAGATCTTTGATAGATTCTGATTGAATTGAAAGTTATTTGATCTCAGGTCAGGTCGGATACAGATCGGGTTGGATCAATTTAACTTTTAAAAAAAATTAGATCGGATCAGGTTTGAATCCGGACGAATCGAACGGATTTCTCGGATCAAATCGAGTTCTGCCACTCTAATTCTCACTTTTTTGTATGGACAGGTACCTGAGTTGAGGAGGAAGTGCAGATCCCAGAGTTTCACTCCTCTGCCTCAAAATCGGATGAAGAGTATGGTGTATGATTGAGTCAATCCAGCATTTGGTGGCGTTGTTGGCTCTGATATTTATTTCTTTTAGTATGTTGCTTTTAGAATTGTATCCGGATTCTTACTTGTATTACTATTTTGGCATCCCCTCTTTTGAATTTTGCCTTTATAGTAGTTCTCTGTAGTAGAGTAGATATTACTGTAATCAAAGGATGAGAGTTGCTACCTTACAAACATATGTTGTTTATATGATTTCACGTAATGAAATTGGTGACACCTTTGAGGACACTTTTGGTAAAAAAAAAAATGAAATCCAAAATGCTCATGTTGCAACATACCAAATTATGAGTTGGCACGGTTTTATAATTGAAATATCAATAAGATAATTAAGTATTCCAATTTCTAATAATTTAATTTACAAGGTACAAAGCTTCCATATTCACTTGTCTTGGATACCGCATTAACAAAGAGTTAATAAATATGAAAGCTGTAATACAGGTACAAAGCTTCCATATTCACTTGTCTCTGATAGTTTGAGCTGCAATACAAGTTCACTAAAACCCTAAAAATCAAGAGCAGTTATTGTCATTAGTCCTCATTACTCATAAGTGACCTTTTTATTTACTTTTGCTTATATTTTAATTTTTTTTCTTAGGATCGATGGTTTATCGGGTTCGAAGGACAGGCTAATTAATAATGAGGGTTTACACTCATTAAAATAATAGTTCCATATAATTACTAATTTTTTTGGATGTATAGTCATAAACAAATATATATAAATATCATTCGAGAGTGATACCTTATTCTTATTTCACTCTCCCCCCTCAAAATCACTTTTTTTGAGTGGGAAAAGCATAAAAGGGATTGCACATCAACTTATCTACTTTGTTATTCAAAATTTGTAATACTGATATGTTTTTTTTCTCAATTTATTGATCAATAAAGTAATCCTATAATTTTATTTAGATCCTAAATAATAAAAAAATTTAAACACGCGGCGTCTGCAAGTATCATTTTGTAATTTCACTATTTTGAACAAATAAAAAATATATATTTGGAAAAAACATTGTAGATCGATAAACCAAATAATTTTAGTTGTCATTAATATTTGGAGAAGTGGGAGAGATGGGGAGATGGAATATTATGTAAAATTTTCGTGATATGATTCATGTTATCTCTTCAATAATTTAATCTATACTATTATATAAAGCATCTAAGAATTGGAGGGTCCTTTTTTTGTCATGATATTTTTTTATTATACCCATTTTATTCTCAATTAGACGGATAATATTTATTTTTGATTGATAGATAAATTTATGTGATTGCGTATGTGATTCCATTGATCCCCTCTTTCTCTCTATTTCTTTCCCATATATACTATTATTTTTATAATATTATTTTTTTATTTAGCAACCTTGTGCATATTTGGTATGAAATTAATGGTGATAATATATGTTAGAATAATTTACTTTTCTTGCCATAAAAATCATGAATCATTAACTCATATTGTACAAAAATCTCATCCAAGATTAAATATAGTCTTTATTATAGGTTTTCTCTATAATTTGATGAATTTATAATTTAATATTACATAAATGTGAATTTTTTTATCTTATAATGTTTTAATGTTTAAATAAAAGAGTCTGTTGCAACGCGCGGGTATATAGCTAGTTACTTTCAAAAACGGTATGAAATCCATACCAATTATGTTTGTGTGGTCTTCATATTAGTAAACAGTAACAAATTGAATTATTTTATTTGACGTTGGATTGTTTCTTACTTATATAACTTTAATATTTATTTTCAGTTAGGTCATGCCCTTGGCCTCGGCTCACTAACCCGTTCAAATCTGCCTTAGCCGAGTAACTTTTAGGGGCAAAAACAAAAAGATATTGCCACATTACTTCCAAATTCTCAACATAAACTATGCCATGCAGGGAGATGACATTAATTATAGAGATCAACTAATTGTATTTCAGATCTGTACCACAATCTGTATCTCAACTGAAAACGTTGACCACATTCTCGAACACCAACAGATCGTCCATCTGCGTACGTTCATCGAAGTTTTAAAATCGAAAGTCCATAGTCTTAATATATTATATATCAAGTCTATATTTTAAACTTAAAATTTATATTTGGAAGACAATCAAGATATGAGCATGTATGTATATATGAATCTCAATGTCTTAAAATTGAATGTCGTAAGTCTTAACAAGGGAAATATGACGTTTTAATATCTAATATTATAAATTATATTTTGAACTTAAAACATAAGTCAACAACAATTATTTACTCTATTGTTTGAATATTGAAGAAAGTTATACAATTGAATTTCTATCTTCGATAAGTCGACAATAATAAGTAGTTAATTTTCATTTTTACACAAAGGCACAAATAACCACCTGACGAAGTCAAACTGCTTACTAAATAATAATGGCTCTTCTGAAACTCTCTAGACCGTTCTACAGACGATATCTGAAGTCTTAATATCTAATATATAAAGTCTTAAGAACTGTCATATAATGTCTTAATACATAATGTTATAAATCATTTTCATCTTTAAAGGATATAAAAATTTCAAATATGCGCTGAATATTATTTAAACTAAATTTTTATATCTAATGTAACAACTAAGAAATGAAGTTTTAATAAAATTTACCTAAAATAATATTTCATAGAATTTATATTTGATACAAAATTTAATAAATAAAGTTATAAAATTTAACATTAAAAATTTTAAGATCACTCATCCGATGTTTTAAAATATATTAATATAAGTCTTACTTTTAACTTTACATAATATATAATTCAAAAATATTTATCGAACACTCCTAGATTTAAATCTCTATATTTAATTATTCTCATCTTAAGACTTGACAATTGAATTCTTAATACTGATTAATAAATCATATTTAACTTTAAAAGATATAAATTTTATAATATTTTCTAAATACAGATATTCTTATTATCTTAACTAGGACCTTACAATTGATAAATTTATATTTAGTATTTTTTAATATTATAAGAACTTATAATTTATATTTATAAAAAATATCTTTATTTCTCATATTATTAAGTCATAATATTATCAATAATATATAATAGATATGTAACATAAAATAATATTTTGAAAATAATTATGATAAAAATAAATTTAATATTTAATACAAATAAGTCTTAATATTTACCATAACACATCTTAATGTACCACTCAAAACATAATTTTTAGTTTAGTCAATTTTCACTACTACAAACAAATCTAAATATATACTACATACATGCTTCAATATGTACTATAAATAACTCTTCATATTTACTGATTAAAATTCATATTAATAGAAATAGAAACAGAAACAGAAATATATATAGAAATAGAAATTGATTAACTGATGAAAAGAAATGAATCCCAGATAGGCAGCGGCCAGCGCTCACTCTGTCACTCAGAGTCAGAGTCCCTCTGAATCAAGAAACAGTAAGGTTCTTGGCTTCTTGCGTAAGATCACATCACATCCGATCGGAGAATGGCCTCCTCAGAAGCGACGCCGCCTCCGCCTCCGCCTCCGCCTCCGCCTCCGCCTCCGCCTCCGCCTCCGCCTCCGCCTCCGCCTCCGCCTCCGCCTCCGCCTCCGCCTCCGCCTCCGCCTCCGCCTCCGCCTCCGCCTCCGCCTCCGCCTCCGCCAACGAGCCATCGATCTCCTCCTCATCGGAAGGCGCAGCCGTCGGCTCCTCGCGTCGTCTCCTCTCTCCCTCTCTCCAGCTCCTCCTCCTCCTCGCATCCGAAAGGGGAAAGGGTTTTCCGGTGGGTTTTCTAATATTTCAATATTTCAGACATCTCCATTGCGCATCTTTTTTTCTCTAAATTACGCACACTTGATGCTCCGATTCAATGTTACCCAATATCGATCGATTTGTATTACCAGACTGACACCAAACCCAACCCTAGCTACTGTTTCCACTGGCCTGGTTTCTAAATTAGATCACATAAATTTGTTTGCTACCAATGAATTCTTCGTTTAGATGGTAAACCTTCCATTCTCATCATAAATATTCAACCACAAATTATCTCCATTCTATTCTTTTCTGTTCTGTTCTGTTTTGATAACAACAGTTCTCTCTTTTAGATTTATTTCTGGCGTCAAATGACACATCCTTAAGAATTTGCATAATTAATTCGTAATTAAGCAGCCCACACAACACCATCATGGCTAAGGCAAGAGAGATACCTGCTGCCGGAGGAACCCCAGCTCAAATCCATCATGGGTCGGCTCCGTTTCTGAACAACAACAAGCAGCTGAAGTCTGACGGGTCCGGTGTGCTTTCTGGTCTCAGGGAATCTGATGCTTGCATCTTTACTTCCGTACAAAGCCGGGCTGAAGAGAGAGCTGGCAAGGAAAACCGCAGCCCACGTTCGAATGTTGATCACATCAGGTATGCCTCATTTCTATTGCTTGTTAAGTGTCAACTCTTGTTTCGGTAAATTATTTCCCCACAGCTTTGACCCCCCTCCTCTGAGCCCTCCTTACCCCTACCCGCTTACCATTTTCCTCACCTTCCAAACACAAATAAATTAAAAAAATGAACCAGGCAGAGTCAAAGAACGAGTCCTGTTTGTACCTGTAGGAGGCAAGTCGGGTGTGTTGGTCAACCAGGCTCATCGTTTCCATGCATGATAGTTACTGATCTCATGGAAATTAATGGACATGAAGGGTGGGACCAGCGGTCTCCTGAGATGGCTAATTCGAGATCGAGGCCTTGGTCTTCTTTGGCTGAGGCAACACTGCAGCCAAAGAAGAGCGGCCTTCAAAAGGAGTCTGAGGTTGTCTGCCTTAGCTCTTCGCATTTGGACTCATCAAGACCAAGGCGTCTCCCAACTTGGTCTCAGGCTGCATATAGTGTGCAGAAGAACTCAGATGATGAGGTTACCGACTTGCGGCGCGGCACGGCTATCAGACGTGCTGTCATACATCGGTCAAATCAGACTATGTCCAACAGGCCCTTACAAGCTGGTTTGTGCATCAGGTAATTACCACTTCTTTTGGAGCAATCACAATTTTCTTTATCCCATTTTGAGATTGTTAGGATATTTATAGTTTTATAACTATCAAAACTGACCTGAAGCATTACATGATCTCAATGCAGGAATCCAGTGTCTAGTAGTGTGGGAGCCCCGGAAGTGCCCATGTCAGATGCACCTCCAATGTCTAATGGGATCACTGACGGTGGAGGAGCCAAAACAGATGAGGTTCGTGATATCAATCTCAAACGGGCGCTGGCAGCTTTTGCGAAGCCGAAGCTGAGGCCATTTTGGTTAAAAGGCCACTTGACCGATGACACATACCGGCACGTTCTCGGAGACTTTGTCAATGATGTCGCTCGATCTCTTCAATCATGTGGACCACAAACTCCTGAAGAGATCAATGATTTCATAAAACAGGAAGATAAAAGTTTGAGGAACCGTCTCAAGGTGCATATAAATGGTCCTCCTTTTTTTTTTTGCTTTCAAACTAATAAATCCTATCCATTTACTTTCACCTTAATTTTGATATTTATGTTAAAATTAATTCTGTTCTTTCTCTGGGCAGATGCATCTGTGTGGGATTCTGATCGATGATGTCATAGGGAACAGCAGGTATAATTTTATTTTATTTTATTTATTTATTTATTGCTGTGTGATGTGAGCAGTTTAGTTTGAGAGTTTTTACCTGAAATAGATACATATAAATATTCTTTTTATTGCTTTCTACGGATGAAAACAATAGGGAGAGGCTTCCATTTTTTGAGTCTAATGCTGGGCAGGAATCTAAAGACAGCAGCCGCTCTCCCAAGAGATCTCTCAACGGGTAGATGTTTTGCATAAGGTCCCTGTATGTTTCAGATATCATTCATTACAATTTGATGCTCTTAACAAATGTTTTTGCTATTCTTTCGAACAAAAACAGTAGTCAAGGAGCATGTCCTACGCGCATCTGCAGGGCGAAATATGGAGCATCAAAGTCAGGATCTGATCTGAATGAGAAGCTACCATCCAATAGGTGGGACCAGGCCTCTCCACATGTGGATGATTCTGAGCCTGTATCTCTGCTTCAATGGCCTCTGGTTCCACAGGGATCAACAATGGGTGCTAACGCAATAGCCAAGTCTAAAACAGGCTCTCTGTCTCCATGGTCTAGAACTCCACTCGACAGTGACTGCATTGGGGACACTGTTGCTTCGGGCAGGGATCTCGGTCTAACCAGCCCTGATAGGTTCCAGCAGTCTAGGTACATATTTCTCTTCGTCATTGGTGCACTTTAGAAGTCGTCTCAATGTTCCTTTGCTGATGATATTAGAGAGGAACCAAAACCCCAGTTTTAGGTATAATATGACCTTGGCATATGTGGATCATAATTTGTCTTCAACTCTTTTTGTTCACGTCTGATTGGAGCTCACTGTAATTAATGAAAAGGAAGGAAACGTGACATGAATAAATTGACTACGATAATTTGGAATTTTTCTGTTGATGTCCCTTTAAATATTTTGGTTAATAAAATCTTGTTTGCAGAAAAAGAGCTGAAAGGGGACCAAGGGACCAAAGTACTTCAGTCGAACCAAAACGGAAGAGAACTGAGCCCGAGCTGGACCGGATGGGAGGCAGCAGTGACATTTATATCCAAAAGAGGTTTGTAATTCTTCCACTCTTTACACTGGTCAGTAGTCCTTCCTATGCTCCTTTATGGTTGATCCTCACTAGGTTTCACACATGATCTGAATACAGGAATCCTAGTAGTGTATCCAGAAAGGACAATGTAAGATATGGAGCTCCTACGGCGTCATTATTGGAAGGCCAAGAACAGCATGACCGGTTGTTAAATGCTCTCGGAAGTTCAGTTCCTTCTACAAGTGTTGTAACCAACATTCTTAATAAAAGCCCTTGCTCAACACAATCCCGGTCGTCTGCCCCGTTCAAGTACCCGACACTCAAACAGAGGGTTAGAAATCCTGTGGCCAGTAGCGTGGGACCCACAACAGTGTCCGTTTCAGATGCACCCGTAATGTCTAAGGGGGTTGGTGACAGCGCAACAGGAGCCAGAAGTGATGCATTTGAAGATCTCAACCTGAAATGGGCACTAGCATCCTTTGCTAAGTCGAAGCTGAGGCCATATTGGCTGAAAGAGCACTTGACCGAGGGCACGTACCTGCGTATACTACAGAAATTTGTGCACAATGCTGTGCAGGTTCTTAAGGGCCGTGGCCGTCGAACACCTGACAACATCAGCAGATTGGTGAAACTAGAAGATCATGCTCTGAGAAAAAGTCTTGAGGTTTGTACATTAATATCATCCTTTTTAACTAACCATTCCTTTTTGTTTGCCTCCGCGTGTTAATTTTTTCAAACTCATGTAGTCATGTTAAATGTAATTTCATACTTTCTGTGGACAGGTGTGTCTACGCGAGTTTCTCAGCAAGGATGCAATAAAGAATACTAGGTGCAGTAACAGTTGTCATTATTGTTGAGCAGGCAGCTTGAGCAATTTATTCAGAGTTAATAAAATCTTATTTGCAGAAAAAGAGCTGAATCATGATATATCCTCTCTTTTTTTCTTATGTATTTCAGAGATGAAAACACCAGCAGAAGGCTTCCGATTTTCATCTGACAACTGATTGCTGGCGTGTGAATTATCTGTTATGTTGTTTTCAAAATGCTTTGTAACTTCAGTTGAAAGTCATATATGGGGTCCCCATACCTGCTTGTGTACTTGTGTTTTTTCATTACTGTGTGGATGGAGGCGTATCCGCCTAGTTATTTGCTCTCTTTGATTCTTTTCAATTTGTGTAATGAAATGCTCTCTTATATTATATGTGATTCTTCTTTATTTGGTTAATGAAATGCTATCTCTGTGATGGTTCTGGTTTGATACAAGTAAAAGTCTTGCGCTATTTGTGTAATCATCTGTGTACACGATAAGCATGACTGATTTTAAACTTACCCACACACGATAGAATTTATTATAATCATCTGGTAGGCTGGAATTTATTTTTCGAGTTTTTAACCATGAATGAAAGTCGTTACTACTAATTCAAGCTTATTTCCTGAGTTGAATCCAGAAACGATACCTGTTAGTTATACCTAAAGCGATCTTAATTAGTTGTTGACTTGTTGGCGGTGAGTTAAAAGGATGAAAAAAATTTGGTAAGGGTTGCACACTTGCACGGACCATTTTATAATTAAAATTGCAAGTACTGGTACGTCTAATTTTTCCTTTTTTCCGATGTCAATATATTACAAATGATTTAGATGATTATCTTATAAGAATATTTTTCAATTGTGGCTTCAAAATTAAGTGAAGATACAACAACAACAATAAAGTCTTTAATCTTAAATAAATTGGGATAACCTAAAAATAAAACCCAATTTGAAAATATAAGATCAGAAATCTCAAATATCAATGATAATAATGATGATGATGAAAAAAATAATAATAAATAAATAAATAAAAATAAATAAAAATGATAATGAAGATGACAATATAATGATAATGATGCTAACAATAATAGTAATGCCAATAATAATAATAATAATAAAATAGTATAATAAACCTACACTATAAAGTATATTTCTAAAATTTTAATTCTAAATTCTAAAATCTTAAAAATCTAAGAACTAAAAAACTAAGAATCTGAAGTCCAAAACTCTATTACTAGATTCTAACTAATAAATCATGATTTTGATACATAGATTATCGTTTTTCAAACACTCATATCCAAAATAAACTATTTGGATATATTTCATTCGTTCAAATTTCTTTTTATTGCTTCATTCCATGCCAATCTTGGTCGACCTATTCATATTCTTGTGTTTTCAGAACGATTTAGAATAGCACTGCAAACTGATGCTTCAAAAGACTTTCATTGGAAAATTAAGTGAAGATACTATTGTAAATTTGCGAATGGCAGATCAACAATGGCGTGTGTATATATAAAAAGAATATACACAATTTTCAATGGATAAATTATAAAGAGACTGTACCATAATATTTGTACCGGAACTATATTTACAGCTGGTGTATTGACAAACATGCGTGTCGTGCGTGTCACGTGTGAGCACGTGACGTGTTCGACACGGAACGTGTCGTGTCAACACGTATTCACGTGTTTGAACGTGTCAAAAACTTAAAAACCCGAACACACACGTTTAAGACACGTGACATGTCTAGCACGTCGTGTTAGACATGTTCGTGTTTATACGTGTTTGGCACGTTTCAACACTTGTAGTACGTATAAATTCAATAAAATTCAAATATGATAAATATTTAAGAAAAATCATGAAAAATTATAAAATGATAAAAAAATTGATAATCTTGATTTAAATTTTAAAAAAGTTTAATTAAGAACAAATATTCAATTTTTTCCTCCTTTTTTTTGGGCTCGGTACTGACTACGTTTTGAAAATATAGGCAGAGTTAAAAACTTAAAAATTTATTAGTATAATATTTAAAAATATTTTAAAAAATGAAGTAATATGAACAATATAAAATTCATATCTTTTTGTTATTATTTTTTTCATATTTGAGTATTTAATCTTTATCTTCATCATAATCTTGAGACACATTATCAGAATCATAACGTGAAGATCCAGGATTTGACGTAACATATTTAGAACTATCATACATGTTAGAGTGATTCTGATCTCTAACTTCAGCATCACGCCAATCTTTCATGCACACAAGCATTTCAAAGGTCTTATTACCTAGACGATTTCGATCATCGGTTAAAACCCTATTAGAGGCACTAAAAGTAGACTCGGAAGGTACCGTTGAAACGGGTACTACATATATATTTACCATCTTAATGCATTGGCAAAAAAATATAAATGTCATCAAATTGAATTAGTTTTGACACCGAATTAAAATATCATATTTAATATTTAATTTAGGTAGTGATCAACTAGGTCAAATCTTTTTTTTAGAGTGACATAATATCCCTTAGACACGTTTTCACGTATTCTGGCCTGCTCCCTTTTATTAAAAACCCTTGAATTTCTATAAGATATTATAAGGATTGCCACTCAAGATTGTTTCTTTTCTTCAATTATGCCGTGCGGTGTCCGTCAGCTGAACCATCCATGTGTCCGGGGTCCACTCGTGACTGTTTTGGTTATATCGATAAAATTGAGAATGTTAATAGACGTGTCAGACGTACTACACGTGCTACACGTGTTAGATGTGCGTGCTCGTGTTAGACGTGTTAGGAAGAACTTACATAGGTTGAACTCTGCAGTACGACACGAATATTAGGAAGAACTTTGCAGAACTTACATAGGTTGAACTCTACAAAAAACCTACAAAAAACCTTCATGTAGACAACTTACATAGGTTGAACTCTGCAGTACGCAACACTTTACTTGTAGTAGGTAGGGGTGCAAACGGATGAGATACGGTACCTGCTGTATCAGCGTTCTACATGCTGGACAGATTTATAGCAATCCTGGTATTCTGCACAACACGAGAAAAAGATAAAAGAAAAAAAAAAGGAAAAGGAAAAGCGTTGTTGTCAAGGAAGTACACATAAATTCTGGCAAAATAATTTAATCTGAATATGCATTATTTGAAGGGACCTGGCCGACAAATTCAGTTATTTGTTGGATTTTGAAATGCTAGATTTGAGATATGAAAATTGCAAGACCTGCTGGGCACTGGCAGATGTAGTTAGGAACCAAAATTAGTGACTTCTAAAACTAAAAAGGAGTAAATTTCTTTTCCAAACTTAATGGGAATAATATTGTGATGTGAGAACACAGCTAGGCATTTGTTTCATGTGAATGTTCTTCCTCTTTTATTGAATTTTTATCCACTGTCATGCTTGTGATGGCAGGTGAGGTCTAATAAATAAAAAAATAAAAACATCCTTTCTATTAACTAAATCTGAACCATATAAATCAAATTCAAAAGCTATGGCAGGACCCTGCTGCCATTGTGCTGAGCAGATTTCGATCCTCTTCCCATTTAGATTTCCAGTAATCAAGGAATAATGACAAATGACAATGCACTCTATGGGCCTGTACAGTAGTAGTACAGCCCCAGGTGAAACATGCACACACCATTCAACGCTGACATGCGGGGTATACCATTGAAATTGAACCCCACTTGTCAGTCAGCAAACCGATCTACACTAAGTAACAACTAAGAACTAATAACACATTAACACAACACCCTGACCCCGGTGTGCGCGCACCGCGCAGTAGTACTCTCTCTCTCTCCCTCTCCCTCTCCCTCTCCCTCTCCCTCTCGACAAATGCCAAACAAGTCGAGTCGCGCCTCATTTCTTCTTCCCATACTACCCCTCCTCCAATTACTATGAACCCCACCCCCACCCCTCGCTCGCGCCACCGCCGTCGCACTTCCACCGGAAGCTCCAGGAAATCCACAGATCCTCCTCCTCTTCCTCCTCCTCCTCCGTCCGATGACACGTCAGCAAGAAGCCTTGCGGCCGCTCTATGGAAAATGTACCTTGCTTCCGACTTCCACTGTCAGGTGGGTCCCTTTTTCCGAGATCTACTCTTGTTTGAGCTTCGTTATCCCTCTTCTTCCTTGTCGGAGTGTAATCGAGTGGGTAGCTCTGCCATTGTCTTTCCTAGGTCCGAACAGTGCGGCCTATCTGTTGTTCCCCAATTTCTGATTTGGGAATTGTTGCTTCAGAAAATTAGGAACTTATCCGTGTCAATGAAATGTGCATTATCATTGATTGTGGTATCTTCAGAAATGGTGTTAACTTGGATCCGCCCCTTCCTTCATTTCTGTAAATTTACATCTTTTTTGGTTTAATTCGAATCTAACGAACATTTTGTGTTGAAATTAGTCATCATTTTCTTAGAATTTCTTCTTTTTCCACTTCAAAATTACCTGCTTTAATGAGCGTTTAATTTCCCAAACTCTTAAATTTCATACAACGAGTGGCAAGTGGAACTTGATGACTGTAGTGTTCGCATTTTTTATAGATTAAAGGATTTTAATAGAGCGTATAAAACTTCTTCCAGAAGTTATCACACTTTCTTAGATATTGCACTATCTTTTAGCTCGACTGCAAATTTGATAAATAGTAGGCATCGTCATCAAAGTGGGTTGTCTCATACCAACGTCTGCGAAATCTCTACACCTTCCATATTTTCATAGTTCCATTGCAATGATGTATAAGCTGTGTTGTCAATTGGTGAATGCTAAATTATACATTTAGTTGGGCCCCTTTTGGATTTTCCTTCTTTCCTTTCTAGAATTTCTAATTTAAAACCTTCTCAAATTATTTTGAACTTCTCAAAAAGGGTAAATTGTTTGATTATGCCCAATTCGCAAAAACCACCTGTGTTTTCTTTTGCAAAGTGGGTGTTTTTTTTTCCTTTGTGTAATTGTGTAATAATCTGGAAAATGTTTCCAAGCAAGCAGAAAAAGAAAATCAACAAAAGTTTTGGCTGTTTTGTTAGAATGAGAGAGAGAGACTGCTCAAATGTATTGTATTTCACTGAATCAATGTACAAAAGAAAAATGGCGTTACACCGGCTGGCTGTGATACCATGTTAGAATGAAAGAGAGAGATGGAGAGACTGCTCAAATGTATTGTATTTTACTGAATCAATGTACAAAAGAGAGCTCCTCTATTTATAATAGGAGACTGTTACAATGTTGTTACAGCTAACTAACTAACTTTACAAAGATTACATGTGGTAATAATCGATATAACTTCTTGTATTGCTGTGGACTCCTTGTTCTCTGTGTTGTCTTGAACTTCTGTATTGTCAATATGTTTTTAGAGAAGACCTTCGTGTTGGAATTTTACCTTGTTTTTATATGTGTAATAAAATTTCCAAACGTACATGTGCTATTTAACAAGATTCTGTTGATCTAGTTGTAAATATAGATTTATCTTCATATTTCATGATGGTAATTTCCTTTTCAAGTAATCAAGTAAATTTGAAATTACTACATCTTATAGATGAACTGAAATCTTAATTTGGTTAAAACTGTGTGCATCTATATCTGTGGATAGATATGATATTATGGATGTACTTACTAATCACCAATTACTATTTACTATCCTTTGTACTTAAAATTTGTTAAAAGTACTTTGTACTGCTGAATTAAAGACATATATCACTAATAAACCTAATATTGGTACAAGATAAATGTGGTAACAAGATCTGATGGATATCTTCACTTATCCCCTGTAAAAGTGGTCCTTACTCAATTACTTGTTGAATTTTGGGATTGCTGATTTGTTCCCTCATATTTTTCCTATTTCAGCTTAATTCTCATCAATATCAAAAAGCAGCAATAAACGAACAAAGTGGGTTCAAGGAAAGTGGCATATTTTTTAAGGTTATGTTTCCATCTTATTATCTTCTGTTTAAACTAATATCATAACAATGCCTGCTTTCAACCCAATATAAGTAATTGATCAGTGTTCTAAAAAATATACTGATGAAAATTTTTATACCTGCATAATAAATTCTTTTGTTTTGTTTTTTGGCAGTTGGAAGCTTGTGCAAAATTACCCAATACAGACATGGAGAAACTTACCAAATGGCACCATTCTTATCCAACATTCACAAGTAGCACCTCCACATTATGCAAATCAACCAAAGGTCCTGTCAAGTCTCCCTCTCATAGAACAAAAAGAGATAAAAAGGAGGAGATATACCATAAAATAGATTCAATGAAGCAAAACCTTATTCTTGAAAGGGAGAATCGGCTGAAAATTGAGAAGACAAATGCCAAGCTTTTAGCTGAGTTAAAGGAGGCACGATCATCAGCTAAAAAATATTTCAAGGGTTATGAAAAGGAGAGGAAAGCACGCGAAGAAATAGAAGAGGTGTGTGAAGATTTAGTGAAAGAGATAGAACATGAAAAGGCTGACATCGAAACCCTGAAAAATGAATCTTTGAAGATGAGAGAAGAAGTGGAAGAAGAACGAAGGATGCTGCAAATGGCAGAGGTGTGGCGAGAAGAGAGAGTTCAAATGAAACTTGTCGATGCTAAAGTAGCCCTAGAAAATAAATATTCTCAATTAAGCCATTTAGAATCTGAGATAAAGGCTTTCCTGAGGACCCATAATGCTGATATACCTGTTGTCAGGCAAGCAGAATCCCTAATAAAGACAGCTAAGGAGAGTTCAAAGAATTGGGTAAGAGGAGAGAGCAGCAAGTTCCTAGGACCTGTTAAAGGGAATTTGAATGGATCTGTTTCTTGTGATTCCTCCCATGGGAGTGTTCGGTCCATTAATGGAGTATTTAAAGAAAATAATTGGGGAGAAAACAAAAGGGGAAGTATTTGTTCTAAAAGTGATATGAGAAATGATTTGTCCGAGGTTTGTTCTAGTGCTACGATATATTCAACAAATAAAGGGACTACTATTGTGAACAAGCTTTGGGGCAATAATGGAAATAGTAGAAAACCAGTGGCAGATATACAAAGAAAGAAGAGGCGTAATGGGTTGAAAGGAAAGATTGTAGGGACCAGGAAGGAAGTGTGTAATGTTGGAATACTGAATGGAGAAAATAATTTTGTATTTTGATATGTAAGTAAAATTTCCTTGTAGTTGTATTTTTGTTATATGTTGCTATTGTTAGTAGATCTCCCTTTTTCCAATAATCTCCGGGTCCTTTTTCGTCTTGAAAGAAATATATATTGTATTTAAGGACCTTCAACATTACGTTGCTTCAAGCATAGATCGGTTAAGTTCCATCTGCTTTTTGTTCTTGTTTTTTTTTTCTTTTTCTTTTCAAGCACTTGTTTCTCAGATTTGTGTTATATCTTCCTCTAAGGTATGGGTAATACTGAAGACAGTAGCAGACTTTCAGGAAAATACTGAGAACAATTATTTTTTTTGAGGAAAATACTGAGAACAATTAATTTTCCAAAAGCAAAACATGAGAAGCATTTTATTTCATATATGCAAAACAATTATTTTGTTATTGTTTTACGACGTGTGAAGTACTACGGAGGATTTTGAATTCCTCTTTGCTTGGTGGCAGGACCGGACCAAAGGAATCTACAATGAATTTGGTGAGACCCCACTCATTTGTACTTTGTACTGAGCATTTTTTGCAAATGTTGATATAATTTGGAATTAATGTTAATATTTCTCCTGGGATCAATAGTTTATTATGATGACTGATTTGTGCTGGTTTCTCTTATTTGTTTTGATCAAAATTAATTTCTGTTACTAATAAATTTATTTAAATCGTGATTCAACATCGCGCTCCGTAAATTTCTGTGACTGTGATGATGCCCCTAATGTGCAATTCCTCTTTATCTTGTAATACTCATTTTCGGGAAAAAAATAGTAAGAAGAATAATGATGATATCTGCAACTCCATAAATTGAAAATAGTTTGTTTGGGTAAAAAGCAAGAGTCTGAGTACCTATTTTTTTTTTATTAGTAGTTTAATACTATATGCTTAGCACAAACTATATATAATATATGGCCGCTGAAACGTTGAATTTTTAGACAACTTTTTTTTTTAACTTTTGTCTACACAAAACATTATACGAGGATAATATATTTATTACCGGTGTAATTAATGAACTAAATGTATAGTATCACAAAATACAGAGAGATGATCATATTCACTCCATTTCTCTTATTTATTCTTTTTATAAAATGATTTTTTTTTACCAATATGTCATATTTTTTTCCAGAAAATACATTATATTAAATTTTTTTTACAAAATATGGATGATCTAATAATGATTATGAATTCAAGATACACTCGAAAAGTGCTTCTGCTACTACCACTTATTTAGTTTTTCACGATGTCTCTGATATAGAATTCCATATGTTTTCCCATATGCTTATAAATATTTCGTTGGTTGAGAAAGAGTCTTAGTACTCATTTAATTTAGGGGAGGGATCTTGACTATTTTGACAATAAATTTTAAATACCTTTGGAAAAAGTGTAAGCACAAATTTTTTAAAGTCGAATGGCATGACCTCAATTTTGATATGTTTAAAGCACAATAAAGCTTCTGAGTGACACGTCATATTGGAACTCAGATATGATGATAAGAGAACAAGGGCCGGGTCGTCACCGTCTTAGTGGCGCGCCATATTGGAACCCGAATATGGTGACAAGTGAGCGAGGGCCGGATCGTCATCACCTTAGTGACGCGCTGCATCGACGTCCGGATGTAGTGTAAAATGAATAAGGGTCTTCGCACTTGACTCGACGAGTGCGAGGGGCAAGGAAGATAGTCGGGGAAAGTAGAATTCATTTAGGTAGTTGGAATGTAGGGTCATTAACAAGTAAGCTAAGAGAGTTAGTTTATACTGCGATTAGGAGACGCGTTAATATCTTATGTGTTCAGGAGACTAAATGGACGGGTCAAAAGGCTAAGGAGGTGGAGAATACAGACTTTAAATTATGGTACACGGGAAAAGAACAAAATAGAAATAGTGTAGGCATCTTAATTGATAAGAGCCTCAAGAATGAAGTTATCGCAATTAAGAGACAAGGGGACAAAATCATCATGATCAAATTAATTTTTGGAGATTTGGTCTTGAACGTCATCAGTGCATATGCCCCACAAATAGGTTTGAGCGATGATGTCAAGAGACGATTCTAGGAAGACTTAGAGGACATGGTTAGAGAAGTGCTTAGCAGTGAAAAACTCTTCATTGGAGGTGATCTTAATGGTCATGTTGACACATGTAGAGGGGGGTTTGAGAGGGTACATGGGGGTTTTGGATATGGCGAACAGAATCAAGAGGGAGAAAACATCTTGAACTTCGCTATAGCTTATGACCTCATGGTAGCGAACACCTTCTTTAGAAAGAAAAAATCGCATTTAATTACTTTCAGCAGTGGCCAACACTCGAGCCAGATCGATTTTGTTCTGACTAGAAGGGAGGAGAGACCAAACTGCATGGATTGTAAGGTTATACCTGGCGAGTGTGTTGTCACACAACATAAATTTTTGTGGCTGATTTTTATTTTCAGGTATGCGTTCGGCAAGATAGAGGCATGAAAATAACGAGAACGAGGTGGTGGAAGCTCAAAGGGGACGTTTCTCAGGTGTTTAAGAATAGAGTTATTGTAGAAGGATCGTGAAATGAAAGTGATGATGCAGATAATATGTGAAAGAAGATGACGACTCACATTCGGAAGTGACTATAGAGGTGTTTGGAGTAACTAGAGGAAATAAACGTGAACCTAAAGACACTTGGTGGTGGAATAATGAAGTACAAAAGGCTATCAATGAGAAGAAAGAATGTTACAAACGTTTACATCACAACAAGAGTGATGAAAACATACAGAGTACAAAGAAGCTAAAAGAAACGCAAAGAAAATTGTGAGCGAAGCAAGGGGTCAGACATACACGGAGTTGTATCAGAAATTAGATACGAAAGAGGGAAAAAATAATGTCTACAAGATGGCTAAACTTAGAGAAAGGAAGACAAGATACTTCCACCAAGTTAAATGTATTAAAGATGAGGCTGATAGATTTTTGGTGAATGATGAGGAGATTAAGAACATATGGAGAGCATACTTCGACAAGCTATTCCACGAGAGTGAGAAACCCGCGATCGAGTTGGACAACTCAATTGACACAAATAGGCGATTTGTTTGGAGAATTCAAGAGTCTGAGGTGAAAAAAGCTTTAAAAAAGATGAAAACAGGTAAGGCGTTAGGACCGGATGACATCCCAATTGAGGTATGGATAAGTCTTGGAGATATAGCAATAGTGTGGCTCGCTAAACTATTTAATACTATTTTTCGGTCCAATAAGATGTCTGATGAGTGGAGAAGAAATATATTAGTACCAATCTTCTAGAATAAAGAAGATATTCAAAGTTGTACTAATTATAGAGGAATTAAACTCATGAGTCATACCATCAAGCTTTGGGAGAGAGTGATCGAGCATCGATTAAGAAAACTGACAAATGTATCTAAAAATTAGTTTGGTTTTATGCCTGAGAGATCCACTATGGAGGCAATTTTCCAATGAACCATAATGAGAATTTGAATATTTGTTAAATGCAGAAGAAATTTTTTAAGACTTCTTATGATTAGCCAATTAAGAGACTATACTAAATCTCCAAAGCAGATTAGGATCTGCATTATGGGGGTACATTCTTCAAATGCTCCCAATTAAGTTCTTGCAATATTCAGTAATTTATGTTGTTTATCCAACACCTCATCTATTTTTAATTAGTCTCGGTCACATGTGCTTTCGGCTAAGTGCACCGACATCGGCCACGGCTATGCGGACCCATCATCGGCCACATGCACCAAACATCTGCCTCTAAGATCGGATCACATTCCTGCTTGATGCAACCCCAGAACTGCAGAACTATCTCTTCAACAGCCTGGTATGTCACATTGCCTATCTTTTCTAAGATCTCAAATGGACCACTGTACTTGCATCTGAGCTTCTGGTTACCCTTCTTACTCACAGTAGTCTGCTGGTGTAAGGAAGTCTCAGGTAAACCCAATCCCCTACAGAAAACCTCCTTTCTGACTCTCAGCACGGCTACATGCACCCAATATCGGCTACGTCTACGTGCATCAAATATTGGCCACGGCTACATGCACTTAGCATCGGTAGTGGCCATGGATGCATGCAAAATGACTATTGGTACAAGCGCATATGGTCGTCAGTGCATGCGCACGTGATAGTCGATGCACGTGCACGTGACCATGGCACCCGTGGCCGCTGACTTGATTGAGATTGTTATATAAAAAATAATTTAAACAATAATAATTTACATTGAAAATGTGATCCAATTTTAATTAATTAATCGATTTAAGAACACTCCGTTATTAAAAAAAATGTGATCAAGCTTTGATAATGATTGTGATTCAATTTGAAATCAATGCAATTTGTTAGCCGCAGACCCATAGACAAAATGAATCATATATAACAATTCAGCTCACTAAAATAATTTGTCGGCCACAAACCCAGTGTGCGACCAAGAGTTAGGCCGCGAATCAAGTCCATGTCCCTTCTGTTTTTGCAAATATTTTTAAAAATAAGTTTTTTTATAATTTTGATTTTTTTTTGTCAACTTGTCAATTCCGATTTTTGTTCCGATTATATGAACCTTGTTGAGTACTATGCATTGTACTCTTGCAAGAAAAGGATGATGATGGAGTGAAGCATAATTACTGAATCCTTTTCTGTTAAAGAACATCTTAGTTTTTTTTGTAATGCTAACAGATGAAATGGGCAATAACTTTTCTTTTCACAAAAAAAAAAGAAAAAAGAAAGAAGAAGGATATATAATCCTTAGGATTATAGATTTTACCATGAATGCAAGTAGGAAGGATCCTAGCTTAGGATGCTTGGCGTCTCATTTCTCCCTGTGTAATTTCAGAAGAAAGTTGAATTCTATTCTTTTTGATACGTTTTGGGTTAGGCTATTAGGTTGTGTCAAAGAAAAGAATGATGATGTACTACAATTAAGGGTGAAAGTGTGTGTTTAGAGGGCACAAGAGTTATTCTGATATATAGGCTCTATACGTGTAATGTGTGAATTTTTCTCTGTTTTGGGCAAGATCTTATACAGGATATATATTATGGAGATTGTGGTCAATCCATCACCCGATCTGAGGAAAAAATCAATCATAAAAGTGACAATCCATCACCCGATCTGAGGAAAAAATCAATCATAAAAGTGACAACTGTTCGTAATGATAAGTCGGTATATTTGACCGTGCGTTTATTGTTGTGTAAGGCTATACTATGTTGGCTTATGGCCAGTTATAACCTCTATTTATGATAGTGGGTGGTTACAAAGGCTGCTATATTCGAGATGAGTACGGGAATAATCTCGAGCTCGAGAATGTCCAGCTTGAGGTATACTTATCTGAGATACATCATGAACGAAGGAGGCCATATAAGGCCCAATGAATTAGTATCTTACGGCTAAGTATTCAGACTGATGATAAATAAGCAGCCTTCGAGAACACAGTCCTATCATTAGTTACTTAAACTGATACTTTCGAGTATAAATAGACGTGAAGAACTAGATACATTGATAACATAGTCCTATCACTTTCTTTTCTGGTTATTATGGAATTCTTAGGCTAGACTTTTTTGTATCCTAGGGTAAGGTTGTGAATTATATTATGTTTAATTGAATAATTTCTTATTTTTATATGCTATTTACTATGTTGATTATTTTATTTATTTTACGCTTTAATTTAATATTAATGTAAAGTTATTTTGATTATAATTGGTTAAGTTATGGTAGATGAATCCGCACATCTAGATTTGCTAAGACTTAGATGATCAAAATAATATTTTACTTGATACTTAGGATTAGAACCCCGATCAATATAAACTTATATTCTACATGATGAAGAGAAAGTGGAAGTGCATAAATATAAGAGGACACTATTATTATTCACCTTAGATTATTTGATGGAACAAACGTGGAAGTCTATTTCTATAGGCTAAATAGTGGCTAATCATAAATTAAACTGAATTTAGTTTAAGAAAGTAGACGTCGGAAGTTGGTACCCGAGTAAATTAAATTATGCATAGAATGATAAAAGTTGGCCATGCCATTTTACGACTAGAAACCCTCACTTCAAAGGAAATTATATTTGCATAATAGAAACATCGATTAAATTATAAGTCTAAGTGAATCCTAGGATCTTCCTTGTTATTGTTTAATACTTTCCTGAGAAGCAGATGGGGAGGAGAGAGCTGGTCAAGGACTCCATTTAAGTTGTATTTTTCTTTTTTGCTTTGCGAGAATTTCTTATAGGAGGTCATTTGATATCAATTCGTGTATGTATGTATGTATATTCAAGAATGTCTACATCAAAGGCAGTCAAATGTCAACACCTGCTACTGTGTGTGTATGATTTTTTTCCTTCTGTTTGTTCTCTTTCTTTTCTTTATAATTGCACGGATGTACTGGATGTGCGTTGCAAAATCCGGTTCTATTTCGCGTCAAACAACAATTATAAGGAAAAATTTAGGTCCGTGCATCTGTTCGCCCCTCCAATGCTAAATTAATCGAGTTACTAATCTGACGTAGCAATTAGAATTGAGTTACTAAATTAAAAATTATGATTAAAATTTTTAAATTAGAAACTACCTCTCCAACGTTAAAATAAAAAATAAGTAGTGACACATAGTAATAGAAATTCACATTAGAAATGCTCGTAGAGGCCGCCGTCGCCGTCGTACGATGCGTAGGATGACTTGCCGATTAATGAGTAAGATGTAGCCGTCCCTCATAAGTTCCGCTCATTCCTTTTTAATGGTAAGCATCAGAATTCTCAAGGGTCGGACTCTATCTTTCAAAAACAGACTCTTCTAGACTGATCCTTATCAAATCTAACCCTTCATAGACCATTTCTTTAATATTTTATATTATATATTGATTACACTTAAAAAAAATGCAAAATATAAAAATAAAATGCTAAAACAGAAAAATATAATTTAATATTTTCTATAAATATAAATTAATATCTAAAATTACATAAAAATATATATATTTATATCAAGTCTTTACCCTTCGATCATTATCCAGCACTTACCCAGCTCTTATCTGACCCTCAGAGTCCATAAGCCTTGGTAAGGGCCAGACTCAATCCTGGGGCTGCAAACGAGTTGAGTTCAAGTGAGCCATGCCTAGTTCAAGCTCGACTCATAAAAATTTTCGAGTCGAGTTGAGCTCGTGAAATGTTTCGAGATGAAAAGTCTAGTTCAAACTCGTCTTTTGT
Organism: Schoenoplectus tabernaemontani; assembly: GCA_037127355.1. Taxonomy (NCBI): domain Eukaryota; kingdom Viridiplantae; phylum Streptophyta; class Magnoliopsida; order Poales; family Cyperaceae; genus Schoenoplectus; species Schoenoplectus tabernaemontani. Next base: position 1,353,378 of record CM073745.1, on the reverse strand, counting down.
TACTATTCGAGCTAGCTCACGAGCCACTGCATGTACTTTGACTCGGTTTGACATTTGTATTTAGTATATCTATAAACTATAAATTCGATATATCTATAAAAATGATACATGAGTTAGTACAAAATTAGTATAAGAACAAACTATATTTTCAATAAAATCTTTATTTTACTAATTTGAATGGATGTACCAATAAAAAACTATCGAGTTTCATAGTTTTCAATCCCTCTAAAAGCCCTTATAAAAATTGATCCTCTCATAAGCCCGTTTGGCCCAGCCTTTAAAAAGCTCGACCCAATCATTAAGGATGATGCCTAATTGCTTCTCACTCAAAGTCAAATGAGTCAAATATATCATATCATCATTACAGCAGCATGTGCTCTGAGCCTTTGAGCTATGTGCTTCTCTGTTGATGGTTTCGCCTGAGGAATTGAACAGATGGGATTAAAATATATATTATACAAGCCGAGCTGATTATAAATCGAGCTCGTCTCATTACTTAACGAGCTGCTCAACTTGTCTCGTTAGTAAGTTGAGATGGTAACAAATGCCTTGCAATCGAGTCGAACGCGAAGAAGCCACGGATTATAAATATTTTGCATACCACTTGGAAGATCACTATATCACTTCAATTATTAGTCAAAATAAAATGCACATTAAAATATGTTGAAATTATATGAGTTAGGTCGAGTTGACTTGTAACCCGTCGATTCGGGTAAAAAAATCTTTATAAATAATTAAAACATAAACAGTTTAATGTAAATCCGAAATCGAATACAAATTCTTTATGAATAATTAAAAAAATAAATAGTTTACACTTTCATTTTTATTAAAAAAAGAAACACGTGTTCGCCAAGGACGCATATTGCCAACAGACAAATTAAGATATTGAAACGTCAACCAACGTATGGTCCCTTTTCAGAATGTATGTTAAAAACATGTGATCTAATAATTAGCATATATATCGGCCACAAGAAGCCATGAGGTTTCAGAAGTTAATTAATGTGCTATTATTTAACAGCTAAATTTCTCCCATTTTTTATTTCCCAATCAAGGTAATAATGTCAATTCAGTCCTTCCGTCGATGAGCCTGTACTGCTTTAATTGGACAGTATCAGTATTGTAAATAACGGTAATATTATGTATAAGTACTTATAATATATTAAAAATAAATTATTTAACTCCAATTTGCGAGGGTCATTCTAGCTATATAAAGAACTATTATAGATGAAGAACTATATCTATATATAAAACCACTTCAATAAAGAATTCTTTGATTTCTGAATTCTTAATATTCTGAATTATTAAGAAAATTTTTGATGCTTTGTGAAAACGTCACTGAAATTTATTTTTTATATAATTTTTGATTACTTTTAGCAAAAAAAAACATGTTAGTGCGAGTGGCGTATTCCTATTGGCACACCTCCACTGGCGATTTCAATATATTCAAAATTTTGAGCATACTCGATGTTTGAATATCAGAATTTTGGCAGATAAAAGAAAAAAAAATGAAAGATATCACCGATAATATTGTCTTTGTACAAATGCGTCATCCAAGCTGAAGTGTTTGTAAAACACCATTGAGATTAGTACAAACTTAATAATCAATTTCATCGTTCAATAACTAAAGTCGCAGATATTTTAAGCACTCTCCATACATCCTCGAAGGAATGCAAAATATGTTATGGAAATAAATAATTGTTCTCCTTTTTTGTTTAGATTGTTTTTCAGTGCCTCTGGAACAAGCCGGAAAGGAGGGAGTGTGGGAGGCGCCTTGGCCAGAAGAATTCAAATTCATATCCTCCGTGCATCGCAGCACGTGAAATGTTAGATTTTCTCGTGATTTGAGTTAGCAAAAATCTCGAAGTGATCCAACGGTCTACGTGCTGCGCAACAGAGGATCAGGACTTGAAGAATTCTAGCACATATTAGAAAGAAACTAGAGATGTCCGGGACCGTGGGGCATTTCATCAAGACAGGAGTTGAGGCCATCACGGCTCATGACTTCATGACCCCCTTCTTAGTGTATTAAAAATGGGTCAGATTAGGTTGGGATGGGACGGGGTTTCACAGGTCGATGGATTAGGACGGGACGTGTCGGGATAGGTCGACGGATTGGCACGGGCCGGACGGGTCGGCGGGTCGGGTCTAAGGGTGGGACGGATCGGGTCGGGAATGAGATGAGTCTGTCGGGTTTATTTTTTTTCATTTTTTTTTCAAAATTAAAAAGTAATCCTAAAAATTTAAATAAATTCTCAAAAATTTCGAAAATCCAAAAATAATTGTTAAAAATATTTACCCATTTATATTCTTGATCAACAATTATGAATTTTTTGAATTTTTCAGATTTTTTTTTAATTTTCTCAGGTTTACCGGTATTGGGTTGAGTCTGCACGGGTCCGGTCAGGGCGGGTCAGTTTTTCACGAGTCTAGCGGGTCGAGGCGGGTCAGGTCCAAGATGGGTTATTTCGATTTTTTTTGCCCGCATCCGTTCTAGACCCGTCGGTTTTAACGGGTTTTCATGGGATTGGCCGCAAAGGAGAGGTCGGGTCCAGCGGGTCGGGTCTAGACCCGTCGGTTATTTTTAAAACACTACCCCTTCTGTGGTAATTTGATATTGTTTAGCACATAAAACTAGGCTTATAGGCTCTCTCAAATAAATTAAGAACTAAGAAACTGATGTTTGGTTGCATTTTCATTCTACTTATCTCCTATCTATTTTTTATTCTTAGGATTGCACTTCTTAATAAGGGATAGATTTATGATACAGAAGAAATCTTTTGTAAGCAAAGTTAGCAAAATAAACTTGTGTGAACTAAGATCCCGGTAAATAGACTTATTTCTGTCTTAATAGCCAAAGTTCCAAATATGACTAAATAATACTAAACATAGTGCGCGGCAGGTTGCTAATCGATGACACATGCCTTGCTTCCATTCAGAAATAGTGAAATTAATGAAGATAAGCTCCTCCTAGTGATATGGTGCTAAGTACGTAGGCCCAGAAGAATACTCTGCTTCATGTTTCTGTTCTATTGCTACTATAATACATAACAGAACATATGCTCTGCTAGCATAACCCAAGATCAGTTCTGCTTTATGGAATATTTTATGTGTTATAGCTGATTGTAGTGCTGAATTTTTTTTTTTTTGATACATGTATATAAATTATTGAAACTAAAATTTACTACCAAGGTGTCGCTGAGATAGAAGCTCATCTTTGGAAACGAAGAGACCGTGGAAACCGTACGGGACACGGTGTGGCAAAACCACCTCAGTAACAATGTCAAGCTTTGGGGATTGGGCATCCATTACGATGAACCTTGACTCACCCGTGTCCTCATTGTGCACATACGACAGCAAGTACCCATCATCTTCCTCTTCACTGGCATCACTTGGAACAAAGAAAGGCTCTCCTCCCAAGCATCCAGGGCCAAAGTCACGACTAGCAACCACACAATCCTTTGTGCCAGTAAGTGAAAAGTCAAGCTTTACAACCCCTGAAATTTTGGGGAATGGCTTTCCTACTGCTAAATAGGCATACTGGTTACGTCGGCCCACGTAGCCTGGGTGGATCACCCCTAAGTCTAGGTTTACCACGGAAAGAGGTATTCTTGAAACTACGCCTGTATTGAGGTTGATGCGAACCATCTCCACACAGTTGTGCACAAGCTCCAGCTTCTTCAGCATGTACTTGATGCCTAGCATGTTTGGTGCCACCAACACAACAAACTTTTCACCATTCGCATCCTCTTCCTCCCATGCATTGAGTGAGTGCATCATGTTGAACCCCGGCACATCAAACCATCTAATATTAGAATCATCAGTCGCACAACGCAGGAGCACACCTAGTCGTGACACTTTAGCTCCATTGAATCCCACAGGGTCACCACTGCCCAGTAGTGTCTCCATCAGCTTCATCTCTAGTTGGAAGTCGTTAAACAAAACATAATTCTCGGTCATTGCAAAATCATGGATGAATGATGGCTTCTTTATGGAATTGATGGGGACATCGGCTGACTTGTTGCCTGCCTCATCGAACTGGAAGTAGGTGAGGTAGGGAGGCACCGGCGAATAACAGAACGCAAACATCTCTCCTGTTACAGGGTCCTCCTTGGGGTGAGCTGTCATTCCCGTCACTAGTTGTCCTCTGAAGTTGCACCTTCCAATGGTGGAGATCTCTCCAGTGGTCGGATCAACATGCATAGAGTATGGCTGGTCCGGTTCACCAAGGGCATAAAGGCATCCTCCAAAGAAAGCGAGACTTGTGTTGGCCATCCCGATGCCTTGAGCGGGGTCCATCTGTCCGGTAAGTATTCTTGTGATTGTGACAACACGACCAGCCACCCCCAGAAAGCCATGGAATCCAGAGAAGATCTTGGGCATCACGATGCCACCGGCATCATGCTCAAGACAATATCTGTAGGTTTTGACATAACGGGAGCAAAGCGTGGCGCTGCCATCTTCAGATAATAGTAAGGAATGAAGCATGCCATCCCCATCATATAAGTGGTTGGTTCCACGGGACAGGAACTGTGGATTGGGTCCATTGCGGATGTAGGCACCACCAGCAAGGCAGGGGGAATGGAGCCGCGAATGATGGGACAAGGTGTTGGAGGGAGCTCATCAACAGGAGCGAAGTTGCCAGGGAGGATATGGCTGAGTTCGACAGAGAGAAACGTCATGTGTAAATTGGCGAACCTGTTGATAAGGTCTCTGAAAGCATTAGAAAACGCCATTTGCAATGACAGAGGTACAATGGGCTTGCTGACAGGTCTAGCTCTCCTAGCAGTAGGAGTCCTCGAACTTGAAGTGGTATCATTTATGGTCTCGGTGGCTGCAAATTTCTTTGGTGGAGTTGATGCTGGAGGTGGTTTCATTTTGGTAAATACAGCAGATGCAGGAAGAGAAGGTAATTTCTTTGTTATTAGTTTGTTGCCTGAGAAGCAGATGGGGAGGGGAGAGCTGGTCAAGGACTCCATTTAAGATGTATTTTTCTTTTTTGCTTTGCGAGAATTTCTTATAGGAGGTCATTTGATATCAATTCGTGTATGTATGTATATTCAAGAATGTCTACATCAAAGGCAGTCAAATGTCAACAACTGCTACTGTGTGTGCATGATTATTTTCCTTCTGTTTGTTATCTTTCTTTTCTTTATAATTGCAGGGACTAGGGATGGCATTATTATAGGCTATAGCACGGATTTACTGGATGTGCGTTGCAAAATCCGACTCTAATTTGAGTAACATATTCGATTCAATTTGGATTTTTGTACTCCCGCTCGATCCAAACCTGGACCGACGCATATTTTCCCCGTGCTTTTGATTGAACCGACGAAATTTTTTAATTTTTATGACAATTCACAGCACGAGGAAAATATACGTCCATATTGACACTGTTGTTTATTAGAGCATTTCTGAAATCATTTCTAACTATTAGTTAAACTACGTCAAAAAAATTATTAATTATAATTAATATTCTCCAATGCTAAAATCATGTGATGACAATTTTATGGCAAACAGACAATTATCATTCACGTCAAACAACAACTATAAGGAAAAATTTACGCCCATGCACCTGTCCTCCCCCTCCAATACTAAATTAAGCGAGTTACTAATTTGACGTAGCAATTATAATTGAGTTGCTAAATTAAAAATTATGATTAAAATTTCTAAATTAGAAACTATCTCTCCAACCTTAAAATAAAAAATAAGTAGTGACACGTAGTAATAGAAACCCCCATTGAAAATGCTCTTAGCCGCCGCCGTCGCCGTCGTACGATGCGTAGAATGACTTGCCGATTAATGAGTAGGATGTAGCCGTCCCTCATAAGTTCCGCTCATTCCTTTTTAATGGTAAGCGTCAGACTTTTCAAGGGTCGGACTCTATCCTTATCAAATCTAGCCCTTCATAGACCATTTCTTTAATATTTTATATTATATATTGATTACACTTAAAAAAAATGTAAAAAACAAAAATAAAATGCTAAAACAGAAAAATATAATGTAATATTTTTATAAATATAAATTAACATTTAAAATTACATAAAAAATATATATTTATATCAAGTCTTTACCTGTCGATCATTATATCAAGTCCTTATCTGACCCTCAGAGTCCATAACGCTTGGTAAGGGCCAAACTCAATCCTGGGGCTGCAAACGAGTTAAGTTCAAGTGAGTCAGGCCTAGCTCAAGCTCGACTCATGAAAATTTTCGAGTCGAGTTGAACTCGTGAAATGTTTCGAGATGAAAAGTCTAGTTCAAATTTGTCTTGTTACTATTCGAACTAGCTCACGAGCCACTGCATGTACTTTGACTCGGTTTGACATTTGTATTTAGTATATCTATGAACTACAAATTCGATATATCTACAAAAATGATACATGAGTTAGTACAAAATTAATATAAGAACAAACTATATTTTCAATAAAATATTTGTTGTACTAATTTGAATGGATGTACCAATAAAAAACTATCGAGTCAGATAGTTTTCAATCCCTCTAAAAGCCCTTATCAAAACTGATCCTCTCATAAGCCCATTAGGCCTAGCCTTTGAAAAGCTCGACTCAATCGTTAAGGATGATGCCTAATTGCTTCTCACTCAAAGTCAAATGAGTCAAATATATCATATCATCATTATAGCAGCATGTGCTATGAGCCTTTGAGCTATGTGCTTCTCTGTTGATGGTTTCGCCTGAGGAATTGAACAGATGAGATTAAAAATATATTATACGACCCGAACTGATTATAAATCGAGCTCGTCTCATTACTTAACGAGCTGCTCAACTTGTCTCGTTAGTAGGTTGAGATGGTAACAAATGTGTTACAATCAAGTCGAACGTGAGGGAGCCACGAGTTATAAATATTTTGCATACTACATGGAAGACCACTATATCACTTCAATTATTAGTCAAAATAAAATGCACATTAAAATATATTGAAATTATATGAGTCAGGTCGAGTTAACTCGTAACTCGTCGAGTCGGATATGGGTAAAAAATTTAATCCGTGATGGATCAGATTAGGTCGAACTCGTTTAAAAAAATAATAAAATAATATGACCCGACCCGACCCATTAACATCCCCACCTTGGGTAACTTCATTTCTTCTCTCCACTAGACTGGTTTCTTCTTACTCTTACACTCTCGGCCAATGTTATCATAACCAAACCGGACACCGACCCGATAAATTTTTGGGTTGATGGTTCATTGGTTGAACCGCTGGTTCATCAAGATATTCCACAAGATTATGATATAAAGATTTTATTGAGTTACTTAAATTAAAATTTTGAGTATAAAAAAATTAAAATTTGACTCGTTAGTATTTCGGGTTGAAATGCTAATGAAAGTATGCTAGACAAAATATATATATATATATATATATATAGAGAGAGAGAGAGAGAGAGAGTGTGTTAGACTATTGTGAAAATATTTGCATTTCGAGCTCAAGTGCATACGGCTCAAATTTTATCGTAACACGTCAAAATTCAAAATTATCATTCTCATTAAATTCTTCATATCAAAATATTGAGGAATACACAAATTTGGGGTATTTTGAGTTTTCTAAGTATTTATTTTGGATTTTTTAAAATCAGCAACAATAATTTAATATTTTATTATTATTTTAGTGCTGATTTTTGAAAATCCAAAACAAATACTTAGAAAACTCAAAATATCCTAAATTTTTGTATCCCTTAATATTTTAATATGAAAAATTTAATGAGAATGATAATTTTAAATTTCAAACGTGTTACGATAAAATTTGAGCCATATGCACTTAGACTCGAAATGCAAACATTTTCACAATAATCTATCTCTCTCTATATATAGTTTGTCTATTATGCTTTCAGTAACACTTTGGCCGAAATACTATCAGTCTAAATTTTTATATCATTTTGAAAAAAAAAAACTTAGCAATTCGACATAAGAATATATATAGAATTGAACTCTTGCTAATTTCAAAATCTCCATATCAATATAACATAAATGTGCCGACATACCAGATACTAGTATGGACTATAAAGAAATAAAATTAAATTTTCTGATGCCATAGAAAATGTGGAAATAAAGTTCGTAATGATAAGTAAAATAGACTATAACGTCATTGCAAATCTAAGCAATTCATAAATAAAATTAATTTTAAGATGTATATCTTTACTCGGTGATTATGACATCTATGTTTATATCTACATTATCATTTATATGTTCCAATGCTTCTTCTAATATCTCTTTGCTTCCAGTATCTTGATTTTCTTGGCCTTCACTTCTATCATTAAAATTAAATTTAACTCGTACATGCTCATCAGTAAGAAACAAGTAATAGATAGGTGAATTAACGAAGTAAAAAAAATGTAAAGAAATGTTAACAATTGGGCAAAACTGTATTGGGTATCTATGATAAAATATATTCATTACAATACTACTTCCCAATTATTTTTTGCCACAGACCATGAAGTAAAAATAAATGTTAACAGTTGGGTAACTATGATACCGCCATTACTGATTTTTGTACTGATGCCGGTACTGAGTCATTGAATATACTGTACTAAACTACTAATGGTTGTTGCAAAATTATAAGTTAATTTCTTTTTAAAGTCCTAACGCATAGGGAGAAAATAATCACCAGGTGTGGAAGCACCTTCAAAATTTAGCTTCTGAACTGTAAGTTAACTTAGCATAGGCAAAACTGTAAGTTAATTTAGCTTCAAAAAATAACGCATAGGCAAAATTGTAAGTTAATTTAGCTTCTGCATTCTTCTTTTCTATTTATTTGTGGAAGCACCTTCAAAATATATTATTCCAGCACCAGTGCACTGTACTATTTACTGAGAATTTTTTTTACCATCACTCTTATTAGTTTGTATTTGGAGCCTGTTATTTATTTGCAAAATTTCTCTGTCTTCAACTGTCAAAAGTGGTGGATCATCCTCCAAAATCCACTTACCAGTATCAGCAAAATCTTCTAAAGTTCATAGGATCATACTTCGACTGTAAAATGTTAGCCTACATTATAATTATAATTTATTCAAAGTTTCTTTTAGAAAGGTTTTTTATATTTCACATGTAACATTTCAAAATTCATACCTTTGCTGCAATCTCAAATTATGTCGAACATAATCAAAATCATTCAAGCTCTAATGCTCCATTCTATTTTTTTTTTTTAGTGAATGAATTCAAACACACTCCAATTCTTTTCTCAACCTCAGATCTGACTTAATACATGAATAGCTAATTTCTTCAAATTCGGTGCACTACTTCCGTATGTGATCCACCATTTAGCCCTTTTATAAGAAAGACATTTTTTATTTGCTCTATTGCATAGAAGCCTGATTGCAGTTAGTAAATTCAATAATTTGAAAAAAATTATGTAGTGTTAGAAAACGTGTGTTGAATTTAGATACTATTTGCAGGTGGGATTTTCTCTTGCATTATTTGTTATACACGAATCAGCAAATCCTCATGTAGGTAAACTGGTAAAGTCTTTCTTGCTCGTCTTGAAATGAATCTCTTTGACAATTTTCAATACACTGACACAAGGCGATGTAACAAAAAAGAATTAATAATTTAACATAATTTTGTCTTGTTTTATTGCCATAATATAAATTTGGATAGGAACTGAATATTGGGCCTCGTTTGCATATGAAATTACCCTCTTCCGTATCTTTTTTTTGCAAAATCGAGGAATCATGTTGTTATTTATACAGTACCAATCTGCACCAATATACCAGTACTATTTATACTGTACTTATTGCTACTGCTTAAGGGGAAAATGCATAAAAGAGAAGATATTACGACTAGAGAACTTGCAGATTATGCTAGAACCAGCGCTGCCTCAATTTGCGTTGCCTCTTCTTGTCCTCTAGGTTTTTGTGTTTTGTCTTTGGTCTTTGAGATATTAGAGTGTTTCTTGTACAACCATAATTATATAAACGATTCGCAAATCTCATCTTTCCTGTGAATTTCTCAATTTAATTTATTTTCCTTCCAATCGGATGCGAAGGGAGAAAGAAAACAATCATTGAAAGATGCAGCGATATCGTCGAAGATTGAGGAATCAGGAAATATTTTCTATAAGTAATGGACCAGTTTTGTTGATAACAGGTTCACCTGATTCTTATTGAAAAATCATTCAAGTCAACTGGACTTCTATGGTTCTTAAACATGTCCGGTTACAATTTTCATCACTCTCAATAGTTTGCATTTGGAGCCATGCGATTTGTTTGTGAAATTCCTATATTTCTTTAACTATCAAAAGTGATGGATCCTCCTCCAAAATTCACTTATTGGTATCAGCAAAATCTTCAAAGTTTATAGGATCATACTTCCGACCGAGAAATGTTAGCCTACATTGCAATTACAATTTATTCAAAGTTTCTTTTAGAAAGATTTTTTTATATTTCACATGTAACATTTCAAAATTCATACCTTTACAGCAATCTCAAATCATATTGAACATGAATAAGATCATTTAACCTCTAGTGCTCCATTCTATTTTTTTTTTTTTTGAGTGAATGGATTCAAACATACTTCAATTCCTTTCACATCATGAGGAACTGCAAGTCTGACTTAATACACGAATAGCTAATTTCTACCAATTTGATGCACTATTAATTATTGTGTATTTAGAATTAGATAACTAGACTAGATATTATATAGAATGCAGGTGCATTTATGACATCGAAGAGTATATATAGAGTAGTAGAGTAGAAATGCAAAAAGAGAGAATACATTGTAACTTTCAGTTAAAATCAAAGAAATAATTTTTAAGCACTTTTTTTTCCTTCTCTTAGATATGTTAACTATTTTAATTCTCATTTAGTTCAAGTTCATTCCTGTTCTTGTGAGTGTGAGTGAAACCTTTGACCACACACTGAGATAGTTACCTCGAGTTTAAAGAGTTTGAGATATATCTTTGGGATAATAGTTGAAAGAAATTCAAAATAATAAGTTGGCATTAGAGCCTATGGATGGACTAAAAAATAGCTCAATCAGACACATGACATTGCCTAAGTTGACGAAGTCAAATTACAACAACTAGAGCATCCAGATTAAAGCCTTGTTCGGTGCACAAGATGTGTGGGATATAGTCGAGATGTGATATGTTGAACTCGAGAATGTTAGAAGTCTGACCGTTCTACATCCTATATCAAAGAGCAGATGAAGTCAGATTCGAGAATATTACGGGAGTAGCACCTTCGAAAGAGATGTGATGTATACTCAGACAACCTACAAAAGGGCTGAACACATGAAACAAGTAAGACTTCAAATTCTAAGAGGAGAGTTTCAATCGTTGAAAATGAAAAAATAGTTTGAGATCTTCATGAAGAAAGAAACTTTATATATAAAAGATAGCTAAGGTAGAGCTATCGCTTGAGTTGAAATGAGTGAGAATATAATATTTAAGTTGAACAAAGAAGGATCGAGAAAAAATATCCGAAGATTAATAAATAAGACGAAACCTGATTATGACACATGAGGTTTTGACCTCAGAGATTTAGTCAATAAACAATTGGTACAAGGACTATTGAATCTCAGTTCAATAAAAAAATATCCGAAGGATACGTGATAGGAAAACAATGAGAAGATAATTCACGGAGCCAAAGTATTTGGCAAAGAGACCTCTCAAGTTGATCCATGTCGATATTTATGGATCGATCTCCAGGCTCATTCAGTGATAAAATATTAGGTGTACTTCCTCAAAGAAAAAATAGAGGCATTCGAGACTGTTGTACTTAATAATTTCTTTGATTTTGTTGTTTTGCAAAATATTATTGAATTTAACAAGTTTCTTTAAGACTTGTGTGTAGGATCCTAATAAGCTTTAAGAATTCAAGAGGAAATGATCAAGATCAGTTCAGAGGCTTCGTGAAGATATAGGATCATATCTCATGTACAAGTATAATTTAAAATCTTATATTCTTCATAATTTTACAAAAAAAGCTCTCTGCTGTAGAGAAATGTTATAACGATTCCATACACAAACTCAAAAATATTCTAAGTTTTTTGTAAGTAGAGATGAGCCAAATTTAACAGAGAAGGTGTGCTTTTCCATATTGAATTAATTCCCTAGCCGTATTGAACATCGTTATGTAACGCTTGATAAAGCGTTTAACGCTTCATGAAATATATAACAATTCAGTGAATCGTTATAACATTTCTGAAGACCAACAGAACTTGTCAGAGGTTGGTCAAACATTCAAAACATTGCTAATATTTTGTAAAGCGTTCAACGTTTTCCCTATCGTTATAAAGTTCATGTTATTCATTTCTGAACCGTTATAACGTTATTTAAAATTCTAACAAGGGGTATTCTTGGAAACTCATGATTCACTATACAGAAATGTTATAACATTTTAGGAATCATTATAACATTTTTCTGTACAAGAATACCATTTCTTTCTGTTAAAGTGCTTATTTAATAAAAGTCAATAAATAATAAGAAAAAAGAGAGAAAGACAAGAGAGGATTGAAATTTAGAATTGCATGAAAGGATTGAAAATCACAAGAAATCATGATTGAATAAGCTCAATTGGCGTTAAAACGCTCTCGGTACCGAATTTCGATACAGACTTCAATTGGTAGTGGTGGCGCCGATGATCCACCACCCCGATGCACGATCGGAGGACACAGACAAGTTCCTCACACTTAGGCGACGCCATCAATAGTGGTTGATCTCCGATCAGGTCATGAAGCACCAAGATCAACTTCAACACGCATCTTGATGCATGAGAAGGAAGATACAGAGAACAACTGTCTCAGCACCAATCTTAGAGAATTACATGAATCCTAGAGCAGATCAAGAGATCTGGGCTGTTGGATATTTAGGAAATTAAAGTAGGGATCAATCTGGGCATTTAATCCATCTAACTCAAATCTCAACAATATCAAGCGTCCCAAATAAATCAACACATTAAATAAAAGTTTGTGCTAATCTTGACACATATCCAACAGTCCAAATTAATTTAGAGATTAATCTCGACCCAATTAGTAAGTCGGACCCAGTAAGAGAAAGAAAAAAAATATTAATTCCGGCCTAATTTATTAAGCCCAAATCTTAGTTAATAACAGAAAATTAAAAATAAAGACTAAATAAATCATTTGGAGGTCTTCCCAAAACTCTAAATTGACTCAAATTTATTTTTTTTTTGTTTTTCATAGTATTTTTCTATTTAAAAAATATTTAGTTTTAAATTTTTTACTGTATTGAAATAATTTAAAAGCAAAATAATATTATTTATTTTTCTGTTTGACCAAAGTTTTGACTTGCTATTTTGGCTATTATAAAAACCCTAGAAATCTTAATAAAATTATGAATAATATTCAATCTATTTTTTATTATTTTTGTAAGTGATTTTCTATAAAAATAAAGAGAGTTAAAATAAAAATAAAATTACCTTTATAATTAACATAATAATAAAGGATATTATCTTATTAATAAAAATCAATAATAATATAATAATTTCTTTTACAATTTTTAGGTGATTAAATAACTCACACAAGGGATGTAGAACAGCAGAGTATTTTTTCACAAGTAATATAATATTTAGAACAGTCAGTCAATAACAATTAGGATAAGAACACCCTAACACCTGCCAAGAAGATAATGTGCAACATCAACACAACGAGTGTGTGACTTCAAAGAATAACATTATGATGTCCGAAAATATGACATCATGATATTGAGATTGATGATCCATTGATCATCAATGCACTAGCTACCTCCCAAGGCTGGTGGTGCACAGATATGGGATTGATCTGCTTATAATCTCATAATCTGACTAGATTAGATGAGTTGAGCTGAACTATCTAGAAACTCACTATCTAACAGACTTGTCTCAATATTAGACCAGCTAAGTGCTCCGAGTCTAATTTTGTATACAAGGTAACCATGAATCTGTGAATCTGCCAAATGCTTAGAATTCATGATTTGGAAGATCAAGTAAGACAACTGTAGGTACTCTGTCCACTGTCTTTTGATTCTCATGTCTTGAACAACTGTTCATGACTAAACATACTAGTAAGACTAAACTGATCTGTTTGTAAGTTGTCTTCTAGTCCATGAGATTGAGCTGACCTGTTTGTAAGTTCATCTCCTAAATTATAAGATTGAACTAATTTGTTTGTAAGTTCATCTTCTAAACAGTGAAATTGAACCAATCTGTTTGTAGGTTCATTCACTAACACACTTACCTCAACGTTGAACTGGCTTAGCGTTTCATGTTTGACTTTGTGTGTAGAAGTTTTCCTAGGATTATGAATCCGCTCAGTGTTTAGAATTCATGAGATCAATAAGATGTGCATGTGGGCCATATCCACTAATCTTTGATTCACCAACCTCAAGATTAACTGACTTAGCGCTTCAAGTTGTATTTTGTGTGATTAGTGATTGACTAGCTAAGATTGAACTTATCTGTTTGTAAGTTTATTTTCTAGATCAATTAAGATTGAGTCGATCTATTTATAGACTCATCTTCTATTTCTTCGTAGAGGTTGATCTGATCTGTTTGTAAGATCATCTCTCAGAACTGTAAAGATTGAACTGATCTGTTTGTAAGTTCATCTTTCTCTACCCTAAAAATGAACTGATTTGTTTACTACTCCGTGAATTGATCTGTTAGTATGTTCATCTACATCTATGTTATCGAACACAAGTGAACTAGTAAGTTCATCCGCATCTCCGAACTCAAGTGAACTGATTGTTAGTAAGTTCATATGTACCCCAGTAGAATCTGTAACATGTGAAATGATCTGTGTGTAAGTTCATCTATATCTCTTCTATCTGTAACCTGTGAACTGATCTGTGTGTAAGTCCATCTATATCTCTTTTATCTGAATTCAAGTGAACTGATATGTGTGTAAGTTCATCTTTTACTGCATTTGCATCTGTCTTGAATTGAACTGCTTTATTTATAAGTTCATTTCTTTTGAATCTAAACTGATCTATTTGTAAGTTCATTTTCATCCGTTTCTAAGCCCCGAACTGATATGTTGGTAAGTTCATTTGTCAACATTCTACGTAAGTTAAATCGATCTGTTTATAGATTCAATTTACACTGTACTCTAAAGATAAACTGATATGTTAGTAAGTTTATATTCTATCATTCTGCCTCACTGGACTGATCTAGTTGTAAGTCCGGGGTGTTTTGTAGTGATTCCGATCACTTAAACACTTGACCGCTCGATAACTTGACTATTATTTAGCTATAGTATTCGCTTCCCCTTTTGAGATCCAGAGGTGCCTCGAGGTTAATACCCAGGGTAATTAATGGTGGGGGTTTGCACCCATCGAAATTTATAAGGACTCACAATCACTGAAAAACCCCTAAATGTGCATCTCAATGGGTCTGGACGGTAGAATTAACCGACGTTAAATAAATGCACACTTAGGAGCGATCTTCGTGTCCTTCTTCCGCATCCCATCGCCCCGCAGCGGTGAGGAGCGCGCAAAAAAGGATCATACACTTAGTGAATCTTTCTATAATTTCTGAATAGTGCGTTGTACATTTTGAGTTTTGACTCAATTTTCTCTTGCCTCTAGGCAGTTTCACATGACTCTAACAATGAGGGACTTGGTTCATTAGACCAAAGGAGGAAGAAACAGACAATTGCAGCATTAAAACACAAAGATCAAGTGTAATTAAGTTGTAGAGTCAAATATGGTCAAACCAATCCAACCCCTATATAAATCTCAGTTAGCAAGAAAAAAAAAGGAAGCATCATTCACAGAGAACACTCAACACTTACACATTGTTCAAAGCCTTAGAGAGAAGGAAAAAAAAATCCATTCAACCGATTGATCTCAACAAGTGTTGAGAACTCGGTACACACACCCACATAATCCCAATTACAGTGAATTAGAGAGCTCCAGATCAAGGAAATGATAGAGGTGAGTGTTGCAATCAAAGTTGAAAGGTTGAGATGTAATTGTATTTGTTCTTGAAATTAATTCTCAAAGTTTCAATACTGTTCATTGCATTTTCGCATTTTCTTCTTTCAATTCAGTCGAATTTCTTATTTTCTTTGGTTGAATCCCTTCTCTGAGGTGTTGTCTTACTATTTTGATTATTTCCTTATCATTTTATTGTTTCTTTCTTGATCGATTGGGTGATTAATGGATTGAAATAGGTTTATCAGTAAAGCTAGACGAAGACCGAGTGATCTCCTAGCTCTAAATCATAGCAATTAACTGATCGAAGGTCATAGATCTCTTAGTCTTTATGATTTTTAAGTGATTGTCAAAGAATTCAACTTGATATTGAGTAATTGATTGAAATTTTGGATTCAATCGCCAGAACTCGAAAGTAGAAGCGTAGCGATATCAATTATCATGACAATTAAGTAAGCTACGTGTTCTAGTCAAGTCTCAAATTACAAACAAGTAGTTCTGTGATGATAAGGAAGATTGAATCTTTGCAATTAATTAAAAACATAAGCTACAACATGAAATCGTAACCGGTACATCGTTGTTGTTTTGTTATAATTCAAGTAAGAATAAAGGTAATTGCAACGATTTAAATCACTCATTGTGTCAATTAAGACTTGAAATCATGTAAAGAAGCCGAGAATTATAAGAAATCATGATTGAATCAACTCAATTTGATTAAGAGAAGCATCTGGTATCGAAGTGGTACAAGTCAGTCAACTTGGACATGGCGTGCACCGGCGATCCACCACCATGATGCATGATCAGAGGATACAACAAGACTCCTCACATCTAGGCGACACACCAAAGTGGTGGCTGATCTCCGATCAGGCCATTGAAATACCAAGATCACCTCCGTAGCACGTATCTCAAAGCATGAGAGAGATGAAACAAAGAGAGACTGTTGCAACACTAATCTCAAAGGATCACACGAATTCTGAGACATATCCAAGAGATTTGGGCTATTAAACGTTTAGAAAATTAAAGCACAACTCAATCTGAACCTTTAATCTATCTAGTGCACATCTTAATAATATCTGACGGCGGTCCAAGTAAAATAAAGAGTTAAATGAAAGATCTGTGCTAATCTCAACATAGATCCAACAATCCAGATTAATCAATGAATTAATCTCAGCCTAGTTAAGAAGTAGGCCCAACTCATAGAAAATAAAAGAAAAACAAAATAGGCCCAACTGTTGAAAATAAAAGGAAATTAAATCTCGGTCCAAGAATCAATTTGGCCCAACTATCAATAAATAACAGAAAAATAAAATTAAAGAGTAAATAAATCATTTGGAGGTCTTCCCAAACTCCAAATTGATTCAAATCTATTTCTAAAAATTCTTTATTTTCATAGTATTTTCTATATAAAAATATTTCAATTTTAAAAATTTTACTGTATAGAAATAATTTAAAAGCAAAATAATATTATTTGCTTTTTTTGTTTGACCAAACTTTAACTTGCTATTTTGGCTATTATAAAAATCTCCAAAATTTCAATAAAATCCTGAATAATAGCCAACTTATTTTCTATTATTTTTGTGAGTAATTTTGTATAAAAATAAATAGAGTTTAAAATAAAAATAAATTCACCTTTTTAATTGAGATAATAATAAAGGGTATTATCTTAGTAATAAGAGTCAATAAAAATGAAATAATTCTTTTGCATTTTAGAGGTGATCAAATAAGCTCACATAAAGGGTGTAGAGCAATAAATATTTTTGAACAAGTAATGCAACACTCAGAGTAGTCAGTTAATAATAGTTAGGACAAGAACATCCTGACACCTACTAAGAAGTCAACTGAGACTACAACATCAACACAACGAGTGTGTTGACTTCAAAGAAGAATATTATGATATCTGAAGAAGCGACATCATGATGTTGAGATTGATGATCCATCGATCATCAATACACCAGTTGCCTCCCAAGGTTGTTGGTGCATAGATATGGGACTGATCCGCTTGTAAACCCATAATCAGATAAGATTTGAGAAGTTGAACTTAATTGTCTAGAAACTCACTCTCTAATAGACTTGTCTCAATATTTGACCAGCCAAATGCTCCGAGTCTAACTTTATGTACAAGGTAACCCTGAATCTATAAATTAGTCAAATGCTTAGAATTAATGGTTTAGAAGATCAAGTAAGACAACTGTAGGGACTCTGTCCACTGTCTACTGACATTTGTCTTGAATAACTGTTCATGACTTGACATGCTAGTGAGACTAAACTGATCTATTTGTAAGTTGTCTTCTAATCCATGAGATTGAACTGATCTGTTTGTAAGTTCATCTCCCAAGCCACAAGATTGAACTGATATGTTTGTAAGTTCATCTTCTAATCAGTGAAATTGAAGCGATCTGTTTGTAAGTTCATTCACTAACACCTGCCTCAATGTTGAACTGATTTAGCGTTTCATATTTGACTTTGTGTATAGAAGGTATCTTAGGTTTATGAATCCACTCAGTGCTTAGAATTCATGATCTAGAAGATCAGTAAGATGTGCATGTGGGTCATATCCACTAATCTTTTGATTCACCAACCTCAAGATCAACTGACTTAGCGCTTCAGGTTGTATTTTGTGTGATTGGTCATTGACTAGTTAAGATTGAACTGATCTGTTTGTAAGTTCATATTCTAGATCAATTAAGATTGAGTCGATCTATTTGTAGATTCATCTTCTATCTCTCCGAAAAGGTTGATATGATCTGTTTGTAAGATCGTCTCTCGGAGCTGCTAAGATTGAACTGATTTGTTTGTAAGTTCATCTTTCTCTACCCTAAAATGGATTGATCTGTTTGTAAGTTTATTTTCTACTGACCTACTTTTACTACTGAGTGAACTAACCTATTATTAAATTCATTTGTACCACTGTTATCTGTAATGAATGAACTAACTTGTTAGTAAGTTCATCTGTACCCCTATAATCTGTAACATGTGAATTGATCTGTGCGTAAGTTCATCTATATCTCTTTTATCTGTAATCTATGAACTGATCTGCGTATAAGTTCATCTGTATCTCTGCTATCTAAACTCAAGTAAACTGATCTGTGTGTAAGTTCATCTTTTATTACATTGGCAACTGCTTTGAATTGAACTGTTCTGTTTGTAAGTTCATTTCCTGAATCTGAATTGATATGTTTGTAAGTTCATTTTCACCTATTTCTAAATCTCAAACTGATATGTTGGTAAGTTTGTCTATCAAAATTCTATGTAAGTTGAATTGATGTATTTGTAGATTCAATTTACAATATACCTTAAAGATAGAACTGATCTGTTAGTAAGTTCTATCTTTTGCCATTCCTGCCTCACTGGACTGATCTGACTGTAAGTCCAGGGTGTTTCGTAGTGATTCTAATCACTTGAACACTTGACCATTCGACAACTTGACTATCATTTAGTTATAGTATTTGCTTCTCCTTTTGAGATCCGGAGGTGCTTCGAGATTAATAGCCCAGGATAATTAACGGTGGGGGTTTGCGCCCATCGAAATCTACAAAGAATCACAATCACTGAAAAATACCTTGATGTGCATATCATTAGTTCTGAACGGTAGAATTAACCGGCGCTAAACAAATGCACGCTTAGGAGGGATCTTCGTGTCCTTCTTCCACATCCCATCACCCCCAGCAGTGGTGAGGAGCGCACGAAAAATGGTCGCACACCCACCTTGAAGCCGATCAAGCAAGCGCCAAGGCGAATGAGAATAGAACTTGAAGAAAAAGTCATAGAGAAAATAAAAAACTCATCGACGCAAGCTTTATACGGGAAGAGAAGATGCCAGAGTGGGTGGTCAATATCGTCCTTGTCAAGAAGAAAAATGAACAAATTCACATTTGTGTGGATTTTCGGGACCTAAACAAGGCGTGTCCCAATGACGATTTCCCGCTCCTAGTAACTGAGATTATAATTGATCATACGTCCTCCTATGAAGTCTTCTCCTTAATGTAAGTGAGATTATAATTGACCATATGTCCTCCTATGAAGTCTTCTCCTTAATGGATGGTTATGCGGGCTACAATCAAATTAAAATGGCGCCAGAAGATGAAAAGCACACAGCCTTCCACACGTGGATTAGCATCTACTGCTATAAAGTCATGCCGTTTGGACTTAAAAATGCGGGCGCCACCTACCAACGGGCAATGACGAAAATATTCGATGATCTGATCCATAAGATAGTTGAGTGCTATGTGGACGATCTCATTATCAAAGTCATGTCATATGAAAAACATCTCCACTATCTCGAGGTAGTTTTCAACCGTCTAAGAGAACACGCGCTTAAACTAAACCCGTTAAAATACGCATTCATGGTATCATCTGGCAAATTTTTAGGGTTTATTTTCGTATGCGCTTAAGCTAAATCGCAACCTTAAGATTTGATCTTCTTTCCTAGACTGGACCCAAATACCGATACCGTATTTTAAATATAATATAATAAATATGTGTGAATATAATAATAATTTATGCATGTTTGAGAAAACACATGCATGAATGACATGAAATGATAAATAAACCCGAAATAAAAAATCTGTGGAAATAATAATATATTATAAATTATATCCCAAAAATAAATACCCATATTGTAAATCACCAGATTTATCCCAAGCGGGCGCCACCAGCGTCCCAACTTACGAACTTGAGCCTTGCCTAATCGGGCGCTACCAGCGACCCAACTTATAAACTTAGGACTTTATGTTTATGCGGCGCCAATACCGCATAAACGGGCAATTCGGACTCCCGAAGCGATAACGCCCTAGGAGAGTGAGCGTGCATATGCACCTACTCTGGTCTGCTAAATCTGGTAATTCACCTTACAAAATAAAAATAAACGGATAAGTATGTCTTCAGTTGCCATATCATCAAAAGGAGATAACTACCTGTGAAATGATAAAACAGAACATAATACAAATGAGAGCCTACACTGTACCAACTAAGGGCCAGAGGACTGCATCCCGAATGAGAGCCTACATTGTACCAACTGGGGGCCAGAAGACCGCATCCCGAGAAATAATAAAATGAAATATAATACAGATGTGAGAGTACACTGTACCAACCAGGGGCCAGAGGGCCGCATCCTGAATGAGAGCCTACACTGTACCAACCAGGGGCCAGAGGACTGCATCCTGAGAAATGACAAAACGAAATATGATACAAATGAGAGCCTACACTATACCAACTAGGGGTCAGAGGACTGCATCCCGAGAAACAACAAAATGGAGTAGAATCCATACTCAGATATGACCGCCCACACTAAACACTGAAAGACATGGTATCCTAATCGCTCAAATTTAGATTAAAAATCTTAATCATATTAAGAACAGTAAAAATATAATATTGATCAAAAGAAAAACACTCTGGCACAGCCGAACCCGCCAAATGATGGGGTCGGGGGATAACCGACAAGCAAATGTGCGCAGTATATATACAGACCAAGAGGAATGTAACCCGTTGGTCTGGTTATACAAGACAACCTCAGACTGAGATCACCCGGCCCGCCTCTCAGCACTTTCATGCATTTACTACATGATTAACTATTTAACTTAATTAATAATTAGTGATAGTAATAATATTTTTCTAATAATTATAATCTACAACTTGATTATTTAATTCTATTTGATCCTATCTCGGGACTATTTCCCGAGTCCTACTTATATCCTGTCTATATATAGTATGACATGATATGACATACGAATACAAGTAGGCCTCAAGAATGCTGGTCAATTTATCGGATGCATATGATAGTTCAAATTTGGGTCTCTAATCAAATTTGGTCAGAAAATACCGCAATTCAGATTTATTTTAAAAAAAAATATTTTTGGTTTGGGTTCCTAATTCTGAAGAAAGAAAATCAAATCCCAGGAACCCGTATCTATAAGACCGGCAAGACTGTTCTTTTCAAGGATAACGTGTCAGTTTATATATGAATGCCTGTGTCCACGGGTACTCGTCATTTGTGTGAGTCGCCATATCTCCTAATTTAGAATAAATTAAATTCTCATAAATTTTAAATGAATAATTTTGTGAGTTATATTTTAATTAAAATAGAATTTTGCAAGGTGTTCGAGTCAGATAAATCAAATCACTATTCTCTAAATATAGGCCATAATTTTTCTTAAATTATTGATAGCAATATGCTATTATTTAGGATGCCGAAATTCTGATTGTTGTTGTTATTTTTTTTCTACTTTATTCACT
The DNA here is from genome assembly GCA_037127355.1 of Schoenoplectus tabernaemontani. Lineage (NCBI taxonomy): Eukaryota > Viridiplantae > Streptophyta > Magnoliopsida > Poales > Cyperaceae > Schoenoplectus > Schoenoplectus tabernaemontani. The sequence continues at coordinate 1,331,266 of CM073745.1, read as the reverse complement.
TCCATTGCTTACGTAAATTTTATGGTTAATTAGTTATGAAATAATATTAGTTCATTTATTATTATTTTTATTTTTGATTTATGGCGTTTGAGTAGAAGCATTTGTCATCGTTCGTAATTGACGGGGGATGAATTAAATAAAATAACATGTGTCAAACACATAATCACAAACAAGCAATCAAAGAAAACACCATAGTCTCATGTTAATTACAATCATTAAAAATAGAAATTAAATTAATATATATATTTTTTATGTTTAATTTTTTTTATAAAAAAATATAGAAATTAATTAAAATATAATATTTTATACTTAGTATTTAAATAGAGAAATTAATTAGTATTTACTACTTATTAATGATACATTTAATATTATTTATAATAATAAAATAGAGAAATTAATTAATATATATTTGATATTAGTTATAAACATTGTTATAATAATTATGATTTAGTACTCCTTATTAGAGTGACACCTAACCAATTATTTTGCTATTGTGCACGGTAATTGAGAAATGAATATATATGTATAGGAATATTCAAGTAATACGTTTAATAACTATTAGTACTGTTTTTATGTACTAATTATTTTATCAATCAATTTTTTTTCTAATGTGTTTGCAAATTAGAAGAAATAATTATAAGAATTTATAATTAATATTATCGCATAGAGAATTTGCTTATTACTTATTAATATTATTTCAGTTTTAAAAAAATGTATAAGAATATATCGAGATATCCATTCATATTTATTTTAATCATACTATTATTATTATTATTTCTAATGAAAATAAAATTCATTAAGATAAAATTTAAAACAAAATTCATTAAGATAAAATTTAAAACAAAATTCATTATGATAAAATTTTATATCATACTATCCTCAATAGTGTTATTACTTAATTATTACAAGTATTTATTAAAGGTATGGAAACATCAAAATCATAGTATACCCATGTTGTTATTAGTAGAAGCAAAGGAAATAACAGGCCAGTTAGCAGTAAGAGGGTACATGTTAAACCGTGAATTTTAATTAAGAAAATAATGATAACTAAAATAACAATTACAACGATTTAACGTAATTTATTAAATAACTTAACTAAACGATTAATGGAATATATGCAAACACATAAATGATTAAATTAAATAATAAACTAAGAAAGCTTGAAATATAAGTACTCGAATGAGATTGAGAATTCGATTTCCAAAACCCAAAGATCGAATGAACAATCGCTTAAAATAAATTAAAATTAAATCAAAGAATTTAAATTCGTTAGATAAATATAACCGGAATATTGATAATGATTTATGATTTAACCCTATTTGGATTTAACAAAATGAATAAAAATGATTAAAATAACAAAGTATCGAAGTACCCAAATTTAATCGCCAGAAGTTGCAGAAATACAAATGCCACACCAAATGCCACAAAAATACTGCCACAAAGGATCCCAAAGCCCATTTCCTCTCTCTTCTCCCTCTCTCTCATTAAATGCCTCATTTATTGCCCCCCTGACTCTCATTTATTGCTCTCACCGGTCTCTCTCGTCTATTCTCACCCTTTCCCGCTGTCTCTTCCTTTCCGTCCTTCTCTCTTCTTCTTTGTTTTTCTCGCTTTGTCTCTCTCTCTGAGCGACGCCGCCTACCTCTCTCTCTCTGTCACTCTCACCACCCACCGAATCGTCTCTCTCTCTCTCACTCTACCGAGTGACCCCACTTGCACCTCTTGTCGCCCTGTGCCACTACCCCTCTTTGACCGACTTTCGCTCACCCTCCCTCCGAGGTCCACTTAACGGTCGTGGGCTGACGACCTCTACTGCCCCGACCTTACCCCCACTTGTCGCCCACTATAAAACCCGTGCAGGCGCCTCCTCCCTCTCCCTGTTGCTCTCATGTGCTGAGAAAATTTGTCTTTTCCAATCAATCGGAAAGTTAAACTTGATAAGAACAGAACTTTGAAATCGAGGGAGGAGGTGGTAGCCGGAAGTACTATTGGGGCGTCGACTCTTGCCCTTGTTGTCCTGTGCCTACTTGCCCTCTGCTGCCTGCTTGGTTTCTTTGCTGGTAAACCCTAGCCTGGTTTTTCTTTGTGGTTGTGTGTTGTTTGCTTGTTGAGTTGTGCATATCTTGTGTTATGGCTATTTTGTGTGGTTTGCGGTTGTGCTGACACCGTCCTCCCGCCTCTTTGTTGTGTCGATATTTCCTTTGGCCCTTATATTGGGTCTTGGTACACTGGTACCAGTTGGTACTAGTGATGCGAGCCCGACCCTCACTGGTTCTTGCTTTGCCCTTGCACATTTTACTGGTAAACATCGGAACTTTGTTGTTTGTTGTCTCTGGGAAATTTTTTTTTGTGATGGTGGCTTGACCTGTTATGTTTCACTTGTGTTGTCACCTGTACTGTTATGGGTTGGGTTATTTATGTGTTGATCTAGTTGCTGATATTGATGCCCCCTGATATTGTGGCTGCCTCTGTGCTTTGTCTGTGTTGGATCTGTTCTAGTATTGGTTCGGTTGTTAATTTTGCCTAATCTTTGAATTCGTGATCGATTGTGGGTACTGGTACCGTTTCTCTTTACCGATCTTACTGTCACAAATCAATGACCTGGTTACTGGTTTGACTGGGTACCCCTGACATCTCTGAACTGATATGTGTTGGCTCTCTGTGTACTGATTTCTCTTATCTGGTACTCGTTTGAGTGTTATTCGATTTTCTGGTATATACTTGTTGGTGCCCACTAAGCCCTCTATCACTGGTTTTATTGTTTATTCGTCACTGATTCTACTATCTATCCTATTCTGATGATGGGTTGAGAATTAATTGAGTATTGATTGTGTTGGCATTCCTATTTGCTATACTGGTAATTATGCTGATCCCTGTGCCTTGCTTCTCTGCCTTGCCTCTTTGTCTAACCATTTTTTTGTGTGTGCTGGATTAGTCTGATATATGGAACTATTGTTTTGTTGGTTGAACCTCTGGTTGGCCTTCCTGTTGTCATTTCTGGTACTGCTGCCCTATCTTCTGTTCTGACCCTTTTATGCCGATACAGCACTGTTCCTTGGTTTGTTTTGGCTATGAGGCTTGCACCTAGTTATTATCTCTGTTAGTGAATTATGTCCTGAATTGTGCTTGTGCCCTTGTCTGTTTTAAATTCTGTGCGGGGTGAATTTTGGATATGGCTTGGATGACATTTACTTGGGCTGAAATTTGGACTACATGACTTGTTAAATTGCCCAAAATAATTTAATAGGAGTAAGATCTGCATTTGGGTCGATTTTAATTCTTTAGTTGGGCTAAGTCAAATTTTGGGTTGGATGAGACTAGCGGGCTATTAGTTTTGAATATTGGCTCAAAACATGATAATTAGGATTTAACCAATAAAACGCCATTGGGCTGACAAATGGAAAACTAATTAACTTAAAAACTTTAATTAGGATTAGTGTTAATAAAATAAGGCCCAATGTTAAAAGTCTAAAGATAATTAAAAGTGTTTAATTTAAAAATGTGACTAATTAATTCGAAGCCGCCCCGAAAGGTTTGGCGGTATCCATTATTAATAACGTAAACTTAAAGACGGGAAATGATTATATTCCCTGACTGCCCCCGATTTCGGGATATCGGTGCATTGACACCAATGATTTGGTAGTCAGCGTATGATCCCGAACATTAAAGCACCAACACATTTATAATATAAAAACTTTTCTTTAATTTTGTTTTATTTTTCGTTTACTTTATTTTATTTATTTATTTTATTTTATTTTATTTCCTTTATTTTACTTTAAAACTATTTTCTCTAACTTAACCTAATAATAACACTTATATAAAATAAAGTAAACTACATAAATTAAAAACATCATAAAAATAATAATTAAGATATAATAAATATATATTAGAATATATATTAATCAATTTCTCTATTTTAAATATTATTAATAAATAAAAGAATATTAGGATAAAATACGATATATACTATATGGATATATTAATTAATTTCTCTTTAAAATCTGTACGTTAGTCTATTTCTTTTATTTTATTTATTTCGATTCTCATTGTACTTGTGAACTGTAGTTGTAACAGAAATGAAATAATAAAATGAATCAGTGTTTTTATGTGTTATAGATTGGAGTCGTTTCCTTGAGTATTTATTGAATATCGAAGTTAAACCATCAATTAACCTAAAGTGAATCACTTAACGAGAAACACGCTAAAGAGAATGAACAAATAAAATAAATGATAATTTTGATCGGGACTTAAATTAATCAGAAAAAGGATTCACGTCCGAACCCTAACGCAAATAAATGGTTAAATCAATGAACCCGGGCAAAATAAAAATAAACATTAAAACGGGCGATAAATATAACAAACGTGCATTAAGAATAAGAATACGTTAATTACTAATTTCGACACCCCTAATTACAGCAGAAATGCTGTCAAAATTTTAAGGGAAAAAGAGAATAATGACCGAACAGACGTTAAATAAGAATATGCTTTAATTAATTAATAATCCTAAAGTAAATAACGTAAAAACTAACGGACACAAGTGACAGTGACTAGGCGAGAGATGGTGAGAGAGAGCGAATCAGCAAGTAGAAGGGAGATTTTGTGCAATCACAGAGTGAGAGAGTGGTAGTGTTGAGTGAGAGAAATAGAGAGATTGAGATCACTCTCCCCGATTCTTTTAAGGAGGATAGGAGTCTGGATCAGGCGTGGCTTGAGTTGTGTGGTATACTGTATAGTATTTTAGTTTAACTCATTAAATTATTTGAATTATTAGTGTCTTTTATAAGGTTTTAGGTTTGGGTCTGACTTCTAGAAAAGTTTCATGTCCTTAATCTTATGAGGTTTTGATTCTTGATTCATTTAGCTTTCAGTTGGAGTTAAGTTTGGTTCGAGTCTCCTAAATACGTTTGGATTAGTTATAACATTATTTATTTTTTATTTTTTTTTCAGTTGCTTACTTGAGTAAAATGGTTATTTTATTTGTTTTAGTTCACTAAAAATTATTGGTTGCCATTATCATTTTACTCAGCTCACAAGTTTTAACTAGTTAAATATTATGTGGGTTTGACAATTACGATTCTTGTAAGGACAGTTGGCGTACATCAGGCGATTCATAACCAATCTATCGGGTAAAATCCAGTCTTTCACTCGGCTAACTAAGAAAGATATCCCGTTCAAATAGGACGGTGAGTGCCAGCAAGCGATTGAAAAAATTAAGACTTATCTACTCAACCCTCCAGTGTTGGCGGTACCCATACCAGGGAAAAAACTTATTCTGCACACGACTGCCCTGGACGGATCCTTGGGAGCTCTGTTAGCGCAAGAGAACTAAGACGACAATCAAAATGCGACTGTACTACTTAGACCGCATGATGTGGGAGCAGAGTACGGGTACTCACCAATTGATCATCTTGCTCTCCAAAGTGGATCCACTCAAGTATTTGATGACTCGGCCAATGTATCGATTTGTTAGTAAATTCATTTATATCTCCGTTATCTAAACTCAAGCGAGCTGATCTGTTAGTAAGTTTATCTATATCTCTGTTGATTGAACTCAAGTGAATTGATTTGTTAGTAAGTTCATCTGTACACCTGTAATTTGCAACTCGTGAACGGATCTGTATGTAAGTTCATCTTTTACTGTATTTGCATATGCTTTGAATTGAACTGCTCTGTTTGTAAGTTCATTTCTTCTATCTTTGAATCTGAACTGATCTGTTTATAAGTTCATTTTCATCTGTTTCTAAACCTCGAACTGATATGTTGGTAAGTTCGTCTGTCAACACTCTATGTAAGTTGAATCGATCTGTTTGTAGGTTCAATTTATACTGTACCTTAAAGATAGAACTGATGTGTTGGTAAGTTCATCTTCTGCCGTTCCTACCTCATTGGACTGATCTGACTATAAGTCCAGGGTGTTTCATAGTGATTCTGATCACTTGAACACCTGATCACTTGACCATTTGACTATCATTTAACTATAGTATTTGTTTTTCCTTTCGAGTTCTAGAGGTGCCTTGAGGTTAATAGGCTAGGGTAATTAACGGTGGGGTTTGCGCCCATCAGAATCTATAAGAACTCACAATCATTGGAAAACCCCTAAATGTGCATCCCAATGGATTCAAACGGTAGAATTAACCGATGCTAAACAAATGCACACTTAGGATGGATCTTTGTGTCTTTCTTCCATATCCTATCGCCTGCAGCAGTGAGGAGCGCGCGAAAAAGGGTCGCACACATAGGTTTTAGACTGTCGAGCCCATAAGTCCTTAACCTGACCCATTCATCACACCACACTCCGTACCCGAGCACGTCACGATTAATCGACCACTTATGTTTGCTTATATATAATATTTTCTTCCCCCTTTTAGATATTTAAGAGTTGCCTCGAGGTTAATAGCCCAGGGTAATTTACGGTGGGGGTTTGCGCCCATTGGAATCTTAAAGTTCCCACAATCTCCAAAAAACCCCTAAATGTGCATTCATAATCATAATACACCCAAGATGCACGCTTAGAGGGATCTGACCGTGTCCGGTCTTCCGCATCCCATCGCCCAGCGGCGGTGGGGGCACGCGAAAAAGGGTCGCACACCAGCAAGCTTCTTCATTCACCTCGATGTCTCTGCTGACCACAAATTTCTTCTCGATCGGGTCATACAGCTTGTATGCTTTTGATTTTTTATTATAGCCAATGAAGATATATTTATTACTTTTATCGTCGAGTTTTGTTCTTTTTGGGTCCGACACTTTTCCATACGCCACACTCCCGAATATTCTTAAATGTGCTATGTTCGGCTGATGGCCGCTCCATAGCTCTTGTAGGGTCTTATTCTCTGAATCGCATGTGGACATCGATTCTGAATGTACACCGCACATTGCACAGCTTCTGCCCAGAATTTCTTAGACATTTTCTTTGTCTTGATCATTGACCGAACCATGTTGAGTATTGTTCGATTCTTTGTTTCAACAACTCCATTTTGCTGTGGTGTGTAAGGTGCTGTTAAGTACCTCTGAATACCCTACTTCTCACATTATGCATTGAATTCATTCGACAAGTACTCGCCTCCTCTGTTTGATCTTAGTGCTCGAACATAATATCCTGTCGACTTCTCGACCATAACCTGGAACTTCTTGAAGATCTCGAATGCCTTAGATTTCTCTTTGAGGAAGTACACCCAACACTTTCTTGAAAAATCATCAATGAGAGTGATCGGTCCATATATATCAGTGTGTATCAACTCGAGGGGCCTCTTTGCTTAGTACTGAGATTTCCCGAATGATCTTCTCGTTTATTTTCCGATCACACATGCTTCATAAAATTTCTTCTCGAACTCGAGATTCGACGGTCCTTGCACCCCAGATGTCCAAACCTCAAGTGCCATATCCAGGCTTCAACTTCCTTGTTAACTTTGAGACATTTCTCCTCGATTCTCCGTAAGTTCAATTTAAATATTCTATTCTCCCCCATCTCAACTCAAGCTATTTGTCTTCTTTATTTGTCTTTTAGGTGGAGAGTTTGATTCTTCATGAATATCTCGAACTCCTTCTCCATTAGTTATCCCACACTTAGTATGTTGTTTCGAGAATGAAATATACGTCTTTAATCATCCTAAATCTCCCATTCTTTTGAAGAAAGTTCACATTTCCTTTTTCCTTTTATCTTCATCTTGGAGGTGTCTCCGAACGAGACTGATCTTTCCTGCTCAGTCATCTCTACAAATAAGTGTTTGTGACTGGTCAAGTGATTGCCGGCTCCTGTGTCAAGATACCATATTGTATCACTTCCCGAGATGGACATGCTTTACGCCATAACACATCACCATCTTCCTTCACCTTAGCGTAGTTAACTTTGCCTTCTATTTTCTTCTCGGCCCAATAATCCCGAGCATAATGCCCGTGTTTTCCATAATTATAGTAATCTATATCGGGTTTATTTCCTCTGCCACCTCGACCTCTTCCTCGTCCTCATAAGTTTTGACTCGACTGACCCATTTCACCTCTGTCTTGTCCTCGGCTACAACCTCCTCGGCTGCGTACCTGTCCTTTTTGGACATACATCGCCTTCTCCTCAAGAACCACCTTGGCTTGTAATGCCTCCTCAAGTGATTCTTTCTTCTTGAGCCTCTTTCTTTGTCTTACAGTAGTCAATAACCATGTTGTCTTACAGTAGTCAAACTTATAGTTTCTTTTAAGTTTTCATATATTCTAACAAATTTAAAAAAAAAAAATGTAACAAATAAGAACTTGTGTTAGGAAGATGAATAGCATACCTATTAGAAATGTCAGCATTCCTAACAAAAAATAATTGCTTCTATTTACAACAAAAAAAAAATAATGTACACTATTCCAAACAAATCATGAACTCTTGATTTTTGTGCTCAAAACTGAACTGATATCAAGGAGCAATGTGGTTTAGTAATAATGAATCAATAAGCCTAGAACATAAGATAGAACTCAAATAACATTTGAGCTAACTTTAGACTCATCTAAAATATATAATTGAAAGCACAATGTGTAAAATCCTGAATCAGAAATATTCATCAGATTAGAAATTAAACAGAAAATTACCTAAAAAAATTCAAGTGGACCTTTAAGGCTTTAATATATCTACCTACTTTGATTTAAAAAGTAAATTTGGGCCTCATAATTAGAAATCCTACAACCAAAAGCACTTGTATATGTTTTTTTAGTCCTTTTCAGTTCTTGTGCATAAAACTATGATGTGCTTGAATTACCCCTTCATCTTAAAGAAAGCACAAGTATCTAATTGAATTACCAAACTAAAGGTACTAACAACAAGAGCTCCATTTGGCCGAAATACATATGCACCAAGGGCCTGAAATTTAATCATGCTAACTGAAAGCTATAACAATAAGTCAATTAATTAGGACATACAAAGAAATGAGATATTGTAATAAGCCTAATTAAGTTATTGAACCCAACTGACGCATCACCAGGACTAGAACTATACAAGAGACAACTTTGTTGTATTAGCAGGTTAACCTAAACAATAAACATATTAAGTTTTAGTAAAAAACTAATAATGATTTTTATACAATCAATCAAGGAAAAAAGAAGAAGACAACAACACAAACAAGCAATAACTAGCAACAATCAACACCAAGGGCCTCTGAGGTGGTACTGGTTTGGTATCAGTCCAAGCAACAACATAAGTAGCCAGAAGACAATGCAACATGCCTGGGCTTAGTCCTAGTTAGCCACAACAGAGAAGCACATAATGAAAGACAACATAAGCCAAACAAAACAACACAGATAGGGGTTTAGCAAGCATCAATTAATCAACATGGCAGAACACAAAGGCCAAAAAGGAAATGGGGAAGGAAGTAGGAATTACTACCAATGAGTCAAGCCAATCAGTGCCAGTTAGGAAATGACTTCTTACCTGTGAGGAAGTATTCCATGAGTTAGTATTGGCCTTTCAATTTTGGTTGCCAAACAAAATTAAAATAACTCATAAGTACACATGCCTCTCCAAATTCTTTCTTTTGAAATGACTTTGAGTTTGATTTCCATCCAATGTACAACAATTAGAGCTCAGAAAAAGCATAATGAGATAAATAAGGCTGAAAATAACCATTCAGATCTCACTGGTGTTCTAGCATTTCTTCTTGAGAAAATTTGTAGAGCTGAACTAACTATTGGATTTAATATTTTTCAAATAAATATGAAATAACTTTTAAGGAAATCACAGACTTCCTGACTAATTACGCCTCCATCTTACCGCATAAAAATACACCTGAAATTTTGAAAAAAAATATAAAAAAAATGAATATGCTACTGTGAGAAAGAAAGAGGACCTTATCTTGATGGAAGTGGGGAATGAGAGAACATCCTAGGCACGTTGACCGGCTCAAGGCATTTAGCTACGCGTAGCACTGTTCGGAGTGTCTCTTCTACCGGGAGATCTCCTACCTTGACTCCTGAGTCTGATTCAACAATAGCCTAGTTGCCAGGGCCCACCACCCACCAGTGCTTTATGTCATTATTTGGAGAGGGAAAGTTGAGGGACTGACATTTCTAAGGCACAGTTGTGCAAACCTGTGATTTCACGAGGAGATATCAAGATTGAATTTGAACGGAGGAGGAGGAGGAGGAGGAGGAGGAGAGGGTTCGGCTGATTTGAGGAGTTCGAGTGAGGGTTAAAATGAGGGTTCAAAAATTTTGGGAAGGAAAAATGAGGCGGCTGGCCTTTGGTTAAAATCTCTGATGAAATTTTTAGGGGGGAAGAATGGAGGGAAATAGAAATTTGGATAAATTTTATGAGTACATGACAAATTGATCTTGCAAATTGGTGTTGCGAGATAATTTTAATTTACAATAGAAGATAAAATTTGAGAAGTTGTATCATATTTGCTACAGAAGGATTGGTCTTGCATACTTATTTTGCAAAATTAGTGAAATAGCAAGATCAAATAAGATCTCTAGTAGAGTTTCTCTTGCTAAAACCCTATTTTGTTGTAGTGATATAAACACATAAATACAAAAATATAAATAACTGAATGTAAGATATAAAACACTTAAAACAAGACATAAACACTTAAAAGCAAAATATAAACACTTGTAATCAAAATATAATCACCTGGAATCGGGAGTTTAGATTTTTAATTACAAATTTATGTGTTTGTATATATCACTATAATGTTCATAATTGCTAATGAGGAATTTATTATTTTTATTATAGTAAGGAATAAACTAACAAACATATATGAGTACTAATTATGAACATCGACTTCAGATATATAAACACATAGATGTAATCACAAGTATAAATAAATAAAACTAAGATATAATCACTTTTAATTCAAATATAAACACCTATCGCATTTACATATTAAATTCATAATGGTGTATATATATTAGTATACATACAAGAAACCAAAATGTAATCACTTTAGTTGAAAAATAAACACCAATCGCAAAAAATTAATTGTATATTAAATTCATCATGTATGTATATTAGATAAATATTAGATATGAAAATATTTTTTGAGAAAAGATCAGCACATGCAATATAATAACAAAAATGTTAACGCTTCTGATCATATGAATCTAAAATTGTCCATGATATCTTGATATTAATCCATGGTCCCTTTCACTCACCAAGAGAAATAGTTTATTTAGAAGAAAAACGCAAATGACTGAGATTACTTCTTTCCATTATTTTGACTAGTCAAAGGCGTTGAGACTGACCGACTGAAGGATGCTAGAAGCCTAGGACTGATCAATTGCGTACGTGCTGGGATTGGGGGACGCTGATAGGTTTGAATTGAGGGGACTGCTAGCACTGCCCTAAATTAAATTACGCATAGAATGAAAAAAATTGGCTATGCTATTTTAGGGCTGGAAAATATCATTTCAATAAAGATAATAATATTTGCATAATAGGAACATCGATTAAATGTAATATAAGTCTAACTGAATCCTAGGATCTTCCTTGTTATTGTTTGATACTTTCCTTGTTTAACACGCTTTTAGATTAATTACTTTTATTTCAATTAAGCTATCTTAAAACTTATTTTGCTTAGACCATCGAACAAATTAGAATAGTAGAAAAATGTTACTCCTTGTGGATTTGACACCCTCTATAATTCTCGAATTAATCGTAAGAATTGCCAACCAACAAAATAACATATTGTATAAGAATTGAAAATTCAATGAAGTATACGAATTGCCAACCATCAAAATAACATACTGTATAAGAATTGAAAATTCAATGAAGTATAAGAATTGCTAACCAATAAAATAACATACTGAAACGTCAATCAATGTATGGTCCGTACGTGCATGGTTGCTGATTCCCTTTTCAGAATGCATGTTAAAAACATGGGATCTAATTAGCATATATGTTGGCCACAGAAAGCCATGAGATTGCCTATAAATAGAAGGGAACTTGGAACAAATACGTATTGCAGCTAGCAAAAATACATGAAAACAAGATCACAGCCAAAACACCGCAATTAAGAGAGTAATTTTATCAATTTTAGGAAGTACACAAAAAGGCAGATGGCAAAGGAGGTGGGTTTAGTACTGACGTCGTCGGTAGTTAACCCGCCACGCAGCGAAAGACGAAACGCAAATTACAAGCCCACTTCATGGGATTACTGCTCATTTGCATCATCACAACATAATTATGTATGTGCTTTCTAAAGTCATGACAATATATTATATATGGTTTTTTACGTCTTTTTTTCGACTTTAGTGATTACATATATATATACATATATACACACACCAGGTCTAAATTCATAATTATTTTTTATTTCATGTATATCACATTGAAGTATATGTTGAGTGCATTCTTAATGTTATCAGTGCCCTTGTGTGAAATTTTGGCAGAAAACCCAAAAAAGAGCAACTATTGTTGTGAAGAGATTAAGAGCAAAATAAGAAGTCAGTTGATGTGCAAGGAATCTCAGCCAGCGGCCAGGCTGAACCTGGTAGACATGCTTCAACGACTCGGAGTTGCTTATCATTTCTCGGAGGAAATAAAACATGAGCTTGAAGAAATCGGAACTATGGATGCCAAAGATGTTTTGAAGAATAATTTCGCTTATTTGGCTCTCTTTTTTAGGCTAATGAGAGAGAATTGTTACAAGGTCCCCCAAGGTACGTATCCATCGGATAATTTCTTTTGGAAAAACTACATCCTATATTTGTATACCCGAATCTCAAATATTGTGTAAATTAAACAAACATCCACCTTATATTTAACAATGCCCCTTAATGATATGTATGTTTTTACTGAAAATTTAATTCATATATATTCTTGTTTTTGCCAACCATGGGCCATGGAGGTTTAGTTTACTATCCATTTATGAATAAGATCTGGACAACGAATTTAAATACTTTATTGGTGACAATTAAGCAGCACAATACGATCATGATCATAAGGAATATCAATTATAATTTTATTCATAATGTAAGACTAAATAGTATTGATTTATGCTGATTGAACAATACAATATCGATGACAAGTGTTTTGAATAAAAAGGACGTATTTGAGACTATTTATGAAATGCAAGGAATAATATATAACTGAGGTACAGGCCACAAATGAAGAGGGCCTTTGCACTTTTTTTTCTTACTTGAAATATAAGGAATAATATATATCTGAGGTACAGGCCACAAATGAAGAAGGTCTTTGCACTTCTTTTTTTCTTACATGGCGCGCGCGCATATATATATAATAATCATTTTATATAAATTTTTTACTATTTTTATACAGTTACAAAATCACTTTTTTCCCGAATGACTCACAATAATTAAATTAAATAATTTTCTAACTATCTAAAAAGATAATAAAAATATATAAAATTTGATATGCAATTAAATTTTATATGAAAATCATTTTGAGTATTTTAGATCGATAATTTTGATTTTAAATTGAACAAACTATCCATAGTATGGGGCGACCCATACCTCATATTATACATAGTATATGTATATATCAGAGAGAGAGAGAGAAAGGATACCGTGAGCTTAAGCTCACAAAAGTCTTCCGTGAACTTAACTCAAAAAATATATATATTAAATCATCTCTAAGTTTTAGTTTATCATGCTCATTAAATTTTATATATAAAAATCTTATGTGATGCAAAATTATTTTTGGTTTGGGTTCCTAATTCTGAAGAAAGAAAATCAAATCCCAGGAACCCGTATCTATAAAACCGGCAAGACTGTTCTTTTCAAGGATAACGTCTCAGTGTATATATGAATGCCTCTGTGTCCACGGGTACTCGTCATTTGTGTGAGTCGCCATATCTCCTAATTTAGAATAAATTAAATTCTCATAAATTTTAAATGAATAATTTTGTGAGTTATATTTTAATTAAAATAGAATTTTGCAAGGTGTTCGAGTCAGATAAATCAAATCACTATTCTCTAAATATAGGCCATAATTTTTCTTAAATTATTGATAGCAATATGCTATTATTTAGGATGCCGAAATTCTGATTGTTGTTGTTATTTTTTTTCTACTTTATTCACTTCCATTGCTTACGTAAATTTTATGGTTAATTAGTTATGAAATAATATTAGTTCATTTATTATTATTTTTATTTTTGATTTATGGCGTTTGAGTAGAAGCATTTATCATCGTTCGTAATTGACGGGGATGAATTAAATAAAATAACATGTGTCAAACACATAATCACAAACAAACAATCAAAGAAAACACCATAGTCTCATGTTAATTACAATCATTAAAAATAGAAATTAAATTAAATATATATTTTTATATTTAATATTTTTTTTATAAAAATAGAAAAATTAATTAATATATAATATTTTATACTTAGTATTTAAATAGAGAAATTAATTAGTATTTACTACTTATTAAAGATAAATTTAATATTATTTATAATAATAAAATAGAGAAATTGATTAATATATATTTTATATTAGTTATAAACATTATTATAATAATTAATGATTTAGTACTCCTTATTAGAGTGGCATCCAACCAATTATTTTGCTAATGTGAACGATAATTGAGAAATAAATATATATGTATAGGAATTTTCAAGTAATACGTTTAATAACTATTAGTACTGTTTTTATGTACTAATTATTTTATCAATCAATTTTTTTCCTAATGTGTTTGCAAATTAGAAGAAATAATTATAAGAATTTATAATTAATATTATCGCATAGAGAATTTGCTTATTACTTATTAATATTATTTCAGTTTAAAAAAATATATATAAGAATATATCGAGATATCCATTCATATTTATTTTAATCATACTATTATTATTATTATTTCTAATGAAAACGAAATTCATTAAGATAAAATTTAAAACAAAATTCATTACGATAAAATTTTATATCATACTATCCTCAATAGTGTTATTACTTAATTATTACAAGTATTTATTAAAGGTATGGAAACATCAAAATCGTAGTATACCCATGTTGTTATTAGTACAAGCAAAGGCAATAACAGACCAGTTAGCAGTAAGAGGGTACAAGCAAGGAATAGGGTCGGAACCAGCAACAGAATCAGAACCAACTCAGTATACATGTAAAGCCAGCAAAAAGGAACAAGACCGGGCACAAATAAGCCAACATGACTTAATAACTATGGCCCCTAAAACAGTAACATGTATAGCGACAGACTAGAGGCAATAAATCAACATATAAGTACAACCAATCCCAAACATTACCAGCAGAAGCAATAGGCTCAGCATCTGCACCCAAATTTATGACCTAACATGCCTACCATTTTATGAAATTGATTCTAGTCCTATGGTACCATGGGATAACCCGAGCTTAGCCACAAGGCAGGTTCAAGGAAGCCATTACCCACATAAAAATAAAAGTACATCAACAGATCGAGCAATCACACAGATAAGCAAGCAATCAAGCAAATAAATTGAGCAAACCAACGAGCTAATTTCAATCGAATCCGCTAACGAATAATGCAAAGGAGTTCTCAGTTTTAGGATTTACCAGTAAAATAGCAAGGTAACAGCGGTGGTAGAAAATGGAGCAATCACCTAGGAAGCAGGAGGAACACCATCGTAGTCACGCCTTTGGCCCCTCTTTCTTCTTGATTTTACTAATGAAAGAAAATCTCGCAAGTGTATATTGTTTCTTACCAATTTCATACCTAAGTTCTCAGCTCATGAGAAAACCCAAACAGTGAAAGAGGGAAGAGATGGTTAGAAGGTGTATAAATAGAGGAGAAGGTGGGGCAGCCCCGAGGGCTGTTCAGGGGTGCATGTTCTAGGGGCGGCGAGAGAGAAGTAACAATCGGAGGGTTCATGCGATGATATAGAGTAGAAAGGGCAGTGTGAGCAAGGCGATGGTGACAAGTGACAGTGACTAGGCAAGAGATGGTGAGAGAGAGCGAATCAGCAAGTAGAAGGGGGATTTTGTGCGATCACACAGAGAGAGAGAGAGTGGTAGTGTTGAGTGAGAGAAACAGAGAGATTGAGATCACTCTCCCATTTAGATTGGAGTTAAGTTTAGTTCGAGTCTCCTAAATACGTTTGGATTAGTTATAACATTATTTATTTTTTATTTTTTTCAGTTGCTTACTTGAGTAAAATGGTTATTTTATTTGTTTTAGTTTACTAAAAATTGTTGGTTGCCATTATCATTTTACTCAGCTCACAAGTTTTAACTAGTTAAATATTATGTGGGTTTGACAATTACGATTCTTGTAAGGACAATTGGTGTACATCAAAGCGATTCATAAGCAATCTATCGGGTAAAATCCAGCCTTTCACCCGGCTAACCAAGAAAGATATCTCGTTCAAATAGGACGGTGAGTGCCAGTAAGCCTTTGAAGAAATTAAGGCTTATCTACTCAATCCTCCAGTGTTGGCGACACCCATACCAGGGAAAAAACTCATTCTGTACACGACTGCCCTGGACAGATCCTTGGGAGTTCTGTTGGCACAAGAGAACCAAGACGACAATCAAAATGCGCTATACTATTTAGGCCGCATGATGGTGGGAACAGAGCATGGGTACTCACCAATTAATCATCTTGATCTCCAAAGTGGATCCACTCAAGTATTTGATGACTCGGCCAATGCTGACAAGGAGACTGGCCAAGTGAGCAATCATTCTCACCGAGTTTGACATCACCTATATGCCATAAAAAACAATTAAGGGGCGACGTTGCAGACTTCTTAGCTGCGCACCCAGTTCAAGATAACTCTCCACTAAAATATGACTTTCCCGATGAGGAAACATTACATACTGAAGAAGAAAACTCTATCTGGGAGCTGTATTTTGATGGCGCTCATCAATCCGACAAATTATGGGTCCTGGGAGTCCCAACCGTGTGAGCTGGCGCAGGTCTAGTTTTTGTAACCCCACAAAGCGGGATAATAAGTCACTTTCTAGTACTAACTGAGTCATGCATGAACAATGAGACATAATATAAAGCATTAATCGTCCGGGATAGAGTTATGATTGGTCATTGACTAGTTAAGATTGAACTGATCTGTTTATCAGTTCATTTTCTAGATCAATTAAGATTGAGTCGATCTGTTTGTACACTCATCTTCTATCTCTTCGTAGAGGTTGATCTGATCTATTTGTAAGATCATCTCTCTAAGCCATTAAGTTTGAACTGATTTGTTTGTAAGTTCATCTTTCTCTATCCTAAAATGAACTGATCTGTTTGTAAGTTTATTTTTTATCAATCTATTTTCACTACCATGTATTAAGCAAACTGATTTGTTAGTAAATTCATCTATATCTTCGTTATCTAAACTCATGTGAACTGATCTGTTAGTAAGTTTTTCTATATTGAACTCAAGTGAATTGATCTGTTAGTAAGTTCATCTCTACCCCTGTAATCTTTAACTCGTGAACTGATCTGTATGTAAATTTATCTTTTACTGTATTACATATGCTTTGAATTGAACTACTCTTTTTATAAGTTCATTTCTTCTATCTTTGAATCTGAACTGATCTATTTGTAAGTTCATTTTTACATGTTTCTAAATCTCGAATTGATCTGTTGGTAAGTTCGTCTGTCAACACTCTATGTAAGTTGAATCGATCTGTTTATAGGTTTAATTTATACTGTACCCTAAAGATAGAACTGATATGTTGGTAAGTTCATCTTCTGCCGTTCCTACATCACTAGACTGATCTGACTATAAGTCCAGAGTGTTTCATAGTGATTCTGATCACTTGAACACCTGATCACTCGACCATTTACTATTATTTAACTATAGTATTTGCTTCCTCTTTCGAGATCTAGAGGTGCAATTAATAGCCCAGGGTAATTAAAGATGAGGGTTTGCGCCAATCGAAATCTATAAGGACTCACAATCATTGAAAACCCCCTAAATGTGCATCATAATGGATTCGAACGGTAGAATTAACCGGCGCTAAATAAATGCACATTTAGGAGGGATCTCTTTGTCTTTCTTCCAT
Source organism: Schoenoplectus tabernaemontani (assembly GCA_037127355.1). Lineage (NCBI taxonomy): Eukaryota > Viridiplantae > Streptophyta > Magnoliopsida > Poales > Cyperaceae > Schoenoplectus > Schoenoplectus tabernaemontani. The sequence continues at coordinate 1,313,347 of CM073745.1, read as the reverse complement.
ATCCCATCGCCCCACACCAGTGAGGGGCGCGTGAAAATGGGTCGTACACATAGGTTTTAGACCGTTGAGCCCATAAGTCCTTAACCTGACCCATTCATCACACCACACTCCGTACCTGAGCGTGTCACGGTTAATCGACCACTTATGTTTGCTTCCCCCTTTTAGATATTCAAGAGGTGCATCAAGGTTAATAGCCCAGAATAATTTATGATGGGGGTTTACGCCCTTTGGAATCTTAAAGTTCCCACAATCTCCAAAAAAATCCTAAATATGCATTCATAATCATAATAAACCAAAGATGCATGCTTAGAGGGATCTGACAGTGTCCGTCTTCCGCATCCCATCGCCCCGCGATGGTGGGGGGGCACAAAAAAGAGTCGCACACGAACAAGCTTCTTTATTCACCTTGATGTCTCTGCTGACCACAGATTTCTTCTCGATCGGGTCATACAGCTTGTATGCTTTTGATTTTTCATTATAACCAATGAAGATATATTTATTACTTTTATCGTCGAGTTTTGTTCTTTTCTGGTCCCGCACTTTTCCATACGCCACACTCCCGAATATTCTTAAATATGCTATGTTCGGCTTATAGCCGCTCCATAGCTCTTGTAGGGTCTTATTCTCGAGAATCACATGTGGACATCGATTTTGAATGTACACCGCATATTGCACAACTTCTGCCCAAAATTCCTTAAACATTTTCTTTGTCTTGATCATTGACCGAACCATGTTGAGTATTGTTCGATTCTTTCGTTTAGCAACTCCATTTTGCTGTGGTGTGTAAGGTGCTATCAAGTACCTCCGAATACCCTACTTCTCGCAGTATGCATTGAATTCATTCGACAAGTATTCGCCTCCTCTGTCTGATCTTAGTGCTCGAACATAATATCCTGTCGACTTCTCGACCATAACCTTGAACTTCTTGAAGATCTCGAATGCCTCGATTTCTCTTTGAGGAAGTACACCCAACACTTTTTGAAAAATCATCAATGAGAGTGATCGGTCCATATATATCGGTGTGTATCAACTCGAGGGGCCTCTTTGCTTAGTCCGAGATTTCCCGAATGATCTTCTCGTTTATTTTCCGATCACACATGCTTCACAAAATTTCTTCTCGAACTCGAGATTCGACAGTCCTTGCACCCCAGATGTCCAAACCTCAAGTGCCATATCCAGGCTTCAACTTTCTTGTTAACTTTGAGACATTTCTCCTCGATTCTCCGTCAGTTCAATTTAAACATTCTATTCTCCCCCATCTCAACTCAAGCTATTTGTCTTTTTTTTTGTCTTTTAGGTGGAGAGTTCGATTCTTCATGAATATCTCGAACTCCTTCTCCATTAGTTATCCCACACTTAGTATGTTGCTTTTCACTTCGGGAATGAAATATACGTCTTTAATCATCCTAAATCTCCCATTCTTTTGAAGAAATTTCACATTTCCTTTTTCCTTTTATCTTCATCTTGGAGGTGTCTCCGAACGAGACTGATCTTTCCTACTCAGTCATCTCTACAAATAAGTGTTTGTGACTGGTCAAGTGATTGCCGGCTCCTGTGTCAAGATACCATATTGTATCACTTCCCGAGATGGACATGCTTTGCGCCATTAATAACACATCACCATCTTCCTTCACCTTAGCGTAGTTGACTTTGCCTTCTATTTTCTTCTCGGCCCAATAACCCCGAGCATAATGCTCGTGTTTTCCATAATTATAGTAATCTATATCGGGTTTATTTCCTCTGCCACCTCGACCTCTTCCTCGTCCTCACAAGTTTTGACTCGACTGACCCATTTCACCTCTGTCTTGTCCTCGGCTACAATCTCCTCGGCCGCGTACCTGTCCCTTTTGGACATACATCGCCTTCTCCTCAAGAACCACCTTGGCTTGTAATGCCTCCTCAAGTGATTCTTTCTTCTTGAGCCTCTTTCTTTGCTCATGTGCCATAAGTGAGCCGGCGAGCTCGTCTACTGATAACTCGTTCAAGTATTTCGACTCCTCTATTACGGACACTACATTCTCCAACACCGTCAATGATCTCACGATCTTCTCCACTATTCTCGTCTTTGTGAGATTTTCTTCATTTCTCTTCAACTGATTCGCCACTGTCTGCACCCTCATTATATAGTCCGAGACTCTTTTAGAATCTTTCATTTTCAATGACTCGAACTCTTATCTTAGAGTTTGGAGTTTTACTTTCTGAACCCTTCTGGCACCCTTGTTGGCAATTTGGAGTGTTCCCCACGCTTCTTTAGAAGTTGTTGCTCCTACAATCTTCTCGAACACGGCTTCGTGTACCCCTTGATATAGGATGTAGAGCGCCGTCTTGTCCGTCACTCTTTTCTCTTTAAGTGCCTTCATCTGTTACATGGTCAGAGTGCTTGGGTTCTCATGTTCAACATACCCTGTCTCGGCTATATCCCACACATTCTGCGCTCCAAGCAACGTCTTGATTTGTATGCTCCAGTTATCGTAGTTTGACTTCGTTAACTTAGGCAATGCCATATGTCCAATTGAACTTTTCTCGAATCTAGCCATGAGCTCTGATACCAATTTATTATTTTAACTTTTATCCCGAAGTGGATTATCTCGAAGATATATCCCGAACTCTATGAACTCGCGGTACTATCCCGAGGTCTGGTCACAGATGTTCATTGTAATGTATGTCGAATCTATGATTTTGAGGTAATATCTCAAAGTCCTTCACAGCGGTGGAAACTGACTCTCAAGAACAGTTAGCGTAGATCTATTTGAAGAATTAAATATGATCTTTTAGATGTAGGAGAAGGAAGAGGTTTGTTTAAAAACTGTTTTCTATTGATTTCAATTGAAAGTTATAAATGTTTTCTCTCTCTTTCAATCCATAAGCACCACCTCTATTGAATTTGATGTTATCATTACCTATATAAGTCTATATCTCATGAGTTATCTCTGACATAGACGGCTATCTGTCAAATCTTGTCTTGAAAGTTCATCTCGATCTAGCATTCTCGAGCTAGTTATCTCGAGCTCGAATTCTACATGCTACTCTTCAGGTTCTGGTTCTCGGGGCTTCTCGAGCTCAGGTTCAGAACCTGACACTTCGGGTTCGGGACTTGATGGTAATAACTTCCAACATCTCTAATAAAGAGATTATGTGTTTGCACGTCATGATATCAGTTTTGATCTTGTCTTTGTTCTTGAATAAGATAAGATTGTGACATTGAAAAATTTGAGAATTAATTAGACCACTAATTTGTTCTTTTTCTTGATTTATGTTCCTTAATTCTCTTTATAGTTGTTATTGTGGTCAAGTTATCTTTGTCGGTCTTCGTTTTTAATTTGGTTAGTAGGCTCGTCTATATATGGCTGGTAATCTGGTATCAATTCTATTTTCATCTCTAGTTTGTTATTAAGGGGATTTTATAAGTTGTTCTTTATATCTGTAGGATGGTCCAAGGAAACTTTCGTCCACAACAAAGGACTGCACTACCGCATGCTAGGGATGCTGAAGGTTTAGCATTTTATACCATAAAATTATATTTACTCATAAATTTATACATTAAACTACTTTTAAAATTAACTAATATATCATGGATTTTGGTTGATAACAGTATAATTTGTCTTGAATATTGAATCAGCTATTGAAAAAACCTAACATAAATAAAAAGACAGGAGATAAAAATGCTAATATTTTTTTATAGTTTTTACTAAAATATACTTTGTTTTCCTTGTTTGAAAATGTCTAAGAGCAACAAGTTGAATGGGTCAAAGCAAGTTGTCAGTTCAATATATGGAAGAAAATCATTTGCTAGCATTTTTAATTCAATGGTATATAATTTTTCTATCTTCAATTGTGTTGTCTTTATTTAATTTTCTTGTACCTTCATTATTGATAAAAATAGTATATACTCATGCAATCCATTTATCTCTAGAGATCTTGTAATGCACGAAGATCCAAAACTAACAGATTATTTGAAAGGTAACTCATCAAATTAGAAAATCAAATGGATCTTGAAGCTCTGAGAAAGCAGAGGCAGTACTGGTAAGTTAAAATTCTCTCCTTCTTCTTTTCCTTTTGTTGCTCAAAATTATGAATAAGAACATATGACAAGAAGAAAATTTGTCATCATAAAATAATTAATAGAAGGAAAACACCCAGTAATAAAGATAAGAATATAACACTCCTGCTGCTATCTTTTTTCCTCTCCTTCCAACTTAAAATATTTTCATTTTCCTTTTTCATTCTATGAAGTATGTCCTCTAGACTCCTGTTCTGCCTGTATTCATATACTAGGAGCCTTTATTCCCAATTTTTCAATAACCAAGAAGTAGCACAGGGTTGTCGTGGTTGATTTTGCCAAGGGTTTCCACCTCGACAGTAATTTATCTAAAGAAGAAGTATAAATTGTATGGAAAATACTATTTATCACCCTAAAAAGTAATAAAGCAACCAACTAAAATGGAAATACAGCCTTTTCGCTTTTCCTTTGAAGTTGAAAGAATTTTCGTACATCACGAAAATGGATTAACAGTTGTGGTCTTCATTACTCAGAAAAAAGGTTAACAGTTGTGGTATATATTAGGTGCTGATACAGACTATGAAACTTTTTTTAATGCACGTATTTCTTTTGTTCTTTCACCAGGAACTATGCAATTAAGACACTTGATTCTTGTCTAAGGTTTAACCAAACATTTACAAAGAAAAATTGAATGGAAAATTTGCTGTTAACCAGAACCACAACTAAGCTTGTGTAAAAAAAATGAGAACTGAAAATTGCAAAAAAATTATTTAGGCATACTGATCTCCCTGGTAGCTCAAATGGATCAACTTGTTAACAGCAACACAAGATCCATCCTTCAGTGTTGCCTTAAACACCTCTCCAAAACCACCCGACCTGGTAAGACTAGGTCTAGAGAACTCATTAGTTGCCTCAAGGAGTTGAGAAAATGTTAATCTTTTCAATTGCCTCTGAAAGGTTGCAACATTAATACTCAGAGACTCTTGTCCTTGACAATTTTCCAAGTAGTTACCAATTTTCTCTATAGCCCTTGAATTATGTTATAGCTATAATCTATAAAAAAGATTTTAGTATCATTCTTTTCTGTTTAGCAATTTGAAGTGATATATACTTGCTAACTTTTTTTTTTTAATTCAAATGCAGCCGCAACTTAGATTTCAGAATCTCAGCAAGCACAAGAAATTCCCATGTCAACTGAAGAACAGCTGTAGTTAGTAAATTATTGTTAATTAGCTGTTAATTAGATATGGGTTATGGTAGATATATTTGTGTGTATAGCTATGGGTTATGGTGATGTATTTGTGCATTTTTTATTTGGTATGAATGATCCATGACTTCTAGTATTATAATGTCATAAACCGTCTAAATTTTGGTTTAGCGTATTTGCTTATATTTATGTTGCTCATTTTGTATTAAATGATAGTAATATTTTTTTATTATGTATAAATAGTGGATAAATCGAGTGCCAGTTTCAGTAATAATAAAATTGCCAATAAAAACAACATTGAAAATCGAAATAATGAGTGACGATAATTTTTGTCACTTTTAATAAAACCTTCATATTAGCATTTTAAATAAAATGGCTAATATACATCATCATAAAATATAAAAAAGTTGGCGGTGAATAGGTTGCCTCTGTTTTTCAAATATAGGATGATCATATATATATATCACCACAGAAAATATAATAGATGGCGACTATAGTCACCTCTAATAAAATAAAGGTGACTAAAGAATGCCTCTATTTAATTAACAATGACCACACTAGTAGCCTCCACAATTTAGATAAATGGTGTCAATAAATGTCGTCATTATAAATATGTTGTCACTGCAAATTATATTTTAAGTGACCATCAAAATTGTCATCTAAAGTTAATCTAATAGTGGTGATAAATGTCATCATTAACAATTAGTGACGATTGAAAATCACTTTTTTATTTTTAGCGACAACATTTACGGTGACGGGCTGGTAGTGACAGAAAGTCACCACAGAAGGTCAGTGATGACTGATGACATTTTTGTAGATGATGGCGAAATTTATTGTCATTGAATATCTATTTTCTTTTAGTGCTAGAAATTTATTGCCATAGCGCATGCACGGGTTGTGATCGAATTTTTATGCAATCTTATGTTGCTTCTATACGTTATTTGTTTTTTTTTTTTAACATTTCGTTTTTCTTTCAAAATTGGAGCAGGTCAGTTACCAAGGTAACAAAATGCATGGGATATTACTTACCAATGTGACAAAATGCATTTGATAGCTTATGTTGCTTCTACAATAATTTAAAGTAGATAAACAATATTCATACAACAACAATCTAAATTATATATAAGTTCAAACTACAACATAGATAAAAGTTCCATATAGTAACAACATCAATTCAAAGTAGATAAAGAATCATACGATGCAAATTTTAAAATAAAAAAAAATCTTATTTTATTTGTATTCTAAATTTAAATTTCAAAATGATATGAAGAAAAATTAAAGGCGGCTTAATTAATTAGGAGATATTTTCAAAATCAAATAGATTTGTTATTTTATTTGTATTCGAAATTTAGATTTAAAAATGATACATACTTTCAATCATTTTTTATCAAGCTTTTCAAATCTAATGCATGCAAATATTTCTGAAAATATGTAAAAGTTTTATAATTTACTTTCAACTTTTGGACAATATATATTTATCTCAATTCCCATTAGTGCAGAAAAATTCATTTAAATTCCCATTGATTTTTAATAAACTAAGAGTCATATTATTTTATAATTTATATGTTCGCCAAAATATAAATAATTAGAGCCATGCTTTCTAATATGTGCAGTTGGTTGATCCCATATGTGAAATATATTGTACATATCAAAATCTACTAAGATATGAAATTTTATATCTTTCAAACTTGCACTAATTTTTGGATTTTAAAAACCAGGGTATAAAATAATACGAAAATAAAAAAAGTTTGATATGGAATAGAGTTATATTTTGAAAACGTATGAAGCAATAAAACAAATCTATGAGTAAAGATACATATAACATATCAATTAGATCGTTCGTACATGAAAAAATTGAACCATTTGTATTTTGATTGAAATCAAACGTTTGTATATATAATGATCTAATTTTGACTTAGTTAAACATTTTGGTATGTCTTTGAAAATTACTATTATTTTGATGACATATAAAGTAATAATAAATAAAATTCAAAATAAATTTATTAATGTTTTGAATGTTTTTCCGTATATATCTTATATCTTAGATTAAAATTTTATATGGTAGGGAGAAAAGAGTTCAATTTGTTTTTGTGAAATATTCAAAACAAATTAAAAGTAATAATAAATATAATTCAAAATAAAACTTATTAAGGTTTTCAATCCTAGGAACAAATAATTCAATTTTATTTTTGTGAAATGTTCAAACTAAAGTTAACATTATACATTATGGTTTCTCGAACGCTGTACATGGTTTCATGCTTGTTACATAGTTGATTCTGTACAAATACAGTGGAGCTATGCCATTGAAAATAAAAGATTTTTGAATAAATTCGAATCAGTTATTACAAATATAAAAGAGTTTATTGAAAATAATTTTGAAATTAGATTGATTGTATTTTAAATATTTATGTATTTAAATGTCATTTGATTTTTTATCAATGGCTATTTAATTTAGACTATTGCAAATTTTGATACAATTTTGAACACAGTAAATTTTCAAATTTCAAATATATATGAAAAGTTAAACATCGAAATTATTTTGGTCACATAAAGTGATCCTTTTTGCTGTAAATCACTTAAAGTTATCCTTTTTGCTGTGAATCAAAATTATTCTGGGATCCTTTTGCTGCAAATCACTTAATTATTTTGGTTACATTTTCAAGATGAGAGATGAGTTTATTCACCGTCTACATTTTTCGAATACACGGTTGGCTTGAAGCTATGCCGTGTGTCCAAATTTTCGAATACACAGTTGGATTAAGTGACCATGAAATTCTTTTAGTTGAACTGCTTCAGGGTTTGTTCTTGGCAGTTGATGGATATTGTTTAGAAAAGCTAATCTCTCTCGGTAGAGATCTTGAAAATATAGCTTATTATTAAATTTCTGAGAATCACCACAATGGTCTAGCTAGCATTATGAGATGGAATTTTTTATTGGACTACTTTAATTTCATATTCTTCATCTTTAATTTTATCTGGTTTTTAATCTGCACTATCTGCGTCAGAGGGATATTTCAGATATTTTACATTTATGCGAAATTCATTGGAGGAATTATTTGTTACGTGTTTTATAATATAGTAACATAGGAGTAATCAAAGAGAAAGATGTGAATCTAAAATTTTGCACTTTTTTTTTTACTTCACATTGAGTTTGATTAACTTTCCATATAAAACAAAACATGAACATCATTGTAAATATCATGTTTGATTTTGCTTCGAGAAATATAAGCATGGCTAAATGATAGCCACATAAATAATTTGAGGCAGCCAAACCACGGTGGAGAGGGAGCGCTCTTTACCATGCATCGATCCTTCCAAATCGGCATCTCAATTAAGAAATTAAGCCAAAATAATTAATAGCAACCTAGCTTAAAGAATTTGCTTCATTTGTGAAAATGATATCAGAGCAATTCCTTTTCAGAAGAGTCAACACATCATGATCAGTCACGTTTTGTCCGGTAGTATTTAGAAAATTATTTCTTTTTGAACGATCTATAATATTAAATCAAGTGATTTTTTAAATTATTGAAAGGAGTAAAAAAATTTAAAAAAACACAAAATGTTAATATACAATTAGATTTATATATGAAAATCAAGTTAGCAGTTCGGATCAATTGTTTGAATTTTCAAAAACTACAAAAATGATCGGGGCACCGAGAAAATAAAAAAAATGATCCATAGCAGTTCAGATCAACCGTTCGTAGTATCTTTTCATTTATTTTTAGAAACTATATTTTTGTAAATAACAACTGAATAGTTAACAAGAATTATAATAATACCAACATCGTCTTTTAGAATCGGTTATCCATTTAGCTGGTGCCAAATAATATTAGTGTTAGTGTGATATACAGTCAATTATGTGATGATTATACTTATTTTATGTATTATGTTAATTATATATGATATATTATTATTTCCTTGAGTTTTTTATTTTTTTGTATATTGAGTTTGATTTAATTGTGAAATATATGATTTAATTAATAATAACTCTGAAACATTACTAATATGTTAATTGTCTAGGAATAATAATTAACTAAAATTAATGTGTAAATTGAGTGATGATTGTGTTTCAAAAAATATATGATAAATGTTATCAGCTCAATTATATAAATGATATGTTAGACATTATTAAACTTGATCAATAATAAAATATTATAAAGTTTGTGTTTGTGTCATTAATATTTTATTTTCTTACTAATTCTTAGGTATGAGACGATTGTTCTTCTTATATAAATGATTTGCATTTATGAATATTATTCAACATTGTCTATAACTGCCGACCATACAGTTTTTTCTATCTCGGTGTAAGACTTCTGTATGAAGAAAAAACACAAATCAAGAATATTGATGTTCCTCTCGTTTGTTGACGTGAGCGATGATATTCAAATTAGGTGCCTCTAGATAAAGAATATAGTGCAAGAATGATTCGTTCTTATCTTGCAACATTATGTATATCATGTGATATGAAATGAGCTCGGAACGATTATCATCGTCCAATACCAAAATATTTGTAGCGTACATCATACCTATATCGCTTATGATCTATGATAATTAAAAATATTTTAATCTTATTGCTAAATGTATACAAGTCCCAAAGTGATATATTTTATAAGAACAAAAATCTATAAATACTTCTTGATCATCTGATATGAGTTCTCTGATATTAACATGATTAAATAATTATATTTATCAAAAAATTTAATAAGTATGTCAAAACTGATGAAAATTGAGTCCTGGGGAAGTACTTCGGGCTCGGTCTGGACCTCGTGTGACATGTGCGGTCAAAAGTTGAACCAGAAATCTAGGACAAAGTTGCGGTCTGCAAATATGGGCTTCGATCATCTATTATGGTTGCAGGGTAGTTTTCTGCAAGTGTGGTTTTGTGCACGGTTTGAGAGGTTATCTTGCTCTAAATTGATTCAAATTTGGAGATGACATGGACAACTACTAGTGAAATACTTTCATTTATTAAAAGACCATATCTATTGTCAAGAAACCCTAAAAACTTTATCCCTAACTGCATCAAAATTCTATTGAATTCATGCTTCATAATTTTGATCATTTCATGTATTGAGAACACATTTTTCATCACATTTAAGAGTAAGAATTTATGGAGAATGATAAAAGGATTAAAGCGAGCACTCTCATCTGTCCTAGTAAGAAGTTGAGAAAGTGTTTGTGGACTGTTCTTGATGAATATCATTTGAAGAGATCTCGGTTGGTCTGTCGGCGTCTTGCATATCTCTTGATCATTTTCTGTCCTTCTGGTGACTCAAACATACTTCAAAAGTATATCAATCTTATTATAACTTGTATTCGGTTTAGTTAAGTCACATATAAGATTTTTTTTTAGCATTTTAGATGGAAATATTTTAAATTTATACATTAATTATACCGATAAAATCCCTACAAATAGATGTTTATAAAATCCCTACAAGTAGTGCTCTGATCTCTATTCATCACACACTACTACAGAAAAAGGGTTTTGTAGCCCTATTTAATAGCGGTTATATAATAGAACAACTATAAAAGACATTAATAGCGGTTGTTTAATAGCAACCGCTATTAAAACTGAGCTTTTATAGCAATTGCTATTAAACAACTGCTATTAATGCCTTTATATAGCGGTCCTACTAAAGAGCCGCTATTAATTTGTACCTTTAATAGCGGTCCCTCCAAAAAATCGCTATTAAAGGTCAACCTTTAATAGCGATTGTTCAATAGCAATCGCTATAAAAGGGGTTCTACGAATATGCACCACTGTCCATGGATCGTCAAAATATTTTTTAATCTACAATGTCCATTTTAATCAATCCAACGCTCAGAAATCACTCAGAAAATTCCCACTGATTCATCTCTTTCTTACATATATATATACCACTCTTCACCCCTCATTCATCTCTCATTTTCTCTTCATCTTCCCAATTTCTCAAAATTCAAACATAAAATATCAAACAAAAAGTTCAAGATTTTTTGTTTTGTTCTTTTTAAATTTATTTGTTTATTCTTTCTTTTTAATTTTCTGTTCAAATTTTATGTTCAAATTTCGAACTCAAATTATTTTTTTTTCAAAATTTGAATTCAAATTACTTTTATGTTTTAAATTTTTTATTCAAATTGTGATCAAATTTAAAAATCAAATTATTTTTATGTTCTAAATTTTTTGTTTAAATTAGTTTTAAAAATTTGAATTTAAAATTTATGTTTTAGAATGAAAAAATAAAAAAAATTAAAAACTGACGGATGTAACAGCTGTACAACTGTCATATCTGTCAGTATTTTTTTTTTAAATTCGGCACAACCCTTTAATAATGGTTGTTATATAACAATCGCTATTAAAACATACCATTTTATAGCGGTTGTTATATAACAACCGTTATTAAAGGATGTCTTTAATAACGGCTGTTATATAACAACTGCTATTAAAGGGTATTAATCAGAGGCATCAGCACATGAATAAACATACTTGACGTCAATGACTAGCGTCAGAGGATGGATTTTTCAGGTGAAAAGAAAACACTGAAAAGAAAAAAATTCTCTGACATTTCTAAGGAAAACACTCCGTCATCACCCACCAGTGCTTTATGTCATTATTTGGAGAGGGAAAGTTGAGGGACTGACATTTCTAAGGCACGGTTGTGCAAACCTATGATTTCACGAGGAGATATCAAGATTGAATTTGAACGGAGGAGGAGGAGGAGGAGGAGGAGGAGGAGGAGGAGGAGGAGGAGGAGGAGGAGGAGGAGGAGAGGGTTCTACTGATTTGAGGAGTTCGAGTGAGGGTTAAAATGAGGGTTCAAAAATTTTGGGAAGGAAAAATGAGGATTTGGCCTTTGGTTAAAATCTCTCGATGAAATTTTTAGGGGGAAGAATGGAGGGAAATAGAAATTTGGATAAATTTTATGAGTACATGACAAATTGATCTTGCAAATTGGTGTTGCGAGATAATTTTAATTTACAATAGAAGATAAAATTTGAGAAGTTGTATCATATTTGCTACAGAAGGATTGGTCTTGCATACTTATTTTGCAAAATTAGTGAAATAGCAAGATCAAATAAGATCTCTAGTAGAGTTTCTCTTGCTAAAACCCTATTTTGTTGTAGTGATATAAACACATAAATACAAAAATATAAATAACTGAATGTAAGATATAAAACACTTAAAACAAGACATAAACACTTAAAAGCAAAATATAAAAACTTGTAATCAAAATATAATCACCTGGAATCGGGAGTTTAGATTTTTAATTACAAATTTATGTGTTTGTATATATCACTATAATGTTCATAATTGCTAATGAGGTATTTATTATTTTTATTATAGTAAGGAATAAACTGACAAACATATATGAGTACTAATTATGAACATCGACTTCAGATATATAAACACATAGATGTAATCACAAGTATAAATAAATAAAACTAAGATATAATCACTTTTAATTCAAATATAAACACCTATCGCATTTACATATTAAATTCATAATGGTGTATATATATTAGTATACATACAAGAAACCAAAATGTAATCACTTTAGTTGAAAAATAAACACCAATCGCAAAAAAATAATTGTATATTAAATTCATCATGTATGTATATTAGATAAATATTGGATATGAAAATATTTTTTGAGAAAAGATCAGCACATGCAATATAATAACAAAAATGTTAACGCTTCTGATCATATGAATCTAAAATTGTCCATGATATCTTGATATTAATCCAAGGTCCCTTTCACTCACCAAGAGAAATAGTTTATTTAGAAGAAAAACGCAAATGACTGAGATTACTTCTTTCCATTATTTTGACTAGTCAAAGGCGTTGAGACTGACCGACTGAAGGATGCTAGAAGCCTAGGACTGATCAATTGCGTACGTGCTGGGATTGGGGGACGCTGATAGGTTTGAATTGAGGGGACTGCTAGCACTGCCCTAAATTAAATTATGCATAGAATGAAAAAAATTGGCTATGCTATTTTAGGGCTGGAAAATATCATTTCAATAAAGATAATAATATTTGCATAATAGGAACATCGATTAAATGTAATATAAGTCTAACTGAATCCTAGGATCTTCCTTGTTATTGTTTGATACTTTCCTTGTTTAACACGCTTTTAGATTAATTACTTTTATTTCAATTAAGCTATCTTAAAACTTATTTTGCTTAGACCATCGAACAAATTAGAATAGTAGAAAAATGTTACTCCTTGTGGATTTGACACCCTCTATAATTCTCGAATTAATCGTAAGAATTGCCAACCAACAAAATAACATATTGTATAAGAATTGAAAATTCAATGAAGTATACGAATTGCCAACCATCAAAATAACATACTGTATAAGAATTGAAAATTCAATGAAGTATAAGAATTGCTAACCAATAAAATAACATACTGAAACGTCAATCAATGTATGGTCCGTACGTGCATGGTTGCTGATTCCCTTTTCAGAATGCATGTTAAAAACATGGGATCTAATTAGCATATATGTTGGCCACAGAAAGCCATGAGATTGCCTATAAATAGAAGGGAACTTGGAACAAATACGTATTGCAGCTAGCAAAAATACATGAAAACAAGATCACAGCCAAAACACCGCAATTAAGAGAGTAATTTTATCAATTTTAGGAAGTACACAAAAAGGCAGATGGCAAAGGAGGTGGGTTTAGTACTGACGTCGTCGGTAGTTAACCCGCCACGCAGCGAAAGACGAAACGCAAATTACAAGCCCACTTCATGGGATTACTGCTCATTTGCATCATCACAACATAATTATGTATGTGCTTTCTAAAGTCATGACAATATATTATATATGGTTTTTTACGTCTTTTTTTCGACTTTAGTGATTACATATATATATACATATATACACACACCAGGTCTAAATTCATAATTATTTTTTATTTCATGTATATCACATTGAAGTATATGTTGAGTGCATTCTTAATGTTATCAGTGCCCTTGTGTGAAATTTTGGCAGAAAACCCAACAAAAGAGCAACTATTGTTGTGAAGAGATTAAGAGCAAAATAAGAAGTCAGTTGATGTGCAAGGAATCTCAGCCAGCGGCCAGGCTGAACCTGGTAGACATGCTTCAACGACTCGGAGTTGCTTATCATTTCTCGGAGGAAATAAAACATGAGCTTGAAGAAATCGGAACTATGGATGCCAAAGATGTTTTGAAGAATAATTTCGCTTATTTGGCTCTCTTTTTTAGGCTAATGAGAGAGAATTGTTACAAGGTCCCCCAAGGTACGTATCCATCGGATAATTTCTTTTGGAAAAACTACATCCTATATTTGTATACCCGAATCTCAAATATTGTGTAAATTAAACAAACATCCACCTTATATTTAACAATGCCCCTTAATGATATGTATGTTTTTACTGAAAATTTAATTCATATATATTCTTGTTTTTGCCAACCATGGGCCATGGAGGTTTAGTTTACTATCCATTTATGAATAAGATCTGGACAACGAATTTAAATACTTTATTGGTGACAATTAAGCAGCACAATACGATCATGATCATAAGGAATATCAATTATAATTTTATTCATAATGTAAGACTAAATAGTATTGATTTATGCTGATTGAACAATACAATATCGATGACAAGTGTTTTGAATAAAAAGGACGTATTTGAGACTATTTATGAAATGCAAGGAATAATATATAACTGAGGTACAGGCCACAAATGAAGAGGGTATATCTAAACTTGTAATAATAAAATATTGAATTATTGCTGTTGATTTTCAAAAATTCAAAACAAATACTTAAAAAATTTAATATACCCCAAATTTTTATATCCCCTAATATTTTGATATGAAGAATTTGATGAGAATAATAATTTTGAATTTCGGACGTGTTATGATAAAATTTGAGCCGTATGTACTTGGCTTCGAAATGCAAACGTTTTCACAATAGTCTAACTCCATATACATATACATATACATGTATATCGAGTTTTTGAAAAAAATTATTTTAACTTCTCCAAAATTTTTAATGTTAAGTAAAAAAAATCGTTTAAGTTGTTATTAACCTTTAAAAGCCATTAAATAACTTCATTTAAATCATTTTAACTCAAAATTATTTTCTTATAGTTAAGTTAAGATGCGCGAAATATTTTTGTAAAGCTTATATATATATTAATTGGAAAGCATTATTAATAGTGCGATGAATTAAATTATATCTAAACTTGTAATTTGCAATTAATTAATTGAATGAAAGTCTTCCTTTTACTTTTTTTGAATTAAAACATAAATTAAGGCGAACTCAATAAATACTAATGCTGAGATTCTTTTGTTATACATTTCAGATATTCTCAAGACGATTATAAGAGAAAACACGAACTATGATGCTTCATTTCTTGGATTTGAGGGGGAGAAATGGTTAGACGAGGCAAGAGTATTTTCGAGGAAACGACTAGAAGAACTAAGAAAAACATGCAAAGAGCAACAATTGATAAAGGGAGCAGTGGATCCTGCAGAAGAAGTCCCATTGCATTGGAGGCTTCCAAGACTTGAGACAAGACGGCTCCTGGATCAGTCTCAGTCTCAGTCTCAGGAAAATGAGATTTCTGACATAATAAAGTTCGCAAAACTCGAGTACAATCAAGTGCAGCTCGTGCATCAAGCAGATCTTTCAAGACTTTCAAGGCAATTTTATATATAATTAGGTGTAAACACACATACACATACACATAAATATATTAGTGGGATTCATTGACAATGGATCTCTAAATAAATATAAAAAAATCTTAAAAAATATATATAAATATGTTCTTCTATTTTTAGATCGATGATCGTTTAAATTTTATACAATTTTATTATCATTTGATAATTCATCAAATACCGTTAAATTGAAATCATTGCAAATTACATAAAAATTTGATGGTATTTAATGGATCATCAAACGATAATGAAATTAATTGCATGAAATTTGAATGACTAATTAAGTTTATGTTTATTCATCTCATTAATTCTTCTCTGAATTAGATGGTGGCTGGAACTAGGTTTGAAGGAGAAAGTGCCTTTTGCTAGAGATCGTCTGGTGGAGGCATTCTTCTATGCATCTGGAATTGTACCAGGACCACATAATGCTGATTGCAGAGAAGTACTCTGTAAACTCGCAGTACTTATTGTCATCGTGGATGATGTATATGATATTTATGCGACCTTTGATGAGTTGTTGCTTTTTAATGAAGCTATCAAAAGGTACTTAAATGAACGAATTCAATGCACTAGCTCCATGTAGAATTAAACATCTTATAGTCGAAATTGATTAATGTTGTGATCAATATTTAATTTATATACAGAATAATAGAACTTGACTTTGTTTAAATATATAATTTCAGGTGGGACGATATCGAATCAACAAAAAATCTGCCTGAATATATGAGAACTATATACAGTGCAATTTTTAATACTACCAAGGAAACAGCTTCATGTGTTCTTGCAAAATATGGTTGGGACGCCTCCCCAATTCTTACAAGAGCTGTGAGTTATTCCAATTCAAACCTAATGATGCAAGTTCATGAATTGACTTTAAGAAATAAATTAGTTAATTAATGATCAAATAATGTTTGTGCATGTGTTGATTTACAGTGGCAAGATACATGCGATGCGTTCTTGATGGAGGCCGATGGTACCGAATGGGAAGAAACCAATGTTTGAAGAGTATGTAGAGAATGGATGGGTATCATCGATTGCGCGCCACTCTTGTCGACACATGCTTTTTTGTGTTGGCGGATACAACAACCGCACAAACTCTAATTAAAACTCTAATTACTGAGAAGAAATATCCCAGATTGGTAAAATTATGCGCAATGATACTTCGCCTCAGCAACGACTGCGCAACTCATTCCGTACGTGCAAGAGTTTAGTAACTTGTAACTGATTAAAAAAACCACTCATTACAAATTATTTCTAAATTATATGATTAATTGATCATTTCAGGCGGAGTTACAGCGAGGAGATGCTCCATCATCCATAGCATGTTACATGCAGGAGCAATCGTGTACAGAACAATGTGCGCAAATGGCCATTGAAAAGCTTATTGCGGAGACATGGAAGAAAATTAACGAGGATTCTATCGGTGATGGTCGCCATGGATTACCTCCACCGTTCATCAATGCATGCGTCAATCTAGCACGTGTATCACTTTGCGTGTATAATGGTGGTGATGGTGTGGGAGCCCCAGATCAAAGGATGAAGAGTCTTGTTACGTCCTTGCTGTTATATCCTATAAGAATGGATTAGGTCAGGAAAATTATGTTCATTTAGGTCCTCACGCCTACCTAGCCATGTGTATTTAAGCATTCTTAATTTCACAAATAAAATAAATTACGAAGTTATTAATCTGTGAAATTTCAATATATTTATATATATATAGTGTTCGACAAATTGGATTTGATCGTTTAAACTTTGAATGTATGTATGAGATTTGAAGCCGAAGATATTGCTCTCTTAGTCTCTTTACTTGGTGAAGTACGGTAAACACTTTCCGTATGTGTGGCCCAAACTGCTTTGAACTCAATCATGCACAGTTGCACACAATGATATACATATAATGCGACTATTTTTACATGGGCCACTAATTTGATAAATTGTCAGCATGTTTTTCTTGTGTATATATAATTTTTAAGCGTCAATCAAGTCACGTTTAAACGCAGTAAGGTTATGATAGGATAGCAAACAGTCCAGTTCGGTCCAGTCTAACTTTTCTACAGTCACGCTTCCATCACTCAAAAGATGCGATGTGGAACTTAATTAGGGCTTGTTCCAAATATTTTTTTTTTATGGAGAGAATTCCAAAATTACAGGATCCTTCACTGTTATCCACAAAATACATGCAGTTGTTTTTTATAAACAAGACGAGAAGATATATTTCTCTGTTATCTCCAGAGAGTAAATTCCAGCTGTCATATCCGAAAAAAATTCTTTTTGAAAAAGTCTAGCTGCCATTTTCAAAGAATCTTTGTTGTAATTTAAGCCAATGAAAAGGAACAATTAGATTATGAAGGCCCCCGTTGTGTATCCAGTATTCAGGAGCAACTAATTGTTGGAATAATGGAAGGATAAACAAATAAACTAACAAATAATTTTTACTGAAACTCTCTTCTTAATTCATTGTATATTGGAGACATATAATTGCATAATGTTCTATGGTTTATATAGCATAGAACTTTCTTAAATTAACTCTACTACATTCCTAAAATATCATCCACTACTTCCTATAAATTACCCCCACTAACTCCATTACTTTCTAAATATAATTGCTACTAATTTTGACTCTTGTCTTTCCTAAAATAACCCTATAATCATTCTATCATTGCTGAAATTAGTTTTACTAAAAATAATTTCCTAAATAAAAATATTCTAAAAAAGTCTAGCTGCCATTTTCAAAGCATCTTTGTTGTAATTTAAGCCAATGAAAAGGAACAAATAGATTATGAAGGCCCCCGTTGTGTATCCAGTATTCAGGAGCAACTAATTAGGTGTTTCCTGATTAATTTCATCAGGAAACACTTGGTTTTCCTCTTTTTGAGCTATATATTTTTAACTGCACAGAGTCCATCTTTCTTTTTATTTAATTCTTTTAGCACAATGAAAACAAATAATTGATATTGTTGCCAACATTATTATTATCAAGAGAATTTCTGTCAGCTAGTGTAATTTTTTTTTTGGCACCGAGTGTAATTCTAAATTTCTAGTAATTAACACTTTTACTAATAAATTGGAGGTTTGTTAGTAAATAACAGTTCAGTCTTTCTATTCCCAAAACTGCTGTAATTATTATTATGTGAAAAGATAATAATATAAGCTATTACGATTAAGAAAATTGGTAAAGATGAAACAATAAATAATTCGGAAAATAATATAAGCTATGATTATTCAAACTAGGGCTGCAAGCCCACGTTCCAAGGCGGGTTGTAATTTTTTTGGAGCTGACGGCTATTGACTTTAAATTAGTAGCCAACTTAGTTGCATTGACAGGAGCACAGAGCTTGTACAACTTAATTAAATTATTTCAAGCAAAAAAATCAATAGACAGTTGGTATCTTTAGCAATAAAAATACCAATATTATTCATTGAAATATGTGCCTCAGTTGCTGTTCTTAAAACTAACACAGCTGAAACATTGAAAATTCATATAAAATCATTAAAAATTCTCTTTCCAACAACTCAGCTGGATGCCAGTATGAATGAAATGTCAATCCCTATTTAGAACCTTCAACAGAATAATCATAGTTGAAGGCCTAAGTAAAAAAAATCAGCAAAATTCTAAGAAAAATTCACTGACAAGGAAAAGGAAATAGTATACTATAGGCAACAAATATATAGATTGTAATTCAGTCCAAGTAGCATTTTCTGTGTCCCGCTTCATTCATCATCAGTCATTTATGTTATTGATTTTTTTATATTTCAAAATCAGATCAATAAACATCAAAAATATAATATAAAATAATATATTAAAAAAATAAAATACCCTAATAGACAATCTCTATAGACAACACACATCCTCTGATGTCACCATCATCTCTGATCGCTATCTTTTGATAAGCATTATCATGAGTGATTTATCTAACCGACAATCTCCAATGATCGTCATCTAGTAAAAACCGAGTCGATTGTTTTCTAACTGACAATCTCGACAAACGCTGGCACTAAACTGCGATGCATACTGTTTTCTTCTTGTTTCAACAATTAATCTAGCTTGTTGCTGCCTTCAGTGTTTTCAATATTTTTCTTGATTTTTGTAGTGCTTTCTTTTAATTGGCCATATGTTTGGTAGAGTTGGCAAAACTTGACTGATCTAGAGAACCTATCTGATCGGATTAGCATTCAAATCAATTTCATAGAAAAATAATATGAATAACTTGAAACTAGATAAGTCGGTATCTGATTTGAAATGATCCGAACAAAAACATGCATGTTAGACAAGATTCAATGTACAAATTAATTAACACATTTCTTCTACTTACTTCATTGTGTCATATTTTGAACATATATAGTATGAAAAAATTATAAATTTTGTTGAATATGGAGGAACTAAACTAAAATTATATGTTTTATTATTCTCTCAAAATATTATTACAACGATCGATGCACCGCGTGCGTATGCGTGCGTGCCTAACAAATTCGACACGTGTGATTCCTTACTTTTAAAATTTATATTTCTTTTGCGCTACTTGGTTCGGTCGCAAACGCACGGCCTATGTTGGTATAGTAAGGGGTCGATCCGTAGGGAAAATGTAACTACTGAGTTTACAGTGCTCAGATCTCTAGACATGCAAATAAGTAAAAAATGGGGATTTATCATGAGTTTTTGGTGAAAAATAAGAAACAGATTAAACAGAAAACGATAACTAAATTTATAAAATAATAGTTCTTAGAGATACAGATCAGTTTCACTCAGATCAGGACCAAACGACCCATATGCATACACATACGGTCCGTATGGACACAGATAAGTCATAACTATTCCTAAAGGTTATTTTCTTCTCTGGTTGCGCGAAATCAAACCAGCCAGTACGATCGACAAATCTCAATTGTCGCATATTGTTCTGTTAGTACAGCGTATGGTCGGATGGAGTTTCTAAGTTCACATAAACCTCAAACGTCGCATATTGGCTTATATCACTTAGATAGAGTGCATGGTTTCTTATAGGCACGCTTAGATCTCTCGATTTGAGCGGAGGTTCAACATCTCAGGTACAACCTGATCTATCATTTCGGGTCTCAAATCTTCCAACTGTACTTAGATATAACCCTTTGACAAACTACTGAACCTTGTATGGTACAAGAGCCTGGCCACGGCTCGAGACCTAATTTTGATAGTTGGACAAGAAAATCAGACAAGCAATTGATAATAATATACAGCATAATAATCACAATCATAGATTCAAACTCTGGATGCCGCCCTATGCCAGTCTTCTACTTCAATCCTTGCCTCATATTGGGACTCCGGACCTCCGATGTCTCGGACCACCTTTGTGGTTGGTCGGTGGTTAGGGTTTGTGAAGACGGAGTGGAAGAGGTGAAAGAAGCGTGAAAATGGTGGCCAAAATGGAGCTCCTGAAACCCTAGGCTGCTGGCGTATTTATAGGATGGGGATTGACCAAGTTGGGAGGGAATCACGGTATTAAATTGTTGTCATCTTTGGAGATCTTTTCCAGATAGAGCTCATACAGCCCGTATGCATCTGCATATGGGTCGTATGCTCTGTGTAAGTGCAGTAGGCTACTTCTGTTGATCCCGTGGTCCGTCGATTGGCATGAAAACTCAGTTTGTGATCCGATTCCACAGCTTTTTGGCTTGATATCCCTGAAATAAGTAACAGGCTAGAGAAGAATCAAATTTAAAAAGAAATATGCTTATGTAATAAAATAAAATATGAGATCGAGAGTTTTAATCTATTTTTTATGCACAATTAGGATTCAAAATATGTATATAAGTGCGTGACATCAACCACTACTACTTAAATATTTATACCTCCAATAATTACATCTCTAACTTATTAATATTTTCTTAACCTCCATACTACTACTATTATAGCTCTCTTTATTTCTTTAGAGTGGATTGTGTTGCTTTTGCTTGGTGTCAAATGAGGAGCATGGCATCTCTATTTATACTACCCAAAAAATATCTCTAGAACCTAGATATTTTGTATATATATATATCTAAAAAATTTCTTAAGTATATTCTAGACTTGAGATATATCTTCTAGTATTTAATAAATTCTTACCAAAAATCATCAATCTACTATTTTCTAGAAATTACTTATACATAGACTTGAGCCTTTCTTTTTCCTCCTTTTGTTTGGTGCTGCCTTCAACACTCCCCCTCAGCACCAAATTCTTCTAAATCACTTATCGACTAAGCACTCCGAGTTGTGCACCTGTCTCCTCAAATTTCTTAGCACTAAGTCCTTTTGTAAAGATGCCAGTAACTTGTTCTCCAGTTGGTGTCAGCTTCATGTTGGTTTCGCTCTGCAGGACCTTCTCTCAAATGAAGTGGTACTGTACTTTGATATGCTTCATCCTTGTATGAAAAACTAAATTTTTTGCAAGACATACTACTGATCTATTGTCACAATGAAGTATTACTTGCTCAACTGGTTGATGCAAATCCTTCAGTCGTCGTGTCAGCCACGTGTTCTTGTGCACTAACATGGCTGCCACTCTATATTCGGCTTCCATTGTCGGAAGAGATATGGTTGGTTGTCTCTTGCTGCACCAGGACACTGCTCTTGATCCTAGACTAAACACATAGCCAGTTGTTGATCTCCTTGTGTCGTAATCTCCAGCATAGTCGCATCGTAGTAACTCATTACTTGACATACTCCATCTTTTTGGTATAAAGTGCCATAGTCTAGTGTACCCTTCACATACCATAGTATCTTCTTGGCTGATTCGAGATATGGTTTCTTAGGGTTCTGCATGTGATGACTTGCAACGCCAACTACTTATGCTATGTCTGATCGAGTAAGCAACAGATAAATCAAACTATCGACCAATTGTCAATACATCCTTGTGTCGTCTAGGTCCTACCCTTCTCCAGCATAAAGTTCGACACTCGGCTCCATTGGTGCGGTCAATGGCTTGCACTCTACATGTTGTATATTTTTAAAAGATCTTTTGCATTCTTGTGTTGATATAAAAACATACTTTCTTGTGTCTTCTCTATCTCAAGCCCTAGAAAGTGCTTCAACTTGCCTAGCTCTTTCATTTAAAATCGAATTGCTAGATTCTCCTTTATATGTCGACTTTCCTCTATAAGATCTCCGATTAGAATAAAATCGTACATCAAGACTATAGTGAGTTTACCTTCAATGTCTTTGATAAATAGGCTCGAGCCTAATGTTGTCACTTGTGTATCCACTTCGTACGAGGAACTCTATAATCTTTCGCACCATGCTCTTGGAGTCTGCTTCAATTCATACAATACCTTCTTGAGCTTGCATACGAATTCTAGATGAGTTTTACTCTCAAGCTCTTGAGGTTGATGTGTGTATATTTCTCGATCAAGCTCACTGTGTAGGAAGGTATTCTTCACATTCATTTGCCATAACTTTCAATCTTTGACTATTGCTAGTGCTAGAAGAACTTGTATTGTAGTTATCTTTATCATTAAACCAAACGTCTCATCATAGTCCAGCCCATACTGTTGTGAGAAAGTCTTGTGTAACAAGTCGAGCTTTGTACCTCCCAATTGAACCGTCTGCTCGGGTCTTTATCTTGTACACCACTTGCACGAGATCGGCTTCACACCTTCTGGCTTGGGCACCAACTCCCATATCTAGTTTTGCCTCAATGTCAGCATCTCTTCCTCCATCTTTTCTCTATTTGTCTTTCTTGACAGCTTCTTCATAAGTTACCAGTTTCAAGTCTTCTTCGGCTATAATAGCATTTGCAAATTTTGAGTTTGATCGTCTTAGTTTTGTTGACCTTCGAAGTGGTGGAATTATTTTTTCTAATTTTTCTAGCAAATTTAGAGTTACTTCTTCATCTCCTTCGTGTACTTCTGTCTATTAAAGACTCCTTTTAATGCCTTGATACTCAACAAATTTCACGTGGTGTGGAGAAAGACATGGCCAAGGTTCTCCATGTGAGCGTTATATATAGATCAGAGTTCAGACCATAAAATAATCACTGTCTCATCTCATGGAGTAATTAATTAATGCGTGCAACCGTGAAAACTGAAAACAAGAGATGGGAGTGATGGAAGGACTGGATATATAGAGGGACATGGACTGCACAATTAGTTTTAACTTAAGTCTCCGTTTCTGAGAGAAGGCACTTGATTTGTTTGTTTCTAATATAAAGAGTTAATTGAAATTTTATCCGAAAGGAAAAAAAAAATTTCAAGCTTTTTTCAATGAAAATTTCTTTTTGTTATCAATTATTTACCACATGTTTTGAGTTCCTTTCCCGTTTCTCCTTCCTTCTTTTTTTTCTTTTTTCACATTTTTACTTTGTACCAGACGTCTAGAACGTTGGCATTATTTAATTAATAAGTTACGGGCTTGAGCCGCTGGGCTCCTATTTTATTTTGAAAAAGATACTTTTATAATTTGAAACTATTTTATCTGTTTTTCTTTTTTCTTGTTTTCAATACAGATGCTATATAATTAGTAACATGAGGATTTCATTATTTATATGAGACAGCATTATTATTTCAATGCAGTGTTAACTTGAGGCGAGCAAATTAGAACAGGTCCCACCTGTCTTGCAAACTATATATGGCATTTATTTTGAAACAGAGTAGCAAGTCGGCAACAAACCCCATAATTCTCAATCTTTGGTAACAACAAAGAACAAAGAACAAAGAACAAAGAACTGAAGGTAAATTGATGGTACCGCCGTCAATAAGACAATAATAAGCAATGCGGTCTGGTTGATCATAGGTTACAGAATGTACCACAGAGTTATTGAAACAGAAGATCTGAGTTGAGTGGAAAGCTTTCTATCTACGATCTATCTCCTCTAGAATAACTATGCGAAGTCGTAGCAGTCTTTGAATTTGTATGACGGATTACTCAAATTCAATCTTCACCCTTATGTTTACGGAGACTATTTTATTCGAACACTTTATCCATATAAAATATTTTACATCATGCTAATTCTTCTCTTCCACTTCATTCCTTTTTCTGACAATTAGTGAATAAAAATCACCACAAGTTGTGACGCAACGTGAAAAAAATATGTGTATTTCTTCACAAGATATGTTGTTATGACACGTAAGACATATCACCGTTTCTTCAGTGTTGCCTTAAACACCTCTCCAAAACCACCCGACCTGGTAAGACTAGGTCTAGAGAACCCATTAGTTGCCTCAAGGAGTTGAGAAAATGTTAATCTTTTCAATTGCCTTTGAAAGGTTGCAACATTAATACTCAGAAATTCTTGTCCTTGACAATTTTCCAAGTAGTTACCAATTTTCTCTATAGCCCTTGAATTATGTTATAGCTATAATCTATGAAAAAAGATTTTAGTTTCAATCTTTTCTGTTTAGCAATTTGAAGTGAAATATACTTGCAAACTTTTTTTTAATTCAAATGCAGCCGCAACTTAGATTTCAGAATCTCAGCAAGCACAAGAAATTCCCATGTCAACTGAAGAACAGCTGTAGTTAGTAAATTATTGTTAATTAGCTGTTAATTAGATATGGGTTATGGTAGATATCTTTGTGTGTATAGCTATGGGTTATGGTGATGTATTTGTGCATTTTTTATTTGGTATGAATGATCCATGACTTCTAGTATTATAATGTCATAAACCGTCTAAATTTTGGTTTAGCGTATTTGCTTATATTTATGTACTCATTTTGTATTAAGATAGTAATATTTTTTTATATTGTATAAATAGTGGATAAAGCGAGTGCCAGTTTCAGAAATAATAAAAACAACATTGAAAATCGAAATAATGAGTGACGATAATTTTTGTCACTTTTAATAAACGCATCATATTAGCATATTAAATAAAATGGCTAATATACATCATCATAAAATATAAAAAAGTTGGCGGTGAATAGGTTGCCTCTGTTTTTCAAATATAGGATGACCATATATATATCACCACAAAAAATATAATAGATGGCGACTATAGTCACCTCTATTTAATTAACAATGACCACACTAGTAGCCTCCACAATTTAGATAAATGGTGTCAATAAATGTCGCCATTATAAATATGTTGTCACTGCAAATTATATTCGGTGACGGGCTGGTAGTGACAGAAAGTCACCACAGATGGTCAGTGATGACTGATGACATTTTTGTAGATGATGGCGAAATTTATTGTCATTGAATATCTATTTTCTTTTAGTGCTAGAAATTTATTGCCATAGCGCATGCACGGGTTGTGATCGAATTTTGATGCAATCTTATGTTGCTTCTATACGTTATTTGTTTTTTTTTTTTTAACATTTCGTTTTTCTTTCAAAATTGGAGCAGGTCAGTTACCAAGGTAACAAAATGCATGGGATATTACTTACCAATGTGACAAAATGCATTTGTTAGCTTATGTTGCTTCTACAATCACTACCACAAAAAAATGTTTTAGAACCGGTTATATAAAGGATTTAGCACCGGTTATACAACCGGTTCTAAAACTATGCGGTGCTAACATTTAAAACCGATTATTTCAAAATAACCGGTTCTAAACTCTAACCTTTAGAACTGGTTATTTCAAATAACCGGTTCTAAACTATTGTACATGCCCCAGGAAGAAATTCAAATAATTTGAGTTCGCCAATTTCTCTCAAATATCTCCACTACACTGCCTGGATAATACATTGGAAACTTTGTTTCTTAATATTTTGTGATGGTACTATTTACTAAAAAATAGTTTTTTTTTCTTATTATTCTCTAGTTCTGATTTCTTTAAATTTTAATTAAATAATTTAATTTTATCATTAACTAATAAAGTATATTTCATTAACAAAATAATTATATATAATTTACATATTAAAGAAAATCTGACAAATTTTCTATCTTTACAATTTCTAAAGAAAAAATAAAAAAACTAAACTAAAAACTTCAAATAAACATCAAATCCATTTTTGAGCTTCAAGACGAGCTTCAAATTTGTCTTTCTCTTTCCCTTTCTTTTTTCTTTCTTCAAGATGACCTTTGCTCTTTCTCTTTCTCTGTCTCTCAATATCTCTTTTATATATGAAATAGGAGGATGAAGAGTGATAATCCGTGGGACATAGATTTTTGATTTTTGGTTTTTAGATCGTCGGATAAGCAAGAACCAACGGTTAGATTGAAAAACATAGCAATCCGTGGGAGCAAAAAACTGAAATTCTATTGGTTGATGCCAAAGTATTTCTTTAGAGCCGGTTTTTATTAAAAATCGGTTATAATTCATATTAATTAGAACCGGTTTTTATAAAACCGGTTCTAAAACAAAAAATTTAGAACCAGTTTTAATTAAATCAAATAGAACCGGTTATTATAAAACCGGTTTTAATAAAAAAACTTGTAACCGGTTGTTATACAAAACCGGTTCTAATAATTTTAATAAAATTTATAAATATGCCACACTCACCTTTTAACACCTGTTTTTTAAAAAACCTGTTCTAAATAGGCGGTTCTAAATCAATTTTTTCTGGTAGTGAATGATTTAAAGTAGATAAACATTCATACTACAACAATCTAAATTATATAT